>OY720432.1:50877581-51558830 GCA_963082735.1 Pocota personata | reverse complement strand
ATTGATTGAATTTTCGAAACTTGATATCCTTGCTGCTATGTTGGTTGCAAACACATCCATCTTCTTAACAACGTACACATTTCGTTTGCTCTTTTAATTTTGTTCTGCTTTGCTCATTTTTCATTTCATATTCTACTTCTCATCATGACTTCGAATGCACGCCTCTGGGGGGTGTATATGATGACTCTGACTTGGATGGAAATAATACACACACACGTAGTCGAATCCGGATGGAAATATGACAACGTCAATATTGACTTTTACACCGACAATCGACGACAGAGGGAAGTTTCTCTCGTGCCGTGCTGAGCAATCGATGATACCTGAATCGGGAATGGAAGATGGATGGAAATTGGATATATATCGTAAGTAAAGAATTATATATATACTTTTTTTTTGCTTTTTGTAGATAGATACTTATATCCGTTGAGTTGCTGGAGTTTAGTATGAGGACAAGGGTGGGGGCATGAGAATATATTACTTCCTCTGCTTTCGTGAAAATCAAAATTATTTCCTTTTTCCTCTACGCAGTTATGAAATCGTTAATATTGACATGCTAACAGGGCGAGTATTTAATATTCAGTGAGTGCTGGTTATGTGTTTCTTAAATAATGATGACAATATTTGGAAAATCAATTATTTCTTTGAACTTGAGTTTAAATGAGATTTTGATGAATTAAAGCGGTACCGACGTGACGTTAACTGTTTTCGATTGCTATCATCTTTACGTGACGTTAAGTATATGGTTTAATTAATTTTACCTAAATATGTACATAAATAGATATGCGACAATCATTTTTAAAATCTTACAAACACTTTAAACTTTTCTCTGTTCATAGAAAATTTAACATTGTGTTGTCATGGGGTGATTGTGACCCCTTGTAAAGGGTGTTTTTTTTTTAGAGGTATAAAACTTTAATACGAAATAAAATACATAAAAATTGGTTTGGTATTGGCTTTATTGGAAAGATAATTTTATGCCATTAGTGTTTAAATATGATTTTGGGCATATGGGCGCCGCGGTTGGCTCGAATAAAGCGCAATCTGGAAGTCCAATTTTCGACTACTTTTTCGAGCAGCTGGGATCGTATATCGGCAATAACGCGGTGAATATTGGCTTCCAAATCGTCCATCGTCTTTGGTTTATCGGCGTAGACTAGTGCCTTCACGTATCCCCACAGAAAATTATCCAAATGTGTTAAATCACACGATCTTGAGGGCCAATCCACAGATCTATTACTCGAAATTATAAGCACACATCGAATGTTTCCTTCAATATATTGTTTGTTGCGTGGCTGTGTGACATGTTGCGCCGTCTTGTTGAAACCACAGTTCTTCTACATTAATGCTATTTAATTGGGGAACGAAAAAGTCAGTAATTATGGATCTATAGCGCTCTCCATTGACTGCAATGTTCTGGCCGGCTTTGAAGAAATATGGACCAATAAAGCACACCAAACAGTGACTTTTAAATGTAACGGCGTCTCAATAATTTTCTTCACTCCAAATGCGGCTTGACGTAGCCATTCAACCGAAAATAAGCCTAATCGCTAAACAAAATTTTGGGGTGAAAATGAGGATCAAGAGCAATCTCGTTTGTGGCCCATTCACCGACGTCAACTGGCTTCAATTCTTGCATGAACTGGATCTTGTAATCTCATAAACCAATATTTTTCCGCAAAATCTTCCATAAAGCTCCAGCTCCAATTGCTGTGCACGATGGCGAATCGACTCCTTCGGGTCCTCCTCAATACTATGCTCCACAGCAGCAACAGCTTCTTCAGTGCGCACTATATGACGTCTCTGCGGATATACGAATTACTTGCTCGAATGGACAATTGTCCATAATCGACATAATCATGTCGGCCGTAAAATGGACGTAGCGCACGGTAAATTTCGCGAACTGAATACGAATTTCGAAATAAATTTGCACACGTTGTTCTGGCGTAAGTCTATTCATGATGAAATGGCAAGCTGAGCATAAATCAGCTGCCGTCTGTCTAATTCGCTGTCGCTTTAAAAAAAACACCCTTTTATATTTATATGATTGCTTTGTAGTTTTTTGTAAATTTTATTTCTTCTTCTTCTTCTTACGGCGAAGTTATGATCCGGAGTAGAAGGATCACAACCTTCCCACTTTACTGCATCCCTACTGGTCCGCTTGTGGGGTTTGCCGGTTTGACCTCAGAAAGTACCGGCAGGCTTCCCGGTTTCGGATCACTTCGTCACTGAGGCCAATCAAATGCTGGTGTTTTTGCATTTGTGTGATCCAGTTGTTTTTTGGTCTGCCTTTTTTGCGCGATTGCGTAGGAACGTTGATTGATATTGCCCTTTTGACGGGGTTCGAATGATCTCTCCTTTGAACATGACAATACCAACTGAGCCGGTCGTGCTCCATCTTGCTTGTGATGGGTTCTTTTACGTGAAGGTTTCCTCGAATCTTTGAACTTCTTATTCTATCAATCTTCGTTACTCCTGCTATCATGCGAAGCATCTTCATCTCAGCTGCCGTTAATTTGCCCTCATACTTTTTGTACATTGTCCAGCATTGTGAACCGTATGTGAGCGCCGGACGTACAACTGCGGTGTAGAGTCTTCCTTTAAGCTTAGGGGACATTTTTCGATCGCTATTGATCATAGATCGCAGATATTTGAACTTTTCACACTTGGGAAGCACTTTTCCATTCAAGTAAATGTCTGGAATAGGCCGGCGTGGATCAGAGAACGGACAGCACAGATACTCTGTCTTTTTCGAACTAATACGGTACCCATTTCCCTCCAAAACATCCACCTATACATCAAGTGCTCGTTGCAGGGCCATTTGATCTTCGCTTATGATAGCTCCATCGTCAGCAAATAATAACTGATGCACTTTGGGGTCCGTCACTTTTCCCTCAAGCAGATAATCAAGGACTGCAATAAATAGCAAAGGACTAAGGATGCTTCCCTGGTGTATACCGACTTTGATTGGGAACTCTTCGGTGACTCCTGCGGGACATCTTACTCTTGTCCTTGCTCCCTCATACATGTCCATGATCATGCGCACGTAGTTTTCTGGAACTCCTCGTTGTCTTGGCGCCACCCATAAGATACCTCTTGGTTGTCTATCAAAGGCTTTTTCAAAATCAACCAACACCATATGCAAGTCCTTTAAGGAATCACGATGTTTTTCCATTATGATCCTTATACTTTGGATTGCATCTGTTGTTGATTTACCCGAGACAAACCCGCACTGGTCATCAGATAGCCTTATTATTATCCGCAGTAGGCCATCTAATACCCGTTCACGATCTTCATGGTGTGTGACATTAGCTTGACAGGACGGTAGTTATCGCAGTTTCGCGTATCGCCCTTCCCTTTGTGCAAAGGAAGAAGATAACTTCCCTCCACTGATTAAATTTTATTTAAATCTTGGAAGTCAACAGTCATATATTGAAATGTTCTCAAAAAATCGTGTAGAAACCAAAATACGCTTATAGACGAATTTCCGGACAAAATTAAAAGTAACATGTTATCAGCCTATGAAGATATGTTGAAACATTATGAATGGATATGTCATAAAATGAAGGAGCTAAATCAACAATAACCTCAGGCGAAGACTATTATATCTGAAGTAGTTAGCTGTTATCAGAGTGTGAAAAACTTCATGTATTCACGACGCTACTGAGACAAGGGTGAGTCAACCGATGTCATATTCAATTAGTACAGGCAGTTATTAAGAAATTATAATAGGGAACCGAAAAGCCAATCATATTCAGATAGAATAATCAACTTTGTAGACAAATCTACCCTTCTCTTTGACATTGCTGTATGCTAATCCAAAGATTTTGCTAAATGCAAATGTGGGAAGCTTAAGGCGTTCCCGGTCAATGAAACTGTTTTCTTACTACACTAAGAGGCATAATGATTTGATCGGTTGATATAAAAGTCACTAAAAAGCTTGAAAAGAAAATGACACGTTTTCAAAAGCTACGAAATTCCAGTGAGCCACAACCTTTTACTCCCATTAATTAGCCATAACAAATTGAGACAAGAAAGAGTCAAACAAAGACAGACACTACTACAAAATCAAAAAATAAATGGTTTAGAAGTTTTATTTGTTGATGGAAGAAAAGATAAAATACTTTATTACTCTAAAGATACATGTAAGATATATTGGGGCGTAAGAATCAAAGACCACATAACGATTAAGCGGGATCGGTGCATATTGAACACCTGACTCCATCTTCTGGAACATCTAAAGCTGTCGAAGAAGCTACTCGTATGCTTTTGTGTCTGACGAAAAGAAAAATAAGCTTAAATGCTTTGGTTGCGGTTGGATGTGACGGAACAAAAATGTTAACACTGAACGGAAAAATGGAATCATCGTGGCATTGGAGAAGCCCCTTTCGAGGCCACTACAGTGGCTTGTCTGTCAACTACACGTAAATGAATTACCATTGCGTCATTTGGTTCAACATTTAGGTGGGCAAACGACAGGACCAAATCCTTTTTTAGGGCCGATTGGTAGAATTATGGCAACTTATAAAAATAAGCAGATTTTACCATTTGAGCCATTCCAGTGGAGCTGCCTAAACTTTTTAATGTAAAATTAAGTACAGATTAAAGACATTTGTCTGTCTGTGTCCACTGGAGTCGTAAGGCCTGACTTTGCAAAACGGAAATAAAGCCTGAAATGATTTTTTGTTGGCAAATAGTTGCAGACATCAAATAAATGCACCACTGTTCACTCTAAAGGCACTTTTAAGCTCACCAATGACTTCCGCTATTACATCTACTGCTTTTTCCTTCCCTTGACTGGTCCAAAGCCAATTATTTAAAATATGACCAAGGTACATTCACACCAGTTTGACTATAAAAGTAAAACCTGACCATAGTCCAAATGCAACCAAAACATAAATCATCTTACTTAAGAGAACCACTAGAATGAATCAAATCTGCTTAGATTTGACACAATTTGTGGAAAATTTTAACATGACCAAAAATTGAGGCAGAAAATCCTACAATGTGCCAAAGGTAGTCCTTAGAGTTGTTAGCTGTCAAATATAGGGACTCGTTTAAAAGATGAACGACACGAATGTGGAATGATGACCAGGCTCTGTATTTCCTCATCACTACAATCTTCAAACATTTAAAACCGGCGTGTACAGGAATCTCCTCGGTTCCTCTTTCACTTTTCTCCAAACGCCCGTGCCCTGAAATATCACAAGGGTATTCATATCCCATAAATATACATATATACTTTCCAAATAGACAAAATCAAAAACACTTTTTTATTTTTCTCAATCATCCACACAGGCAGACTTCCGAAGATAACCTAAAACAAATTGTTTTAGTGCTCGGAAAAGTCATCGAAGAATTTAATTTAACATGATTAGTCGTTGGACTGCAATAAGCCCTCGGTTCAAGGTAAACCCTTTACAATCGTTCCAAGGTTGAGTCGTTATTGAAAAATTCCCAATTATCAAGTAGATACTGTTAACTGTTTGGCTAGAATAAAAATTCCAATTGCACCTTAGAGAGCCCACAGACAGGTTACAGTCCAAAAACTGATCGATGGACGGATAGAATTGCGAGACTCACTTTTTCGATTTACCAAAAGTAAAAACATACAGGAAAGTTACCGTCCGCTTGGAACGAATCGTATGAAACACTATCCCCTTTCTTCTAACCAAAGGTCAGGGATTTTGGTGAAATATTCACAATAATCACCGTGAATAGTAAATGAGAAAACAAAATGCGGTTTTTTGTAGAGAATAGATAATAGAGAACATATTTTGTTGAGTAAATATTGTTCAGTTTCTAGTAAGAATATACTAAAAGTCAGCGTGTTCGTGGGGCGGATTTCAAAATTGTTTACTGCTTCGGATTCTTTTATATTGTGTATAAAATTTCATGTTGAAACTAGGTATCAAAATTAATAATACCATATAGCATAGGGTATATAAAACATAGGAAAAGATACAAGAAATCTGGAATGAATAGTATGATGTCCTATTCGTTATCGTTAAAAACCATCTCTAATAAAGTTGACGTGGCCTTGTCAACTGTTTAATACAAATACACTGTATTAATCTATGCTACAAACTACAATATATGTATATTAAAAATAATATACTTTGTAGAAAGTAAATAATATACTATGTACTTACTTATATATGTATATACACATATTTTGTTTGTTTACAAATCACATTGCCCTTATAGGTGTAAGTAAAACGGGTTCAGTAGCAACCAAAAGTATACAATTTTAATGACAAGGCTATTGAGAATATGTGTATGCCTTGCTTGAATAGATTCAACAAAAATCGAAGTGTCTATATTCTCATGACAAAATAACAGGCTTAAAGTCAATAGAATATTAAAATTGAATACACATCAAATACCTCGTACCAACTAGTATACTTATACAACATTCCACTTGTGGTAAACATGTTTGCGTGCATTCATAGCAGGATTGCTGCTGGGTGGTATTGAATAATGCAGACTCTGCTATTGTTATCCAAGTTGGAGTTGGTTACAGTGTGCCCTAGTTATTGACAATCCGTCAAAACAATAGGTAGTAGGAGACCGTTACATGTTACCGAAAAAAGTCAAAGCAAGTTTGTATTATTTGTTTAGCTTCTTAGAACAAAGTTTTTGTGACGACAAGTTGACAATAAAAATATTATTTCAAAAACAGTTGTGCTTCTGTATACTTCAAATATTCGCATTCTGAATAAAAGACTGCCAAGACCCTTGATCTGCTGAAGACAAGTGGACGATATGTATGTATAATTCCAAACCATATTGTGCCAAAATCGATGTAGAGATAGCAAAAACACTATTAAGTGGAAAGTACACGATACACTGTTATACCAACTTCGGTTGTGACGATGTTGGCATAAAGCATATACACCTTACAATCCGCATACAACTGGTCTCATACGACCGCAAGTTTTCGGCCGAGTGCATACAACCAATTATTGGTACAATCGTTGATTGCTGAACATACACTATACAATTGTCACAAGCAACCGCAAATTGGTCTTTACTAAAACTGTTACACTTACGAGTAAACACTTACTTTGAAGTATTAACTTGACTTATTAACTAACTTAACTTGTTTAGGTATTAACTATGTAACTTAGATTTCCCCATTACATTGAATATTAATAATGGTTACTTTTAATGCTAATTCATTCGTTTACATTACATTCCTGCTATTTTAGAAAAAAATCGATATGACTCATTTATGCATAGTTTTCAACTACCTACATATTGCTATATATATGTATATACATATATAGCAATTGTAATTATGTTTGTTGCAATTTATCCAATGAAAATAACTAAAACAGCCATGTACAGCCATATATGCATGTGGGAATGAGAACAATGGCTATTTTTTCATAACTGGTTCTCCTATTTTCATTTCACACGAATGCATGAATAGCTATTTTTCACAATTAATTCTGCTATTTTTTTATAATTTGCGGATGCCAAAGGGATATCAATACCCTTATATTATTTCTGGGCACGATCGTTTGGGAAAAGCGGAAATATGACGTGCCTGTGCACGTTAGCTTTAAATGTTTGAAGGTTGTAGTGATGAGGAAATACAGAGCCTGGTACATCATTCCACATTCGTGTCGTTCCAAGCTAAACGAATCCATATATTTGACAGTACGGCCAAATTTTGGCTTAATGCTAAACTTATGTGCATTCTAAGCATGACGCGTATTGCGGGTTAAAATTTGGAGGAGAGGACTACAACTGGCTATTTCGCTGGAGCATTTTTTATATAAAAAAGGCGATACAATAGGGAGAGACTCGAGACATTTCTACTATATTCGAGTGAATGTATGGAGTTCACAATGGTTCACGGTTCGAATCCTGATGTCAATAATCATCTATTTATTTCGTATGAAATAAATAAAAAGTCGATCAATTGCGAAAGCTTATGTCAACTCTACTGCGAAGGCATAACACTGGCAGTAGGGCGGTCATATGACCGGCTAAAATGCAATTTCATCGTGATGATGACATCAGGAGGATGGAAAAAAATACTGTGAATCATGAGCAACGACAAAAGCAAAAACAAACAAGCTCCCCAGTTATCTGGACAGCCACCCTTGGAGTTCACTGAAACTTAATACCAGCTGAGTTTCAAACCAACTACACCAATCTATCTTTCTCTCTGTCTCTTCCCCTTTCCTCAAAACGCCCGTGTCCTAAACGAATTAAGTGAAGTTGAAAGAGCCCTAATTGTCCTTTTGGTCTTTCAATTCATGCCCCAGCAAAATATTTCAAAAACTCTTAATCATTCGCGTACAGCCTTTCAATATTCCTTAAGGCTATACAAGGAGACTGGAGAGTACATTTCTAACCCGCGCTCAGACAGAAATCGAAATTGTTCGGTTCGTGAAAATCGGATTCTTGCCTGGGAGTCTTTAAAAAATCGTCAAAAGACCTCTTCTGAACTAGCTGCTCCGCTTCAGGAACGCCAAAATATTACTCTATCTGCGAGAATGGTTAGAAGAAGGCTAATAGAACCCGGTCTTAGAGGTTGCATGGCCAGGAAAAAACCCAACTTTCTGAGGAGAACAAGAAACGACATCTTGGGTGGGCCAAATTGTGTAACGATTGGAGCCATGCATATTGAAGCAATGTCGTGTGGTCAGACGAGGCAAATATTAAGGTACGAGTAAGTAAATTGTATACTTCTAAAATCAAAGCAGATCTACGAAAACGTTGGACATTTTTTTAAAAGAAGTGGGTCCGAACTGAACTCTGAATCAGAATATGTCTTTACCAAATTTCGGGACTCCTGACGCAGTCTACGTTCGAAGAAGGAAGAGAGAAGAGTACCATTACGATTATGTGATACCCACAGACAAGTTTGGTGGTAGTAGTTGCATGGTGTGGGGCTGTATGGCGGCAAGAGGTATAGCGATAGCTATATTGATGGCTTAGGGACCTCCGTAAAGGTATCCTATTGTAAAATACTTGGGAATAGGTTTCACCGAAGGACAATTTTTCAGCAAAATAATGCTCCATCCCATAAATCCCGAAAAAACGATGGAATGGTTTTCAAATAAAGAGACTCAGGTCATGGAGTTGCCAGCTCAGTCGCTAGACCTGAACCCAATTGAACAACTGTAGACACTTCTAAAAAAAGAGGATAAAAAACAATAATCCGACATTCTTAGTAGACCTGAAGAGCGCCATACAACGAGAATGAACAAAAGTCAGCTCGGAAAAATGTTTTAATTTACAGTAGTCGCTATCATGCCTCGTACTCGTAGTGTTCTTGCAGTGACAAAGGCCAATGGAGAGCCAACTGGTGCGCATATGCATTCCTGTCTGAACGTTTGTTCCATCAGTTTAGTTTTAGAAGTGGCAGATCTACGGAAATCTACTTGAATTAACTGATGAAATATATAATAACGTAAATGCTTCTAAGATCTCAGCTATCTTATTCAGAGATATTCTACGCCGAGTTTTAGGCGTTTTATCTATGAGCGGTTTGCTTTATATTTAAAAACCAAAAGCAAATGGTAACGATCAAAACTGCATTAGTTCTTGGAATTAATATGGGTGTTCCGCAGGGTTCAGTTTTGGGTCCCATTCTGTTTTTAATCTATGTTAATTCATTATTTAGCCAACCTTTTAAAGGTAAAACCACTGCGTTCGCTGACGATACTGCTCTTTCGTATTCTAATACCAAATATGCTCATCTTTATTCTGATGTTAATAGTGATTTAGAGATGCTTCGTAGGTGGTTGACTCGCAATCAGTACTAAAACGAAATTTACGTTCTTTAATGTAATGGGTACAATCTGCGATGATTTAGCTTTATATTATCATTCTGCGAGTTGCTCACAATTTTGTTTAGTTGGTCAACCGTGTCGACAATTTTAACTATTTGGGTATTATATTAGATTATATAAAGTAGTATCTAAATAGAGTAGTTACACTCTATCATCTCAGTCTCCACTGTAGTATACTTATCTTAAAATTGGTCTACAATGGACTCTTCAAATCTAGACTTCATTACAGGTTTTCTTGTTAAGGTGCTTAGTACTTTATTAACCTATACTAATGAAACAAAACCATGCAGTTAGAATTATGTGCACAGTAAATCATGTTGTTCACGGTTTTAAATTATTACCGCTTCTCGGCTGTTTAATTTATTAAACGTAACATTACAAATTGACTTTTCTCTTTTAATTACTCTGCAATTCAATCCTTTTGTACCTATAATTTTTAAATTTTTAGATTAAAATTCTCTTTGGATTTTCTGCCTCATTTTTGCTTTGTTTTTCTTTATTTTTCTTTATTTTTCAAGAATATGTACATACGAGTATGTATGTATGTTTAGGGTGACCAGATAGAACGATAAGAAAAATTTTTTAAATAAAACAACAACGGTGTGAGATATTAAATTAATTCTGGCTTTATTTTGAAGCTACATTAATGCCATTATGTATGGAATAGCACATCTTCGCTGGTAGTGCTTCAAGCGGTCAGTCCAATTTTTGATGACTCGGTCCAATATGTACAGGGTTATACCGGCAATAGCGTCTCGAATGTTGGCCTCGAGATCGTCCAAAGTGTTTGGATTGTTAGAGAAGACTAAGGATTAACGTAGCCCCAGAGAAAATAATCGAGGGGTGTCAAGTCGCATGATCGCGGCGGCCATTTGATGAACGCTCGCCGTGAGATGACCAATTAGCGCCCAATTAGCGTTGTCTATGGTCATCCGGTTTCAATTCTTGCATCTGCACAATCTTATACGGATGTAGGCGCAAATCCAACCGGAAAATAACCTTGTTTGACTCTCTGGCGATGCCAAATTCAGCTGATCGGCCCCGAATCTAAATTTCTGGATCTTCTTCGATACTGTCCGCTACGGCGGCTATGTTTTCTTCACCTTGGACCGATCTCTGTCTAGTTGGTGGCTTAAGATTCAAAAGAGTGTACTCATGCTCAAACTTTTCCACGATGCGACGAATTGCCTGCGCACTGAAGCCAAGATGACGACCGACCTCACGACGAAATTCACGTTGCGTGTTTACAACTGAGCCAGAATTTTGATAATATTTTTTAATAATTTCCACACATTCGGGAAACGTCAAACGATGCATGATGAAATGGCAAACCTTACTGAATATTTTGACAGCTGGCTGTCATTGGTAACTTTGACAGCTGCTGAAACATAACAATTGGACCAAATATCATTGCTATCTGGTCACCATACTTTGATTATTTTCCCTATAAAAAAAATATTATTTCTGATAGTTACATTCGCCTCTTGTCACTTGACAATTGAGTGTATCTTATATTTTTCTATTGTCTATTTTCTATTTCATGTAAAAACTATAAAATCTTTTCAAATGAATGTATTTTCTTGCAACATTGTTATATATTTTTGCTTTGAAATAAAGTTTTTAATTCAAAAATTCAATCCTTCCTATTATTTTCAACGTTTGATGATCTCTGTAGAAAGTTATGTATATACTGTGCGACCACCTGAATTTGCACACTGTCTACATTAACTATATTATTTGTTGGTCTACTGTCGATGTTCATTTGTAAACCTAGTTTTTTTAATGCACTACATGCATTATCGTGCTGAAGAATAATTCATCGCCGGGTTATAGGATGTCCTTAAAGATGTCTCGGAAAGCAGAAACAAACCGTCGTTATTCATTCTTCGCTCGCCGCGAATAATTCGCAAGAAAGTAAGGTAGACGATAATAGTATATACATATGAACAAAGCTTGACTTTTCAATAAAAAGTATTTAATTGGTTTTTAAAAAAACAGATTTATGTATACAGTTCGGTAATAAATACATGTTAATTAAAAATTTTTATGAAACATTTTTAGAATTTCCTTTAAGGGGCTGACTGCACTGGCAACTCTACCCTATCCACTCTCCCAAATTCATTAAAAAACCAAAGTAATAATTAATTTTTACTGTATCATTAAATACAGATTAAATGTGATAGTATGTGTACCCAATACAAGACTTTTTTACTTACAAAATATTCGTATAAATCATGCGGATACGGATATCTTATTTTGGCGGATTACCGTCAGATGCGGATATCCGGAATATGGCTGTAACAAACTCATCGGATTTTGTTTTAGTTTTGAAATCAAACGTTTTTTTTTTTTGTTATCCTATGGTGCTTCCTTTTCAAGATATTTAAGGAAAAGGACACAAAACCATTTTCTTTCGTTTAACCCATTTTAGACCTGTCGAACGTGAAATTTGTCCTTTTTTACTAATTTTTTTCATTGTGAAAGTAAATAATATCAGTAATATAGTTAATATCGTATATTACTGTGATCATTGGTTTTTCAAAAAATAATATTTTCAACTTCCCTCCCCCCACCCGTAATTGTGGGGGATTTCTTGAAAAATACCTTAACCATAAGCCTTTCTAGTAAATTAAAAAAAAAAGTAATGATGCGGTTTTATAGCCAAAAGGTAAAGCTATCTTTTGCAATCAAAAAATCAACACCAGACACCACCTGAAAAGCACAGGCATGAGGCAAAATTAGTGTTCGATTAATCGAACGTTGGCGCTTATCCCATATACCAAGATCCCATACAAATGAATGAATCGTAATATAAGTGAATAGACAAGATTATTTAAGTAAAAAGAATATTGTTTATTGATTTTTTGTATTTATTGATGATTAAGAGAAAAATAATGAAAAGAAAATAAAAAAATCATTTTGCATGGAAAACTTTTAAACAATGCGCGTGCATATGCTTGGCACATTTGTCGTACATCCAAATTGTCGTACACCCTTTCAACTGGCATCGACGATAGTTTTCTCCCGGCTGATGGACAATGAGGTGTTTACCAACCACGTTTGGTAAATTGCGTGGTTTCTGGAAATTAAGGTCATTATCCACTTCCATTCCTTCTTCATCATGGGCCAATAAAAGAGGCTCAGTGACGGACAACTTGAATTGTTTCTGACTCATTGGCTTCTCGTTTTTATATGTCGCAACCATGCAGTGAAGTTTCCAAGCGTTCGCAGATGAAGAATTAAGGGTGTTTACCCAAAGTGGCCAGTATCATTTCTTTCCACGGATGTTGACTCGACAATTTTGAATGACGTTATCGTGAAGATCAACGCCACCCATCCCATTGCTATAGCTGCGAAGCACAGCAGGCTGATCGACGTTGACAAATTTTCCTTCTTCTGCCGGCCCTTTCTTAGAAGCTTTATTTGCTTTTTTCCAACGTCGAACAGGGTGAAGTGGCAGAATCTAATCGTAATTTGTAGCAATGGTGACTTCCTTATTATTTTGCCAGCGCCAAAGAGTGATCTGGTTCTTAGAATCATACATAAAATCATGAGCGCCGCGAGGTAAATTTTTTCCGGTCTTCATATTAGCAGCACCACCAGCTACAGGATTACAGTGAACAGTTCCAGTGGCACAGAATCCCTTTTCTGATAGCAAGCACAGAAGATGATAGGATGTGAAGAAATTGTCGAAAAATACTACGTGTCGCATGGGGGTTTCGACGTTGCTAAGTAAACGGAGAACGACATCACCTCCCAGACCAGCCTCTTTGTTATATTCATCGGATTGTCCACAGTAAGGGATAAATGAGAATAAATAACCGGTTGAAGAACAGAGGCACCAAAGATTATATCCGAAACGAATCGGTTTTCCATGAATAAACATTTTACAATTGTGACGTCCGAAATAGGGCACCATCTGTTCGACTATGGACAAAAATTTTTGCCCAAATGCCAAACTGCCTAAACTTTTAGTTTATAATATCGAAAAATGGACGAAGCTGAAACCAATAAAATACAAATAAGGAAACTTTAATCACAATAATTAAATGTCGTATGTACCTTGGCCATCTTGTCATTACGATCTAATTCAAAATTATTGGCGAAATGGATGAATTTCTTGATGTTCGTGAACGTGTTTCTCGACATTGCCTGCTTTACCATAGGAATTTCCATTGACAGCTTCGAAGACCAATAATCCTCAACAGAAAGCAAAAGAATCTCTTCAATAAGACTATATCCAAATGAAAATCGGTATTTTTCTGAGCTGCAAATCGGTTGGTCTCAGTTATAATGTGATCCAACACCTCCCCATCATAAAACTTTGAAAACAACTGAATTAGCGAAAGATCCTTTAGTTCTTCGCACAACTCTTTTTGCTCAATGGAGCCGCATTAGGCGATAAATCGTAATGTAACTGCTTCTATCCTTTGTTCCTGGACCATTTTGGAGTTCCAAATGAAGTCAATGGTTTGTAGCTGGCACTCGGTTTCTTTCGAGGTGGGGCAGTCGATTTAGCATCCGATTTGGAAGTTGACGGCCCAGCCTCCGGCTCAGTTTAAACAATCAGTTCATAACCAATATCCTCATGAATGTTTCTCTCAGTCTCAATTTCCACATAGCCGGCAACCTCAGACAAAGCACTTGGGTCCAATTTTTTTTTTTTTTTTTTTTCGGAGAGGATGAAAATCTTCTAAAGATACCATAAGGCCCGACCGCGCGTTCTTATGGTAGTGTGAGATTTTTACTCACTAAAACACCACTCTTCAAGATTAATACTACAACTAAGCCGACGCTTATCCAGCAGTTTTGTTTTCGCTTACGAGACTCGTGATTTTTGGAAAAAGATGTTCTTATGTAATTTAAAAAGATTGTAGCTCTTTAGACAGGTTAAATTCCAATGAAAGTTCCTGCTGTTTTCACGACCGGCATATATTATGGCGCGAGGTCAAAAGGTTTTGTCCTTTGCAGACGACGAATTGAATTGTTCATAGTAGTTGAATGACAGTACTGTTACAATGGCCGTGAACACGATCTTTGTGTTTACGAACAAAATTTGTTATCTCTTCGACGACGCTAGGAATTCCCAGGTCCCGATGAATATCTTCGTTACGTATGAACCACGGTGCGCTACCGATCGTTCTAAGAACTTTATTTTCAAAAGTTTGTAGGATGTTTCTATTGCTTTTCCTGGTACAACCCCATAGTTGTAGACCATACGTCCACACTGGATTTAGCACTTGCTTATAGATAAGCAGTTTGTTATGTAGGCTTAACTTCGAATGTCTTCCGAGTAGCCAGTACATTTGTCGGTATTTGTTTTCGAGCTCGTCGCGTTTCTTTTTTACGTGCGATTTCCATTTAAGCTTAACATCTAGAGTCATTCCTAGATATTTTGCTTCGTTCGCGTATGGTATTTGAACCGAGTTTAAATATACGGGTAATCTGTCAACTTTTTTGTAGGTGAAGTTGACGTGAGTAGATTTGCTTTCGTTCAGCACAATGCGCCAAGAATTCGTCCAAGCGTGGATTTTATTAATACCATGTTGCAGCTTTTCAGTTGCTGCTTCAATTGTATCGCCCGTTGCCAATATCGCCGTATTGTCCGCAAACGTGGCGACGACGCAGTTTCTTTCCTGCGAGATATCACGCGTGTAGAGTACATATAGAAGCGGGCCGAGGAGACTTCCTTGTGGGACTCCGGTCGCAATCTCCTTGAACTCAGAGTAATCATTTTCGTGCTTAACATGAAAAAGTCTTTCGGTGAGGTACGATCGTAAAATTAGAAAGAGTTGCCATGGCAGTAGTCGTTGCAATTTATACTCCAAACCTTCGTGCCAAATCTCATCGAAAGCTTGTGAGACGTCAAGAAACACACCACAACAAATCTTTTTTTCTTCGAGAGTTTTCTCAATCACGTCAGTTATTTTGTGGACTTGGTCGATTGTTGAATGTTTGACTCTAAATCCAAATTGATGGTCAGGAATGAGACGTCTTTCGTTGATTACGGGTTGTAGTCGTTTTGAAAATAATTTTTCGAATATTTTAGAGATAACCGGCAATAGGGAAATAGGCCGATATGATTTCTTCTCATTCAAAGGTTTGCCTGGTTTCGGGACCATTATAATCTCTGCGACTTTCCATTGTCTCCGAACGTAGAGCAATCTGAACGTAGCGTTAATCAAATATAGCAGTTTGATAAGAGCTTTATTCGGTAATTCCTTGACCACCTGCGCCGTTATTAAGTCGTAACCCGCTGCTTTTTTAGTCTTTAGATTTTTAATCACTTCCCTCAGTTCAATTAATGTAACTTTTTTTACTTTAAAGTTGTCAGATATCGTGACTGGGGAGTCGGGCGTTATCAAAGGGCCGTCGAATGGCTTAGACATATCTTCTAAGTACAAAGCAAAAAGTTCCGCCTTTTCTTTGTGGCTCTTGGTACAAGTTCTATCGTTTTTCCGAATTGGTGGCGCTTGCATTTGAGGTTTCTGGATGCCTTTTAGCGCTTTCCAAAGTGAATAATTTGTTTCTCTTCCAGTGGAGAGATTTTCAAGGTAGGTCGCTATCTTTTTGCTTTTAAATTCCCGAATACTATCTCTAAGGCGATTGCATAGTCGGTTAAGGATCTTTTTATGCTGCGGTGCGCGAGTGATTTGCCATTTATTTCGTGCTTTTCTTTTCTCCCTCAGCAGTTCAATGATTTCACTTGGATACTTTTCGTTGCGGTTAATTTTATAGCTTCTAGAAGGAGTGTTTCTCGATGCCGCTCTTTGGATTGCTTCCACGAAACGATCAACTTCGTCCTCTAGTTCACAAGGTGTTTTAAGTGATACATTTAAGGCGATATTTGTTTCGCAATCATTTCTAAAGCCCTCCCAATTTGTTCTATTGCTAGTAAGTCTTGGAGATCCTTCTTTCTTGATCAACGCTTCACCAAGTAATAAAATTACCGGAGAGTGATCAGAAGAGAGATCAAAACTTTCTTCGACTGTAATAAATTTACATAAATTAAATACCTTTTGAAACGAAAAAATCGATAAGATCGGGAATTTTTTCTGAGTCGGTTGGCCAATAGGTGGGTTTTCCTGTCGAATAAAAACAACAACCGAATTCATTTGCCACTTCGTCGAGAATTTTTCCTTTAGATGATGTACATCTTGAACCCCAGAAGGTGTGCTTCGCGTTGAAATCTCCACCAATAAGGAAATTTGAACCAAGGGCATTGAAGACACGAAAGTAGTCGTCTTTTTCAAGCGAGCAACGCGGCGTACAGTAAACAGACGCTATATTGTAGCTCAGGTGTTTATTTTAACCCTTACCGCGGACAATTGAAGTTTTTCCAGCTCTATGTTTATATCGACCGAGTGTTCGATAGTTTTAATGAATAAGGACGAACCGCCCCGCGCTCTATCAGAATGATGATAGGCGTGATAACCAACGTAGCCTCTTATCTTTATTTGCGATTCCCTTGTTAGATGGGTTTCGGAGATCAAAAATGTGTCGATATTTTCTCTCATTAGAAAAATTTCTAATTCATTAGATTTTTGTAAGAGTCCGTTTGCATGCCATGTTATAATTTTAAGCAAAGAGTCCAAATCTACTTAGATTTAGATATAAGGTTAGCCATACAAAAGCTTTCGACATTACTGAGATGCTCGAGAATTCGTTTCACATTGTTCCTCGAACTTAGCGTAAATGCAGTTTAAAATTTCTTTCAACAGATCAGAGGGTGGCCGTCGTTTTGTCTGGTTGCTTTGACTGCAGCCTGAGAATATGTCAGAAAACTAGGGTTCGTTGGCTTATCCAAGGTTATTTTTGGTCCAGTCTTTTTAGTGGACGACTTCGACGTACTTTTAATCAGCTTAGAGGGCTGATTGACTGGTTTAAGTGTCTGCACTGCTGATTCGGGCGTCCTTTCAGTCGGCTTAGGAGTCTGCACAACTGGCTTACGAGCCCGCTCAGTTTGCTTAGCAAATTGATTGCAATTATATCAATTATATCCTTGTCGATCAATTCTTCATCCGATTGTTCGTCTACTTCGAGTGAGAGTATGTTGACAGACTGAACGCGATTTTTGTCATCGCTCCAACTCGCTAAAATTTCTTCAACCTCCTTCATTGTTATTTTCCTTGAACGTGGCATTTTGCAATTCAGGAATCAAAGAATAATGCACTTTTTCAAGCACTCGGAATAACACATCAAATGAATCTAGTTTTTTACCACTTACTTTATGAAATAAAGGATTAAAAGCCGTCAAAATGTAAAAATATTATAAACCCACACAAAACAAATTCACTACTGTTGAAAACACAATAGAAATGGGAAGCACGTTGTTACTTGGTGGGAAAATTTCGCATTGTATGGGATAAGCTCCAACGTTCGATTAATCGAATATTTGATTTTTGGACATAACTGCGTAACATTTTTTTAATAACAGATTTGGAATCAGGGGGCACCAATTAGTAAAAAGATATACTTTTCACAAAAAAATGTAATAATTTTTACAGCGCGGTAGAAAATGGGTTAAAAAATTTGAAAATATATTATTACGTGAGTGGGTACTAGTAGCTGAAGGCAGAAGAAGGACGGAAACAAAAATAAAATTTGACTGAATCAAAGTTGTAAAAGTGTTGAATCACTTTCAAATAGTTTCTCAACTCATTGCAAGAACAGATTAAAATGGTATTAAATTTAACCTCAGAAAAAACTGACTAGCTAATATTGTCTAGCTGATTAAATATATAACAGCAAAACTTAATTTCGCTTTTCTTTTCTTCGCTTCGCACAAAGGAAAACCGGGAAAGAATTTAGAACATGACCAAAATGAAAACTATTCTTATCTTCCGCCCACTTCTCTGCTATTGTGTCTGGGTCTACATTCAATTAACGTAGATAGCTTGGCCAAAGCTACCCTAGTGGGCCAGACAAGTAGTTGTGGAAAATTACGAATTCTGCACTAGGTTAATTAAAATTCGTGGGAAATAACAGAAATGTTAGCGCAAGAATACGCTTCAAGATTTCTTCGTCTTCCAAATGAACAGGTGGAATGGAATTAAAGAATTTTATTACGATTTCTTTATATTTTTTTTTTTTTTTTTTGTTTTTCCTTTTTTTCTGTTGCTATTAATTTCATTCTGTTTCCTCTTCTAGAGTAGGAAATTGAGGAATGCAAAGAAACCGTATCTCGTTTTGAAGAAGTCTGAAAGTTTAATTTGTTCGAAGAAACTGAAAAGAACACTTGAAGCATTTTATGTATCCACTCAAGTTAATTAGAAATAGGAAAAGTCTTTAATTAAAATTTATATAATTACTTTTAATATTTGGCGTTAGCTAGGCATATTGTTAAGACTTCATGTTCAACTATGTAATTCCTGATTTTAAATTGATTGTTGTAAAAGTTTATTCTTTCAATGCTTAATGTTTAATTTATCCACAGAAAAGATGGAGTACAACCCTGCATCCATATTCGATTCCACCCCAAAATAATAAAAGACATAAATTTTTTTTTTTTTGCAGATATTCCTGTGGTAACATTAGAACTTGGTACAAATAGTATGAACTCGTCATTTCGTGAGGGTATTGATGTTTTCTTCGAATGCAATATTAAATCCAACCCATGGGTCTACAAAGTAAGCTGGCGGCATAATGTAAGTTAATCCAATTTTCAATTTATCTATTCTCTTCAGTGTGTAATAATCTGAAACAAAGACCTTTATAGGGTTAGGTCTAATATATATAAATACAGATACTAGCCTACCTATAGATTGTGGGTTAAACACATCTTGGCATTTCAATTATGTATGTACTCGGAATTATTACAAAAGGACATATTCTCATAACATGTGTGGGTGCTGTATGCACAAATAACATACAAATCCGACAGAACCTTCAAAGAAAAAGTGATTATATGAGCTCTCTATGTGGTTTCCAGTTCCTCATAAGCGCATTATTAACTATGAGTTCTTTCATATTCTCGTGAATGAGAACTGCTTATTGCTCGGTATTCCGAAGAATGGCGTCAGAGTGAGCCCATGCTAGTGATTTTATTCAATCACAACTAAGATTGTTTTGGAGCTGTATGCATACGCAATGATGAAACACAGCAGGAATTCGAATGCTTTTTGCCACAATTCAATACCACTTTCAACTTAGCTTAATGAAGATGGCGATGATTTTATATTTGTACCTACTATTTGAGAACTATACTTTAAACAAATTGTTTACTCGTCTGAATGTTTTATTTGTACTATTCTAATTATTTTCTTTTTTTTTTTCATTTCAGGGCAACCTCTTGGAGAACAATATTGGCGAAGGAATTATTGTTGCAAATCAAAGTTTAGTCCTGCAAAATGTTAGTCGGGCAAGAAGTGGAATTTACACATGCGTTGGCAGCAACCGAGAAGGAGACGGCGAAAGTAACCCTGTTCAATTGGATATACGATGTAATTATAAAATTCTTGTCGTATGCTGAAATCTTGATTTTTTTTTTTTTTGAGAAACCCAAAATATTTAAATTATGCAAATAGTTTTGCATACTTAGAAGTTATTTGTGTAGGCCATAATAGATTGGTATTTTCTACCCACATTGCATCGCTATAGATATGAGTATAATCGAATTCGTGACCATACCGATAGAATACCTTCAAGGAGTAATTCCAAATTCAATACACAAAAGAGGGTGCACCCAGTAGAAGTGTTCGAAACTATCGCCTCGTATAATATGCTTCTAATCTAATGACACTGGTTAGAATTTATTGGCAAAATCGATTTTACATTTCTCCCCTTCAGGGCTATGTACATGCAAATTTTATGTTTGCCAATTCATACACGCAGTATGGGGATGTAGAATGCAATTTGTCAACACTCGATAATGTTGGTATGTACTCATAAGTTTGCCGTTATTTTATGTGCATGATGAGATTCTCTTTAATTTCGCTTAAGTTGTGCAAATTAGGGATAGTTTGCATAACGCCGTAGGAATAGATGGAACAGTGCAAAAATGAACGCATTTATGACCCTGGGTGGTAAATGAGTAGGGTGCAAGTCTGCACTCAATTGATTGGTTTTCCACCTCACTCCATATTTTTGATGGAACTAGTAGTATCACTTTATTTTATTGTCAGGACCGCCGCTATTTTAGAGGCAAGTTTAGCCCCTGTTCTTCAAATTGTTATATTAATTTTATTTTATTTATTTTTGTTAAAGACGAATATTTTGAATGGAACATTTTAAAACGTGTCAGTTCACCATCATTTGCATAGATTTAGCTATCCTTTGCCGAAATGTTTATTTTTTTTCTTTATGTATGAAAAACAATATCAGTTCAATAAGAACCGTTTTCTCGAATGCAAAAATCTGCTCTTATTATGGCATTTTCCATAATGTTGTGGAGTTTTTCTTGCGTCATAAGACCAATTTCTTTGTGAATGCTTTGCTTAGGTTGCTGCAAGGTTTGAGGCTTATTCAAACACGCTTTTCCCTTGATATAGCCCCCCATTTGGAAATTATCCGATTTGGAAATTGTTGCCTCAATAACTCCATTATTGCACGTGATGTAAGGGCTGTTGCACCATCTTGGACATGCGAGGTCCCCAGGATTTATTTTTTGGAATATCTGAATTTTGTACGGGAATAGGTGCAAATCCTCTTCAAAATTCACCGAAAAGTGCGGTTAGAAAGCTACAACTCGGCACATCGTCTTTTTGTTGACGCCTCCTCATTTTCTGTAACACTCTGTCTCACAACAGCAATATGTTCTGACAGTTTGAGGTCTGTCCGTACGTCTAGAATCTCCAACAGTCCCGAATTCAGCAAAATTATCCACCAGCGAACGAATGGTTGGACCAGTTGGAGCAGTTCTTTTAAATTAAAATCTCCTGTATGCACATTGAGTATTAATTATTGAACGATTATTTTCAAGGAATAGAAACACAATCTTAGTTCTTTGCGCAATTATGTAGCATTCCGTTTTTTATATCTCCCAAGTTTAATCTGTGAAATAAAAAAAAAAAGAAAAGAAGATGAAATATTCGCAAACACAGAAGTTCAGAATTGTTGACATTATATAGTTACTTTTGCCGCAGTCTGTACATACTATGTATATAAATTTATGGTCTGACGTAGACAATTAGTAAAATAAATCGAAGCGTAGTGGGGTATGTTGGTGTTAGGTATACCTAAAAAACCTCTTGAAGTTTAGTTACAGGTTTCCCGGCATTTGGAAGTACTCGCCCGTCATATTTTATTAGTGAAATATTACTACATACGCAGGTATAATAACTATTTCATATTTAATTTAAAGCCTACAAATCTTTATTGGCATCAAAGTAGTGTCCTTCTGGCATACAGACTCTGCGAGATCGGCTACGCTATCATCACCCTTTTAGAAAAAGCTGATCTACCACAGCTCCTTACAGAAAATGCAATTGTGTTCAGCTTTTGCTTCCAAAGAGCTGGGCGCCAAGTTATTAATATCAACATCTGCAATAAAATAGCACATGTACATATAAATGGCTGTAAATTCAGAACGAAGGTATATTGAACTTTTCGCTGAGGTAAACAATTTGATTCAGCTTGTAAATGAACCTACGTATACCGGACGTCAAAGGTAATTCCGCCAATACTCTGGACTTGTTTCTTACTTCGTACCCTGATAAATATACTATTGATCTTTTAGCGCCTCTAGGCCGGTCTGCCCGCAATATCGTGTCAGTTCTCGTACTCTGACCACACAATTAAAGAAAAGACTCTTAAAAAAAAAGTATGGCATAACAAGAAAGTCAACTGGGACGGCGCTAATAGCGTCTTTAAGAGTTTTAATTGGTCGCTATCCTCTTAGGTATGAATGACTTTATTCCTAATAGAAAGGCTAAGGCTTGTGGTTTGAGCTATAAAGAGACTATCACGTTGAAAGAAGTAAGTTTTCGGTGTCATAAAGCCAACGAATCTGAGGAAAACCAAAAGAAGTTTCAACAAGCCGGAAAAGACTGCAATGCTCATATTCGACTTGTAAAATTCTTATATGACCAAAAAGTGAAGCACGCAGTTCTACTATGTTTCAAAGGTAGTAAAAATTGTTCTCATTCGTCAAAAATATTAAAAATTCTGCCTCGACTACGCTCATTAACAATGACATTCCAGCTGTCAGCTCTTTGGACAAAGCCAATCTGCTTGCTGCTCACTTTCCAGAGAATTCCATACTGACAGATAGTGCCTTGTCTCCATCTGTACTTAAGAGCGTCGAATTTTCCATGGGACAAGTCCACTTTCACACTCGTACAGTTGTAGGAGTACTCGAAGGTCTTAACATATACAAATCCGCGTTGGCAAAACCTTTGTGCTAGCTTTTCTGTCTATCCTACTCTTCTAGGCACTTTCCGAATAGATGGAAAACAGCATTTGTCCAGTCCGTCTCTAAAAAGGCGAGTCTTCTTCCCTTCCCAATTACCGACCAATTGCACTTACGTCCCTTCTTTCCAAGGTCATGAAAACGCTGATAACCAATGTGGAACCAATGTCTTCATCACTTCGGCGAAACTAAAATGGTTGCGCTTAATATTTCAAAAGCATTTGGCAGAGTTTATCATTAGGCTCTTTTGTCGAAAATGAGTGTATATGGCGTCGATGAGTCAATGAATTAGAAATTACCTTTCGGGAAGTTTAATACAAGTTTTCTTTTACGGCTTCAAGTCTGCAATTCACCATTTAAGTGCTGGTGTTCCCCAAGGCTCTGTTTTGTCTCCGACTCTCTTTATTTTTTAAAAAATGATCTCTTGTCTGCAACTTCTAATCCAATCCATTCACAGTACTCTCAGTTTTCCATATACGTCCCCTAACTCACGTCCTTGCTCTTCGGTCGTAGAAAAGGAACGGCGACTTTTGTTAAACACATTAAATTCCGGCCTGGACAGCATAGTCAAATGGGGTTCACCCAATAGAGTGAAATTTAATGCTTCCGAACCACAATGCTGTCTCTCAAACAATTCTGTCTCTTAAACTAAACCAAAACCCTCAACCAGTATCCATGAACAGTACTTGTATCATTGAAACCGAAAGACTTGCCATTCTCGGAATGTGTATTAATCTTCGATGAAACAATCGCATATTCGAGATCGCCAATAATGCTGCAAAATGTCTAGGATTCCTTAAGAGGAGCTAGAAATATTTGATCACCCTTAAGCCTAACTTCGGTGGTACTCAAATATAGGGATTCGTTTATAAGCCGGAGGACATGAATGTGGAATAAACTACCAGGCTCTGTATTTTCTCATCAGTGCAACCTTCAAACATTTGAAGCCAACGTGCACAGCGCTCTGTTCCTCTCCCCCCTTTTCTCAAACGCCATTCGCTGTTTCTAAGATGCTGTTACCCTCATTTTGATTAAACTTTAAATCTGAAAAATTACCCTCAATTACATATGATCGTAAAAAATTAGCAGTTTTACTACACTACTTTATTTAAGAGCTTTGTTTATACTTCCTCAAGTCCTCAAGACTACCCGATAATGAAAGGTGCATATCGGTGACAGCCTTGGTCGTATCGCTTCCTTGGTCGTGGTCCATATATCATTTACCCTGTTAGCTGTAGGCCTAAGGGAATTTGATTTCCGCAAGCCGGTTTCACGTATGTGACTGTCTCTCTATCATTTTTTTTTTTTAATTTTTCTCCCGTTCACAAAGATCTCCAAAACAGAACCAATTTGAATGAACAGTTTTTGAAAAATATTTGTCTTTTCCAAAACTGATTGTTTGTATTTTATGCAGACAAATTCGGTTGTAAAAATGGCGAGGAAAAATGTCACGGAAACTCTGGTTTTATTTTGGGTTTTGTTGCTGGAATATTGTTTTTAGTGTCCCGGAATGAAACGGTGGATTAAAGCACTCACTAATGAACAACACGGTGTCTTTCTGTGTGTTTGTCCTGTCAGTATCTGATAGGCTTGTAAATTTTGAAGCCTTAACCTAGAGAACTAAAATTTTCCACCAAAATGGTACATAGTTAACGCAAACAAATTAGAAAAATAAAAATTAAGAAAAAATATATACATAAATGAGTACGTATATATATATTTTACAAAAAAAAAAATTATATGTATATGTCTGACTAATGCATGTCTCCGTACAAAAGTAGAAATAGAATATTAGATGCTGAACTTTGATCAAAACTTTATTGTGTTCGATGTCTATAGATACAGGGTGTTTTTTTGGGACTGCGACCCATTTGAAGTTGGAATCATTTAAAAAGAAACACATAAATCTTTGGGTTTTGTTATAAATGTATTATGTATTCAACGCCATTAATGATGAAAAACAATGTCGGCCAAATGTGCACCTTTAGCATTGGCACAAAACGCGTGACCTTTCAATCACATTTTTGATCACATTCTGCATGTCATCCGGAATATCTGCAATTGCGTTGCGTTTATTGCCTTTCAGTTGTTGCAATATTGTTGGTTTGGTAACGTACACCCGGTTCTTCAAGTAACCCCAGAGAAAGAAGTCGGGGCTCTTAAATCTGGTGAGCACGGCCGCCAATTGATATCCCCAAATTTCGACATGACCCTGCCGGGAAATGCGTGTTTAAGAATTTCCATTGTTAATCTAGCTGTATGGCATGTGGCACCGTCTTGTCGAAGCCGAGCAACTTCAGGCAAAAAAAAAAAAGTTTCCGGACTTTCACTCAAATTGACCCTCACTGCATCAATGTTTTGTTGTGTAAGTAGTTCAGGCTTCGGTAAATCACTTACTGTGTAAAGGTTCTCGTGGATAATTTTTTAAACAGTGCTCTAATTTTACGTATTTTACGCTGTGTTTGTAATAATTGATGAACCATTTTGATAAAATGTTCTAATCACTAAAATACGTTGTTGTGGTATAAAACTGTTCATGATGAAATGGCATTGACAGCTGAACACTACTGACAACTTTCATATAATAAAGCCATCTCTGTGAAAAATGGCTCCAAATTCCCTCCAAACACCCAGTACTTTCAAAGTAATGAGTAAATGCTCAGTAGATGTTGACTGGTTATTAGAGACCAGAGTGAAGTTATTAAAAATATCTGCATATGACGACACTCTACACATCGCATCGGTATAATCGACACCTAAATCAGAAGTCGTGAATTTTTAAACACACTTTGGGGGTAAATTCAATTTAATAAGGTCCTAAAATAATTTTAAATACAAATTCGTTGTATATAAACAAAATATAAACCATATTATGAGTATATGGATAAATCAAGTTAAATAAAATTCGTAACAATGCACTGAAATCACTTACCATTAAGCCATTTATAAATATACATTGTTGATGAATGTAACAAATCCATGTACGAGTAGTTATAAATTTAAATGGTTTTGCTTGAAGTTTTGTCCTTGGCTGATGAACACATCATACCTTTATAAATTCTACCAGATGGAAATTTACATAAAAATCCAAAATGGATAGGGTAAAATTTGATCTGACTTGGCTGTCAATGAAGTGAGCATCAAGTAACAGATGCCTGTATTCTTAGATACGAATAACTTCACTTGAAATTTTACAGCACAAACCCAGTGAAATTACTACGCAGATGAAAATAACATAAAAATCCCAATTTTAGCATTGCTGTGTAAAGGCGTCGTAAAAGTGTTAACCACTATGTATGTATGTGCTCATGTACGTATATTTGAATGTATGTCTTTAAAAACTGATAGGAGTGTTAAATTCAGATTTATACGTGAGAAAACTTTCCACACCTAACGCATCTCATAATCTGAATTGTTTCTTCAAAAACTGATTTTAAAAATAAAATATTGATGACAGTTTATAGATTACTTGGGCTTCGAAAATTGGGCATCTACAAATTCTGTTGAATAAATCTTCTTTTTCATTTTCGGCGTATGGACAAACGCTATCAACTAAACTAATTGTTTAGAACATGTCTCAGCCACTATACCCATTTCCCATTCATAAATTATCCTTATTCTGAATGCGCTGATGACCATTTTATTACGGCTTGTTTTAAATCTAGTATGTTTTTTAAAGCAGGTATCACTACAGCGAACGATATACATATGCAGGGTGACTGACATGAACTGTTACTAATTCAAATAAAAATATTTTTAATTGTGAATATATTTTATTGAAACCAAAGAAAAAAATGTTGAAAATTTATTAAAATTCAAGGATTTAATTAATATTTTCGATATGACCACCTTCGGCACGAACAGTTTCCTTGAGACATTGTGTCGAGAAAATGAAGTGCGGAACGTTTTGTCGCAGCCATTCTCGATTTGCTCGGGCTTTGTGGGAAGGTGCGGAGTCCTGTTGAAATGTCCCGGGTCTTTGGCCGAAATGTCGCTACGGTCCAAACCATCAAAAACGGTGGCGCTTGCTTCCTGGTGGCCATTCTTTGGTCGAAATTATCGTATGACCTCTCTGGCAGGTAAACTCATTCTGCTTGTTGACAAGTTACTCAATCGGAAGACGATGTTTGACAATTGACCATTTGCGTGCAAGCGGATCAACTCCGCGCTAACTTTTTTTTGGTCATTTAAGGCCTTGAGTCCCAGGCCATTTTTCAAAATGTCTTGCATCCGTTCTCGGGATATGTTTAGCTCAGAAGCCATTTTTCTTCTGCTACGCCGATGATTTCGTTAAATTCTGGCCTCTGACCACCTAAATAGCGTTTTGCAATGATGCCCGTTACGTTGTAACGCAATATGGTGCGATCCACTTCCTTCACTTTCAAGTGTTTCAGCTGATGATTGTGATTTTCCAGACAAAAAAGGGGCAATAACACTATTACGTTTGAATTCCACTGTCGATAGAACAAAAACTAAACACGTGTTTAAAAAACAAACCCTTACACTCGCTTGTCAACAATGAAACGAATTAACAACTGTCAAATTTTCAGCGCGCTGTGAAGTTGGTAACAGTTCATGTCAGCCACTGTACTTCAACTTTCTGTCATACAATTGTTACCACTAGAATATCGCTACCCTATTTCTTCGAAAATGTACAAAATAAATACCACTGTTCATGTATATTCGATTAAGCATAATATAATTTTAGGTCTTACAATGTGTGACCTCCTTATAAAATAACTGTACATGTTACTGCTTAAAGTATCGCTGAGTTTTAAAATTAAGCATAATTTTGTGAAGGCTGGCAGATTTAGTTTGGATAATTTTAATGACACACCCTTTATTTACCTCAGTTTATTTGTTCATTTTAACTCGAATACCTGATATTATTAAGGTAAGTAATAATAAAAGGGTTCGTTCTTTTATAAGAAATGACGATCATTAGTATATCAACGATAGCAAACAAATTGGAAGAAGAGCGAAATGTAAATCTTTCCGTGAGCACAATCAAACATCGCCTCTGTGAAAAAAAAAAAATTTCGGACGGATTGTCAGCAGAAACCATTGGTGTCAAAATGTAATTTATTAATGATTGCAAACTGATGGCAAAATGTGGACGGATGAATCGAATTTTAATCTATTCGGATCAGATAGGAAACAATATGTATGGTGCGGGATCAAGTAGGAATTCAATCCTAAATATACCATAGAAACGGTGAAGCATGGCGTAGGCAACGTCATTGTTTGTGGTTGCTTTTCATTGCGTGCTGTTGGCCCAATTTATCGGATTGAGGACATTATGGACCAAATAAAATATAAGGACAGTGAAATGGAAATTTCAGTACTACAGCATACAACTAAATCTATGAAGCAGTGGTTATTGAGTCAGAAAATTGACGTATAAAGTTGGCCTGCCCAATTCTCTGATCTACATCCAATTGAGAACTTGTGGTGTGTTGAAGACAAAACAATCGACGAATCTACGGCCTAAAATATGCATCAATTTTGGGTATAAATTCAGTGCACTTGGAGTGCAATACCGGTAGAACGATGTCAGGTCTGCCCTGGTATCATCAATGCGCCGCCGGTGTACTGCATAAATATCGATGACATGAATAAATTTAAAAAATGTTCGTAAATATTGTCTAGCGAAAATCAAATCTAAAAATATTGTACTTTTTTTTTTAAATTTTTTTTATAAAGATCAACGAAATGTTTATAGTTTATGTTTTCTTAAGTTAAATTTATTTTTACCCTATATTGCATAAATACAAAAATTTAAAGTTAGAAGAGGGTGTGTTACATTTTATTGCCACTGTAAATATATGATCTACAAAATTGTGAAACATGTGTCGTTTGGTAGCTACTAACAGTATTTTAATTACACAAGATGACAAAATATACAAGAAAAAAAGAAAATAATACAATCCTTTCTTTGAGGGTGGCCGTGGTGTAGTGGTAACATCATCGCTTGTCACGCTACAGGTTCACGGTTCGAATCCTGATGTCAATAATCATCTATTTATTTCGCATAAAATAAATAAAAAGTCGATCAATTGCGAAAGCTTATGTCAACTCTACTGCGAAGGCATAACACTGGCAGTAGGGCGGTCATATGGCTAAAATGCAATTTGATCGTGATGATGACATCAGGAGGACGGAAAAAAATACTGTGAATCATGAGCAACGACAAAAGCAAAAACAAACAAGCTCCCCAGTTATCTGGACAGCCACCCTTGGAGTTCACTGAAATTTAATACCAGCTGAGTTTCAAACCAACTACACCTTTCTCTCTGTCTCTTCCTCTTTTCTCAAAACGCCCGTGTCTTAAGATTAGTATAAGGGTATTCATAACCCCTTTCACACGTGCAAATTATATAAAAAAAAAAATATTCTCTTACTTCATGAGAATAAATAAATCAAACAAATAAATCAATGATAGTGGAACAAACAAATATTGAATCACAATTAAATTAAATCTTTTAGAAGGACGCGTTTTTCTTAGTTTTTCAAAATGGCATTATTCTGCTGACACACTAAAATTATAATTTTTTTTTCTTACTTTTCAATCACAATGGAATCGTTGACTGAAATAGGTTTGCGTCATTCGGGTGGTAACGACTGTAGATTGAATATTTTGTCAACAATTTCCTATGCTAATACTGACTTATTTACCCTACTAAGATTCAATTCTATTTCCCTCGTTCATAGTTGCTCCCGTCTGTCGGCCAGGACAAAGAACAATATACAGCTCAGGGCGACATGAGACGGTAAAAGTTGCTTGTGAAGTTGAAGCAAACCCATCAGAGGTAGCGTTCATTTGGAAATTCAATGCATCCACCACGGAAAGTATTGACATTCCAGCCTCCCTGATTGCAATCGAACGTGGCCGAAGCGTTGCTCATTACACACCCATGACGGAAAACGTAAGTATTAATCTCTCTTGCAAGAGTGCCTCTAACATTCTATATTCATTTGTTATTAGGACTACGGAACGCTGCTTTGTTGGTCAAGCAACGAAATTGGTGATCAAAGTGACCCATGTATCTACACAGTAACACCAGCGGGTAAGTTGACAATCTGTCGTTTCGTTTGTTTTCCCATGCACAACAGCACCGCTCAACTTAAGGTATTATTATGCTAACAACTTAAGCCAAGGCATCATCTATCCACATGAAATACGAGTACGTATCTGAGTGGTACATACATTGCTGTCGGCGTTATCCTCTTCAAATATCGAGGAGAAAATCTCTACCGGTAGGTTTGAGTATCAAAACTTCACTTAAAACATTTTCTGAGAGCCAAAATTAAGAAAACCGTTGCAAATTCTCGACGGAACTGGTGATGTACTCATTGCTGCTCTAACACCAGTATCATCACCAGATTGCACTCATTTAATCTTCGTAAATACAGTGCTTTTGTTTTCGGACGAGAACAGTGTGGTTTTGCACTTATTTCGGGCCGTCGAAAGGCTTTCACACTTTTTATTTGTTCACTGTCCTTAATACTTCGCTTTCAAGCGTGTTAACTCACGCGATAATGTGTATACCGTAGCACAGCCAATGCGGGTATGTTGTGGGATACAAGGTAAGCATTGACGAGTTGGAGAATAGTGCTCTTGATGTAGATTTCAGATGGAGTATTATCTTGAGCGACGTGCAAGTAGTTTTTGTGATAGTGTACGCCAGATACTACCTAACTTTAGTAACTTCGTTGCAGGTATTGTCGTCTTTTCTAGGGTAACTTCGGTCTATGGCATACCTTTTTGTTATTTTTGAAATAATTTGAAAAGGAGAAGACTTTTTTTTTTTAACTAAAATAAAAACATTAATTAAATACAGGAATAAATATAGGTTGGGCCATATGTTGGTTTTGTTTTATAATTGCTATAAAAAAATCCATTTAATATTTTTCAAAGTGTTTTGCTTTATTGAAGAGAATACACTTTCCGATTATTTATGGAAAATAATTTTATTTATTGGGTCAATAACTTAATTCGTGCGGTTTGCTAAGAGATGGCGTAACTTGTATTATTCCATTGGAACATGCGTTGGAAAGCTACTGTCATTGTACGTCATTTCAGTATATGTCATTCATTTGAAGGGTAAACAACAATAAATTTTTTTCACTCAAATATGTCGAACTTTGTACCTGAAAAAGTGTTTTTGCGGGGAGTTCTCCTTCATTACTTTAATATGGAGAAAACTGCTGCCGAAAGTCATCGTATTTTGGTGGAAGTTTATGCTGAACATGCGCTAGCTGAGCGAACGTGCCAAAAGTGGTTTGCACGATTTAAAAGTGGTGATTTTGGCTTGGAAGACGATGAACGTCCTGGGCAGCAAAAATAGTTTGAAGATGAAGAACTGGAAGCATTACTCTATGAAGATTGTTGCCAAACACAAGAAGAGCTCGCAGAATCTTTGGGTGTCACTCAAGCAGCCATTTCAAAATGTTTAAAAGCAGCTGGATATATTCAAAAGCAAGGTTCCACATGAACTCAAGCCGAGAGACGTCGAAAGGCGGTTTTGCATGTCCGAAATGCTGCTGGAACGCCACAAAAGGAAGTCATTTTTGCATCGGATTGTTACTGGTGATGAAAAATGGATCCATTACGACAACCCCAATCGCAAAAATCATATGTGAAACCCGGCCAACCAGCCAAATCAACGGCAAAGCCGAAAATCCATGGCGCGAAGGTAATGTTCTGTATTTGGTGGGATCAGAAGGGTGTGCTGTATTATGAGCTGCTAAAACCGGGTGAAACCATCAATGGACAACGCTACCGAACACAATTAATCCGTTTGAAGAGAGCAGTAGCCGAAAAACGCCCGGAATATGCGACCAGACACGAGGCAATAATTTTCCATCATGACAACGCTCGGCCTCACGTTGCTATTCCGGTTAAGAACTATTTGGAAAACAGTGGATGGGAAGTTTTACCCCACCCGCCTTATAGCCCAGACCTTGCCCCTTCTGACTACCATTTGTTCCGGTCGATGCAAAACGCCCTCACTGAAATACGGTTCACATCAGAGCAGAATATCAAAAATTGGCTTGATTCATTCCTGGCTGCCAAGCCGGCGCAGTTCTTTTGGGATGGGATCCACAAATTGCCAGAAAGATGGGAAAAAGTCATAGCTTCAGATGGGCAATACTTTGAATAATACTATTGTACATGTTTTTCTTAAAAAAACGTTCAACGCACGAATTAAGTTATAAACCCAATAAATGGCTGCCGCGGCTGGCTTGGCAGTAGCCCATCCTCTCATCTCAATTTTGCAGTATATTTTCGATGGTTCGGGGATCTATTTTACGGATAGTTCGATCAATATTGTGCTTAAGTGCATGAAACGTTTCTGGATTGTCAGCACAATGTCGATCTTTAACGGCACCCCACAAAAATAAGTCCAACGGCGTCAAATCGCAGCTCCGCGTCGGCCAAGCAATATCACTAAAATGGCTCACTACCGGAATATTGAACTTAGTGCGCAAAAGATCGATTGTTGGATGGCTTGTATGTCAAGTAGCGCCATCTTGCTGGAATCAAAAATCGTCCCAGTTTATTTCCTCAGTTTCTGGCCAAAAAAATAGAAACGGTTTATCATACCTCAGTAGCACTCTCTGTTGAGCTTAATGTTGTTGCCATCTTCATCTTCGAAGAAGAATTGACCAATAATGCCGAAGCTCATACACAGGAAGAACATGAGGATAATTTATGTTATCAACTACTCGTAGCATACCAATCTTACGAACTTTCTTCACCAACTTGCGTACAGCAGGCACGGTTTGTGTATTATTTCGATCAAAATCTATTTTCAAATTTCGCACAACACTCATTTTAGAAATAATTTTCAGTATTTCCCAACGATGTTCAAGGGTAGATCGATATGTGTTTCTGTAAATTTTTGAATGCGAAAGAGCTGTCAGTTCAAACATGTTATTTAAAAAGAAACCAGCAGATGGTCCACCCGTTACAATGGACGAAATTGAGTCTTCTTTCTCCAGCATTTACTTACTTACTTACTTAAGGGGCTCCCGACCCGTGAAGAATCTCTGCCTGAGACACTGTAGCCTTCCATCCTCTGCGATCTCGGGCACGTTGCTTCCAATTATCCAGACCAAGCGCTCTGGCATCCGCGATGGCTTGGTCTTTGAAACGGAGGTTCGGTCTTCCTTGTCGTCTCGAACCTGGCGGCTGGGATTCGAAGATCCTCTTAGCTGGAGCATTATTGTCCATTCGCTCGATATGGCCGAGCCAATGTAGTCGACGTATTTTGGCCTTTTGAACTACATCCACATCTCTGTAGCCTTCCATCCTCTGCGATCTCGGGCACGTTGCTTCCAGTTATCCAGACCAAGCGCTCTGGCATCCGCGATGGCTTGGTCTTTGGAACGGAGTTTCGTTCTTCCGAAGATCCTCTTAGCTGGAGCATTATTGTCCATTCGCTCGATGTGGCCGAGCCAATGTAGTCGACGTATTTTGGCCTTTTGGACTACATCCACATCTTGGTACACCTCATAGAGTTCGGGGTTGTATCTTTTCCTCCATTCGCCCTCCTCGCACACAGGACCAAAAATCCGCCGAAGAATTTTTCTTTCGAAGGAGCCCAGTATCAGCTCTCCCTTCCTGCTTATCGTCCAGCACTCGGCGCCATAAAGCAGAACTGGCAGGATAAGGGTTCTGTAGAGCATACATTTTGTCCTTCGAGTTAGGAGTTTTGAACCAAATTGTTTTGCTAAACCGAAGTAGCATCGGTTTCCTAGGGTAATTCTTCGCCGGATCTCCACTAGGATGTCATTTGTGGAGTTCATGTTTACTCCGAGGGAGAAACTGCTTAACTACCTCGAAATTGTTGCTATCAATAGTGACGTTGATAGCATGTACTTAGTCTTATCCTCATTTACTACAAGGCCAACAAATTTCGCCTGTTCATCAATCGCCGTAAAAGCCTCTATCACGGCACGCTGGGAGCGACCGATGATGTCGATATCGTCTGCATACCCCAGTAGCTGGACGGATCTGTTGAAGATAGTGCCTTCCGTGTTGACACCTGCCCTGCTCACTATCTGCTCTAACACGAGATTAAAGAAGTCACATGATAGTGCGTCTCCTTGCCGAAATCCGGTGCATGTTTGGAATAGTTCGGAGGAACTACTTCCAAATTGCACGTTGCAGCGCGTGTTTTCCAGCGTAACGCTACAAAGCTGGATCAGTTTTGCCGGAATCCCGAATTCGGCCATAGCCACATAAAGCTCCTGACGATAAATGCTATCATATGCGGCCTTGAAGTCGATGAATAGGTGGTGAGTCTCGACTTGAAATTCATTGGTCTTTTCCAGGATTTGCCTCAGTGTGAAAATTTGGTCTATATTCGATCCGTCGGGCCGGAAGCCACACTGGTACTTGCCAATTAGTGTGTTGCAGAATGGTTTGAGACGTTCACACAGTACGTTGGATAGGATCTTGTATGCGACATTAAGCCGGGATATGCCTCGATAATTCTTGCAAGACATAGGATCGCTTTTTTTGTAGATGGGGCATATGGAGCTGATAGTCCAGTCATCGGGCATGCTTCCTTCCACCCATACTTGGTTGATGATTTGGTGCATGCACCCTACCAAAACATCACCACCGTATTTGAAAAGCTCCGCTGGTAAACCATCAGAGCCGGCGGCCTTGTTGTTCTTAAGCTTTTTTATTGCTAAGCCAACTTCTTCTATACTGGGTGCTGGAACTGATTCTTCATTGAGTGAACGTGGGTTCTCTTCTTGCCCTATCACTCTCTGTACATGATGCCCATTTAGCAGCTGTTGGTAGTGATGCTTAAACACATCTATTATTCCCTGCACTTCGGTGACTAGATTTCCTTCGCTGTTTCGAAGAGCCTGTGTTCCGGCCTTGAAGCCAGCAGCCAGTTGCTTGGCTTTCTTGTAGAACTTCCGGATGTTGCTTCGATCACGAGACTCTTCGATCTCCTTGAGCTGGGAGACTGCGTAGGCCCTCTTCTTTCTACGCAGTATTTTCTTCTCCTCCCTCCTCCTAGCTCGATACTCTTCCCTCGCTGCCCTTGTTTTGCGCTGCAGCGTCTTCATATGTGCATCTTCTGTCACCTTTTTCCGGAGAACGCATTCATCATCATACCACGGGGTGGTCGTCTTTCTCTGGGGTGTCTGGTACCCTAAAGTGGTTTCGGCTACCTCTTTGATGATGTCGCGATACTGGGACCACTGGATGTTGGCGTTTGTGGTAGGTGGATGCGCTGCGGAGAGTTTCTCACTCAGGCGCTCTCTGTAGACTCTGGCTACTCCAGGTGTGCTAAGGCGTCCAACGTCAAATTTCTTCTTCTGGGCGGTTTGCAGCTTCTTCTCGTTGGATAGTCAAGCTCTGAACTTAGCCGCAACAAGAAAATGATCAGAGTCGACGTTTGCCCCTCGGAATGTGTGCACGCTGACGATGTTGGATGCGTGCCTCGCATCGATTAGCACATGGTCGATTTGGTTGGCGGTTCGACCGTCTGGAGAGCGCCAGGTTGCTGTGTGGATCCTTAGCCTTGGAAACCTAGAGCTACTTATCACCGTATTACGAGCTGCCGCAAAGTCAGTTAGTCGGTACCCGTTGTCTGTTCCGACTTTGGCACTGAAGTCCCCGAGCACAATTTTGACATCATACTCCGGACAGGCTCCGTAGGCTCCATCCAGGAGGTCATAAAATTCCTCCTTGATAGGGTCTTCAGCCTCGTCGGTAGGGGCGTATGCACATATTAGGCTAATGTTTTGGAAAGTACCTTTGATGCGGATCACAGCTAGGCGATCACTTATCGACTTAAAGTCAATAACTTTTGTCCTAAGCCGGTTTCCCACGACGAATCCGCATCCTAATACATGCAATCTTTTATGGCAGCTGTAATAAATATCACAATTTTTCCTTTTTATCATACCTGATCCTATCCATCGTATCTCCTGGATCGCGGTAATATCTGCATTGTACTGCGTGAGGACAGACTCAAGTTTTTGAGTAGCACCTGGGGTGTAGAGCGTCCGCACGTTCCAGGTACATACTCTTAGATCGTTGTCCGTTGACGTTCCGGGTCTGGTTGCCATTTGAGGGAAATCCTTATCCGAGGCTCCTCGTGTCTCTCTCATAACTAGTGTTTTTTTACATGGTCGGGAAGTTACCCCGACGGCACAACCTCCAACCTGGAGAGTCAGGCTCTTAACCCTAGGACAGCAGGCCGGTTATTCCGGTGCCAGTAACCCACTTTGGGATGTGAGCGCTGCCGTTGGCCCATTTAGGGTTCATCCGCCACCAACTCTTCTCCAACACCCTGGCTCGGTATTGGAAATCCCTATAGACCTAGTATCCGAATATGTCAGAGCAGCTCTATAGGGATTACACTAAATAGTTCGGCCTGACTGGAACTGTAGACGCCACCGTTGGTTCCATCTAGGGAACTCCTCCGCAGCCGCCTGGAACCAGAGTAGGTGCCTTAGTGAGAAAACACTTCTCCCCCCTCTCTCGTCCGCTGCCACCAACGACCTTCCAAAGGGGTTGGTTACCCAATCTTCAGTCGAGGTACTAGGCACCCACCAGTCACCAACGTGGAGGTGAGAGTAGGAGTTGGTAGTGAGAGGCTAGGTGAGAACGCTTGTGTTCTCATGACATCGCATCACTACCATTTAACCAAAATGCTCCAGCATTTGGTTTCCCAAAATTAATTTTTAATTAACTAATATGTGAGACTCAATTACTCCTCCAACATATTATGCAAAACGATATTTATTTCGTCAGGTGGCCACTAAAAATAATCTGCTCAGCTGTTCAAAACGAAACTCATTTTAAAAGCATTTATCTAAAGTGGCAAGGAAGAACTTAGTTATCATTTACTGGATTCCAATCCACAACAGACTTGCTGGAAACGAAAGAGCTGATACACTGGCATCACCAACAACATCTATCCGCCCTGGGCCCTTCTGTAATGTCAAATAAAGAGTATATAATGTGTATATGTATGCATTTGGTGGAAACATCCCATATATGTAGAGAATAGGACCTAGCTCGTGCTGTGTCTATCATATTTTTAGTACGAATTGAAGGAACCTAAAGTTGCTTTTGCCATATTTGAACGCCGTGGTTGAGAAACTTTTATCGCAATTTTATATATCGGAAATTTGTCAGACATTTAATAGAGTTGGGACCGTGAACAAACTTTTTGGTGATTTACTTGAATCGAAAACTCTCGCTTAGTAGTCCAATGCGCCACCGTCTGCTAAATAGATGGAAGAAATTGCTATAGGTTTCATCAAGGGACAGCCCAATGGGAATACCACTGTTTCAGAGCTACTAAGAAGCTCTTCATTTTGAAGACAACAAATTTACTTAATAAAAATAAGTTTTAAAAATCCTTAATCTATCGGTCAGTATGTTGAACCCATTCGGGCTTTATGGAACCCTACTCGTAATTCTCTTTCGTTTTCTTTTTTTTTTATGTTTGTTCATAGTCTTCTCCATAAATATTGTTTGTGAAATGTTATAGGCCGTTTAAATCATCAGCAATGTATGGTTTTCGATTTTCGTTCTCAGATGTAGAACCGATAAGATGTACGTCTAGTTTTGCATTATTTTTTTTTTGCTTCGGTTCAGCCCAATTTAGATGATTGTTTTCAGAATTCGGTATACAAATGATATACGGAGACTCTAACAATCAATCAGACAGGTGTTCTTTGTTTCTAAATTAAACCAAAACTACTGACTTCACTTTCGTATCCGTACCAATCACTTACACAATATATCTTATGTATGTGTGGAGATACGAGAACCCCGTAACAGGCATAGACATTTTCTGCAAAAAAAGAAAAAAAAATTGTTTTCGCTTTTACCAAATGAACAAAAAAGTTCATAGAGTGCTGCAAACTCGTTACATCACTACATTTCCTCTATGTGAATAGTAAAGGGTGTTCTTTTTAAAGGTTTGTTTTTCGAATTGGGAATACTTTTTCCAGCAGCAGCCAATTTGACAGATGACAGCTGATTTGTACTCAGTCTTGATTGCCATTTCACCATGAATAAACTTACGGCAGAACAACAATTATAGTTCAGTTCGCAAAACTTACCGTCCACTTTACAGTCGGCATAATCGTTCATCCAAGCAAGTAATTCGAATAACCATGGATGGTTTTTCTGCGCTTTATTCGAGACATCCCATGCCCGAAATCGTATTTAAACTCTAATGGCATAAAATTAGCTTTCCAATAAAGCCAATAACATGGCCATTACAAAGATGCATTTTATTTCATTTTAAAGTTCTATACGAGTACGTCTAAAAAAAAACCTTTATATGGGAGATATCTAGGGTATGCCATATTGCCTGCTGCGCCATAATGTCCGAATTCACCCTATATACGTAGAACCGCTGCCGTCAATTTGAAGAATTTAAAGTATATATGAGTAGGTACTTGCATACACATATTCTCCACACTCTCAATAAAAAATCGATTAACTAACCAAACTAATATGTATGTAGAAATATGTACTTCACCACCATACGTATAAATATTTCTCATATGAAATTACATTCGCCACCATTGTACTTAATTGATTTAAATTTTGAACTGTACTTAACATATGTATGAAGTTTTTATTTTGTTTGTGTATATTTCTGACTATAGGTGAACCAGATCCCCTGATAAATTGTACGCTGCTAAATCAATCGTCAACAGGATTTCAAATTGAATGCTTGGAAGGATTCGATGGGGGCCTGCAGCAGGATTTCATTATGGAAGTATATGTGAATGGTACCACACGCCATCCGAGGATTTATAAATCGAAGTATGTTTTATATTACGTGTATATATATGTATGATGTTATAAATCTACAATTGTGGTTTCATGTACACATTGCTATGTTTCATTTCGATATTTATTTTATTTCTGTATTTTGTTATTGAAATTGAATGTAAAAACTCTGGTGCGAGGACATTGAGTATGCTTAGGTTGGCAATTGTTTTTAGATTCAAAAGTCTGAGTCGGGCCTCGCGCTGTTAGTGATCCGTTATTCCGCTATTTTAACTGTATCCTAATTTTGCTTTCTCGTTAATCCGAGGAAAAACAGAAAGCTATGATCATACCTACTTGAAAAGGTCAGATTAATCAAACACTTTTTGATTCTTGTTTGCTCTCACACGGCTTGCTCGAAAACTGCTGAAGACGTTTGGATGAAATTTTGTTTTTTTCGTATGCATTTAGTTTTTTCTGATACGTAGGTCACTTCGATTAAAAACTGTCAAAATTGAATCAAGTGACAGTTGTGAGAGAGATGTGGGGGCAAGGTTTCAAAAAACTTTAAACCATCTTTGTTAGCTACTTAACGCAAGAAAAATTGAGCGAATTTTGACTAAACTTGGCTTGAAGGCTTAGGATGCCACGTTAGTAGTACCAATTGAAAATAATTGAAATCGAATGAAGTGGTAGTAAGATATGTGCAGGGGCTTAAATCATATTCGAATTATTTTTCTCTTACACCTAACTGAAGAACTTGCGGCACATTATGCCTCCAGAAGCCCTTCCACAAGAATAATTTTTACAATTTGTTTCCCTGATTACTTTTGGTTGCAATTTTAGTACTAAATTTCAGCTTTATAGCTCAAATGGTTCAAAAATTATAAGCGTGTGACATTTTTTTTTTCAAATCTGATGAAGTAAAAATATCGGAACTATGATACATATTTTTGAAATCAGCTTATTTCATTTATACAAACAAAAATTTTTACTTTTACTCTAACCTGTAAAACTTTTTTTGTTTTTCAGTTTTCCAAAATTTCATTTTCTGACTGTCTGCCGGTTAGTAAAACTCTCGTCAAAATCTCAACCTCCTACGACTAACGATTTAAAAGTTATAAAGCTGCGACAGACAGACGGATTTACAGACAGACAACTGACTCACACTCTATAACCGTAACCCAGAACAACCTTTATTTGAGATAACCATTCTGACAAAAAAAAAATCTTTTTATTGGATTTTGAATATTCTTGGATTACTATAATTTTAATTTTTAATTTAATTTAATGTTGGTTGGGGCGAAATCCCCCATTTACTTGGCTTATTACAAGCTACAACTAACTTAAGACTAAAACTTAAAACTAAAACTTAAAACTAAGACTTAAAGCTAAGGAGAATGGTGAAGGAGTTCGGTTTTGAGGCAGGGAGTGCTAAGGTTAAAACCAAAATGGTGACCACTCTTGACTGGCGTATTCAAAGAGCGGGCGAACAAAGGTAATGTAGAGGGATCTGGTCATATACGAGTAAGGGTCGGAGAATTCTTTAGACCATCGTTTGACAAAGCCAAGTAATGAGTTAGCTTTACGAATTATGACATCAATATACAATATTCCAAGATCACGGAGAGATTGAACGATGGATATAGGTTGACCATGGAGAAGGTAAAGGCGGGCGGAGGACATGTGATGCTTACGTGATAAGGTAATGGATTGGCATTTGGCGATATTGTTATAGGCACCAGTTCGAAAAACTATCAAGGTCTTGTTGAAGGAGACAGTAGTCATGTGGTGAAGAGATAGCTTTGAAAAATTTGGTATCATCAGCGTACAGAGAGGGAAGAGGGTTTAATAACCCTCTCGACGTCGTTTATGGTTAGAATGAAGAGAAGGGGATCTAAATGGGTGCCTTGCGGAACACTAGAGGTGGCAAAGAAAGGAGTCGATAAGACAGATCTGAAGTGAACTCTGTAAGAACGGTTTTCCAGGTAAGAAGATATCCATTTTAACAATATGGGTTCGAAACCGAGGGCAGACAATTTGAAGAGGATTAAGTTATGAGATATCTTATCAAAAGCCTTACTAAAATCAGTTGCAATAACGTTGACTTCTTTGTCATTCTCTAAGGCAGACAGGGCGAAGGACACAAATTCGACTAAGTTAGTGGTAGATGATCTGCCTTTCAGAAAGCCGTGTTGGTTGGGAGAGATAAGAGACTTGCACTGAAAGCTTAAGGCTTCGTATAAAATATTTTCGAAAAGTTTGGGTAGGTTTAGCAATGAGTCGATAGTTTGTTACTTCGTCCTTTGATCCCTTTTTGTGTTTGGGGGTTATAAAAGAGGTCTTCCAAATCTGAGGGAATTCTCCTAGTGATAGAGACAAACGGAACAGATGACAGAGGAGAGGGAGAGAATGGAAGAGCATTTTTTTAAGAAAAATGGCAGGGAGACCATCTGGGCCGGTTGAGAATTCATCATTAAGATTTTGTAGTTTATTTTTAATTACAGCAGGATCAAAAGGCAGGAACAGAAAGGGGCGAACGGAGAAGTTAAGAAGGTAACTGAAGTAAGAGGGGTCTGGTTCAAAAGAGTTGTCGGCGAAAGATTTTTTAAAATAGGTGGCAAAAAATTTGGCAATGGTATGCGGACTAGTTGATAATATTTTTTCAAAAGAGGTCCCTCTATACAGTTGGATTTAACAGCCCGATTTTTTTTATAGTTGACGAATTGAAAAAATTACTTAGTTTCGTTTATAAGATTTGCTTGCGCGTTAATTAAGTGCCGCTGGTAGAAAGAGTTATAAAAATGATTGAATTGAAAGTAGGTACCGAGATAGTTGGAAGAATCCAAAACAGAATTGGTACGAAGGAAAGCTGCCGTAACTTGTTTCTCTTGTTACGTAAGGCGCGAAGTTTGCAATTATACCAAGGGGGATGAAGATGAAGTTTTATGACGAGAAAAGGGGACATAAAGAGAAATAGAATTAAACATTTCTCTGTAAAAAATTGTGAAGGTTTCGTTTAAGGATAAGTTAGCAAACTCAAAGGAACATCTATTCAGATAGGCATTTATTTTGCGGAAATTAGCTTTATGAAAGTCGAAAGAAGTGCCAAATGCAGGAGGAGTAGATTGAAGTGGTGAATTGAGGAAAAGTGAAAGAAGAAGAGGGGAATGAAAGTTATCAATAGTCGACAGAGATATATACAATAAAGAAACTCAAAAAAGGGGGTCTCGCAATTCCGTTCATCTGTCAGTCTTTTTGCTTATACCATTGACTACAACATAAAGGACTGGGCGGATTTACTTCAAACTTCATATCTTTGGTCTGTGGGGTCACTATTATAGGAAAAATCGCTATTTTTATTTTAAACTCAAAATTAACGCCACTCTACTTAAAGCCAATGCTGAGGATGTGAAATTTTCTCGAAAACGGCTCTAACGATAACGATTGGTAAAATAGGCGTATGCAATAGGACTACGTACTCAGTTTTTCGCAAAAAATGCGAATAATGGCAGTTTACTTCTGAGTAGACTTCGGTAAATTCACCATTTTTGAGTTACGAGCTGGACGATTTTATTTGATATCTGAATCATTTTAGACATACATACATATGTATGTGAGGAGTATTTAAATTTTGGACATTCGGTGAAATAAGTTCGTATTACGCTTTTAGCCCATTTTTTTAAATTCTAATTCTGTCTAGTCTTTTCGACTTTGCCTAAATTTTAAATCTGAACAATATACTTGTACGTGCGAATAGCACATATGCAGCAAGTACGTGTTACACAGTAGTACCCTATCCTTTTTTTATTATGTGTACTATGTATGTACATACGTATCATTGTATTATTAAATATGTGTACGTACAGGATTTGTTCGTTCATACTCTAAAATATTTATTGGCTTCTGTTAAATAAAAATGAAAAAAAAAATACAAAGTTTTTTTTACTTAATTAAATAACTAATTCGTTTATAAAAGAGACAAATATAAATAATTTAATAACAAAACTAAGTCAACAAATTAAAGGCACTATTTCGGTTGTGCAAAACTAACCGGATTTTTTCCTTTTTATACAAAAATTTAATATTTCGTCCAATAACCTCTGTTTTGGAATACTTCTTGTCATCGGTGGGGTATGAAACCAATTAAATTGTCAATTATAGTGGTTGGAACACTCTCCCACTCATTCTTCAAAGCTGCAAGAAGAGCGCTTGTTGCAATGTGCTTTTTTGGCCCACACAATTAGGTTTAAGTCGGACGATTGAGATGGCTACTCTAACACACAAATGTTTTTTTTTTTTTTACCACAAACCACTCTTTAAGCATCTTCGAAGAATATTTTGGGCAATTATCCAGCTGGAAGACCCAACGCAGCTAAATTTCTTCTTCGGTGTAAGGCAGCATTACTAATTCTAGAATATCTCTTTACTGTAAACGGTCCACTGTTCCATTAATTGTATGTACAGCACCGCAACCCGCAGCCGAAAAACAGCCCCAAACCATCACGGAGGAATCACCATACTTGGCAGTAGAGCGAACGTTTTCTGGTTTAAGACGTGAGCTCATTTTGCGTCTTACTGTGCATACACCGTCGGAATATAATAAATTAAAATTGCAAAATTTTTTGCAAATTCAATCATAATAAAAATCTTAATTGCAATATATGCATTACCTTTTAAGATGGGGCTTAGCAGTAAGGAGTGACTCCTTTGCTGATCGAAAAGCATAAAGACCAACTTCTTTTAAACGCCTCCAAGTACTATACTTAAGTCAATAGGAAGGATGAGCTCGGTCACTAGTCCTTTTGAGGACACAAAAGGATCTTTTAAGATTCTACGCTTTATGCGCCTATCAGTTGTTGGTGATGTTTTACGAGAGTGTCCACCAAAATATGTTATTTCGATTCGTTTTCCACTCCAAATTTTGTTTATGAACTCGTAGACAGTTCAGGTTGAAATATTGTATTTTACAGTTGTTGCTTTTTGCTTTAATCCGGTTTTAAAGTCGTCTTCTTATAAAATTATATAGTTACAACTGTTTGAAAATGGCGCAGAATTGTTTTTGTTGAATCTTTTTAACGAAAATGTAACTCAAATGACAGTGGAAACCGTTACCAGAAAGACTAAATTCAATGTCTTAAAAAATCCGCTTAGTTTTGCACGGGCATGCTATTGAAATTTTTTTAATTTTTTAATATAATTTTTGTATGTAAACGTACATTAAAGTTTTTTCTGTTCGGTTATCAAATTAAGATGAAAAGAGTTTTTAAAAATAATAAAAAAAACAACTACCAAAGAGTTATTTTCCCTCAGTCATTAGCATAAATATAATGAACATATTTGAGAAAAATTGTATTGCCAGCTAAACAACGTGATTACTTTGGAAAATGTGCAAATCACGCAAATTGTCGGTTACGGTTTTTTACTTTTTTGGTTTCTTGAAAATTTTCGATCTTGAGATTTTTATCAAACTTGACATTACTTCTTTTCTCCTTTGCCTTTATCCCTATCTGAGGTCGGCGCTCCTAGTACAAAGGCTGTAGGTCTTTTTGTCCTGGGTTGCCAGCACATGAAGATTGTTCTGCTTTATGTCCCTTCTTGACGGTTGCTAGCCATGTCGCAAGTGGGCGTCTTCTTCCTCTCTTGGGTTCCCGAATATTATTAGATTTTTGCACGGTATGGGTTTGGTTTTGACGCATTACGTGTCCATACCAACGAGGTCGGTTTTCTTCGAGTTTCTTCGTCAGTGGAGTTATTTTCATGATTCTCTTTATAAAAGTGGGTACTCTGTTCAGTAGGGCGGCTCCTGCTGACCACCTTAGCATAATGCATTTTTGCTGTGTGTAAACTGAATTGTCCCTGTTGCTGGTCCTGATTAAGTGGTGTACTGAAGTGATTTAGTAATAAATCTGCATTTAAGTTAACTCCACAAGTGTGTTTGCAGCCTTTTAAAACTTTAATTTTGTTCCAATATGCGTCTGCGTAGTTTTCAGAAGCAAGATCCACAGCTTCGTTTAGTTTGTGCCAAATTGTTTTGAGATAGTAAGCTACCATTCTCCCCACTAGATTTTCTTATTTCATTAAGCAAAGCAAAGGATAACTTTCTGCCTTATCACAGTCCTTGTCAAACCATCCTTGTTTTCTCATTTTCCGGTGAAAACTAGATATGTACACATACTCGTATACTAAGCTATATATACGCATACATAATACGTGGAAATAGTTACCTGTACGAAAAAAATTAATTGGACATTTTTGTAGAGATTTGTTCGCCTGTGAGCCCATAGCTCAGCGGCTAAGTGCGCTGTCATTGAGCGAGACTCAAGGTTCGAGTAATAGAAAACATGAACAAAAAAATTAAAAACATCACGTATCGCACAGCACGTATGACTACGAGAAACTAGGCCAGGTCTTGTATTGACTGTTAGAGCCAAACAAATTTATTTTATTTTTATTGGTCGTCTTCGATTTAGTTATTGAAACTTTCGTTATGGAGTCCATTGATAAGAATATTATATTTGTTTAAAGCTCAGTTTTAATAGTTTTCATGCACTCTAACTATAGTATGTCTGCGAGCAGGGTTCCGCCGGAAAGTTTTAAAATTGTGTTCACTACAAATATTTTATTCATTACAAAAGAACCTGTGATGAGAGGAAGTAACAGCGCCCCAACTTTTACAGTCTATATAAAATACGGGTGTTAGGTGTGGTCTACAATATTCAACGTATGTATTGGAAAAGGAGTGTTGATAAAAGAAATCAATAGAAATAAAACAGACAAAATAATGCCCACAACTGAATCGCACGTACTTCTTCCATATCTGTTCATTTATAAGTTGTTCAGATTTCAGATTTAGGTAAAATCGATAAGAAGCGAATAAATTGAATTTTTGAATTGATTGACGTTTGATGTAAATTCGCCCAGTAATTTAGACTGTTCGAGTTCGAGTTACATTTAGAGGGATAAACAGACACCGAGAAAAACAGGCAGACAGACGGGACTACCCTTTTTCGAGCCCCTCTCTAATAGTAATACAAAATCAAGAGATGAAAATTTATCAATAAAACAATAAATAGGCACTTGCCCTATAGGAACAAGTGAAAATAAAATTTTTTAAATTTTTTATTTTGAAGAAAAATTAAGTGCACGACTGGGTCGCACGTAAATACTGTTGTTCAGATTTAGAAATAGGTAACAGAATTCTGATTTTTGAAAAAATTAGTTAAAAGGCTTAAAACTTGTTTGAACATATTTTCAAAAGTTGAATGCCATGTCCTCGCATATGTATGACTAAAACGACTTTAAATTTAAAATAACGATTTAAGTACGGTTATTCTTTTAATTTTTAGGTTAAAAATAGAAGTATGATTTGTCCTCTGGGAATTACTAGCCATTATACGCAACAAAATGGGGGCATTCGAAAAATAATTTTTGAATTATCTTCAATTTCTGTCACACGTGTTTTTTTATTTGTCGCACAAAATTGCTTCAAATTATACACTCATACTTCGGTTAGCGGCCTAGATGCGTTCCACAAAATCAGGCCGTAAAGCGAAATGCCGTATAACGAGTCATTTTTTCTCATACAAACCGATACAAATTTCAAATCTTCAAAAAAGAACTAAAAAATTGATAAAACATTATAAAAAAATTCATTTAATGTGTTGACTTCAGCGCATAGTTACGTTTCAATTTAATATTGACAGGAGCCAAAAAAAAAATCTACATACATAACGAAAAAGAACATAATTAGGTAAGAATAAATAGAGAAAAATTAAGATGTTGAAGTGAAAGAAGAATCACTGTCATATACACGAGCGGCTGCGGGCTTATAAAACCGTTCCAGCGTTGGTTGTTTTGCTTTATTCCTTAATTCTTTTTCTATTTCCTTATAGCAGTTAATGGCTACGTTAACAGCTCTTGAAACTTTAGCACTGCGTTTTTCGTCGGGATCGTTTTGGTTTAAAATTTCCAACCCCTCTTCGAAATGGTGCAGTGCTTCACACAAATTTCTTGATGTCAACTGGCGACTCGTGGAAGGTTCAGGCTCTTCATCTGACTCTTGATCTGATCCGAACTGCATCAACTCTTCATTTGAAAGCGGATCTCTGTCAGCGTTAAGAAGACTGGTGACATCATGCTCTTCTAAATCCTCAAATCCGATTTCCTTTGCCAGATTTAAAATGTTACGTTCAATTTCTGGGATAACAAGATCAGCATCAGATTGGCCGTTGGTAATGCTTTCTGGCTATAGTTTCTTCCAAACATGATTCATCGTTGTTGATTTTAATTCATTCCAAGACTCACTTATGTTGTAAACGGCAAATTTGACATTGTAGTTCTTCCAAAATTGTTTAATAGAGGATCTTCCATCCGTTTCAAGTTTTTGAAAAGTTCTGCGCAAATAATACGCCTTAAAAGTGGCTATTGCACCGTGATCCATAGGCTGAATGAGGGCCGTTGTATTTTTGGGAAAATACTCAACTCTTACATTTTGAGACAGCTCAGCTAAATTAACCGGATGCCCTGGAGCATTATCCAAAATAAGCAAGAAATTCTTCTTTTCCAGGTAGGTTTGACTTCAGGGCAGAAGTAATTCTTAAACCAAGATTGGTTTTGTCATCCAAGCCTTTTTTTGGATTTTCAAGTTACTGGCAATTCTTTCTTGACCAATCCCTTGAAAGCTCTTGGATTTTAAGACAGGTACACTAATAGCGGCTTAAGCTTGAAATCCCCCGCAGCGTTAGCACCAAGAAGAAGAGTCAAACGTTCTTTTGACACCTTATATCCTGATGCAGATTTTTCGTCCTTTGAAATAAAGGTCCGTTCAGGCATTCGTTTCTAATAAAGACCTGTCTAGTCCGCATTAAAAACTTATTCTGGAACGTAACCACCTTCTTCAACAATTTTTTTTAAAAATGGTCGGATACTCTAGAGCTGCAACTGAATCAGCACTTGCTGCTTCACCTTTCATCTTGATGTTATGCAAACTACGTCGATTTTTAAATTTTTCAAACCAACTTCAACTTCCTAAGAAAATTTAATTTTTCGACGCTGGATAGATTTTCGGCTTCTTTTTTTTTCACCCTCTACTTGTTTTGGTGGCATTTTGTGTGTAAATGCCTATGTTCTTATCTGCCAAATCGTGTTAAAACATTAATCTTAGAAAATATTTAAGGAATTTTGCAACATAATTTAAAATGTACATAACTGAGAATAAAACTGTAACATACACGTACATACGCATGTAACACTATTTAACTATCAATTCATTTTAACTATCGTATTATGTTCGACACTCAACGCTGTTCTTTCTTTCAACTGCAACTGACAGTCCTTTTTATACTGTGTCCTTTGGTAATTAGTAATAAGTAAATAAAGCGTATAAGAACATTTAAGGGAATGATGTTTTTTTTTTTGTTTGGCTGTTGTAACGAAAAATATTGGCCGTAAAACGGAAACAAAGTAATAAAAAAAAGGCCGCTATAGCAAGGTATGAGTGTACTTTTATTTTCATTCATTCGGTCACTATAAGTCTGCTAGATATTCTGATAGCGAGTGATTTAAACTAAAAATTGTTACGAACAAAGTTGTAGAGCATAAAGTTGTGATTATTATAACAATATGTTTATTTAAAAAAAACTGCAGTCATGAATTTACTAAATGTTACTTCCCATTATTGTCATGTTTTCAAATCAGACGATGAAACTCCTAGCTATAAATTTGTTTTGACTCAAATCACTCATACTGCTTTATATCTTAAACGGTACAACGGAAATTAATGAGTTACGAGTATATACATTTATTTAACAAATTAACCTTCACCTGTCCTTTGGGTCATTTTCGACCTAAACCAGCCTATGTTCAAATATCTTTTACTGTGTCAGTACAGCAAGATTTGTAATTTGTTGATTTTTGACCCTAACCTATACGAGTGTGGGTTAATAAGTCCCTGAAAATTAACACAAATTGTGTCGTCGCCTTAATTTTTTTTTTTTTTGTCAAGAATCATCTTTCAAAAGAACGCACCCAAATTTTCAGACAGATATGTCAAATAGTTTTCTTGAGGCAGTCATTTTATATAGACGTCTACTAGCATTTTCGTTAAAATGGGAAAAAGTGAATTTCGAGTGCTCATTAAACACTATTTTTTGCGAGAAAAAACTATCACGCAAACCAAACAAAAGCTTGACAAATGTTATGGGGGCTCTTCACCATCGATTGGAACTATTCACTGGTTTACTCAATTTCGGTGCGGTCGTTCAAGCACAAGTAATGCCGAACGTTCTGGTCGCCCAATTGAGGTCATCACACCAGAAATGGTCGACAAAATCCATGGTTTGATAATGGACGATCGGCGAGTGAAAGTGCGCGACTTTGAAGAGGCCAAAGGCTTATCACATGGCTCAGTGATTTCGATTTTATATAAATATTTAGACATGAGAAAGCTTTCCGCAAGATGGGTGCCGCGTTTGCTCACAATCGAGAACAAAGGCATTCGTTTGACAACTTCAAAGGTGGGTTTGGCGATGTTCCAGAAAAATTCGGCTGAGTTTTTGCGCCGTTTCGTACCCGTCAATGAAACATGGATTCACCACAACACACCAGAAACCAAGGAACAGTCAAAACAATGGAATCGGAGCCGAAGAAGGCCAAGGCAGGTTTGTCAGCAAACAAGGTCATGGCGACAGTTTTTTGGGAAGCGCACGGTGTTATTCACATCGATTACCTTGAAAAGGGTAAAACGATCACCGGCGCATATTACGCAGAGCTGCTGGACCGATTCCAAGCCGAATTGAAGCAAAAACGGCGGCATTTGGCGAAGAAAAAATTTCTTTTTCACCAGGACAAAGCACCGGCGCACAAGTTCGCAGTCGCAATGGCAAAATTGCATGAGTTAGGCTACATATTTAGCCCCCTGTGACTATTTCTTGTTTCCAAGCATGAAGAAATGGCTCGTAGGTAAGAGATTTGGGCCGAATGAAGAGATCATCGCTGAAACAAAAGCTTATTTTGAGGGGCTCGAGAAATCGTATTATTTGGAGGGCATCAACAAATTGGAGAAACGTGGAATGAAGTGTATAGTAGCTCTGTATGTTGCTATGTTGAAAAATGAAATGTTTTTATACTGAAAAGAGTATTCCTTATTTCATTTTTCAGGGACTTATTTACCCAATTTGGTGACTTTAGTCCTTATGTAAAACCAAATTTGTTTATAAAAAAAAAATTATTCCGTTCAGTAGTTTCAAAAGTAACACAACCGTGTTTTTATTTATGTGCATGATTTATTTGGTTACATTTTTCTTTAGATGTGTGTACGAGTATGCACATGTTCTATGAAGAACTATTTAATATATTTTCAAGTTATTCCTCCGAATTTTCTTTAACTAATCTGAGATGAACGTGATGGAAGTCAAACACCAAGAAATGCAGTGTGTGGTTAAAATCCAAAAAAATCGCTCACCCAAAGCACGTGGAAACGCTATTTAAATACCTAAAAATAACATTTTGTTTATAGATTTCCTTTTTACTTCCATATACTAAGGAAATGAAGGTATTGTGATCGGGTCGAAAATCGTACTATACTCAAAATATCAAAAAATGTGGTTTTTCTCATGACAACTTCCGCAAAAATCCACCGATGTGAATAATTATGTGAAGTGGGACTCATTATCTATTGAGCTTGGTGGCAATCTGATTAAGGGTTTTGAAAATACTTTTAATTTAATGCCGTTTTTGAATGCGAGTGTGTTATAGTTTACGATAACTTGAGCAAAATCATACCAATTTCTATAATTCTTCCAAAGTGGTATTTAACTCAGTGAGAACTGGAGCCCTATTTTTGGTGTCAATAGGATTACCTTAAATAAGACTCAAGTTCTATTGATTTTGGTGCTATTTGTAATACGCGAATACATACATACTTGCACTTATTCAATCATGCCTTGCTTTCGTTCATGATTGCTTTAATTAGAACGCACAGATTTCAAAGTATTTTTTTGTAGGCCGTAGAATATAAATAGAGGACCTTAACCATGCCAACATTTCTGCCAATCGGATGTGCGGTTTTGAAAATTTTTACAATTTTGCAGCATTGTTTATAAAAATGCTGCACACATACATTTGGTACATATGTACTGTTCCTTTGTATACAAAAAACCATGACTGATAAAATTAATAGATGGACATAAAACGCACACTGCTCTTCAACTGAATAAATTCGTTTTTTTTTATGTAGAGCAATTAGGGCTAATACGAGTATCTCCTAATTTTATGAATATTTGTTTTTTTTATTTTTTTTATTTGAAACAAAATTGTTTAACATCACTTCAATAATTTTTGTTACCATCTGTTTGTGTTGCATATGAAAAATTAACGCAACTTTTTGTATCAACTGAATAGGATGGAAAATATATGAAAGCATGTAAAAAAAAAATGGCCACATCAGCTTCAGAGAGGAGAGCAGGCTCTAATTCGAGCGACTTGGCTGAAAAGATCAGATAAAAGTATAATAAAAACGTAAAAAAATTATAATTGAGCAGAATGTGAGATTGATTCAATGGCCGCCGTGCTCGGCGGATCTGAATATAAAAAAAAGACATACATATGCGACTAAATGGCGTACAAAGTTTTTGGAAAAATGTCGTACGTACTATATTATTTTTCTTGTTAATAATTTTTTTTTAAAATTGGCTACATCTTGGATATGACTCAAACGAATTTATTAAAACTCGACGTGTTAGCAATTTTTGGCAATTTTTACTGCTTCATTTCAGCTATAAATTTCTAGTGATGATTTCTCTAAATTGTGCAAATCCCAACCCATATGATACGAGTATGTCCCATGCTAAGCTGCATTGTATTTATACCTAAGCTCTTTGAAAGCGTTGTATACACCACTGTGTTCTTCACAGCTACTAAACAACGGGGATTTCTAGAGGGTTCATTTGCAACTACCCCCCCTACCCAACCCTAGGCTGACTCTCTCTCTCGAGGCGTGCTACTGGCCATTCATAATGACCTTAACTCTTCTCTCATTGCCATTTCTTCCTTTTCTAGGGTCAACTTTGTTACAATGAAAATAACTTTTCGACACCGATCCCCGTATGTTATGTGTTGTTACATTCTACCAAATCAATCTATCGAATCCTACCAACTTGCTATATACACGATTGATCAAATAATCTACCTTTCTGATTCCCTCGATGACATCCTCATTTTTGGCGACTTTAATTTACCTCTGCTGCAGTGGAGTCCTTCCGATTATGAATCCTTTTTCAAATGCCAACTCCACTAAGGAATGTCTCCTCATAGACCGGCTAACTGATTCAAGTCTATGTCAAGTTAGTGATGTCTTAAATTACATGGGAAGGCAATTAGACCTTATATTCACAACTGATCCCATTAACTCCTCAGTGTCGCTTTGTCCCCTAACTCGACTATTGATAACTTCATCCCCCCCTTCTTCTTTCACTTTTCCTCAATTCTCCACTTCAATCTACACCTCCAGCATTTCGCACTTCTTACGACTTTCATAAAGCTAATTTCCGCAAAATAAATGCCTATCTGAGTAGATGTTCCTTTGAGTTTGCTGACTTATCCTTAAACGAAGCCCTCACAATTTTCTACAGAGAAATGTTTAATTCTATTTCTCTTTTGCTTGCTTTTGGTAAAATGTCTCATCAAATCATTTCTCTCAAACTTAAAGCACTTCGCCTTCGGACTGGTTTTGGGAATATAGTGTAGATTAAGTCCTACTTGAAAGTTCATCAGTACAGAGTTCTTTTAAGATCATCCGTCTTAAACGCAATTAGTGAGATTTCGGGAGTACATCTAGGACTCATAATAATTCTGTTGAATCAGTCATTAAGGAATAACAAGCCAACTCTCTCACTGCAAAATGGCTTAAATAAGTTTTCCATTTGGTGTGAACAAAATTTTTTACCACTTAATGTAAATAAATGTCAAGCTATTATTTATTCTCGTAAGCTTCTTTCCCGACCATCGAGGTACTATTTTAACAGTAATGAGCTTGTTGCCACTGTAACCTCAATTACTGACTTGGGTGTCATCTGAGATAGTGAACTTAATGTCCGTTTTCACATTGAATTTATATGAAAGCTAACTCTGCACTTGGCTTTACGAGTATCACACGTTGTTCAAATGCATTCTCAAACCAATACGTTACTAAATCCCTTTATCATGCGAGAGATTTCGATGAGACTGCGTTGGCTCTAATGTAATCGCCAACCAATTTTATACAAACTATTCTACCGTGCCTGCCTGCATCGATCCGTTTTAGATGGATTATAATTTTTTTTTTTTTTTTTTGAAAAGAGGTGAATTTTGAATAAACATTCCGAAATTTTAAATTTTATTAAATTGACTAAATATCTAAAAATTCTCTATCAAAAATCACTTTTCTATACCGTGTGAGTCGTTTAATTCGTGACAACTTAATATCTCGAAAACAGTTAGAGATATGAAGAAATGGGTAGGTACTTAAAAACCTTGATTGTAAAGATTAATACCAAATTTACCCATTCTTTTATGGAAATGGGTACTTTAAGATAGTCAGTCGAAAGAATATAATAAAATAAATCTTCCATTCAATCGATCAGTGGTAAAGGTTTTTTTTTTTTGTTGTGACCAACAAAATTTAACTGAAGATGTAAATAAAATCCAAAGAGAATGTAAATGATTAGTAGGACAAATAAAAGGTGAGCTAAAAATAAGTTTTCTCAGCAAAAGTTAATTATTTGATCAGCATAATATAAATTTTTTTTTAACCTTGCAATTAACGGTACTCTATTAACGACCGATTTGAAAAAAAGAACCTCGAAAACGCCTTTTACGATTTTGTTTAAATTCAATATTTAGGTTAAGTTAGACATTGCCACTAGATGGCCTCAAAAGTTTTTGGTAAAAAATTCGCATAACGCTACTTTATCGAATTTTTGAAAATTTATTTTTTCTAAGCGATATTTAGACGTACTACATGTACAAACGAGGGCAAAGTGAAAAGTTCTCGGCCTAACAATGAAAGACTGCGATTTTCAGTTAATGATTTTATTTTTCTACATAATCTCCCTTGACTTCAACACACTTGGTCCAGCGTTGTTCTAACATCAGTATTCCTTCTCGGAAGAGAGAGTCTGGAAATATTCATCTACGGCCCTCTCAACTTCTGCATTGGATGCGAAGCGCTTCCCAGAAACAAATTTCTTCAAGTTTGGGAACAGATGGAAGTCTGAGGGTGCCAAATCAGGTGAATAGGGGGAATGGCCGAGCAAATCGTATCCCAAATGCCGCAGTTTTCCCATCGCCAACGCACACTTGTATACAGGTGCATTGTCGTGGTGAAAAATGATTTTTTTCTTCTTCTCGCGAATTTTGGCATCCAGCTGGTCAAGAAGGTTGGAGTAATATTATATTCGCCTGTAATTGTTCTGCCTTTCTCCAGATAATCAATTAACAGGATCCCTTTCGCATCCCAAAATACACTGGCCATGACCTTTCCGGCAGATGTGATCGACTTCGCTTTCTTTGGCGCTGAACCAGCGGCGTCCACCCACTGCTTCGACTGCTATTTCGTTTCTGGTGTGTAGTGGTGGACCCATGTCTCATCCATGGTGACAAATCGCCGCACAAAATCGGTCGGATCCCTATTGAATGCCGCGAAAATCATTTGCGCATTTGCTTTTGATCGGCATTCAGCAAATGCGGCACCCATCTTGCTCAGCGCATCCCTAAGTTTTTGTGCAAGATGTTTCTCACCCTCTCTTCCGATATACACACAGCCTCAGCTATCTCACTCACCTTCACTCGTCTATCGTCCAACACGATATCAAGCACTTTTCCGATGGTTTCGGGTGAGGTTTCGGTTTTCGGCCGTCCTTCACGTGCGTCATCTTCGAGGGACGTGCGACCACGTTTAAATTCAGCTGCCCACTTTTTAACAGTTGACATGGAAGGAGCAGAGTCCCCGTAAACTTTCGTCAGCTTTGGATGGATTTCCTTAGGGGTTAACCCATCCAAAACGATGAATTTTATCACCGCACGATATTCAAGTTTATCCATTTTAACGAAAAACACGCAAGACGTCTACTGCAAAAATTCTTTTATAGAAACTACTTGAGAGAAAAAGTTGAAACTTATCATACGAACTAAGTATTTTTACACCCAGAAGGGAAATATAAATTTTTGCCGATTGGAACGCCATCTTTGCGTCAGGCCGAGAACTTTTCACCTTGACCTCGTAATTAAGAAAATCCATCGGAATTTCCCCATTGCTTAGTTTATATCGTCGATTTTGTGAAAACAAAAACTTAAAATATTTACGAAATACTATAATTTTTATATTTATTTTAAATACAAATGAGGTTTGGAAACACGTTGACGACGACAGAAAAAGGAAAAATAGCGAGGAGACTTAATAGAAGTAAGACCGTTGTAAACAACTATCTTGTAGATCCCGAAAACTATGGAACAAAACAAAAAAAAGTATGCACAGTTGAAGCAACAACGTCCCGAAAAAAGGGGTTAATTCTGCGGTTTTCCTCAAATTCTACTCTATCAGCACCTAAAATTAGGTTAAAAAGCGGGGTATCAGCCAGAGTTACTACGCGATGGCCAGAAGGATAATTAAAACCAATGTAAGGCAAGTAAAGAAGGAGCTTCGAATGAATTTCGCCAGATAGCATGTCGCCTGGAACAATGAATGGAAATGTGTTTTTCGGATGGAAAACAGTTTAATTTTGACGTATCCAATGGTTACAACTTTTATTTCAACGATTTAAGAAAGAAGAACTTATTTTGTCCAGACATCACAGCCGTACATCACGTGTTATGGTGTGGAGAGCTATCACCTCTATCGCACAATCGAATTGAAGTTTATCTACTACAGTGAACGGAATTACAGGGTGGTCCAGAAGTCACTACATACGAGTAACTAGTGCTAACAATTTATAAAAGTGCCTTGAATATTCCTGCTGAAGATTTTGTCAGACAAAACAATAATTGCGAAAGCTTATGTCAACTCTACTGCGAAGGCATAACACTGGCAGTAGGGTGGTCATATGGCTAAAATGCAACTTGATCGTGATGGCGACATCAGGTGGACGAAAAAAAAAATACTGTGAATCATAAGCAACGACGATAACAGCGAAACAAAAAAATACTTCCCAATTATCTGGACAGCCACCCTTGGATTTCACTGAAACTTAATACCAACTACACCAATTTGTCTTTCTCTCTGTCTCTTCCCCTTTCCTCAAAACGCCCGTGTCCTAAAATTAGTATAAGGGTATTCATAACCCCTTTCACACGTGCAAATTATAAAAAAAAAAAAATTATTTACACACTTATCATGACCGATGAAGCTCATTTTCATTGGAATGTGTTTGTTAATAAACAAAACTGCATGATTGGGGCTGCGGAGAATCCAAGAGCAGTTCATCAGCGTCAGTTGCATCCACTTCACTGTACAGTTCGGTGCGGTGTTACGTCAGTAAGACTAATTGAACTATATTTTTTTGAGGTCATACTGTGTCCATCACAGGCGACTGATACCGGACAATGATTGAAAACATTCTGCAGCTGTTGTTAACACTCCACTGATGTGGTTTCAGCAAGATCGTGTACTATCGCACACTGTTCAAGCTTCAATGGACCTGTTGCGCATAACTTTTGGAGAACGAGTAATTTCGAAAAATGCGGATTTTTCTTGGCCACCACGTTTTTCGGATTTAACGGCACTCTGGAGCTATAAATGTTTACTGGAATGGGTATTTCCAAACCTGAAGAACATTTTTGGACCTCTATCCTGGATTTTCCAACAAGACATCCATACTTCCAGGGTAGGTAAAAGCTGAATTCAGTCGGAAAACGTGGAACTTTTGCCATGGCCGCCCTATTCACAGAACTTAAACAACATCGAAAATGTTTGGACCGGGTGATCTCGAAAAGTTTATGAAGCCGGTAGACAATTTGATGATATGGACGACTTAATCAAAGCTATAAGTGATGCCTTGGACGAGATTTCGTTTGACTATTTAAAAATAAAGCATAAATAATTAATTAAAAAATTTTTACAAACCAACAAATTTAAACATTTTTTATATGATTTTTCAGGTGGCCTCAATCAAATGCTCCACCTCTTTATACTCTATTTTAGTAGTTCATTAATAAAATCTGGGAAATTCAGGAGGATTTTCTTAGTTACTTCTTCTATTTTATGGCTTTGTTTTTGGAAATTATGTAAGGGAGGACGGAGTCAAAAATAATATTTTGTTAATAAATTTGATGGTTCTCTTAAGGTTTTCCAAGTTAGTCAGTCAAACTATTATTATTGTTGTGTGCGCAACCGCAGCCCGTCATCGTTCAATCCACGTTCACTAGTTCGCATACTGCAACAATTAAAAATACGAGATTTGTCTGGCCTTGTGTGTTTTACAAATGCAACAAAAAAGTTTCGGGGTTAAAAGTAACATGTTACAACCACAATTTCGTTACAACTTACCCCTTTATAGAAATTATACACAAACGACACAATAAAAAAGGGACAATTCCCCAAAACTCACCTCTCACGTGTGACTGAGAATACCAAAAACGCAAAAAAATAAATACGTTACAAACCTATCGATTTTACGAAGAACTGCCTCAACTTTTTTCACTGACTTCAAAGGCACACCTGACTTTAAAAGGACGTTTGCTTTGGAATAGACAAGTACTTTTGTCTTTCACGCGACTCTTAATTTCCATCATACTCTTTGTTTTATAGCTGCTGTTGCAACTTACCCCTGTTACTTTTAAACGGTTACTTTAAACAGGTAGTAAGTATTTCCGTACATCTCGAAAAACGATTCCATAAGAGTGGCCTCAATCAAGTGATTCGCAGTGTATTCATAGTAGTTTAATGAAAATATGTCCTGTCGAAACCAAAAGCTATCAATATATCAATATATATATATCGAATAAAAACATACCAGAGAATAGTTTTCTTAACAAAGAAATAACATTCTATCAGATTAATTGCAAGCACCATTGTATTCGTCAGACCTACAATATTGACAGTTCAAAAATTCCTTTATATTTATGTTTTCATTTTTCGTTTATTCACACAAGGACACCATTCTTTGAAGTGAGAGGCCTTATTCCTGGAGCCGGATACAATGTGTTCTTGGTGGCGCACAATAGCAAAGGCCGCAGCAATGCAACAATCCTGCAAGTTTATACCCTCAAAGATCCGGAGAAGCAAACAGGTAATATGTCATCCAATGGTTGAATTTTTTTTCCTTTTCTTGTGTACACTCCGTATCCTTAGGTAATGTTCACGTATACACAAATATATACACTACACAATGCTTTATTTCTTTGTCCATACACTTTTTATATAAAACTTTTATGAGTTTGACTTTATTTTTATTGTACGTATCCTGTGTTGCACCATTATTCTATGTACTTTCCGCACAACCTTTGTTATCTTCTATTAATTGTACATCCCTCCAAAAATGAACACAATGGATGTGTCCTTGTAGTTGTAATTACATTCAAAAAGAGACCAATAGACAATGCAGTCGGAAACAATGACAAAAGTAAGGACATTCAAATTGTTTACTTTTCATTTTGTAGATTTAATTCCATTGTTTTTTTCCCCCGATGCACTGAATCCTTTTTCATAATACCTCCTGCAATCCTCATAGAAAAAGAACAATCATACCCACTGAAGAGTATCCGCAAAACATACACACTTACTAACCAGTCGCTAGATAGCAATCAAATTATTCCTTCAAATAGTGATTTCGAAAATTACAGATCTCTCTCTTGCGTATGCACCAGTTATCGAGGACATCCGACCATTTCTGGGCATCCTGGTGGGCATTGTGGGCAGTATATTCCTGGTGGCGCTTATAATTGTTATTATTGTTCGAATGCGAGGTTCATCTGGCCGTGATAGAAACAATTATTCACATCAAGTTAGTCGAGCTGGTAACCTACACAATGGACCGTCAATTCAAGATATTCGCATTGGCCGGGAGACATGTCAGACGAGCAGTGTCGATAGTATTGACAAGAATCCGGATATAATACCACAAGGTAATTATAAGTCACTTCATAACTCTGTAATGAACGGAATCAGTATATGTGTATTCTCTGGACTGTGTTGGTGGTGTGATTGGTTTTTTTGCAGACGGTCGTGACGACGAGGATGAATGGACAACGAAGGGACACAGTCGAGCATATGCAACAGCGGCATTAGCCGAGCAAAATGCTGTAATTACCTCGTCTACATATGATCGAATACCAACCTATGCGGTGATTGACAAGAAGACAGTACAGAATCATATTCAGCAACAATTGCAGCATCAGCAACAGCAGCACCAGCAGGCTGCACAGCAGCATCTTCATCATCATCATGGTACGCCGCAGTACATAACAACATATAACACCTTGATACCAGTAAGCAAAATGGGGTATGCTACTCAGCAGCAGCATCAAAATCAGCTTCAGCAACACCAGCAGCAAGTGAACAAGGTAAGTGAGTTCATAGAACGAGCAAAATGGGGGGACATATTTACCACCGTGCACAACTCTGCAAATTTGCAAAAGTGGAAAACCGCAGTTAAATTGAGCATCGGTGAAAATTTTGCTTACTGCATTGCTCCTACACTCCTGCCGCTAAATTGAGCGCATTTCACACACTTGGACGGGCTTTTCATTTCACATTACATGCTAATTGCATGGCCTATTAGCTTTCAATCAGTTCGGTAAATGTATGTACGTACGTGTGTACAATTTCTGTGTAAGCTAGAGTTTGAGAAATTGCACGCTACGGTGAACAGTACTGCTGGATGCAGGTCCTTATTTTTCAATGAAAGTCTATACTATCCTCGAGCTTCCGTACCTAATTGTTAAACTAACAATGAAGTTGTTCAATTAGTTTTCTTGCAACCAATGAATGAGAAATAATTCATACTACCTGCTGTGCATATATCGAAGCTGTGCTCATTTTAAATTTTTTAAATAGAAAACGGTTCAAACACATAGCTAGGGTTATTGCTCTAAAAGTTTTATTCCAAATCAACATGGCATGTGTAGGCAGTGCAAAACAAACACAACCCTAAAAATTAAGGTTACTAAGTGAGTTAGAACTTTATTTAAAAAAATTTGCAACAATGATATGTCGTCTATTGGTGGAGTCAACATTAATTTCCTAAGCGTATAATATAGCGTTCAAGGGATCTAGTAATAAATATTTAGAATTTTGCAACAATAATGGGCTAATAGTTCTTAATGGTTTTACGAAAGGCGATAAAGAAACCCATTTTATTTTCATCAATAATATTGGAGAATCTATTAAAGATATACGAGTATGTACTAAGCCCAAGATTTGTTAGCGTACGTTAAGGAATTTCTTGTATATAACAAAACATAGTCTAATCATTCACCCATTTAATTAATCCTAAAACTTGGAACGTTCAAGTATAGTAGCAGTCGAACACCAAACTTACTGCCGAAATTAATTTGGAAAGAAGCAGCAGTATCAAACTAAATGAAATGAAAATCTGAACGCTCTAAAAAACAGAAAGGAAATTATAGAACTGAAAGACTTAAGTGTAGCTTCGACTACAGGTCAACTTAATAATGCAGTGAATTACACTGCTAAAAGTAAATTGTATGATGTGCCACGCAGCAAGAACAAAATTATTTAAGTTACTGAATATAGAAGACAAGATAAAATATCTATAAGCGAATCAACATTACAAGAATATATGTAAGCAAAAGAAGTTCACGTACTACCAACAGATCAATTACAAAATTTATAGGATAAGCGATAAAAAAGAATGGTGGAAGCTGATAAAGGAAATTAGAAACCAAAATTATTTGTGGAGCACTGAGATTCCAGCTCCAAAGTTTAAGGTTTATTTTCATTCCTACCTATATCAGTAGGGGAAATAAAACAGAATCTAGCAAAGGTCAGACTTAATAAGGCTCCCGGGGAAGACAGCATATCATACTCGTATGAATTCTTAAAAAATACTACAAGTGAATTCTTAGACGTGCTAATGAAAGCCTATAATACGATTTTTGAAAGAGGAAAGATAGATGATGCATTCATACAAGTATAGTGTTTCCTATATTCAAAAAAAGAAGATGCAAATCAAACCTCCAACTATCGAGGAATTTCTTTTATGAATTGTATTGCTAAATTGATGATGGGATTATTAAATGAAAGATTATCTCTTTGGATTGAGAGGCATGGTATATATATATATATATATATATATAATAAATATATATATATATATAATAATATATATATATATAATAATAAAAAGAAAAAGAAAAGAAACAAATATATATATATATATATACCCTTATATAAATAATATAAATCTATTTATAATATGATTTAGCTTACGAAGTAACATTTCAGATTATTTCCAAATTCACCGCTGTTGCTCATCCTCAAATTGGCTGGGAGTGAATTCCATAGACCAGCAGCATATACAGAAAATTGTCGCTTAGAAACTTCATATCTAAATGTGGGAACAATTAAAACTCTCTATCGAAGAGATATTGAGGTGTTTTTGTTTGTCGTAATTTAAATAAAAACAGTAATATTTTAAGGTCTAAGTACTTTTGCAGGAGCATGGAAAAAACCGTGTTTGTGTAGTCGGAGACATGGTCATATCTGCGCAAGCCATAGATAAATCGAACGATATTGTTAAACGCAACGTTAAATTTTCGCTGACTGACGCTGTCGAGGCAGCAGAAAACAAAGCTACCATAGAGCAAGATCGGCAGGACGAGTGTTTTTGCTAATATTAGTTTCACCTTAGTTGGCAGGCAGCTTCCAGCTAAGTGGAGAACACGTAAAGCTCCGTACGTTTTACCCAATGTGAAGGACACGTGATCATCCCACGTAAGGGTTTGGTTTAATATAATGCCTAAATTCTTCCCCTTATCAACATATTTTAGATTGGTGCCACCTATCTCGACTGTTGGAAAACATGAGGTATCCATAGCATTCCTACCCACAACAATAGTTTGACTTTTCCCAGTGCTCAGCCTCAGCTGATTTTATTTTGACCAAAGAAGGACGCTCGCTAGATCCTCATTTATTCGGACAGTGGCGTCTTCCACTAAACCAGCTGGGTAGCTTAAATATAGCTGCACATCATTAGCGTACATATGAGATCTACAGTGCTTTAAGGCATTATGGAGGTCGTTGATAAACATGGAAAATAATAGGGGGCCTGAGATTGATCCCTGGGGAACACCAGCATAAGTTGGGAGAAAACTAGTTAGATACCTTTGCAATGCGATCAAAAGAGAAGTTGTTTTTGAGCTTATTTAGGAGGATACTATGCGAAACAGAATCGAACGCCTTGGAAAAATCCAAGAGCACCAACGTCGTATAGCATTCTTCATCAATGTTTTGTCTAATATCATCCACAATCTTTATCAGTGCTGTCGAGCAACTATGTTGGGGTCTAAACGCAGATTCCATAGGCGAAATAAGGCCTGAGGAATTTAAGTACTCAGAAACCTGTTTCCCAATTAGCTTTTCGAATACTTTCGACAAGAAAGGTAAGATTAATATCGGGCGATATTCCTTTACAGGATTGGAGTTTTTTAATACAAGAATTACTTTGGAAGCTTTCCAGAGGTGAGGAAAGTAAGAGGTTGTTAAAATTGTGTTAAAAATGTGAGTAATGTGGGGTGAGATGAACGGAAAGATGATTTTAAAGAATTTGGGACGCAAGTTGTCTAGACCAGATTTAATTTCAAATACCATTCTGGATACTTGAAACTGAACCACTTTTGAGAAACTGAAACTGATGTCATAAATGCTTCCGAAGGGGGCACCACTGACTGGAGGCATCATACTAACCTGGGTGTTATCAGATAGAGATGCAGTTAAAAATCGTCTATTTAGATCATTAACATCATATTCCACATCTGAATTACTCTTTTGTTTTGATAATCCGAGAGACTTAATATTTTTCCATAATTTGCTCGAGAACAAACTACCGAAGTTAGAGGCAAAGAATCTACGCTTCGATCTATGTATCGCTATGTTAACAGCGTTGCACAGATTCTTAAAATCAGCATGGAAGCTCGGGATCCGAAAACGCTTCCATCTTTTATAGGCGGCATTCCTCTAACAGATAAGTGTATCAATTCGGTTGGTATACCATTCATTCCTCCCACTCCGGACCGTTATGGTTTTAGTTGACATGAATGTCAAACAAATGGTTAATTTTAGTCGTACAAAAGTCAGCTTGTTCATCGACTGATGAGACAAGGAAAACTCTATCCCAGTTTGTGTTTACAGCATCGCGAGCTAACGCAACCATGCCTTGAAATTTCTAAACTGTATTATTTTAGTTTCTATTGAACGGTTTACAGCAAGGTTATAAAACCCAATAATAAGGTCGTGTTTCGAAAATCCAGGAACGTCTAACTGTCCGTAATAATTCACGTAGTCGGGCTGACTCACCAATAGGATATCCAAGAGAGTGGAGTTTGTAGCGGTAAAATGTTTGGGATTGGTCTTATTAACAGGGATAAGGTCTAGCGAGAGTAAACTGCGTAGAATCTCTTGTTACTGATGTCGAGAAGATTAGCATTAAAATCTCCAGTAACGAGGATGTGGTTATAATTGTGGGTTATTTCTTCAAGAACATCCGTAATTGTACTCGTATCAGTTACTCTGGGTGGTTTATAAATTACTCCCGCCAAGCATGTGTCCCCTCCGCACACTACTTCAACAAATAAGAACTCAATTACACTATCTGTGTTTGACGAGTAGACCACCTTAGCAGTTAGGCTACTTTTAATAAACATGGCGACACCACCCGCCCTGCGATAATCTCGATCCGCGCGGAAAATTTTGTACTGCCGTTTTTAATAAACTGTTTACAGTTTTATCCTTTAACCACGTTTCCGATAGACACACTGTATCTATTACCGACTCAGAAAAAGTAGCCTTAAACTCATCTAAATGCTTTCCTAGGCTTTGTGCATTAATATGACACATCATATCTCCTCCGCAGAATGTTCAATATAACACGCGTATTATTAACTCTGGATATGCTACCGATCACTGGAATTTCACTATTACCCACCACTGAGTTGTCCGTTTGCTTTCAAGTATAAAAAACGCTATTTGAGGAAAAAAGAACAGTCACGGTAATTTCGGAATAATCCAGAACGTTATAAAAAGCTAAAACTATTTTACAATTTTTATGTTTCATTAATTTAAGGAAAAAAGTGCAATATTCAAAAATAATATTAATAAAGAGAATAGAAATAATAAAAAATAGAAAAATAAAAAAATGGTGTACCTATAGAAACTAATGATACGCTAGTCTTCTTGACAGAGTATCAGGCAGATTTCAGAAATAAATACTCCGCCGTGGATAATATATACATACGTACAATCTAGTTTCAGTGGTCCACCTAAAACTACTTTAGGAACATTCAGTTTCATACGAAGGTATTTTTGAAAAGTGTACTTCATTTTAATGACATCATTGACACATACATTTTGAAAACAGCACTAAATGATGAAGATATAATTAATGTTTTGAATGGAGTTACGAGGGCAAGGTGAAAAGTTTTCGGCCTGATGCAGAGATGACGTTCCAATCAGTATATGTTTCCTGCCTGGGTGCACTTCTCATTAGTTCGTTTGATAAGTTTCAACTTGTTCTCTCAAGTAGTTTCTTTACATGAATTTTTGCAGTAGACGTCTTGCGTGTTTTTCGTTAAAATGGATAAACTAGAATATCGTGCGGTGATAAAATTCTTCGTTTTGAATGGGTTAACCCCTAAGCAAATTTATCCAAAGTTGACAAAAGATTACGGGGACGCGGGGTTTAAGTGGGCAGCTGAATTTAAACATGGTCGCACGTCCCTCGAAGATGACCCACGTGAAGGACGGCCAAAAACCGCAACCACACCCGAAACCATCGGCAAAGTGCATGATATCGTGTTGGACGACAGGCGAGTGAAGGTGAGTGAGATAGCTGAGGCTGTGTGTATATCGGAAGAGAGTGTGCGAAACATCTTGCACAAAAACTTAGGGATGCGAAAGCTCTGCGCAAGATGGGTGACGCAATTGTTGAATGCCGATCAAAAGCAAATGCGCAAACGATTTTCGCTGCAATCTTTGGACCGATTCAATAGGGATCCGACCGATTTTGTGCGGCGATTTGTCACCATGGATGAGACATGGGTCCACCACTATACGCCAGAAACGAAACAGCAGTCGAAGCAGTAAGTGGTGGTTCAGCGCCAAAGAAAGCGAAGTCGATCGCATCTGCCGGAAAGGCCATGGCCAGTGTGTTTTGGGATGCGAAAGGCAGAACAATTACAGGCGAATATTACCCCAACCTTCTTGACCAGCTGGGTGCCAAAATTCGCGAGAAGAGACCTGGCTTGAAGAAGAAAAAGATCATCTTTCACCAGGACAATGCACCTGTACACAAGTGTGCGTTGGCGAAAACTGCGGGTTTAGGGGTACGATTTGCTCGGCCATCCCCCTATTCACCTGATTTGGCACCCTCAGACTTTCATTTGTTCCCAAATTTGAAGAAATTTGTTTCTGGGATGCGCTTCGCATCCAATGCAGAAGTTGAGAGGCCGTAGATGAATATTTTCACAGCCTTTCAGACTCTCACTGATGTTGGAGCAACGCTGGACCAAGTGTGTTGAAGTCAAGGGAGATTATGTAGAAAAATAAAATCATTTTTTAGCTGAAAATCGCAGTCTTTCATTGTCAGGGCGAGAACTTGTCTTGCCCTCGTAATGATAAATTTTGGAAAAAACTTAGTAGTACGAGTATCGTTATCAATGCCCTAAAGTATAGAAATTAATATATTAATTATTTTTAGAATCAAATTTCAATTTAAATTTAAACTTAAGTACAGAATTGGTGAAAACCCCTTTCTTTTGAAATAAAGAATTTATGCATACATACCTTCTGATCAAAATGTACCCGGAATTCTTCAATAAAACGAAAACGGTTCAATTATTTATCCATATTCATTTTATTCCCTTCAAAGTAATCTCCACTGCAAGCAATATACTCGTACATATTCCAACGCTTCCTCCAATCTTCAAAAGACTTTCCATAGGAAGATTTTGGGATCGCCTTCAGCTCCTTCTGCGAATTCTCCTTTATCGCCTCAATCGTTTCAAAGCCATGTTAGGTGAATACGGAGCTTGCGGAATGGTATGAACGTTGTTTTTGAACAAATAGTCGCGTACAAGATGAGATGTGTGAGCCGGTGCGTTGTCGTGGTGAAGAAACCACTAGTTGTTTCTCCACAATTCTGGCCTCTTGGGATGAACATTTTCCCTCAAACGCTTTAATACGCTCACGTAATACTCCTTATTTACTATGGCAGAAGAAATTCGGAGTGGACCACACCACGGCAATCAAAGAAAACGGTCAACAAAGCCTTGATTTTGGATCGATTCTGTCGTGGTTTTTTGGGTTTTGGCTCGTCTGAGAAGCGCCATTCCGATGATTGTTGGTTAGTTTCGATGTCATATTCATAGACCGGTAAAGATGCCATCAATAACATTTTGGCTCAAAGAAAGCATTTCTTTAGCGACATCAATGATGCTGTTTCTGCAACAAATTCAGCAAATCCGCAGAACACAACAAACACTGACTTATTTACAAAGCTATCACGCACAAACTCCCGACAAATGGAGCAAGATGACAGATGTACCAACCTAAAAAAAAAGCTTTTTGACAATATCTCAAGCGCGGTTTGTTTGAATAGGAAATTCCGCGTACTTTTTGATCAGAATACATACATGTGTGCATACATACTCGTATAGCTCTATCACAATCTTAAGTTTGTTATATTAAAATCATTCGATTTAGTACTTAAAAGCAACTATTAATTCTTTACGATACCAAAAAGTATTTTTTGTGTAATTATACAGTTTTTTCCAGTCTTGATCATTTTCGGCGTTGAGAATGTTCATCATTTCCTGATGCTCAAGGTAATCCTTGTCTAAGTATCTTCGACGAAATTCCGCAAACGCTAGACATCTTCCCAGATAGTGTTCAACGTCTTCATTTTGTAAGAAATTACAGAGCGAACACAATCTTCTTTCAGGTTCACAGTAGCGACAATCGCTGAGTCCTAGTCGTATTACTCTAGCCCGTATTTTGAAGCTCCACATTATTTTATCTTTGCGATTCCGATTTTGTGATTCAATAAGCTGTAAAGGCCCCATGTACGTTCTGTGACTTTTCTGCAGTTTTCATCGAAGCCCCTCTTACGCTTTTCCGATAAAGTTCCCACAAGATTCATTCTCTACAAATCTTGATTTAAGAAGGGACTCATCCAATCGATGTTCCAGCCGGAAGTCCTTTTTTTCAATTATTTTCCTAGATAGCTGTTGGGGAAATCTATGAATTTCATATTTAAAAAGGGTTTTGTGAATATACTCGTACTCCATATGCAGCTGAGTGTATATAGATGTTTTTCAATAAGTCCGGTTTCGAAAAGTATCGCATGGTTTCCCAATCCAAATGGCTACTTTGGTGTTTAAGAAAAATTGTTTTAGTAGATTTAAGAATTTAATCGATATCCCAATCAAAGGCGGCTTTGAAATCTATAAAGAAGACATATACTTTGTTTTATTTTCATGCAGCTTCAGCTGTGCGATACTAATCAGATTGTAAATATTGTCTACAGTTGAGTTACCTTTTCTGAAACCTGCTTGCTATTCGTTCAGTATTTTATTTTTCCTTATCCAGCCACTCACCTACTCTGTAAGACTCCCATTAAATGGTGACCACTGTATCTATGAAAATTACTATGACGAACTTGTAGTTTTAAAAGAGAACTATTTCAGTAAGATCCCTTTGGTGGCTCTTGTCAAATAAATTACTTTAGAAGTTTTTACATACATAAGTTAATTCTAAGATTTTCGTAGTATTAAGGTGCACCGCCGAGATCGCCAGCAACTTGTGCAGTACCACATTTTTACAGGAAACTACTTAGAGCACTTTTACCCCCCTCTAACTTGGCTCTCACCAATGATACGAACACAAAAATGATTCACCTTGTTGAGACATATTGAAAAGAAATATTAACATAATGACAATTCTACTAAATTTTAAGTTCCTAACTTAACTGCATAAAAGACTTGAATCACTGATCATAAATTGACTTTCCGTTAATATAGAGTCTTTTAATTTGGTACTTTAGAGGTAGTACTGTGAGCGACGTAGCTCATCCGAGAGTAAAACTGACATGGGAAGCTTCTCTCAATCGAACAAATTATCCTTCGGAAACGGTATAAAACTATAGGGCGCAACCATTCTTTAGGCGGCCGGCACGAGTGACTGCGAGAGGTACTTAGGGTCTAGATAAAGGAAAAAAATAATAATAAACATGGTTTCCAAAATCAAAATTGCGGCAGTTTAGCAAAATGCTAAAATTTGGTACAGAGGTAGAACAGAATATTGTTTTTTTTTTCTAAAAAGAGGCGGGACGGGGCAATATACCGCAGTGATTAGCATTGACTGAAGGCAATGGTACAAGTACATTTATTCGAGTAGTTGGCTATATTGTACGGTGTAGTGTGTTTATATGTGCAAGTTTAAGCAGCAAAGAACAGCTACCAGAGCATAAAAAGGAAAAGAATAAAATCGAAGTTTTTTAAATATGCGCGAGCTACTATTTAAATTTGTTTATTACTAATAGAGAGTACAATGTATTGTATTTATAATGTATGGACAATGTGTTGCGCAGAGCGATGTATGTTGGATGACGTTTGGAAATCGACTGACTGTACAAGCAGTCAGCTAAACAGTTGCATACACAACACCCCTTAACACCCAGATGCGTTATAAAATTGTGTGGCTTGTCGAATGCGACCCGATCTGCGGGGAGTCATAGGTGCCAGTGACGATGGGACGCCTGTAGCAATTGGGTCCGCTAGTGATGATCGTGCGTGTTGTCCAAAAGTACACTGCTCAGTTTCTGCCGGTGACGATACTACGCTGGCCTCTGAGTCGTAAACGGATGGGGACTCTCCAACGACAACATCAGGTGGTGATGACGGCACACGACTGCGTAGCTGATCTCGGGTAGTTAAACACCCGAGAGTCGTATAGCTGGATGCTGTAGGAAATGGGGCCAGTTTGTGCAGACACCAGACCCTCAATCCATTTTGGCCCAGCAGCTTAATTTCGAACCCAAACTGGACTACCTGTAATGAAACGTTTAGCGCTATTAGGGTTGCAGACCTTACCAAAGGTTATCTCTTGTGGTTGTATTTTGTCGAAGTATGTCTTGAGCTCGCGACGGAGTAGTAGTTCTGCGGGCGATCGATTTGTAGTTGCATGTGGAGTAATATGCTGATTGAACAAATATCTGGCCAGACTCAGATCGATATTTGTGTTGTGGCCCAACTTCTTTAGATAGTTCTTAGTACTTTGCACCATGCGCTCCGCTTGACCATTTGTGGCTGGATGAAAAGGCGCAGATCGAATGTGCCGAATTAAATTGCTTTCCATGAAGACCTTAAATTCCTCAGATGTAAATGCTGTTCCGTTGTCAGATACCAATTCGTCAGGAAGCCCATGGGTGGCGAAGAGTTGACGAAGGAACTTAATGGCGGCGGCTGTGGACGTTGAACTGACAACGGCGACTTCGAGCCATTTTGAGTAGGAGTCGACAACCAAGTAGAACGTTTTGCCTTGGAATGGCCCGGCGAAGTCGACATGGAGCCGGGACCACGGGCGTTTAGCTGATTCCCAATGATGTGCTGCAGTTTGTGGCTCTTCGTTACGGTTCTGTTGGCATGAGGTGCATCTCTTCACGACGAGCTCAATTTCGGCATCGATGTTAGGCCACCATATATAGCTGCGCGCCAATGCCTTCATTTTGACGATGCCAGGGTGTGGTGCATGAAGGGCATTTAAGATTACTTCTCGAGACGACGGAGGGATGACAGCACGATTTCCCCAAACTAAGACTCCTCTATTGGCAGAAAGTTCATCTCGACGGGAATAATATGGATACAGGTTGCTTGTGCGGTCAATTCTAGTGCTGGGCCACCCCCTTAACACCCAGTTCAAAACTTTGGATAATTGTGGATCCTTCAACGTTTGTGACGCTAACATCTGTGCGCTCACGACTGGCGTAGCTGCCAATTCGATCATAAGAACTTCTTCGGTCGTTGTTGTCTCCTCTTCGGTCGATAATGGACAGCGGCTCAGGAAATCTGCGTTGCTTATCTTGGTTCCAGCGTGATATACCAGGTTGAAGTCGTAAGCATTAAGAAATATTGAGCGGCGCAGCATTTGGTTCGATATTATGTTGGGGACTGATTTTGTTGTAGTGAAAATTCCCAGTAGTGGTCGATGATCTGTGACCAGAGTGAATGAACGGCCATATAGATAATTGTGGAATTTTTTTACTCCTGAAACGAGAGCCACTGCTTCCCTGTCGATTTGCGCATAGTTCCGTTCGGTCTTGGAGAGTGTTCTTGAGTAGAACGCAATGGGTTTTTCAGACCCATCTGCTAACTTGTGACTGAGGACTGCCCCGAGTCCATATGGTGATGCGTCGCATGTTAGTACTAATGGCAGCTTGTCATTGTAGTGAACTAACACGTCGTCTGATGCGATAAGCTTCTTAAGCGTAATGAAAGCCCTTTCGTGGTGTTTCTTCCACGACCAGTGTGCATTTTTATCCAATAGGCGGTGTAAAGGTTCTGCTACAGTTGCTTTGTGTGGCAAAAAAGAGTGATAGAAGTTTATTAAGCCCAGAAATGCTTGTAATTGCTTCTTGTCCCTCGGTGGTGGTGCATTGTGGATTGCCTTCACCTTATCAGCCGATGGCCGTACACCCAGGGCGTCGATTTTAAAACCCAAGAACTCCACAGATGGCACGCCCAATTGACACTTTTCTTTACGCAGTCGCAGACCAGCCTTGTCGAAACGGGACAACACCTCATTTAATCTCACTGCCAATTCTTCTTCTGACTTACCCATAACGACGATGTCGTCAAAATATGACAAGACCCCTGGAATGTTTTGTAGGATCTTTTCTATGCAGCTTTGAAATATTCCCGGCGCTGAGGAGATGCCAAATTGAAGCCTGGTTACCTTGAACGCACCCTTGTGCGTAGATATTGTTTGTAGCAATGCTGTACGTTCATCGACCACCAACTGCTGGTACGCTTGTGCCAAATCGATCTTAGCAAATATTGATCCACCTTCAATGGACGCCAATAATGTGTTGACCGCTGGAATTTGGTGGCAGTGTGGCTTAACTGCCCGATTTAACGTCGACTTATAGTCCCCACATATCCGGATAGAGCCATCCTTTTTAACGACTGGCACCGTCGGAGTAGCCCATTCGGAGTATTCTACGGGTTCTAGAATGCCTTGACTGCATAGCCGCTCAATTTCTTCCTCGTATGGACCCTTGATGGCGAACGGTATACGCCGTGGAGGCAGCCTCACAGGCGGAAACGCTGAATCGATGTGTAATGACACTGGCGGTCCCGTGTAACGACCAAGTTCGGGTGAGAATAAGTGCTTAAACTTATCCAATGTTGATTCGATGCTGACTCCGCTGTTGACGGCGTAAACGCCTTCGATGCGTATGCCCAGTGCGTCGAACCAGTTGCATCCAACCAAATTTGACCCACCGCCAGAGATGATGATTAGTGGAAGATTGTCAATTTTACGACGGTTGTAATGAATTGACACATCGATGACCCCCTTCACTGGGATCGGGTTACGTTGATAGTCGTTTAGATCCAAGTCGCATTTGGAAAGATCTGGACTTCCTTTTGGCCAGATATGGTTGAACGTGGCTTCCTTCATGATGGTCACAGGCGACCCAGAATCCACTTCGAACGTGCATGCGCGGCCATTGAGGACGACGGAGATCGATTTCTTTTGGTTGACCAATGGTAGGATTTGGTTGACAGCAGATTCTCCACGAGATAATCTGCGCTGTGATGCCCCTTGAAGTGCTGATGTCGCCTCTGCTGAAGGAGTTGCCGGTTTCGATGCATGAGCGCTACGGCAAACGCGCTGTAGATGACCCCTTAGGCCGCAGGAATGGCAAACAGTTTCACGATGTGGACACTGTTTCCGTAGATGGGGCCCTCCACACCCGGCGCACGGTCCATGATTGCTGGGAAGGTTACGCTGTTGTAGACCAAAACGGTTCGCTCTGACGTTATGAATGGATTCATTGTATTGCGACTCGTTGTAACGTGACTCGTTGGAGTGCCTCATAGCCATAGCACTGATCGCTGCAGCTTCACTTGTCATTGCACGCTCCATGACAAGTTGCACTGTTAGAGCGCTCTCCGCTAGGAAACTCTTCTGTAAACCTTCGTCCTTCATGCCGCACACAAATCGGTCGCGTAACATGCGGTCCAGCGCCGTGCCAAATTTGCAGTCCACAGCCAATGTGCGTAGTGCTGCCATATAATTTCCGACGGACTCATCCGGATGTTGATCACGTTTGTGGAAATGGTAAAACGCAGCGATTTCCGAGGGGGGTGGAGACAAATGGTCGGTTAGTATCTTATTAATTTCCACCAATTTCAATCCACTTACCAGTTTGGGGGATGCCAATGATGTCAATAGATCGTAAAGCGGCGCGCCAGCCAACGTGAGGAAAACCGCTTTTTTACGCTCTTCCTCTTTGACATCATTGGCCAACAGAAATAAATTGAAACGCTCCATATACGACGTCCACTTGTTCGGATGACCCAAGTCGAAGGGTTCCAAGCTACCAAGTCCAGCCATTATAACTCTTGGAGAATAATCAGCACTCACTGTCCTTGATCTTGCAACTGTAGTGTCTGTATCTTCCGTATCTGTTTTTATGACAGTCGCGGCACTTCCACTTTTTTCGTCTTCCATGCGCTCTTAGCACAAAACCCAAAGAATAATACAACGCGAGTTGATTTACGCAACGGTTCTTATGAATGTACGGTATTCACTCTGCACTGTTGTATCTATGCACATATGTACATTGTACTGGAATATAACTAGCGCACCTTAATTTCAGTGTTTTTTTTAACATCCCATCCTCGTCGCCAATTTTAAATATGCGCGAGCTACTATTTAAATTTGTTTATTACTAATAGAGAGTACAATGTATTGTATTTATAATGTATGGACAATGTGTTGCGCAGAGCGATGTATGTTGGATGACGTTTGGAAATCGACTGACTGTACAAGCAGTCAGCTAAACAGTTGCATACACAACAAAGTTATTCCCAGCACTACACCAAAAGGATTTCTGCCTGGTAGTACAATGAACCAAAATCGAGTCTTTATAAAAAAATAGGATATTTGTGAACTTTTTTCAATCAATTGGACACATAGTTAAATCCTTATTTTTTTAAAAATCCCTCCATACATAAGACCCTTTGTAATGGAAATAGGTTTTGTAGTAAAAATGGTCCAAGCGCCTGTACTCTTGTCTGCACAGAATCGTGTACAGTTTTCTGCAACGCATTTTAACCCTCTCCAACTCATTCCTAATGCTCTGGATTTCTCCTCTACTGTTCTACCGATGTATTTGAAGCTGGTTGGAAATACTAAGCAGGAATGCCATCAAGCCTCACCGCTTTATTTTTCTTGAGTGCTTTGATCGCTGCTATCTGGGAGTACCGATGCGAATTTGGCTATGTGTTGCTTCGGATAGCTCAATTGGGTATGAAGAATGAAAACTATCGTCTAAGTGCTTTAAAACCGTGGTGAAATGCTCCTTCCGTCTCCTGAACTGATCGTCATCCAATGTCAGCAAAGAACCATCTAGACTTTTCACATAATGTAGTTTGAAACTCTGACCATCTATCAGTTCCTTTGTGATACTATAAACGGTCTTACTATCACATCTGTTTGCTACTTTCTGATTGTGAGGCAAGGGCATTGATGTGGATACGTTTGTCCCGCCTTCCTTTTCATACGGTACCGAGATTCGGGCTCAACTTTCTTATTTTTTCTTCTTCTTTTAGCGAGCTTTAAGTATTTGTCAAATATGATGGAATATGAAATATGAGCTGCTAATCGTCTCGGCTCCTTAGCCAGATAGTTGATTATAAAAATTGTCCTTTTCTTCCTCTGTAGCGTTCTGAGTTGGTGCGTAACACTGAATGATAGTAATTTTCTCTACCCTGCCATGGAATCTGACCATCAATATCCAGTCACTAGGATAGATCCACGATATGGGGCTTTTGCGTACCGTTGGTGTAAGCAGCAGTCTCATGCCGGATTCGCGAGCGCTTCCAGCAAGTTTTCCAGAGTAGAGTAAGACAGTGTTATCTGTTGGAGATTGGTACTCCACCGCATCCCACCATCTTATTTCGCTCAGTCCCAAGATATCAATTTTATACTGCATGAATTCCCGTTCGAGTTGACGAAATCTGAGTTGTAGAAGTCTTCATTTCCGGAATCGAGGAGAGTCTTCACGTTCAAAAATCCTATCGTTATCACTATCTTATGATAGCTCACATTCGCCTTCGTACTGCATCCGTCCGAAACAATCGCACCAACCTATCCTTCTGTATCCGAGGCAGTTTGTTTGTTTTTCGGATCAATTGGGTTTTTGCTGTTGCGGCTCGCTGAGACACAGACCAACCGATACTCATCCTGTTTTATGCCGCAGAACGTTCGCCATTTGTCCTCTCCCGTTCGCAATTTCCGAAGAAATTGCTCTTAATAACGTAGCATAGAGCCAAGATCTATCGGGAGATGCTGCTTCTTCGAGGACTTTGTTAATCATTTGACATCTTAGTCCTGACAATTTTGTCTGTTATTTCGAAATGTTCGATCTGGCTGTCTATCTGTGTAGATGTACTGCCGACTGACACCGAAACAATTGGACGAGTTTGCTTCGAACCTCATATCTGTGGTGTGTGGAATCAGACTGTGAGGTTAAATTGTGATTTGCGGGCTAACGTCAATATTAACAGTAAAGTACTGTACAATGGCCGAACTTGATTTTGTTCAAAGTTCATATTTGAGTCAGGTTATACATATGTTATCAGATACCGCACCAGTTTTGGAAAATATTCGTACGTCAAAGAATGCTTTATGAACTTGTTGATGTTCGAAACATTTACCAGAAGATAGAAAGAACATACCAAGTGCCCGAACAGAAGTTTGGAGAATGAACAAAGAAATTTAATAGTAGAGTCACAGTCGGTGCTGAGAATATATATGGATCATTTCGCCGTCAATCTTAAATCTAATAAGGCTGCTGAAATCCACGTTTTAAATGCCGAACTAATGGTATACACAAACTCAACTATAGGATATTGCCAGATGAAAGTATGCCCGACAAATAGAATCTAATCGTAGTTTGAATGTTTTCAGGGACCTTAGATCAGATATTCAAAGTTTACAAAGATGAGCTACTTGCCAATCTCGTCCGTCTGTGCAGTATGAGAATGGAGAATACACGCTTCTCCATTAAAATCGGGATCTTTTCTTTTGGCAAAAAAGTCGTTTAACGGTACTTTACAAGTACAAGGTGGGGCAAAAATAATGTCATAATGTCAATTGGCTGCCTTTTTGTTAGAAATGAAAAAAATTGTGCTCTGTTTTTATGAAAAGTTTATTTGAAGGTTTAAAATTGATGAAATTAAGTTGAAAAAATGATATCGGACAAATAACCACCTCTTGAGAAGATGCACATTTGTGCTCGTTTTACGGCATGTTGAATTGTTGCTCGCAAAACATCTGGCACCAAATTGCTGATTTCTTCTTCAATGTTGGCTTTCGAGACTTGCAAGGTTTGTGGTTTGTTGTGGTAAATGCGAGATTTCAAAGATCCCCAAAGGAAGAAGTCTGTCGCTGTCAGATCTGGCGATCTGGCCGGCCCGTTTAAATCGCCTAAATGGGAGATCACACAGCCCGGAATTCAAAATCTCCATTGTTGCCCGAGCTGTGTGAGCGGTTACTCCGTCCTGCTGGAACCAACAATGCTCGAAACCCAATTCAGCAACTTGCCGCAAAAAAACTCGTTTAACACCTGTTAGCTAGTTTGTCGTCGATATTGGTGGGCCTTCTCGGACGTCCTCGGCCACAGCAGTGATATTCTCGGCCGAACGAGCAATACGGAGCCGGCCACTTCTTGCGACATCTCTAGTAGACCCAGTTTGCACGAGACGTTCAGCTAAACACTTAATTGTTCGCGCATATGGTGCAGGATGACGGGGACAACGACGACGAAATGCATGCTGCGTTAAAACAACAGACCGTAAATTCAAATGCACAGTAACAATAATACCGCGCTCTTCAGATGTGTATCGCTCCATTGCTTGTTGTCAACTAATTCTCTATCTGTCTACAACATAAATGTCAAAGAACAATGACATTTGACGCCATTTGCAAAAATTATGGCACATTCACATTATGACATTACTTTTGCCCCACCTTGTAGATATGGTACACAGGCGGGACCAAAATTGCAAAGATATCCACTTAGCTGTCTGTGAAATACTGTTCCTCATCAGCTACGACGATTAGTAGGAGACAAATACATGATAGCAAAATAGTGATATTGAAGAATTGACCTTGGAAGAAGACACACGAATAGATCAGGTAGTAGAGTATTGGTGGCTAAAACCAAGTCTATCGCGGGTTCAGTCCCTGCCTGTGTACCATGCTTTTCTCTTTGTTTACTTCTTTAACAAATATTTGATTTTATCATTCCTGCAAAAACTAAATTGAAAGAGTTTCTACATACTAGCCGTACAATAAATATTAGTTGAATAAAAATGAATAAAGAAATTTACAAAATATTCATTCCTCGCAGCGGGACAGATCAGCCGATTAGGAAATGTTTTCGTTTCGTTGGCGAAGCCTGCTAGCCATCTCTGACACGGAGGTGTTATAGTCGGACAGGTCAAAGCAATACTTGTTCATCACATACGAGTACGTATGCAATAATTCACATCATATCAAGCGATCTTAGTGTGTCTAACATATGCTAAGATATAATGAACCAAATTTAAAAAAAAAAGTTTTTGAATGGATTTTCCTTAAGTTTCTATTTTTCTTTTACAGTAATGTGTGTATGTGCACATAGTATTACATTTAATTTGAGCAATTTTCAAACGAACACGTACGTAAAACCTAGTCATGTGCTTACAGATACAATTGGCATAGAATTAATTTTATACTTATCTACTCATGCATTACATGAATCCTTTGCTGATTGAATTAATTTCTTTGATTTAATTTTGGACGTGATTGCTCATTGTAACTTCTGCAATTCATTTGTCCAAACTACATGCGACTTGCTTCAGATAGCATTGAATTACCCAAAAAAATGAATGTACCTATACTTAACTTATTTTTGCATCTTAAAGGGGTCGTCTCTTGTCGATCAACAATTTTTCGCTACAACTTTCCAGAATATTTTTATTGATTATTTTAGATAATTCAATATAAAGCTAATGACTTGGTTGATTTTAAACTCCTGTATGATTTTCGGCAAGTAGATCCTCTCTCCGCCTTTGAATCTTGCACTAAACTGCAGGCTTATTGCATGGTGTTACTCACAGACGGAGGGTTATTTTCAAATTTTTCAATATATTTCAAACAACTTTTGATTTACGGTCAATAATATTATGTGACAAATATCAATATAACATTCTAAAATGTTTTTCAATGGGAAAATAACAATTTTGTATTTTAATACATTATAATATTTTACTACCCTTAAACTTGGTTTTATGGTCTGTCAATGTCAAAACGTCAGTCAAGGTTTACATTTTGTTCGCTGTGAAGTTCACGAACGAGCAACGTTTGAAAATTATTAAAAATTACTACCGAAATTCTGAGTCGGTGGTCGCAACTTTAAGAGCGTGTCGAAAATGAATTTCATCGAAAAATCATCTTCACCGATGAAGCTCATTTTTTGCTTAATGGCTTTGCCAATAAGCAAAATATGAATTATTGGACAGCAACGAACCCACAAGTGACCGTTTGGTGTGGATTTCATGCCGGAGGTGTTATGGGACCGTATTTTTTCGTCGATGAAAATGATCGCCATGTTACGGTCAATGGAGTTCGCTATCGTGTAATGTTGCAAGAGTATTTTTGGGCAAAATTGGATGCACTTGACAATATGGTGCCACATGCCGCACAGCTGGTCAAACAATTGATCTATTGAAGAGGAAGTTCGGTAATCGTGTAATCTCGAGAAATGTTCCGGTCGAATGGTCAGCTCGCTCATGCGATTTACCGCCGATGGATTTCTTTTTATGGGGTTACGTTAAGTCGTTGGTTTTTGCCACGCTAGAGGTGCTCAGGAATAATATCGAACTCGAAATTGCGAACGTTCCTGCCGATAGGTGTGGAAGAGTGGTGGAAAATTGGCTCCAAAAAATCGATCGCTACAAACATGCTCGCGGTGATCATATGGACGAGATAGAATTCCATACTTAAAGTTAGCATGTGTACTACACCAGAAATAAATTTCAGATCGATATATCGAGTTTGAGTACTCCAGTGGAGGTTTCCTACCCCAAAAAGAATGGATGGGAGAACATATTATTTTCCTTGGTGTAGCCAAAAGCGCATACAAAAATATATGTAGTTTACCATATACTGTTGTTCTCGTTCTCTGTTGTTAAATGGTTCAAAAGTTAAATTGTGGGACAGACACATGTGCAGATATTGTGTGGAATCTGTTTTTAAATTTTGGTACGGAACACTAAAACATTTGTTGGTACTAAGTCCACTTACGGGTGGCAAAGGTGTAGTGGGTAGTGTGTTTGCTTGCAACCCAAGCGGTGCGTGTTCTTGCTCCAGGGGGAACTGCACCTAGCAGCTACCAGAGCATAAAGAAAAATCTCATAAAATCTAGGTTCCGGGACTAAGTTTTCCTTTTTGTTTTTTTTTTTTTTTAATTTCAAATGGAGCTGTTATAGTTTTAAAAAAGCAGTTAATCTCGTTCATTCTACATTTGGTCTAGGTATGCGTTTAAAAAAAATTAATAAGTGTTATGCATTTTATATTTCTTAGCAATGAATACACAAAGAGACATGGAACATGCCAGGTTCAGGAATACGAGTAGTTAATCAAATTGGTCATGTCCTTATTTCCTCCAGAAGAGCGTCATTAATTAAAGATGTGCGTACACGTAAAGGATCCAACTGTAACCCCGCCGTTCAATTCTTGGTAGAAGAAAAAGTAAGACAAAGAATATTCAAACTATCAAAGCGAAAAAAGTAATGTGATATTAAGAAACTACAAGATCTACCCAACATCCTTTTATAATACAAACATCTCCAATAAGCTGGAAGGAACAAACACTCAGAATGGCAATGCACACCCAAATTCAGAATGGAGTATTACGAGTATAGGAGAAACGCAGACTGGTTTGACACAGTATTGCAATGAAAGATAAGAATGAAGCTAGATAAAAATTATTATAAATAAGAAAAGAAAGCTGGCCACAAAACAGTTCAAAAGAAAAATAATAGAAGCAATGAAGAAAATAATATTAAAAATTCAAGAAGAACAATAATACTAAAGAAGTTTTTAAACGAATCGAGAGGGAAATAAGCAAATACCAACCAAGACTAAACATATGTAAAGACAAACCCGGGTCATTACTAACAAAAGAGGAGGAAGTACTTAAAAGACAGGTACAACACTTTTCGAAACTGTTGAATACACAAGTTGATGAGCCAGAAGAAAGAAGAAGAAACTACAGGGGAATAATGCTTCTACATAAATGTGGCATATCAAATACTATCCAATGCAATATATGAGACAACCAGACCAATTGCAAAGGAGGTATTAGGACAGTTCCAGTGTGGAAGGTCCACAGTTGATCAGATCTTTACATTAAAGCAAAGCATGAAAAAAAGCTATGAGTACAACAAAGACCTTCATCTATTAATAATTAATTTTTTTCGACAGCTTAAACGCTCAACTCTAGAAGAAGCAGTGATAATGCAAGGAGTCCCTCGCAAACTAGTAAAGTTAGCGATGGTGACGATGAATAAGTCTGGTTTAATTTAGTTTATTTATTTCATCAAATAAAGTTACAATACTTCAGTGATTACTTGATATAATAAAAATATTAAACATTACCACCATTAAAGTTATTTAAAATTAATAATAGGTTTGTTTTAAATAAATATCTACTATGACTAAAATCTATCATGTCGCAAACAGTATGTGTTTCTCTTAAACACCTGGATATTGGTCCATTGGTGGCATAAACAGTTCTATGGTGTGGAATATTACAAAACAATCGGTATCTAAGCATTCTCGATGCAACATTGAACTGGCGAACGTTTTCGACAAAAAGTCAAACTTTAGCATTTAGAGATATTAAGATGTAAGGAATTTATCCTACACCAATTTGATAACCTATCAAGATCTTCTTGCAATAGAATGCAAATCTGTTCAGAGTCTATGCAACGAAAAACTTTTAAGTCGTCGGCATACATTAAGCACTTTGAACTTAATATCAAGTCGGAAGAAGTAAATAGAAGAGGACCGAGATCATTAGTAAAGCATCGTGATTGACTAGGTCAAATGCTTTGGAGAAGTCTGTGTAAACAACATCATATTGTGAGCCCTTCTCCAGCCCATTCAAAACAGAATTACAAAAAATAGTAAGGTTAGTGGTAGTATTTCCACCAGGTACAAAACCGTGTTGGTAGGCAGAAATAATTCCTTTTAGAATGGGAGTTAGTTTATCATAGATTAGTTTTTCAAATATTTTAGGAATTATAGAAAGTTTACAAATTGGACGGTAATTTGAAACATCTTGCCTGTTTCCCGATTTGTAAATTGGTATGATTGTTGAATACTATATACAAAGTGATAATACGACCAAAAGTAAGGATGCGAAGTATGATCATTAAATGCAATTGACGACAGAAATCTGAGAAACTTCGAAAAAAAAATAATCAGAAGAATATACGGTGCAAGAATTGCAAACGAAACTTTAATGAGGCGAATGAAAAAATTAACACAATCCTTAAAAACGAAGACATTTCCGATTCGCTGAAGCAATAAGATGACTTGGGCATCTAATAAGAATGGATGACCTGAGAAAACAAAAGAGAACATTCAACGGCAACTCTGAAAACGTGAGAACAAGGAGACCACCAAGGATAAGATGGACAGGTGGTATAGCGAATGACGTGCGAAAATTAAACGTTCGAAACTGGAGAGTTGTAGTACTAGATAGAAAAAAAATGGAGACATGTCGTGCAGAAGGCTAAAACCGATCCCAGGATGTAACGCCAAAAGAAGAAGAAGAATTACATTTTTAGTTGTACCACTAACAACGTGGCTATTAAATCGAACTTAAAATGTCAATTTTTTTGTCACTTAAAATTATATCATAAATGTTTACGAGATAATTCGAAAAACAACGACGCGCTTCCAAAATGACTAAAGATTAGGTAATAATTAGTTTTAAATAAATATTAATATTTTTGAAGCACTGCAAGAAATCATCTCGAAATATGTTAAATAATTTTCCAATCAAAATAAGGGACGTCAAATCCTCAGTGATATTGAAAAACTAGTTCTCGGATATAAATGTTGGCACGAGTACAATAACTTTGGAGCCAAAAATTGATAATGGTTTTTTGTTGAGGGGTCAAAAAAAAACATTTTTTACTATGGGTACTATGGGAGGGGGGGGGGGGGGGGGGGGGGTCTATCTCGCCCCGTTTAGAAGGTAGGGACAATTTTTGGAAAAAAATGACTTAAAATAAAGAAAAAAATTATTAAAAAACAACGGCAACACATACAATGAAGTACTACACCGGTTTCGAAAGCCATAAACCTGTTCTTTAATCCTAAATTTTAATTCAATAATTTATGTCAATAGTTTTTGAAAAATTCGCATGCAAACTCAAAATTTTGATAAAAAAAAAATTTAAAAAAAAGAAGCACTGTAGATGAAGAGTATTGATGACAAAGGCGCCTGCCTGACGAAAAGCACCTATCCCGAAAAATGCTTGTTTTTGACCCCTCTACAAAAAACAGTTATCAATTTTTGGCGCCAAAGTTATCGTACTCTCCCCTAAATGTTTAATTTTTAACCTTTGTTTAATTTTTTTCAAATTATCGTCATTTTCTTAAAAAAAAAAAATATAGCCCCAACTTAATCGAGCTGATATAATGCTTTGGATCTACTACTACTTACACTACGTTAGAACTACTCTCTGCATTTCTTAGTCAAGTACAGCCAAATTAATGCTTGTAAAAAGCTGAGCGCTTTACACGTTAAACTTCAATACTTTCTAGAGTTTTATTAATACTTTACATTTTGTTAGAGCAACTAGCTGCTGACAGTTTTTAAAATCAAGCAGCATTTGTACGTTGCAATGTTGGTGTACTAATTTATGGACAATCATGTCTTTTAAAATTGCTCAACAAAAATAATTCAGAAGTTCTTACAATAATTCTAGAAGGTTTCAAAAATAATGGTATTTTCTGGTTCCCGTCATCACCGGGAGTACAAGAATACCATATTGTGATCAAATACCCATTTGCTACACCTAATATAAGAAATTGGATAGCCAAGCTGTGCCTAAGGAAAAATAGGGTTGCTACGTACTCCAATTGAGAGTAAGACATATGTTGGAACACATTTGATCATTCTTACATTCGCAACACAATACAGCTCTAAAAGAGTGCAAAATAATCACGACAGCTTTTTATCAGATTATTTCACCACTTTCCATTTTTAAATAAATGTTGATCCTCTATTTTACAGTTTTTGAACATTGTTAGCTCAGATAAAGCAATGAAAAGAGCGACCTTAAAGCAAAAGTCATTTAAAGGCTACCAGCTATATAACAAGTGAGATTAATTGCCGTAAAAAGTCAAAGTTCTACTCTTTTGCACATTTTCTTAACTCTGGCACTACTGTCGTTTTGTCAAAGATAAATAGATGACATTTGACATCTTCGAATACTAAGCATTGACGTTTGTAATTATGGAGCAGTATACGAGAGAACAATGCATTTTATTCTCCGAATTGAGGAAAATTTAATCAATACAATTCGCGCATTGAGAAATAATGTGGGTATACATAAACGTCCATCTCGTGCCACGGTTAAGAATTAATGTTAAATGTGCGAAGACCGCTGCGTCCTTAGTGAGTGACAGTGTTCGTGACAATCCGTCAAAATCCATTTGCCATCGTTCCCAGCTATTGAACCTCTCCTACAGCTCCACGCAGCTTATTTTAACAAACGATCTGCATTTGTATCCCTATAGGTACAAAATCCAATTGACTCAGAAATTGAAGCGAGCAGACCATCGACAACGTCGTGAGTTCGTTGATTGGGTGTGTTGGAGAACCACGAAGTTGATGATGATTTTTCGAACAAAAAAAAAAAAAAAACAGAATCAATGGCTACGTAAACAAACAAAATTGTCGCATTTGGGGTCATTAAAATCCACGGGTCATACACGAACAATTAATGAATCCACAAAAAGTCACTGTTTGGTGCGGATTTTGGGCCAGCGGCGTTATTGGACCGTACTTCTTTGAAAATTCTAGTGGTGCTGCTGTAACAGTCGTGATAACGAGACATGATAACAAATTATTTTTGGCAATTATTCGACGATATTGACGTGGTACGGTGGTGACGGTGCCACTTGCCACACAGCGTGAGAAACAATGCAGTTATTACACATAAAGTTTCCAATCAGCGTCATCTCTTTTTTGGGCGACAAAAATTGGTCTTTTTTTTTTTTTTAGAGTTTATGTAAAGCAGAAGGTGTATGCTAATAACCCCCAAACAATCGCAAAGCTAAAGAATGAGATTCGGTTTTTATTTATGAACGGCAGGATTTATGTAGAAAAGTTAAGGAAAATTTCATCAAAAAGGTGGAAGTCTGCAAGGCCTGCCGTGGCACCCATTAGGCCGATATTATTTGTCATGTTTAATGTCAATGTCGCAGTATTACACGGACATACAAATATTAGCATTTTATCAAAAAGGCAATGCATTTTTATTTTAATTGAAATTGTAACCTCCAATTGAATCATTCTTTAAACACGTACAAGGGAGCGTGAAAGTAATTACCCAATTTGATTTAGCTATAATTTTTTTCCTAGATTATTTTCCGCAGCTGTGGACATTCTTTTTCATTCAACACCCCTCGACATTTATGACAGGCAAATGGCAGCTAACTCAGCTGTTCACATTAAAGCTACTTAACAGTGGTCCAAAAATTTATATGGCCATGCCTCCATCTTAAACAAGTTTAATATCTTCCCATTGACTACACCATACCTAAGTTAAATTTTGACAAAAACTTTCAAGTTACCTTCCCTTCCAGAGCATTCTGGGAAGAAGGTGGTTTTACGGAAGATAAGTCGGTACATTTTTATTCCGCCGCGACGACGGTTCAAAAACTAACGACGGGGTGGGTGGTGGTGTCTTCACTGATAGGCTTAATTTAAACCTCTCTTTTGTAGCGTGTTCCAGGAGAAGATAATGGCTAAAAAAAACCTGATATCGTCCATTGATATCCGCATCTTCTCAGAGAGCCAAGCAGCAATCAAATCCTTGGAATCATCCTCAATAAATTCTTTAACAGCTCTAGACTGCCGATCGTCTCTTATAGAGATGGCGGAGCAGTTTAATATTCACCTAATTTGGGTACCGGGCATAAGGATATTCCAGGGAATTGTAAGGCATGGAACTTGTAAGACATGGAACAACAATACCCATCCTTCAAGGTAAAAGTTTACTGGGTATGCCTATCGCTACAAACTTAAATTAAAGCTGGATGCTATTGAAAAGACAAATTTTAGGTGGACAAGGGGTACAACTTGTCTAGCGACAAAACAGAGTTGGCCTATGCTGGGTCTGAAATAGAAAGCATATTAGCGCACTTATATGTAGGTGTCATAACTGGACACTGTCTAATAGGCAAGCATGCAACAAGGCCTGGCGTCTTCTCAAACGATTTCTGCAGAAGCTGCACAGACGAGGAGGAGGAAGAGACTATTCTTCACCTTCTCTGCACCTGCCCAGCTCTCTCCCAATGAAAGAAACTCCACTTAGGAGCCTTCTGTTTCAATGACCTAAATGATCAGAATAATATTGACGTTAGGGACCTTTTACGCTTCATCGTAAGCTCAAAATGGTTCAACGAGTAGGCTAGAGGCCGCGTCTCAAACCCATGTGGTATCACAATGGACCTATTATTGGTCAAAGTGTGTTGGCTTCTTTTTGCTAACAGCCACTTCAACCTAACCTAACCTAACCATGACATTTTCCACCGCTTTTCTCAATACTTCCGCCGAAATGTTCTCTATTTGTTGTCTTTCAGGGCTGCGAGAGTCGGCGGCTTGTTCACATAGACCGGCTTGTTCACATAGTCTCCAGTGACAGTTATCGAGTTGCCAGCAGACCTTTGGAAAACTAGGACCCAATCACCCTTTCAGTAAAGGCGATTCTTTAACAATACGCCAGTTTTCAGTGTCCCAAAAGCTAGTATTCTGCTTGTTGACATGTCCGGAGAGATGAAAATGTGCTTCGTCACTCATGATTAATTTTGAAGGAAAATCGTCTTCTTCGTGGTTGAGGTTTACTGCCTGAATACAATGGAGAAGCGCTGCAGCAGATGAAGTCGCTGTAGTACAACCTGTCAAATAAGTCGCTCACTGAAGTAGCAACGCACGTACACAATGGTTAAGCCCAGCTCGATTGCTCAAGCTGTCAAAACGGAAAGCTAATTGCGCTGTGTTTCGTGAAAATGTTTTTTGTGGTGGATTTTATAATTATAATTTTTATAATAATGATTGAGGAAGAAGAAATCGCATGCTATGATTTCTCCGTAGACTGTTCTGCCATTTTTTTTTTTTTTTTGTTTTTTTTTTTTTTTTTTAACTATCAACAAGTAGTGCAGCTCGTTCGGAAGTTGAAATTGACTCAACTTGTGCTGCAGCTGAAGTTCGAAAAGTAGCTATAGGGAGTACGTGCATTGTGTGAGTGCTATAGGGAGTACGTATATCTTAACTTTGACAGCGCTGTGTACTACAGCTTCAGCTTCACCATTGTGTTCGGGCAGGTATGATACGCTGGGTGTATTCTAGATGGGGTTGGTGCGAGCAGCAGCTGGTGTACCACCTGAGTTTTATGTGGAAGCGTCTTCATGTTTTTCACCAAAATACGCTCCAGAGACCGCCTGGAAATGAACAATTGCGTAACCCGTCATCTTATTGATGTTTCTGGACACTCTTCCACATCCTCGCGCACAGCATCAATATTCTCGGCCGAACGGCCAATTCTTGGTCTGCCAGCCCTTGCCCTATCTCGTGTTGAATTATTCCGCAAAAAAATCGATGCAACTATTCCACGTTCTGAGGAGTATAGCGTTCCATTGTTCATCTGTTTACAAGACAACAGTCAACATCATGATGACAAGAGACGCTATTTGCAAAAATCGTAGACAATTTCATATATGGTCATTACTTTTGCGCAATTTTGTATACAGAACTGAAAGCCCAAGGAAATAATAAAGCTCCGCTTGAGCATTTCTTTTTTTTTAAGTTTAACGGAAATAGCAGCGGCGGTAACAGTTTTAAAGCTAAAGCTACACATAAGACTATTTTAGAATCATTATAGAGCACATTTGTAACTAGTAGTAGCTTTAACGATACTACTTGGGTCAATATGCACGTAACCTCTTTTTACTTTATATTAGGGTTTGCTAGGCTCCATTTTATGTATTTTTACATTTGTCGAAAACCGATATATATGTATGTATGTATGTACATCAAAATCAAAATAGTTTTTCGAAAAGCTCTGCGAATTCTTAACAATTTCGACGCGTCGCTTGTAAAACAACTGTTTGCTCTTGGAGACCAACACTCAAAACTCTACTTCGTGTAATTCTTATTTACACGGTGAAAGAACTAATCTTTTCCAGAAACATATATAAAATCATAAAACAAATGGAAAAAACGACCATTACCAACTTCACGGTCAATATTTCAAAGAATTGAAAGACACATACTCGTAGAAGAAATGCTCCATGAGAAATAATTTCACTGATTTACCCTTAACGTAATTCACTGACATTCTGCTGTCAGATTAAGTGCATTCCAACTAAATAACCGTGAATGAAATAATGTTTCAAATTATCTCACATCAACCGGTTAATCCACTTAACACTCTCCCATACTTATACACCAAGGACAATGAATGAACACGAAACGATGTCGGCAACAGGAAGGACCTTTGGGGCATTGCAGCATAAACAAAAGAAAACGCTAACGTTCCGCTTTAATTTTTCGCACAATATTCCCAAAACAAGAAGTGAGAGTGTCACTACTTAATGTGTTTGTGATTCTGAACATCTCCCTTTGCCATATAGTACACAGAATGTGTGCTTGTGTATGATTTTTGCCCGGAAATTATAGCGTGTTTGAAAACAGTGAAAGGAAATTCCACTGAAATCTGAGCATTTCCTTTTTTGCGGACATGATTTGTTGGTGTTTAAGGCAGCTTCGTCGGCAGTGTGGCAGCCATTAGAGGTTGCCAGCACGGTAGCCTTAAATAGCCGTGGGTCGTTAAAGGAATGACACTTTGCCGAAGATATGACGGCAATATGGGCTCACCTATCCCTTTAGATAATAACCAATGCTGGTTATATGAGAACAAGGTGTTCATCCTGAATACGTAATGGGGGCGATTGCGAATGTATTATGTAGTATAGTTACGGTTTCGTTTGCCTATCGAAACGGTGAAAGTAGTGGTGATATTCGAATATACCTCTCGGATAGCTGCAACTCAAGTTATATGGCAAGAGGCTTGAGGGACTTGATGTCGGCATTTGGTGTTTCGCTGTATGCCATTAATGACATATTTTAGACACTAATAACACAGTGTTCTCCCGAAGTGCTGAGTGTCTTTCCACTGTATGGTGGTTGTGGAGTTCAAATGCAATGATTAAGGTCATGAAGTGGTACTTATGATAGCTTCGGGTACAAATGAACAAATTACTTTGTACAGTACGTGTTGATTACAAAAGTCAGATACCTGACGGATACATTCTTAGGTCTTGGTAATCTTAGCTAAGACCTATTTCATATCAGAATGAAAGTTAATTAAGGTCGCTTACTCGTAAAGTTATGTGTATCCAGCGGCTGAATATAGATTTGATATATTCTTTTGGATTGTACCTATACACACTACAGATAATATCTCCTAACGTCAAGTATAATTCGTTGCAGGAACTGATTTATTACTTTTTTTTGGTTGTATTCTCTAATGTTTACCAAATCATCCCATAAATATCTGTAATGTGGGTTTTAGATAGGGTATAATATTCTCACTCCCAAATAATTTCTGTTTATTTTAATATCTATTGCACATCTTTTCTTCATTCAGTGTTTAGAATTTGCAACGTATAGACCAAATAGACCGATTATTGTCTGATATATTAATCAATGCGATTAAAGCGACCGAGGAGTCATATTTAGTTTTGGCAATATAATAAAACTCGTAATACAGCGGAAGTTACACGTGAATTGTGTGAAGTGTATAACAGAAATGTCACAATTGAAAGCCAAGCCCAAAAATGGATTAAAAAATTCCGAGAAAGAATGGATGGGATCAAAGGTAATGACCTCACAGGTACTTTTAACACCCTGACGAAAAATCATTCGCAACCGAGAAGTTTATTTCTTCAACAAGTCCCATACTGCACAGACACTTACATAAAAGCACTTGGAAAAGTGTCAAAGTTCGAAAAATGGGTACCGTAAGATTTGAGCGAAAATTGCAAGGAACAACAAAGGGCCGGTTCAGTTCAGCACTACGAAGAATTGCATCGTTCAAGCACTAATCGCTTAATAACAAGTTGAACATGTTTTTTTATTATCCACTTCACGCTGATTATTTTCCTAAATTTTCTTGAATAAACATTAATTATTTGTTTACAGAAACGAAGTGCAAATGTTGCAATATTATAGGGTGGCCGTGGTGTAGTGCTAACGTCAAAGCTTGTCACGCTTTTGGTTCACGGTTCAAGTCCTGATCTCAACAATCATCTATTTATTTCGTCTGAAATAAATAAAAAAGTCGATCAGTTGCGAAAGCTTAGTCAACTCTACTGCGAAGGCATAACACTGGCAGTAGGGTTGTCATGGCTTAAATGCAACTTGTTCGTGATGTTCACATCAGGTGGAGGGAGAAAAAGTACTATGAATCATGAGCAACGACAAAAAGCAAAACAAACCCCTTGGAGTTTACTGAAACTTAATACCACCTAAGTTTCAAACCCACTACACCAATCTTTTTTTCTCCCTCTCTCTCAATTTCTTCAAACGCCGGCGCCCTGAAATAATTTAATGGTATTCATATCCCATTTGGCGCGCCCAAATTATAAAAACAAAAAGATTAAAAATGGCACTTCAAATATTCATTTCAAACAAAATCACTCGAGTCATAGCCGAGAAATTGGCAATTTTCAGAAACCGTTTAAAAATCAAAGTACCGTTAAACGTATCTTTTGGAGAAAAAACTTGTACACCATCTAGTAACATATAGAGCCGTTTTCGAGAATATCGATTTTTTCGATTAGAAAAGTAGGTTAGGGCGGGCTAATTGGGTCACTTTACAAGTGGTATAAATGGAGAAAGTGGACTTCGTGCTTCTTAATGAAGTTTGAAAAAACTAAAAATATGCATTCACAGAAGAATAATACATACTGTCGCAAATGCGGCAAGTACAAGTGGCCCAACTTGTCCCACCAACGGGGTCATTTTTGGCCATTTTTCTTTGCTTTTGATCCTCTTCCAGAGAATTATTTTCAGAGGCGTCAGTTAAGATTGCAGATAGTCTCTTCCTTCGTTTGGTTAGTGTTTTCTTCCTCGGCCCAGCTTTTAAAAATGACAAAACAACTTCAGGCGAAAATATATGAAATCCTCGAAATGTAAATGGCAAAGGGTTATTAGCAAGTGTCTCAACAATAATACCAGATCCAGCTTGGTGAGAAATAGATTGTTGAAGTTCAGTGGACACAGCTGAGCCTACTAAAAATTTAAAGTTCTTTAACACCAGTCAAAATCAAATAATTAACCTGTATCTTCTGTCACATATGATGGGTCGAATTCATTAGGCTTCAGAGATTCAATTGAGATGAGTGATTATCCAGGACCAGTAATACGGAACATTCTTTAGTTGGCTTGGCATGTTTTATGAAGTGGACGATGAAAGCAAGAAACTCATCATTGGTGACCCAACTACTAGCATTCGCAGTTCCAATCCCCTCTGGTGGACCTCCATTAATAAAGTCGTCTTTATAATTTTTCCAAGGAGAAATGAACATATGTACAGTATGCTAAATTCATATTCGTACACCCCTATTGTTATTGAAAAATTGTTTACTAAAACGAAAACAAAGCAAAATAATGAGTGAGATACGAATAATTATATTCACAATTCGTTAGCTTATAATAAAGAATTAAAATAAAAATCATGTGTTCACTATGTTTGATGTACAAAAAAGCTCATTTTTTCATTTTGGGATAAACAAAATCCGTATTCGTACAGATGGCAATACTTGCTTTCTACTCACGAAACAAGGAATTTTACCGTTATGTTGGAACTTTTTCCCTTGAATCATGCATCGAGTGTGAGTAACCATCATTTGCACTAAAAATCTTATAGCATTTGCTGGTGTGAGCGCGAAAATGTTACAACGGGTCGAAAGTCAAGTGAACTTCCAAATGACATAAGAAAATTAATAATAAATTTGCATACAGACGGTAAATCTTTGCGGCAAATTGCAAAACTTGTTAAAAGAAGTTCATCTACAATTCAGTATGTGGTAAATATATATAAAACGAGTGGCTCGAATAGATCCTTATTAGACAGAAGACATCAGTCATTTTTAATTCGCCAAATCCGCAAAAATTCGTTAGTTAGTGGTGTTAAACTTGCTGCAAGTCTTCACAAATATCTTGGGTTCCAAGTTACTGAACAAATTGTTCGAAATTATGTGCGAAAACTTGGTTTTAGGAGCAGAGTCGCAGTAAGAAAACCATTTGTGAGCCCAGTTAACAGGCAAAAACGCATCACTTTTGCAAAACAATATCTAAAAATGGATATGCAGTTCTGGAGAAAGGTAATTTTGTCCGATGAATGTAAATTCAACAGCTTAATAGTAATACAAGCTTAAGGAGACACAATCTACTGCCAACTTTCAAACATGGTGGTGGTTCACTCATAGTGTGGGGGTGTTTTGGCGCAGCAGGTGTCGGAAAACTACATTTCATCGACGGCATCATGGATTCTAAACAATATATTAATATCCTGAAAACAAATTTGCGTGAAAGTGCTAAAAAATTAGGTTGTGAACGGGACTTTGTTTTTCAACACGAGACCCGAAGCATACGGCTTTGAATACACGGCTATGGATATTGTATAATTGTCCAAAGTACTTAAAAAAACCCCTCCTCAAAGCCCTGACATAAACCCTATAGAAAATTGATGGTCAATTTTCAAAAAACAATTGAAATATTATGATATTAGAAACATCAATGACTTGAAAACGGCTTTGAGCACGGAATGGGAAAAAATTCCACAAAATTTACCAAACAAATTAGTAGAATCCATGCCTACAAAATTAAACTTCGTTTTAAAACAGAAGGGATACACTACAAAATATTAAAAATCAGTTTTTCATTAATTTTATCGAATAAATAATGTGTACGAATACGGATTTTGCTTGTTTAAATAAGAAAAGGTGCCAATTTTATTAAATTAATAAAACAAAATTTATGTGTTTCATTTTATTTTCTTATATTTAAATGTTTTCATTAAAAATTACAGGTTTTTGTAAGATATTTCCTTTTTATTACGTAACAATAAATGTTTTTCCGATTATAATGGGGGTGTACGAATATGGGTTTTGCATACTGTAGGTGGTATTGCGACCCCAGAGGCTGAGACGGTTACTATTAGAGTTACGTTTGTATCCCGTTCGCCTGAAGTCACCGACCCTATGTTTTTTCCCCCTTAGCCGAAACTATTTTCTTAGGCTTGCACACCGTGAACACGCCAGTTTCATCCGTGTTCCAAATATTTGAAGCATGGAACTTGTGCCTGTCGATGGCCTGCGACAGTTGCAAAAAAAAAACTTCACATTGGTTATATTGAATGATGTGGCCCTTCCTCTTATTCATAGCTACTGGCTTCCTAATTTACAGTTGTTGATTTTTTTTAAGAAACCACGTAAGCTAATCTTTTTCTGCCATCTTGTTTCATTCCAGGTATCAGAAAATCGTATTTCAAATTTGATCGCACAAGCCTAGGCAAGTGTGCGAACATTCTTTATTCAGATATTCTTTTAAGAAACTTTCATTTGCGGCATCAAAATCTTGCCTTGCCGCACAGTAGCTCATATTGGCTTGTGATTGTGACCTTTGAATAAATCTTTGTAAGGTGGTTCGTGTTACTCCAAATTCAGAAGCTGCCTTACAGACTTTTCATTAGCAAAAGCAAACCTTGCAGCTGTACTTAGTTGTTCTTGAGTAGCAGCCCCTGGTTGAGATCAAAATCAAGAAAACTGAAATCCCGAAAATCCAAAATCCCGAAAAACCAAAATCCTGAAAATCCAAAATCCCGAAAACTAAATCCCGAAAAATTATATAAAATTAAAAATTTGTCAAATGTTCAAATATTTATATATTATATCCACAATGCATAAACTCCCTAGCAGCCCCTCTTTGTGTTTTTCTTTTGTACGTGCGCATTCTACAACAAGATTACACTTGCATGTATTGTTTAAGTTAGTTTAGCGGGGGTTGGGCCACCTTGCCGTCTATGAACTTCTTCGTATAGGACTCGTGGTTACTATGTAATTCGTATGGCCCAACTAGCCCCGCCCTACCCTACCGTTAATTTTGGGGTTCCAATAAAAATTTCAATTTAGCCCCGCCCCTACTGACTCTAGGTATGAAATCAGATGAAAATTCGTCTAACCGTTTAGCCCGCAGTCGACCATACATACAGAAAGTCTGTCTTTGGAAAAATTGAGAGTTCCATTTTTTGAGTTTCTCTATTACAGTAACGTCAAGTTTGATCAAAACCTTGAGACCAATACTTGCCCCCTTATAGGTTCAAATAAAAACAGTGTTCAGTGAGCAATCGCTTAAACGGCTTCAGAAATATTGAAGAGCGTTAACCAACTGAAGTGGCCCAATCAATGTACTTTTCGTTGCTTTCTCGTTTAATTTATTGATCCGTTTCTGAATAGGAATATAACTGGCTATGAGAAATGTTTTCTTTGTGAAAACATTTAGCATCCTAAGCAGTAGTTGAGTTCTTCAGATAAACAGCAGCAAGTACTTAAACGGGTCTCCACCCAAAAAGTAAAGCTGTCTGTCTGGTGGTATTGCCCATTGTTAACTACTTTCTCCTGGTCAAATCATCATAAAGGAGTATGACGGTCAACAGTTAGACAAATTAAGGTAGCTTTTGAAGAAAAAGCGATTCTTTTTCAACGAGACAATAGCAGTAGCACATGCACAGGCAATAGCACGTACGCACTACGAATTGGATAAGGTGCTCAAGAAATAAGCAGATGCTCCATTTCAATACGTATAAAGCTGTGCATCGAACATGGAGCACCTACTAAGGGTTATCTAAGCACGTGCTAATAAATACATTAGCTGTACGTGTAAAATTGTTTGCAATATTTTCCTATTGATACTAGTATACGTATATTCATCCTCATGATTTTATGATAGGGATAATATCTATGGCTGAAGGAAAGTCATATTTTATTTAGATGCGATTTTGTTCTACGATTCTACAATGGTTCATTTTGTTCGCTTCTTAACTTGTTTACCACTCTTATGGGGGTTTTACACTCGTATTTACTTTATACCGATACAAGTGTGAAACTCACATAAGATAGGTAAAACAAATATTAAGTAAGCTAATCTAAAATGCTATCATTACTTTCGACACAACTGTCAAGAGGATGACTGATGAACTCTAATGTCTTCCCGCACACCACTTTGCAAACCTGGGTATAACATAGAAAAATCCTCATTCTCTCATGATATGTTAGAACACTCTCGAAATTATCATCTAGGAAATGTGAAAAAGTGTTGTTTATTAAACTTACCTATGTAAAAAAAAACCTGATAGTAAACTTCACGCGCGTCTCTAATTTGTAATATTTTTGAACACGTGCAACAGGCACAGAATATTTTGCCAGAATCTGTTACCTTTGATTATAAATGGCGACAGTCACTTCCACTCTCTTCTAGGGAATAATTTTAGCGACAAATTATCTGATAAAATCTTTTTAAAATCGCGACAATATTCTCTGAGTAGAAAGATATTATGCATTTGAATTAAAAAGTACACAACGCCACTTCTATTTTATTATGAATGGGTTAGAAGGGTGTTATACAATCAGGTGTTATACAATCAGTTCCAAATGGGTTATAACACTCCTGTATGTTTTAAAATAAGGAAAGCAAAGAGTATCGTTTTCTGCTACTAGTTTGTCCATTTCTATCTCTTATATATTATATTATATTAAAGTTGGCTCATCAATCCATACATCATTGTATTGTGTAAAACAATCGTTGGACTAAAGCGCACAAGCGTATAGTAGTTAGAGATGACATCCCTGGCAGCAGCAGTAGTAGACACGAAATAGCGCCGTCTGAATTGGTTACGGAAGAAAAAATTGAGTGGGCAATATGCTCCTTCTTACCGTACAAATCCCCAGGCACGGACCTTTGAAAGACTTATTGACATACACATTCGCAGCAGGCTGAACCCCAATATCATATCTCCGGCACAGCATGCTTATACGAAATGTAAAAGTGTTGAAACTGCACTTCATAGTGTTGTCAGTATGATTGAAAAATCATTGAATGATAAAGAGTACACCCTGGCTGCATTCTTAGACATTGAAGGTACCTTTAATAATGTCACGGCAGATTCAGTCGAAGGTGCCTTAAAAAACCTGAATATTGAGGACACTCTAATCAGATGGATAGTTTCCATGATAAGAAATAGGTGCATAAACTCAGAACTAGGTGATGCGAGACTAAGAGTATCAGCTGGTAGAGGCACTCCGCAAGGAGGTGTTCTCTCTCCTCTACTCTGGGTTATTGTGCTAAATGAAGTACTAATAAACTTAGATTCAGTGGGGTTAAGACCGTAGCGTACGCAGACGATGTGGCGTTACTGGCCACGGGTAAATTCCTTCCAACCCTAAGCGACCAAATGGAAGGCGCCCTTAAGATAGTCAGCAACTGGACTAAAAGAAGTAGACTCACAATAAATCCACTAAAAACGGAGCTGGCAATATTTACTAACTAGAGGAAAATACCGGAATTCAAAATTCCATCCATTGAAGGCACTCATCTTAAAATTCCTGATAGAGCTAAATATCTAGGGTTAATACTGACCAGAAACTAAACACAAGGGAGAGAGCAAGCAAAGCTATGATAGCTATACTTGTAGCAGAATATTTGGAAAAACTTGGGGGCCCAAACCAAAAGTCATTTCCTGGCTCTACACAGCAGTTGTGAGATCTATACTGACATACGGCAGCCTAGTATGGTGGCCAGCCACAAGTAAGGGCACAAACCTCAAGATACTAACCAGATTATAAAGAATGGCGTGCATTGGTGTCACAGGAGCTATGAGAACCACACCAACTGCAGGATTAGAGACCATACTCAATCTATTACCTTTAGACCTATTTGTGCAGGAATCTGCAGCTGGAAGTGCTCTAAGATTAAGCCAATCTGAAAGTTGGAAGTCAAGCCTGACGGGGCATGCGCAGATTTTACGCAAATACATGGGCGGAGATGTTAGCACAGACTATTTGGTGCCCTATTTAGACTTTCATAAGCCATTTTCTAGTTCATTTCCGAGTCGAGAGGAATGGGAAACTAATATCCCGCTAAATGACAACTCCATCTCCATCTACACTGACGGATCCAAGATGGACGTGGGAGTAGGTGCAGGGATTTTTTCTGGAAAACTCAATTTGAACAAGTCAATTCGGCTTCCAGACTAAAGCAGCGTTTTTCAAGCGGAGGTCTTGGCGGTGGCAATTGCTGCCCGGGACGCTGCAATGAAAGCTATACCACCAGATGATATTACATTTTTCATTGACAGCCAGGCAGCGATAAAAGCGATTTCCGCCACGCAAATAAAATCGAAGCTTGTGCGCTGCTGTCGCGAAGAGCTGCGGGTTCTTGGTACGCAACACAATGTAAAGCTCTGCTGGGTACCCGGACATAATGGCGTTTCAGGAAATGAGAAAGCTGACGAGCTGGCAAGGGAGGGTTCAGCTCTAAATCCTGAACGAGCTGACTCGTCAGTTAAGACACCACCCTGCAACCTGAACCTAGAAGTTGCCATAGCAAACAGTAGATGTAGATCATTAGAGTCCTGTATAATTACAAGAAAACTCTGGCCGCTCTTCGATAAAAATCATACAGAGCAAATCCTACACTTCAACAGATATATCTTATCTGGTTTAGTAGGTATAATAACTGGACACAACTTGTTACGTTATCACACAAAGAAATTGGGAATTAGCGAAGAAGATATATGTAGAGGCTGTGGCAATGAGGACGCACACGAAGATACACCTCACTTCCTGTGCCATTGTACAGGACTCTACCACCTTAGATTCAAAACACTAGGGAAATATTTCTTCCAAGACTTAGAAGAACTTTCAAATGTATCGGTAAATAAGATTACCAAATTTTTAAATGCATCGGGTTGGTTTAATAACCCATAGAGTTCACGAGTGGGGAAGCTTCACTCCTTGGGCATCACAATGGATCTATACTGATCTAAGTGTGGCGTAGTTTGTTTCACACTCTACGTCAACCCATCAAACCTAACCTAACCTAAAGCGCACAACTGATTCGCACGTAACTGTACGTTGGGAAATTGTTCAGATTTCAAATCTAGCTAAAATCAGTAAGTACGCTAATAATTGCGGTTTCTGTAAAATGCGTCAAAAATCTAAAAATGTCCGAAATAATTAATATATCGATTTTGAATAATATTGCCTTAGCCATATCCGAGAAATAGGCCATTTTCGTACAGTTTGGCGAGAAACTGAGTATTTGAGTCTTATTGCGGACGTCCATATTACTCCAGATATGAACTTTCATTGAAATCGTTCGGTCTGTTTTCAAGATAATTGCAATTGTTCAAAATACCTTTAATTTTGAGGGTAAAATTAAAATTCCAATTTCACCTGAGGGCATTAACCCACAGACTCTAGATATAAGGTGTAAAGAAAATAAATACATCCAGCTATTAAGACTGCAGCTCGAAGTACAGACAGGCAGACAGACAAATAGACGGGCAGAATTAAGAGACCCACTTTTTGAGGTCCTCTATTATATTGTAATATGCAAGCTACGGCTCGAGTAGATAAAACGTTACTCTGTGAAATTATCTCTTTATTTTCTAGTCTATAGAACAATTCAAGTTCACACTATACTATTCTTCGTAAATTCTTTCCTTACAAGGTCTCTTTCTTCTCAAATCACTTTATCTCATTTCAATTACTTAATTCACAAATCCAAACTAATTACTTCTTCTTGTCAACTCTTAACTTTCAATTTATCACTAAATTACAACTTCGCCTACTATCACTTTTCCAATCTCTTCGTGCGGTTCGAAAACCAACTGCCTTGCCTCGATCGCCATCTGTCCTTATATAGTCGCATTTCTGATAGCCAGAAACTTCTAGCAAATTTTTCGACCACTGGAACAAGAAAATTCTGATGTAATAATTCCAAGATGACAGCTGCAGCCAATAATCTCTTGCGGTTATATTTCTCCCTTAATTCCGCGACGTCGTCTTAGACATAATCCGTCTCTTACCGTGGACACGAACCTCGAATGAAAAGACACTTCGGAATGTGTTGCATCTTTTTGGGGCGTAGTTATTATGCTACATTATGTTACAATATCGATCGAACACTTTCCAGAAAGCAATGCGTGTCTTACAGGAGCATATAGAAAAGGAAAGTTTGGTTCAATTCCTCGATATCAAGGACAATCACGGTCATTTAAGGTCATCAACAAATATCGTCTACAATTTCGCTCTTAAGTATTTTTCTATTATCCCTAAGAGGTGCCGAATAAAACAAGGTGAACTTTGTAAAAAAAACTCACCCTATGTATGTAGGGGGAGAATTCAAAAATCTTACCCTTCGCACGCCTAACTTAAAAACCCTTGCACGGATTTTAATAGAATTTCATTCATTAGTTTGGGGATATTATGTGGTTGGTTCCATATGAAAAGCATTCAAATTGGATGGAGTGGGCGCAAGATATAAAGGGTTGGGTTTCAACAATCTTAATAAACACCAGTGCTGGTAGAGAATTTAATCAAATTTGGTTCGCTTTGAGTCGTAGATTGTCAGCAAAAAGTACAGATACGATTTGGAGATGGGGTCCAAAAAACACAAGGAAGCGATGTGGCAGATTATATTTATTTATTAATTTTTTTTTTAGTATCAATTCTATTCCTAATATTAAATGTATTTTTTTCTCTATTTTCATGTACGTCGACAACTCGTAATTCAACAATTTGCTAAACCAACTCTACTACTGCCTATTGCCATATCTCAAGACTGATTTAACATATGCGGAGTTAGCTGCTACAGGAGGCCAAAGGATACCCTATTGCAGTGCAACCTTAGGCCGGCCAAGACAATCTGATATAAAACGGGCAGAGCCGAATATTTATTCTCAGGTAATAAATTTGTCGGAACCACATTGTTCGGAATGTTAAGCGGGTTAGGGAGACAGTTATTTATGTGCGATTTTTGCTGCAGTCAAGGCAGATAGGAAAAGGCGAGAACAAATCTTGAACAAGGCAGATCCAAAGGGCACACACAACACAAACATAGAGGCATACAATCCAAAAACACAAAACACACCAAGTAATGTTTCCTTAGACGATTTTCAAATTGTAGACATTCCTGGAGTGTCCTGTTAGGAAAGAAATAAACGAAAATTTATGTGAACCAAAAAGAAATGAACAAAAAAAAAAAACAAAAGAGTGTAGAAAAGACAGCTACGAGTGTAATAACAGAAAGACTGAGTTCGGAACTAGGAGGGGCAAATAACCAGTATGCACAATAATATCATTCCATCCTTGGTCTCGGTGTACACAATCGGTGCACAATTCATTGTTGAATTCCTGTCACCCATTGAGGGCACTCATATGTTTGCAATACGGAAGGCACAAAATAACTACTGTAGTCGAATGCGTGTTACTACACACATTTTACACATAAATATGTATGTATATTCTGAACTCGACTCAGTGCAGCCACTACTACTCCTGCATCCACTGTGTCCTGGTTCTGTAGCCAGGCTTTCATTTTGTTGGCGTTGTTTGATGTTGTTCGCCTGGAAGGGATCCCCAATTTTTTATTGCTCTTTATTTTTGAATAATTATTCTGTTCAATAAAATATGTACTGCCGCCGCCGGTCGTGCACTTGGACGATTGCCCTGACTTTGTTCAATGTCATTTCCGGAACTTTAATGGTGGTGTAATTTAATTTATTAATATGTGTTGTCTACTATAGGAATGTTTTTGATTTATCATGCTAAGAATTTTACATGCGTATATTTACATTAGATTAGGGTGGTTCAAACTTCTATGAAAATTGAAAAATATTTTCCTTAAAATCATACAGAAATCGGAAGCTTGAAGTTCATGGATTAAGTAAAAACTAGAATGGTAATGCGACCTTCTTAAGAATTGCAAACAATTTTCTTTCTTTTTTTTTATGAGGATTGGACATTCTGATAGTATTTTCTTTGCGACAATATACGAGTACAACTTGCCATACCTTATTGTATTTATGAATAAATTATGCTCAGCACGCAACCTTGGTGAGTGGATAATTGTTTTCTTAAATCATTGTTAGTGCGTCTTGGTGAGCTATGTATAGTTATATCCCATGAATTGTCTAATTGCAACGTAAACTTCTTTTCTGTGTTGGGCATTTATGTTTTTCGATAGGCACTTTTCTTTACCCTAACCCAACGGTCATAGAGTAGTTTACTTCCCATAATTGTCTGTTCTATTTTCATTGGATAGATCGTGGATTGCCTTCTAGTAGAGGAACCTAAAATTAATATAAATCAATGGTATGGACAGACCTATATACGGCACTACACCAGGTTGTATCCACAATAGCAGATGCTTTTGAAACCAAGGAATCAGTCGTAGGCGTTTTTCTAGATATTGAAGGGGCATTTAACAATGTGAAAACCCAAAAAATTATGGAGGCACTCTCGATATACTGTAATAACCAAATAATAAACAATTGGCTAGAACACATGCTTACAAACCGCATTATCACAGCTTTACTGGGAGACGACACAAGAAGGGGAACAGTCCGTACGGGAACACCACAGGGGGGGATAATATCTCCTTTTCTGTGGGTGCTCACAACGGACAACCTTTTAAAAGCACTGGATGGAACCTGTGCGAAATGTGTAGCGTACGCAGATGACCTAGCCGTTCTGATAAGAGGTAAGCACCTGGACATCGTACGAGAGCTTATGCAAACCACCCTTCGAATTATAAAAGAATGGGCGGAGGAGAGTGGATTAGAAATAAATCCAAATAAAACGGAAATGGTTCTCTTTACAAAGAAAACCAAAACTAGTGACTTTTACATTCCACAACTCGGAGGAGTATCACTACAACTCCGCGACAGCGTCAAGTATCTGGGCATTATATTGGACAGGAAACTGACCTGGGGAAAGAACCTGGAAGAAAGAGTTAACAAAGCCAAGAGTTGTATGGTGGCCAGTGATGAGCAAAAAATATGCAAGAGACTTGCTAACTAAGGTGCAACGTGTGGTCTGACTGGGTATTACAGGAACACAATCCTCAACACCAACCGCGGCCATGGAAGCGATACTATACATTCTACCAGTGCACCTCGAAGCGAAGAAGATTGCCGGCATTTCAGCCTCACGGCTAAGAACTATCGGCCATTTCATCGATGGCGCAAATACGGGACATCGAAAAATCACCGAAATGATAAGAGTAATGACACCACTCATCGATTGCCCCAGTGATGTTGTTGGAAAATCGTATACGTTCTCCAACAACTTCGAAGCAATTTTCCCCGCAAGAGAATATTGGACGTATGAAAGAACGAGAAGAAACTCCAATGGGATATCGGTATATACAGATGGCTCTAACATATCAGGGGAATCACGGGCTGGCATCTTTAGTGCTAACCCACCGATTGAACTTGCTATTCACCTAGAACCATTTGTATCGGTGTTCCAAGCAGAAGTCTATGCAATTATGAAGGCAACTGAAATACTCTTAGAAGACACCAGCGAAGGGAGGCAAATCGACATCTGCTCGGACAGCAAAGCAGCAATTAGCGCGATTACAAATCCCATGTCGAAATCACGACTAGTAAGGGAGTGCAAAACTAAATTGAACTTACTTGCCTGACGCAGTAGAGTCCGTCTCACTTGGGTACCGGGGCACGAAGGTGTACCGGGTAACGAAAAGACAGACGAACTAGCAAGGAAAGGAGCAGGTAATACAGAACTGAACCCGGATAATACAATAGGTCCAACTGACAACTATTAAAACAATAATCAATGAAAAGATACGACTGGAGTTCAATAACTACTGGACGAATCTAGACACGTGCAAAGTGGCTAGATCTGTAATAACCAAACCGAGTAACAACACAGCAAAAAGAGCTCTTAACTCAAGCAGAACACAATTGAAATTGATGGTGGGACTTTTAACAAGGCTCATCAATCTCAACAAACATTCGTTCAGACTCGGGATAGCTGATACAGCAATCTGTGCCAACTGTGAAGAGGAGGAGGAAGATATAGAACACTTCCTCTGTCACTGCCCCGCTACAGCGAGGCTAAGGCTGAAAATTCTGGGATCTCCAAGGATTCCAGATATTACACACCTCAATAAGAAAGGAATCGGGGATATACTGGAGTTCACTAGACGAACACTACGATTCATCGATCACTATACGATATAATTTCCCGTTGATACTACCCATGATCCCTAGACCTAAATCCTCTCAATACATAACCAAAACACAGCACTATTCCCTACAGTTACATAGATGAGGGGAACACAACGGGCCCAATGGAGGCCTAAGTGAATAGCATAGGCTCACCCTCTTAAACCAACCAACCAACCATGGACAAACCTATGTGTATGAGAAAATAAAATAAAGCGCACGCCTGGGTTGCACCTATACGCTATTCATTTGTAAATCAATCATATTTAATATTTTTTTTTTTTAAATTGCGTTACAATAAGAAAATTTATTTTCATCGTTTTCCTAATCTTTTAACATGGGTCCAATTCAACTCAAATATTTAATTTAAACAAAATGGTTTTCAAAAAAATTGTTTATTCTTTCCTAAAATCGGTCTTTATTAACTTCAAACTTCATAACTGGGAGTCAGAATTCGAGGCGAAATTTCATTCTAACCCCGAAATTAATGGTACTTTACTAATGGCTGATTTAGAAAAAAAATCGTGCAATTTTCCAACACTGTCGCAATGTTGACATAAACTCGTTGAAGAAGAATGGCTTGTACGACTGATTTGTTGATGATTATTAGTCGTTTTTTTTTTTTTTGCCGAGAGCATTATAAAATCTTCTAAAGACACCATAAGGCCCGACCGCGCATACGTGTGAGATATTTACTCACTAAAAAAACACCAAGATTAATACTACAACTAAGCCGACGCTTATCCAGCAGTTTTATTTTCGCTTACGAGACTTGTGATTTTTGAAAAAAGATGTCCGTATGTAATTAAAATGAATGTAGCACTTTAGGCAGGTTAAATTCCAATGAAAGCTCCTGTGGTTTTTACGACCGGCATATACTATGACGCGAGGTCAAAAGGTTTTGTCCTTTGCAGACGACGAATTGACTTGTTCGCGTCAAGTAATTGAATGACGGTACTGTTACAATGGCCGTGAACACGATCATTGTGTTTACGAGCAAATTTTGTTATCTCTTCGACGACGCTGGAAATTGTCAGATCCCGATGAATATCTTCGTTAGAACTTTATTTTCAAAAGTTTGTAGGGTGTTTCTATTGCTTTTCCTGGTACAACCACATAGTTGTAGACCATACGTCCACACTGGCTTTAGCACTTGCTTCTACTATCTACTAGATAACCAGTTTGTTATGTTGGCTCAACTTTGAATGTTTTCCGAGTAGCCAGTACATTTGTCGGTATTTGTTTTCGAGCTCGTCGCGTTTCTTTTTTACTTGCGATTTCTATTTAAGCTTAACATCTAGAGTCATTTCTATATACTTCCTTGTGGAAATCCGGCCGCAATCTCCTTGAAGTCAGAGTAATCATTTCCGTGCTTAACACGAAAAAGTCTTTCGGTGAGGTACGATCATAAAATTAGAAAGAATTGCCGTGGTAGTAATAGTTACAATTTATACTCCAAGCCTTCGTGCCAAACCTTATCGAAAGCTTGTGAGACGTCAAGAAATACACCACAACAAATCTTTTTTTCTTCGAGAGTTTTCTCAATCACGTCAGGTATTTTGTGGACTTGGTCGATTGAAGAATGTTTGATTCTAAATCCAAACTGATTTGGATTTAGAATCAAACATTGAAATTGAAATTTCCAAATCCCGGAGCACTCAGACCCAATTTTCTGTGTCCATTGTACTACCAGGCAGAAGTCTTTTTTTGGTGTAGTGGCTGGAGAAACTCAGATTCTATTCGTTTCTCTTTTATGTTCGGATGGCAGTGGTTGCTGTTCCCCGTCCGGGCTTGAACCTGCACAGTTCGGGTCACAAGCGAACACACTACCCACTACACTGTGCCCACCCACATCCAAACTGATGGTCAGGAATGAGAAATCTTTCGTTGATTACGGGTTGTAGTCGTTTTGAAAGTAGTTTTTCGAATATTTTAGATATGATTATTAGTGAAATAAAAAAAATATTAAAAAAAAAAAAAAAAAAAAAAATCATCCTACTGACGGGATTTAAACTTGCGCCTTTCGACGCAGTTTTGAATAGTAAACACAAGCGTTATTTCATTTAATTTTTAATGCATTAACATTAATTTTCAATTCATTGTAACTTACTTGCAAAACAAAAAACGGTTAAAACTAGCTTAACAAACTTATCGATGTTATTCTATCTTACCGGCCCTATGGGAGCGGTCTAAGCTAACCTAATACTTAAAACCAGAGCTGTAAAATTCAAGTACAAGTACAAATACAAGTACAAGTACAAGTACAAGTACAATTACCTCGTACTTATTTTTTTTTTAAGTACAAGTACAATTCCTTGGTAATTTTACTTAAAAATTTCAAGTACCAGTACCGGGAATTGTACTTATATTTGCAATTCCTTCGAAGCACTTCGAAATATTGCTGAATCTTATCGAAATCACGTTGCAAGAGAAGTACAATGACCTCGACTTTTCGTCCTGATCTGTATGCGACCAAGTCGTCTGCGTACGCTATGGTATCGTGAAGTGATCCTATGAGATCGCTCGTGTAAAGTTGAAAAGGATCAGTGAATTCACCGCACCTTGTTGCAGACCGTTTTTGATTTGAAATGTTAAAGCAGAAGTCACATTGCTATTTTTCGCAATGAACTGTCTACTAGTGAGCATGTTGTAAAGTAAGTACAGCAGTGGTTTGCTTATGCCCAGCCTGTTCAGCTTGTAGAAGAGTCCCTCTAACCATACGGTGTCGAAGGCCTTTTATTCCATTGGATATCCGATACCAGTTTAGACGCCGCATATGTTGTGTATAATGCCGAATTTGGTTTCCGGAATTATTTTGTTGTCCTCAGTCCACTTAATCAGGACTGTATTGACCACTTTTACCAATACCTTGCTGATGTTCGGAAGGAGACTTATCGACCGGAGATTTTCCGGATAACCCCATTTTAGGATGGGTTATATATCTGTTCAGTGCATTGTTAAACAGAGTAGTGTAAATGTCTACCGCTTCTAGAGGGAGATGTCGAAGCACAACGTTCGATACTCCATCGATTCCGACAGATTTCTTCTTCCTCAGTAGGTCAAAGATCGCTTGGAGCTCCACCTTCGATATGAACGGGGAATGTACGCTTTCATCGGCGATGACATTGTTTGCCATGATATCATCATTGAACTCGGTAAAACCAATGCTCTCAGATCGCCAGTGCTCTATATCAATTTGAAGGTAGAAGATGTTTGCAACGAAGCGATTTTCCAGGTCGTGGTTCGGGCAAATGGTATCATTCATCTTGTCCACTCCCTGGAAAATCGGTTCTATAGTCTCTACCTTCTCCTGCGGATACTCGGGTAGTTGGCTTTTACAGCCCTAATTTTGTTGTTCCAATGCAAATTTACAGAAAGTCTGTAGTTTCCCCTGATTAATTTCTGGAGATTTTTAATCAACGACTTCAGCGTCCTACTTCCGAGTTTTGTCTGTCAGTAAACTGTCTGTACAAGGTTTTTAGTCTCGACAGCAGTCTACTTTTGTGCTGGTGTAGTGCATCAATTGTTGCATTGCGGAATATGTCTGCGTTGTCAGTATGTTGATACCGAGATATCGTACTGTCCGTACTTCGTTTAATTGTCTCGTCCATTTGTTTTAAGTACCAGTCAATCTCCTCGTTTGATAGATTCCTATTGGACGGTGGGAAGAACGAGTTCGAGGAGAGTGCTCTTGTCAAAGTTCTATAATTGTAGGAATATGTTTGGACAAACTCCTCCAACTCCTCAATTTCATTGGGAATCGTTATTACGGCACTGAGTCCGCAATGGTCACTGTTTAATATTTCTAGGGCCGTGTCGGTCTGTTGTAACCGTATGTCGTAAAGCATAAGATCCACAGCCGCTTCTAGGAAACCACGGACTGTCTGTAGCTTTCAAATCGAATTTATACTCGACACTGTGCTGACCCCACCAATTGAATAGTACGTTCTCTCTGGGATTGTATGTGCTATTTCCCCAATCTCTATGTTTGGTATTTAGATCTTCGGCCATGAGGAAATAATTCTCCTCCGACTCCAGCCTTAGGTATCGAAGAAGTATCTCGAGCTCTGAAATAAATAACTTAGATTGAGTAGCTTTAGGTGTATAGAGTGCGACCAAGTACATCCTCTTTCCACACGATACACGCTTCCAGCTCCTGAAACCTTCGCACTTCGCCACTTACATTACCTTAAATTGCAGTTGTTTGCGTATGAAGATCGCAACACCTCCTCCTTATGTGGAGATGGGTCGGTCTCTTCTGAAAATATTGTATTTATTGTGCCCCAATTTGTGCTTATGGGATAGCTTTGTTTAGCACATCAGATAACTCAAGCGTCAGCTAACTTGGCTATGCCGGTATTGGCCATCGCATGCGATCCACTTAATAATTAGAAATAATCATAAAACTGAGTAATTTGCTAAGGAACATAAGAAAAGAGCTCTTTGAGCAAAATTCAACAAATTTTTTTCGAATTGTAAATTTGCACTCACAGTGAAGAATATTTTATAGTGACCCAAAAGTTTCCATATCGATTTTAGAGGTATCACAATTTGTAATCGATGGATGGTTTATGGTGAGAAAGAAAGAAAGAATGGTGTAATGGTTTGAAACTCAAGTGGTATTTAGTTTCAATAAACTTCAAGAGTGGCGTCCAGATAACTGGGGAGCATTCTATATAGTTGTTATTGTCGTTCACAGTATTTTTTCCATCCTCCTGATGTCATCATCACAGTTAAGTTGCATTTTCAGAATTATGACCACCCCACTGTCAGTGTTGAGCCTTCGTAGTAGACTTGACATAAGCTTTCGAAAATGATCGACTTTTTTTATTTATTTCATGCGAAATAAATAGATGAATCTTGACATGAGGATTTGTACCGTAATCCCACAGCGTAACAGGCGATGATGTTACCACGACTACCCTAAATGCCTACAGCCTCTCGATAAATGTCGCTAAGTTGCTGACATTTTGTTTATTCACCCCTTTTCGGTCCTATTCCTCACCGCACCAATTATGGATATCATAAACCAATTGTCCAGAATGCTTCGCATAGCTAATCACATGAAAACCGTTTTTGACTTTCACAATAGCAGAATCTCCCTGAGAAACGCCCTTCATTCCTTTAATTCGTCCTCCTGACCGAAAAACTGTTACTTTTAAGTCCAGTTTTAATTTAGTTATTTTTAGTTTTAAGTTTAGCTTTAAGTTCACGCTTGTATTAAGCTTAAAATAAAAACATGGTACAATTGAACAAGTTCACAGGCTTGTTTTCCACATATGGTAGGCTTTTGAAGAAAAGGTAATATTGTTCGGTTATTTTCCTATACGTTGTCCAAGTATTCGATAAGGTCTGGCATGAAGGCCTTTTGTACAAAATCAAAGAGTTCTTGCCATCAAACTTGCATCCCGTCCTCACAAGTTGTCTTGACAATCGCAAATTTGTTGTCAAATATAAAAGTTTTAACTCGGAAATGTATCCCAATAACGCTGGCGTACCACAAGGAAGTGTCCTTAGCCCCTTCCCCTACCTGCTTTGCACTTCGGACCTACCAACGTGTGATAAGGTCCTCACGTCGACATTTGCAGACAACGCCGTATTTATAAGTACAAGCAAAGATCCGATAATTTCATCAGTCACTTGTAGAGGCATCTTACAAAAATTTTAAAATGGCTGGAAACGTGGAGAATAAAAATAAATGAGTCCAAAAGTGCTCACATAACTTTTATTTTGAAATTGAATACCTGTCGGCAACGAACAGACGTCAAGTACTCGTATCTAGGCTTTCACCTCGATAGGAGATTGACATGGAAAAAGCGCATGAAAATTAAAAAAAAAAAAACAAACAAAAGCGTCAAAACTGCACTTTAAACAAGACGTCCCAACTAAGCCTAGATTGTAAAATACTTACAGGTCAGTACTGAAGCCGATCTGGTCCTATGGCATTCAGCTATGGGGTACTGCTTATGCTGCAAATGGAGACAAAAGCCAAAGGCTTCAATCTAAAATTATCCGAAACATTATTGGAGTTCCCTAGGTTTTAAAGAACTCCTATATCCACAGGGACCTCGAAATGCCTACCATCACTGGCGAGATTTCTTCACAGTGCATCCGCTATTTCATCAGGCTAAGAACACATACAAACTTTGTGGCAACAAACCTGCTTACTCGCCGATATTCCAAGCGATTAAAAATTAAATATACACATCCATCAATTAAAAGTATTAATATATTGAATTTATCGTTGATTTATTGTTGAATTTACTGAAAAATTAGAACTTTAAATTAAATCTTAATAAAATTTTATTTGAAATAAAAACTTTAAATGTAACGAAAACCGTAACCATGCAATATTTTCTTTTACAACCACATATCTTAAAGCATTCGCCAAAAGATATATTAATTCAAATTTAGTTTATAAGATTTCAAAACTTACTGTTAGTTTCTTTATCAAAAATGATTAAATAAATAATCAAGTTGTTATATTAATAAAATAAAAACTAATACCTACAAAAACAAAATAAATAAATATTTGGCGCATAGGGCATGTAGAGCATAGGGCGTAGGTGCTTGGAGTCATTCGTGCTGGTCGTACTATATTTTTCACACGAATGGAATGGAGCAATGTATAATTGTCTTATTCTGGTTTCGAAAGATGCAATTAGAGTAGCTTCACATGGCAATTTCATTTTCAGAAGTATGTAAGATATTCGCGAGACCGTGAGACCGTGAAACGACTTTTTGATGGTTGTCTAACGTACTAACCTAACCACTGAGCCCCAAGTACATTAGCATTTGAAAAAAAAATGTAAACTTTATACAAAATTCAAAATTGAAAAGAATTTCATTATTTCAAATATTAGAAACGTTTACAAAACATAATAGGATCGTTTAAAATAAAATTATTTATTCATATTTTCATTACAGATAGAAATACACTTAGACCAAGGATTAAGATCCTATCTGCACATTTTGATGAACACATACATTTTGGCAACGCACGCCTTGTTCAGATCTGTCAGATCATTGAAGAAGTATTCTGCTTTGGTACCCCTTTTGATATAAGGAAGGGAAGAACATGCACAGAGAAATTGAATTATATAACTCCTTCTCCTCGTCTCTGCAACTTATGCAGAAATCATTGCTTGCAATCCCCAAACGTGATGACGTTTGTGTCTTTGAATATGTTATTCCAACGATGTCTTAGCAGTACCTACAAATTGTGAAAATTACGTCTCTCGAAATGAGAGAGGTGAGTAACTGCCAACGTCCCTTTGTGATATCATACAAAGGGGTCTAATAACAACTCAAGACTGATGCCGAACGGCTAGGCTGAACATGAACCCGGAAAATACTACAATACCATTTACTGAAGCCAATCCGGCTGTCTGGCATGGAATTGACACCAGTAAAAGAACTGAAATATCTAGGATTACGCCTAGATAGTAAACTTATGTGAAAAAAACACAGAGAGACGCCATCCGGGCTCTCATGATATTTAGGAGTATAGCGGGTGTATATCGCCAATGTGAGACCAATGATCACATATGCGTGAGTAAAATGAACTAGCAAGCAAAAACTTGCTTGCCTCAGTATTACTGGGGCCACGAGAATATGTCCAACTGCAGCCATGAAAATATTCCTGGAACTAAATCTGCTTGACGTCGTAGTTGAGTAAAATCAGCAGCAAATTCACGAATTAGAGAACAACGTCATTCAAACCATTGCTGAAATCCAGATTTTTGCGAAAGAGTCATCCAAAATCCAATCGCCTCTTGTAAACGAAATCATGGATGCCGTCTGAATGATGTTAATCTTAGAACAAATTGACATTGAATGTACTTTAATCAGCAGTAAAGATTACGCCCGTACCTCTCATATAGATCCTTTTATTAAATTTTAAAGATCGAGCGCCCTTATTGAAATACGAGTACCCTTTATATACATACAAGACAACTTTTTGTCTGTTTCACTGACTATTTGAAAATTCATAGTGTTAAGAAAAAGTTATCGAAAATGAACACAAAATAGTGCCGGATACTTTCCACACAAGTACCTATAGAATCTTACTCGTATTTTTTGTGTCTTACGAAGGTGTTAGAAGCAATCCATTTTTGTAGTAAAGATTTAATCTGTATCTTATATGTTTCCTGTGGTGGTTTTCCCAGAATTATCAGTTATGCATTTTACTATGGGGTTCCGTTTGAGAAACCACAACTCAGACTAGGGACATACATACATAAATATACCTATATACAAACTTATATAAGCCGTCGTTACCCACTCTGAACCCTGCAGAAGAATATACATATGTACGTGTACATAGATACAAATGCAACTATAATATTTGTGTGTACTTTTCTTTTTAATTAATTTAACAATTTACTTTTCTTTTCTCTTTCTATACTCGAACGCCTTTTGAAATGGTGTACTTTCTTATGTGCATTTTTCAATCAAAATGTGGAATCTCATCCCATTCTATTGAATCTTAAAATTGGATCATCCGGTTGGGCTACTAATCTTCAAATTGAATCCAAACTAATGGATGTGTGTGTGTGCTTCGCGGCCTTAATTTTAACCCGAAAATACTGGCCAGATTGACTTGGCGCACCATCCAATGTATTCTACCAGTCCCATGTTTGGGACGAACACAATCACCGGGGTAACCATGTCACATCCATCGCAGTTGGCCACATTCTCAACGCCAGCACCGATATTCGCTTCTCATAAAAATGGGATGAATCCTGGAAAAGTCCTTACAGCAACAACCAGCAGTCCTGCAGGTAGTGGAGGGGCCCTTATCGGAGGTGGAGGAGGTGGTGGTGGTGGTGGAAGTGGCATGCAATCTCCAGTAAGCAGTGGCAGTATGCTTTGCTTGACTAGTATTGGTGGAGGAGTTGCGGGTCTACAACAACAGCAACCACCATCCTCAGCAGTAATATGTACGAGTATAGCGCCACCACTAGGCGGCATCAGCAATGGGTTGCATCCTGTAGGAGTTCCTTCGGCGGCTGTAGCGGGTTGTTTCGGAGAAACGGTAAATGGATTTTCCACTACATAACTTTACCAACACAAAATGAATTCTATTTTGTTCTTTGTTTCTATGTTTGTACCTATCATACATATTTTGTTTGCTTGAAAGGATTTTGCCTTTGCTTCACAGTGTGTTTTATTTTTTACCGTCCTATGTGTATACTTTTTTAATTCTTTAATTTGTTTAGAACGTCTTTTTGTGTATGCATGTTACTTTTTTCACTATTCTTCATTTTTATCGCGTGTTAAGTCAACTTCGTTGGTTAACTGTGAGTTGTTGTGTTCTGATTTTGCCTTTCTCTATTTTCTTTTTGTTATATGCTTCCCGTACCTACTTTCATCCGAATGTTTAGATTTGTATATCCTATCCCATAGGGTGTATTAATTGTGTTACAATTTTTTTTTTTTTTTTTTTTGTCGGAGCGGGCACACCCTACTGGAGCACTCAGACTCAAAACAGGTCCATTGTACTACCAGACAGAGAACCCTATTTCAATGTGTTTTTTTCGTCTTTTGTAAAAAGGCGAGTAGGCGCTTCAGTGATGAAGAGCTTAATTGTGTTACATGGTTTGTACTATAGAGAAATAATAACGATAGACCCCCAAAAGTATACATACTCGTATCTGTGTTGAGCATCGAAAGTTAAGTCAATGTATGTATGTCCGTCCGTATGTCAAACAGTTTTTGCGCTTTAAATTTTGAAAATTTAATTTTTAGAGCCTGAAGCAGTACACATGGGAATATTTTACAAATAAAATTCCTTTTTTCAACATTTTTACTAAAAACTGAAAAATATTGCCTGAATGATACTCCAATGTTCACACTCTCTTCGTCCATAAGATGTACGAGTATAATGCCACGCCGACTTTTTGTTCTTTTAAGCTACTTACGGTGATAAGCCTTATTTCAAGATCTCATGAGAATCCATGAACTTCGGTAACAAATAGTTACAGTCACTCCCACTTTCTTATAAAAAGAAGCCATACAATTAATTTTTACTCTGAACAGAAAGATAGGCATATCACTGAATTTGAATTGAACATTTTAGAACACCACACCCACTTTATTAGGGATGGGTTAAAAGATGAGGGATAGGGTATCATACAATCCGTTGCAGATGGATGTAACTCTTCTGCATGTTTTTTTTTTAGTACTTTTTGTAAATGCAATTCACAAATTCTTTGTTTTACTCCACCATTTCCAAAATTAGTAGTCAAATAAAGTTTACTTTAAAACTATTTAAACATATAAATATAAAAAAACATTTTGCTATTCGTAGTACGTTAAAAGTACACTTCAAGATTATACGATTTGACTTTGAAGGATTGTCATAACATTCTTTAGAAAAATGAATACCAAAATATTTCGGAAAGAGAGCAAATTTACAGTACAGGAAGATTTTGATTGCTAGAGACGAGAAATGTTATTCCATACATACACTAACATGCAAAAAAAAAGCCGCACTCGAGTAAAACAGAACATTTTGACTTTGACATGCTCTGTTCATTGTGGTGTTGAAAAAGTTAAGATTTTTTTTTATAATTTGCACGTGTGAAAGGGGTTATGAATACCCTTATACTAATTTTAGGACACGGGCGTTTTGAGGAAAGGGGAAGAGACAAAGGAAAAGACAGATTAGTGTAGTTGGTTTGAAACTCAGCTGGTATTAAGTTTCAGTGAATTCCAAGGGTGGCTGTCCAGATAACTGGGGAGTTTTTTTTTGTTTTTGCTTTTGTCGTTACTCATGATTCACAGTATTTTTTTCCGTCCTCCTGATGTCATCATCACGATCAAGTTGCATTTTAGCCATATGCCAGTGTTATGCCTTCGCAGTAGAGTTGACATAAGCTTTCGCAATTGATCGACTTCTTTATTTAATTCATGCGAAATAAATAGATGATTATTGACATCAGGTTTCGAACCGTGAACCTGCAGCGTGACAAGCGATTATGTTACCACTACACCACGGCCACCCTCACCCTCTTGTTTTTATTTGAAACACGTAGGCTTATCTTAAGTGATTTAACCAGAAATACCAACACTAGGGTTGTATTATTCCAGAAAAAAAAAACCCTGGCCTGGGGCTTTTCAGATTCAGATTAAGGAATTTTTATTATTTAGTCGTTCTATTTACAAATTGGCTTAAAACTAGACTTATTACTATAAATTTAATGTTGGCTCAACAATAGGGGCCCAACGTATATCTACTGGCTAGTTTGCTAAGGTTTTTTTTTTAAAAACCTATATTATATTTGGAATATTGTTTTTTTTTTTTTTGTTAAATAAAGAAAATCTATTATTAAGGGGACTATCCCCGGTAATAGTCATTGTCTGCAAGCTGGTAGAACGGTGTTTCTTCGTTGTTCATTATGTCTTCAAATCTTGAATCGATGATTGCTCGTGCACTCAGTTATCGGTGGCTTGGATCGATCTGCTGTCGAATGTAGTCTTGTATTTCCTCGTTAGGGTGGTCATCAAGATTTTGCAGGAGTCTACTTAAAAATTGAATCATATACTGGTCAATTGGGCTCACACCAGCGTTCTCGTAAAAAAAAAGCCTTAGGGTGCTACTTCCTTGTGATTGGATTTCGCCACAGTCCTGTACAGATTCGAAGGACCTTCCGTTCGAACATTTGAATCTTCTTCATGGTGGTGGGCGATATGGTGAGCCATATGGGGCAGCCATATGTGATAACTGGTCTTATCAGCTGCTTGTATACGAGCAGTTTAGTCTTCTTGCTGAGCCCATTTCTCTTTCTAATGTAATGGGTGGACTAAATGCAACCCATAATTGGCCCTCCTTAGAATGATTTCAGCGTGAGGATTAAACTTAAACCTCTCGCGGAAATGGATTCCAAGATATTTGGTGGTTTGCTTGGTTCGCACCCCGGTGTTATCTGGAAGAGAAATGCGTATGTTGTGGCAGCGAGTTGCGAACGCTCGGCGTCCTCTCGTTGCTGTCACTGGATTTCTGAAGCAGATTAGTTAAGATGGAACTAATCTGCTGTTAATTTTGATTCCCCATTTAAGGTAATACTCCCAAAGATTTTTGACGTGGGTTTCAACTCTCCTAGCTGCTATTTCCGGGGAAAGCGAAACACCGTAAGTGATGGAGTCATCCGCATACAGCATTGTCTGGTCCTTGCTGCATTCAGTGGTTGATCTGCAGTGAAGATGTTGAACAGTATTGGTCCAAGCCTTGATCCCTGGGGTACTCCAGCGTTGATTCGTTTTGTTGATGACTTTGCCTGTTGTACCTGTACATAAAAAATTCTGTGGGTTAAAAAATTGAAAATTAATCTTACCAGATAATTGGGGAAACCAAAATGAATTAGCTTGAAAATCAGTCCTTTGGTCCAAACACTGTCAAAGGCTTTCTCTATGTCTAGCAGGCAGGCTACGGTACTCTTTTTTTCAAGCCATGGGTGACATCGCTGTGTAGCTTGAGCAGAGGTTGAATGGTTGAGTGCTTTCCTCGAAAACGAATATTGCTTATTAGGAATTATTCCTCGCTCTGAGCAAAAGTGATTAATCCTCCTCAACATTACTGATTCTAGTATTTTGCTAACACAGCATAGCAAAGCGATTGGTCGAAAACAAAACAAAAATTTCTTTTCAATGTGTATAAAGGCCTCAACCCTTTTGGCATGGAATCATGAAGGTGATGCAGCAGGTGTCTATTTCTTCATACCAAATTTTTTTCGATGTGGCTTTTCAATTCTTGCAAATTTCTTGGTATTTGGTTCCTTAATTTTACACCCATTCGATGCCAAACGTGCTCAATGGGATTCATATTCGGACTATTTCCGGGACAATGGAGTGAATTCATATCCAATTCTTCTTTTTAACTTTGAACCAAGATATAAAATTGAATAAAATCGATTAAAAACACCATAAAGATTGATAAAATTGTCAGAATAACATGGTTTATGGTTTACTTACAGTCTTAGCATGATGGCAAGGTGCGGAATCGCCCTCTTGTAGTACTGGCTCACTTCCTCTATAGTGAAAACCGCTCCATTTCCTATGACCTCTTTAAATTTTACAGCATCCACTATCAAAAGTGCCAACTCCACCGACAGTTGTTTCCCCCAACCATGACACCTTTGGAGCTGCTACATATTCTTCCTTCAACCCTTCTCTAGGTCGACGTCGAACTGTAAACTTTCCGTCTGAAAATTTCCAGTTGAATTTGGCCTCATCTCATTTCTAATTGTAACTTGCACTATTTTAGGTGACTATTTCTTATCCTAGGCATAGGAACTGTTATTTTTACCGTGCGGTAGGCAAACAAACCCACTTCGGTAAGTCGTCTTTGAACTGTTGTCACAGAGATGTTTATTCCGGTGGTGTCCACAATATCTTTTCTTAATTGTGGTGCAGTAACGAACCAGCTCCTTAACGTTGTCCTCTTTATATGGTGGTCGATTCTAAGAGGTGCTCTAAAACACCAGTTTCTTGGTATTTTCTTTTTTTAAAATCTTCTTATGGTCGACTCGATGAATCCTTGTCAACGAGAAATTTCTCTCATCGATTCAACTTCCTCCATAAAAGCCAGGATTTCACCCTTTTCGAATTTTGTTAACTGCCTTCTGCTCATTGCGCACTTTTCATTTTACGGTAAAAAAAAAAACGATTAAAAAACCTAGGCGACTTCAAAACCAAGGAAACCTCGAACAAAAGATATTAAAAATCCTAATTACTCGATAATGAAAGGGTTCTCCCCGTTCAGTAACTAAAAACGAAATCAGCAGGTCAAAGCCAAAATTTCCTATTTTACTAGAGTGCCGTTTCTTTTTGTATGTAGTGAAGGTTCGACAAAACCATTGTCTGATTTTTAATTGATATCCTTGACGTCGGAGAAACCCGAACTTGTAGCGAGTTTCCTATTTGCAAATGCTAGAAGCTTTTAATTTTTTTCAGAAAAAAATGTCCATCAGTGTGACATTGGAGGTTATGTAAGTATTTTGTGCATTAAATATGTGTCGAGCCTTACATGTAATGTCCCAACTAACAGTAGGCAGAATCATTAAAGACATTTCGAGATTACCTGCCTTGTTACTGCAACAAAAATTTCACGCAACTGTGATGAAATCCACTTCTCTTTTCTCAATAACTGTTAGCGCCAAAATATTTATTTATTTTATTAATATGATTGCACTCATATGGAAGTTAACCGACCAGGGAAAGTTGTAGGACATATAATTGCTGGACAGGACATTAATTCTGGGTTGTTCAATTGTGTGCAACCCAGGATGCAAGATTGTGGTTTACGACCCAATTCAAGCATAATGGAATAACCACCGCCTGAAAAGTACAAATACACAAAGCATAAATTCACATTAAAGTGCCTTGCTTACACCAGTTTTTTTTTTTTTTTTTTGCAGGTGAAAATTGTGTAATTGTGGTGGTGTTCGATTACCATAGTAGTGTGGGATTTTAATTCCACTAAAAACACCTTTTTATCATGATCAATTTATGGAAGATTAACTAATGATTTCCATTTCTCTTATTATCAAATTCTTATTTTGGGAATTATTAATGTTCGAAATAAATACCCATAGCCTTTATTTCATAAGCTCGTGTGGCTTGGTTCTTCTTTATGTGCTTCTTCCACTTTAATTTAATATTTAACGTCATAACCAGGTACTTAGCAGTATTAGCAATGCATTGATTGTTGATATAAATAAGAAGATTGTCTATCTTTCTATTTGTAAAGTTAATATTTTGTCTCATTTACTTTGTTGACTGCATTTTGCAGCTTGTCTTTAGACCTCACGACACATTTGTCAGATACTAAGATGGAAGTGTCATCTGCGAAGGTTGCCATCATGGCATCGTGGTCTACTGGAACATCTCTCGTACACAACAATAAAGAATCAATTTTTCGCAATTCTGAATATTCTCGCCCATAGCGTACTCGTAAGAATCTATCTGCTTACTTATACCAGTGAAAAGTTCGTCAAACCAAAAGAAATAACGATTCAACAATAGCCACACTGCAAGGAGTAATAAAATTGGACAACTAAAATAGAAATTTCCATCAGTTTTGACTACACGTTGATTTAAACTTTTTTGTTCGACGTCGGGAATAGATTTAGTAAAAATGGGGGCTAAATAGGATTCGAATTTGAGGCTAAATTTTTTTTTTTTATAATTTACACTAAAAACTCAAATTGCACGCATACGGCCATCCAAGAGCTGTAGGCTGCGTTTCTCAGTGGTTAAGCGCTCGATGACTAAACGGGAGACTCAAGGTTACAATACTCAAACGTTTTTTAACTATCTCACGTCTCACGAACTTCTGACAAGGATCTTAGAGTAGAATTGTCATACGAGTAAGAAGCTTCTTTCAATTAAAAACATTGTCGAAACCATTTACGATGCAAAGATTGCTTCACATATTTTACCTTGCCGATGCTATTGTGATACATTTCGGGACTCAATACAAGTGTAAAGCACTGCTACTATGTATGACCTCTCAAAAATTTCACAGAAAGACGAAATATAAGGAAACGCTTCATATCAACAATAATTTCATCATAACAATAATTTAGTTGATTCTAAAACCTTGAGTGATACGAACGATTTTCGCAATCAGAGCCTTATTCCACTTTCGTATTTCGAACTGAATTGAGAGAATATAGTACAATTCTACCATAAGACATTCACACTAGGGATGGTCAATAATATTGTCCATTATCTAATATTGCTCGAATTGGGCCGTTTTGCTTGAATGGAACAGCATTTTCTTTTGTTTTAAAAAATCATTTGACATTTTCCCTGTGGTTCATGCTATGAGTGTTCATCTAAATAGATGTGAAAGGCGCAGAAAGTAACACACATGTTATAAAATTTCATAGGAAATTATATATATTACATATTAAATTTAAGAAAAACCGTTAGTGTTCTTTCGAAAAATCCGAGATTTCAAAAATTGGCTTGCAGTAAACTTGCCAGCAATTCGCGGGTTAGAGTGAAAATTTTGAATTGTGAATGCGGCTATAAGTATGAAGTAAATCTGTATTCCGTAACTTAACTTACATTTTTAGTACTATAACATTTTCAGAGATGGATAAACCGGAATTTGTTTCCCCTGCACACTGGGATTTGCATTCTGTATCTTTTGGTAACACTGTAGCCAAAGAGAGAAATATTCAATTTCTGCAACATGAAATTGTTCTGCCCATATCATTGCAATAATTGCACTCCGATGACAACACAAGCAAACCTGTAGGAATTACGGGAAGAGAATTCCGAAATGGATCGATAAATAGCACATTCGGTTCGTCCTTTGAATCCATACTTTCAAGTTAATTACGAATATTTGCTATTGACAATTCGAAAATCAAAACAAACATGAACGTAGTAGATTTCTTGCAGAATTAGTAGCCATTTAGGTTTGTTCGGATGTAATTTATTGACACCACATTCTAAAGTACGTTAGCGGCACAGAGTGGCTATGAATGACAATATGTTAGAGGAAGAATAGACTTTAGTGCATTTTAATAAAAACACCGTATATTTCATTTACGTGGGTTGACTATGAATTTGCGTAGATATTCAATCGACGTGAAAGTGTCGCTAGTTATACTAGTAAGTTCGTACTGAGATACCATTTGCAGTTTATCAGGACTATACATATAAATAGTAGTTTTATTCTGTTAATACTCGTATGTACTTTAGATTGAACGGATTCTCTTGAAGATAGAACTACGCACTCTGGTTTTTTTCGAACTAAGAGACGTAGAACAACCAAAGAGCCATTAAAATTAAAAAATAAAAAAAAACATTTAGAGGTAGGCATTTTTAGGGCGAGACTGATAGTTGAAATTAAAACCGATCTAAGTCGTTTTTGATACATCAGCAACGTTTTTATATAAATACAACAAACAAAGGCAGGAAACTAGAACTTTGTTCTGACTAAGTGCCTGGCTTAGGTAAGGTTAGGTAAATGGATGCTCTTGTTGTCAACGGCTCACTTAGCCCACCCGGAGTTCATTGTGCCCAATTTGTTTAAAACCCTGGGAAGCTAAAGTCTTATCAATTAATGAATCTCAGGAGTTTAAAAAACTCTATATTCCACAGGTCCTCCAGTCCTGAGAAGAGTTGCTGCCGAGAGTTGTTCTTCTTTTAGGGGCTAGTGCAGAACAGTCGCACAGTAGATGGCGAATAGATTCTATTCTTTCTTCGTCTCTGCAGCTTCTACAGTGGTTGTTGTGCAAAAGTCCTAGCCGCGCTGCATGATTGCCTATCGAGCAGTGCTCAGCCTTTATTTCCACTTGACTATCAACATATGTATGTATATATTGATTATTTTTCCTGAAATATTTTCCTCAGTAACTATTTCCGCAGCTTGCTTTATTGCGACCACTTCGGGTGGAACAACGCTACAGCCATGCTTTAGTCTAAAAGAGCGTATTTCGATACTCACAGTAGACACCGGCTTCTGTACCGACATCCAACTTGGATCCATCAGTATAGATAGCCAGTTCGTTTTCGGTACGTACTCCACCCTCATCCCAATCTTCTCTGTTAGGAATTCTGATAGAGAATCTCCTGCTACATTCTAAGAGTGATGATGATGTAAATCGTTTCCTTCTGGAGCCTCGATACATACCATCGAGCTAGGATTGAGGTGTGGCCACAGGGATTTGCTATCCTGAGACCTTCTTCCCTGAGCTTTAATGCAGTTTTTGCTGCCGAACTTTCGCAATAAATGTCTAAAGTGCCTGCCTTAGCAGTGATTTTTTATGACCATTATTTGTTTAAAATCAAATAACCGAACGTTTTTATTCGATTTGACATACTTACATATCTTAACTATGATTTCAGTCTCCTTCCATGTTCTCAGGAACACCAGACATGTCCATTCTGAATTTTACCGCCGCTTTAAGTGCTATATTTGCAATGCCATTCGGTCCAGGGGCTTTTTTATTTCTAAGTCTGTTGCTTGCCTCAAGTACTCTTCTGGTTGTGGTTCTAGGAATTTATTGTGCTGCTGTCGATGACTCGGCCTCAAGCGAAGTTCCCGGTTGCCTTACAAATAAGCCTTCAATTATTTCCTTTAGTACATCTATGCAGGTGTTTTGAGTTCTTTTCGCGCTACTTTTTCTGATGCTTCAATGGAATGTTCGCTACTTATCGATGTCGCCTAAATTTGAAATCTGAACAATTTACAAATGATCAGAGCATGTATGACCTCTCAATTGTGTCTGTCTGCGTGTATGGCCGACTGCAGCCTAATAACGATTTTCTCGAAAACGGCCATAACGATTTTGTTAAAATGTTATATTTGAGTTACTACGTATAACGGTACTTAACTTATCAGCCGGTTTACGAAAAGTTTATTCTTAACACTAGGTTTACGGGACGCGTCATTTTGACGCATTTCGAATTTTATAAAGAAAATTACAAATTCGTTCTCATTTTTATTTTATCTCTTGTACTGACTTTAATCCATTAAAGGAGGCAAGTCTATTTTCTTCAAAAGTGTTGAACTATTGATGTTGTTTTTTTCTTTAAATATATGTATTCGTTCAAGCGTCAAATTGACGCAGGTTCGTAGAGATAGCTATATAAGAAATTTTCGTAAACCAAGTGTTCAATAGCCCGGGCGATTATATTCAAAATCGATGTTTAAGCAATATTTGAGTTTTTTTAATTTGAACGAATTTTATGTTTGAGGAAAAACAGTAATTTTATCAAATTTGTTTAAATTTCGAACAAACAAACAGATCCTTAACTCAAATAGTGTCGGAGAAATATATCCTAGAAACCATTTTGGATCAAATGGTCCAAGAAGATGGCCTAGGGTTAATTAAGCAAACAAAATAAAATTTGTAAAAGTATGAACAAATGAGGAAAATGCATTAAGGGTGTTCACGCTAAAGTGTAAAAATGTATAGTTTTCTTACAACACAACAGCAAAATACACTGACTGTCATTTTACACTGTGTGAAAGTGTAGCATTGAATTGAACATATGTTTTAGACAGCTGGTTGTTGTCGTTGGGTTCTCTCAATTAATACAATTTCATTAAATGGAAAGAATTTCGGTCGAAATATGGACGAGGTAAATGTTGTGATAATTAAAAAGCGCTGAAGGGAAAAGCCCGTTAAAAAATGGGATGATAAGGAAACTTCTATCATCTTGAACTACATTTAAGCGACAGAAAACTTCAGTGCTGCTTCATATACGCAAGAGTGCATTCACTCTTTGGTGTAAACAAAATACACTTTCACACTTTTACAATGCGAAATACAATGAAGCGTGAATACACTTACTGTACCACCCCAGCCGCCGATTTTTACAATATTGCCCTTCTCACGATTTTTTTGACCGATATATTTTTAATTGCTGATTACAGCAGCATTTATACAAATTTACAGAAACTTCCAGGAAAGTAGAAATCAACTCACAAAGTCTCATGATTGTATTTCAAATGGTATCACAGTAGAATCAAATAATTCATCCCTACAATCATGAACGAAAAAATAAAAATTACATCAGTCGACGTATTTACATATAGTGCCTGTTTACAAAAGTGTCCACGAGAGGCGTAAAACACCAACAGACTCTCGTGAATGTGTTTTAAATGGTGATAAAACAGAAACAAAACATTTTGCTACTACAGCGGTTATGAACTAATGAAATGATAAGAGTTTCGGTCCACATATGTTCTTAGTTCCTGACTGAAACGGTGTTAAACAAAACTAATAAAAAGAAAGACGTAACCCACCAAGAAAGATACGATTCATGGCTGAAGAAAAACAAAATTCCTTTCATTTATCGCAAATGCTGAACTGATACAAAAGTAGAGAGCAAATGCCCCTGAAAATAAAATACTGGGTGTCTAAAGTTTTGTCTTTCTTTAAAGTCAGAGCGTTATCCATATACCAAACTCCGGTGAAAAAAATAACACAATTGGATCCAATTCCACGAAACTGCGGGATTGTCTTCCTTCGATTTCTTGATACGTACAGTAGACTGGTCCAGTAGACCAATGTGCGCGTCGGTTTTCAGAGTTTCGTATACAGGCCACAGAACCTTGTTGCTTGTTAATAGAACATTTCCGCATCTAAAGCGACAAATAAATGTGATTTCAATAATCTTATTAATTTTCGAAAAATCACATTTATTATGTAAGTAACGGATAGTTTACTTCATATCGCTTCCCCACGCGTCCTGAAGGAGGGCCAGACAAAAATATTGTATTTCGGAAATGCTCTAACCAACAAACAAAATTTCAGTAAAATCGGCTCAATAATTTAGAAGCTATTAAGGAAAATGGCCGACAATACGTCCTATCAGCTTTTCATACTGAATAATAGTTATGGTTTTAAAGCCTCTCCGTTCTAACGGAACCCTATATGTACGTATGTATGTGCGAACGGAGACGTGGTTGACGAGATTTCTATTTAGAGGTCTCTGAACGAGCTTAAAGCTCATTTTAGGGCTTTTAACCACTTGACCCATTGAAATCGCTATTACTTATACTTGGATGATTTTCAGATGTTCGCGAGAGGTGGGACCGTTAAGCAACTCTTTGGTATTTCTGACACATTGTATACCCGAAAACTTAAAAAGATATAAATTAATTAGTAATTTCACGTGTTGGCATAAGTATTTTGACAAGTATGTAATACTAAGAAAATAAAGTTTAAACTTAATAAAAGTAAAGAAATGAAGAAGAATTTAGAAAAATGTATAACCTCCTTTGGCTTCAATAACTTTTTGAAGGCGTCTCGGTACTGAATCCACTAAATTTTGAAGAATCTTTGGAAAGAGCAAAGGAAAGCGACCACAGAAATTGTCTCCTCTCTGTTCTGTAACTGTTCTTTTGCGTTTCTAAAGAGACCAGACGTTTTCTATAATATTTAAATCTGGACTTTGAGGTGGCCAGTCTAAAGTGGTAACACCAACATCCTTCAAAAAGTTAGTTACCATCCGGGCTTTGTGGCATGGGGCATTATCCTGTTGCAGGATAAATGATTCCCCAATAAGACTATCTCCGGAAGGAAAGGCATTATCATTTAGGATACTAACATATTGACATTAGTTCATCGAGCCGGTGATAGGGACCAAGTCACCCAGCCCATTATACGCAACACATCCCCAGAACATGACAGAGCCTCCACCATGGCTCACTTTTTGACAAACGGGCCTTTTTTTTGCCTTACTACCTTTGGCAATCTTACAAAAAATTTATTTTTTGATGAGTTATACTCAAAGGTGCTTTCATCTGTCCATAGAACGCTTCTCCAGAACTCCTTTGGCTTGTGCAGATGTTCCTTTGTGAAGGCCAGTCTTTTAGCCAGTCTTTGATACGGCACGTCCTTAACTTTTATTGTCTTAAAATCACGTCGTCGGACAGTGCGCTCACTGATTGGATTCTTGGCCGTCAAATTCCATTCATCTGCAGCAGATTTAGGCTTCAGAAATTTTTTTTTTTTTAATTCCCGTAGAAGGACCAGGTCTTCAGTGGGCGTTGTTTTGCGCTTAGCACCTGATCTCGTTAAGTTTCTTATGTCATTATGCTTTTTAAACTTAATAATTTGATAGTGCACAGTTTGATGCAACACATTCAACTCATTTGCAATGTTTTTTACTGTCATTCCAGCGTTAAACTTTGCTATTCCGTCATAATACTTATGCCACGCAAAAATTCGTTGTCTACATGCATTCTTGTCAGCAGAAAGAGAATGCAAACGGTAAACAATATGAAATTTGGCATGCATAGAGCTAAAAATAGATTCTTTGTTTTGCGCATCATTTTCGCACCATTATTTAACGATACTAAGCAAAGCTGTAGGTTCAATAGTCACAAAAAGGTTTCGTCAAATTACTTATGCCGACTAGTATACATGTATGGCGAACTACCAATTTGTGTACTTTGTAATGTCTTCGAATAGCATTTTACGCTCTCTTGTTGCAATTTTTTTCGATTTATTTTCCACTTTTCAATGTCAATTTATTTAACTCCAAATGAACAAAAAAGCACTTGAAAAGCAATTTGGAATTTATACGAGCGGAATTCATAAAATTCGCAGATAGGGGCAATTTCTCGTAAGCTCTCTCTATTTACGAAATTTTTGTAGAAATTCGCCATTTTAGTCAAGTACGGGAAAGGACCTAGTAATTTGTTTGTTGCAATAACATTATGCATACTAGCTGATAAAAGCCATAAATTAACAAAATTTTATTGCGGTAAGCAAAACAATCATGAGGCTCATTCGTCGAATTGCAACTTCGCACTGTTTTCTTCCGATTGGGTGAGTGGCATAGCATCTTTTCCGGCTCGTGCCAAGAGCTATTTTGATTAGAATGACTATAAAAACTAAACTTATTTGCGATATACCTTTTGCTGTCTCCTAGATGGTTACTGGGTGTATCTACTCCAATTAATCGCTGGGTAAAATTGATAAGTGAATTTTTTTCTGATATTTCTTATTAAAAGTAGAGTCATTTTCTTATCATCACACTTATCATATTTGGTTACTCGGTAAGTGTTCAATAAAAAAATATATCAAAATTTCCAAAAACCAAAGTATATGCGTAGATACATATAATCCATATACATTTAGAGGCTATAGTTTTGAAACTACAATTTAAAATGATTTAAGTCGTCCTTTTTCCTTTCAAAATGTGTAAAATCGAAGTAAAGCAACAACAACAAGTTTATTTAATACCCAACATTTTATTAAATGCAAAAACTAATTTTATGATGAATTTCTCATCCGAAATTTTTTTTTTATGAAATTTTACAGTATCGCTGAGTATTTTTTTTTTTTTTTTTTATTTCGCCAGGGATGTGTAATCTTCATAGATACTAATAGCCCGAGTGCTACTACATGCACGATTCGCAAACCTGAGTAATCGATGCCAGGAATACGCCTACGTACTAAACACACAACCTACACACTTCAACCACTCTCCCCGCGGGACTGCCGTTAGGTATTACTTCGTGGGGCTGGTTAGCAGTTTATGCTATGCTTCTTGTGTCAGCTTCTTCCGCTGCTTCAGTTGCTCTTCTTAGCTTTTCTATTCTCCGCAGCTCTTTTTGTAGAGTTGTTACGAAGGAACATATTGCCATCCAATTCTCTTCCGACCGTTATCTCCGTTGTATCTGACACAGTTGTCATCTGGATTCGTGTTAGTCCCTTTGACTCTTTTCTCTCACGTTCCAGCATTCTAATTGGCTCAAAATGATGATTACGCGTTCATTTTGGTCGCACGTATGCGCGTATGTCCGCCTGTTTTTGCGTCTGCGTAAGAAGCCCTCTGGCTTCCACTCTGTTGCTTCTTGCATTTTCTTCGCTCTCTTTTCTTTCTCGCTCTAGTCTCCTTAGCTCTTGGCATACATCCTTGGCATAAGAGCTCACTGCGTTCCACTTGTTTTCAGATTCTAGCATTTGATTAACTAAATTCTCCGGAGTTGGTGTTTCTCCCAATGCTGTTTGTAGTGCTTCTCTTTGTAGAAGGAAACGTGGGCAGTGAAAGAATACATGCTCCATGTTTTCGGGAGTATCACTGCACGATGGACAAGCGGGGGAGTCATCGTTCCTATACTGATATAGATATGACCGGCAACAACTATGTACCGTAAGCAGTTGTGTTAAATAGAAGTTAACTTCACCATGTCTTCGGTTTATCCAAGTCTCTAAGGTCGGGATAAGGCGGTAAGTCCATCAGCCCTTGGAAGAAAGGCTCCAGCGTCGCTGCCACTCTGTCAAACTTGTGCTTCTTCCTATAGTGTCCGGTTCCCCGTGAGTTAGTCGCCCCTCAAGTCTGCACTCTAAAAACTTTTTGTGTAGTTCTTCCGCCAATTGGGAACATTCCTGCGATAACGCAGGCTGCGTGGTCCGAGGTTGTGCGAAAAGCGCTACTCATTCTTAGTGCACATAGTCGGTTTACTGCTATGATTCTTCTTTTGTATGAAGTCACTTTCATAGCTCCGGCCCAAACTGGTGATCCGTATAGGACTACGGATGTGACTACTTTAGCTAAGAGTAGCCTTCCGCTGTACCTTGGCCCTCCTATATTCGGCATAATCCGCGCAATGGCGGCACCCACACGTGAGGATTTGTTGCTTACGTGCTCCAGATGGTTTTTAAAAGTAAGTCTTGAGTCAATCATAACGCCAAGATACTTGATAGCTGGTTTCGAAACTATCTCATACCCACCTACTGTGAGCGTGATAGTTTCCAGTTGCTTTCTACTGGTAATAAGTACCGCCTCTGTTCTGTGTTCTGCTAGCATAAGGCCGACTGATGTTAACCCCGTCGGACAATTGATTGATTGGTTTCGTTGCTAATTTGAACAACTTCTTCCAGTTGTTTTGCAGTTACTACTATAGCGATGTCGTCCGCAAATCCCACGATTTTTGCTTCGGCTGGTATTTCAAGACAAAGGACTCCATCGTACATGAGGTTCCATAATGTTGGTCCCAGGACCGAGCCGTGAGGGACTCCTCCAGTGACTGCGTATTCTTTCACACCATCCTCTGTTTCATAGAGCAGCACTCTTTGCTGGAAATAGTTTTTTAAAATATCCCTGATGCTAGTTGGTATGCGCATACTTCGAAGTGCTTGAATGATTTGTTTCCAGCTCGCTGTGTTGAACGCGTTCTTGACGCAACAGTACTGTTTTGGGCCTCTTCTCCATAGTCATTGCTGAATATCAAGTGTATCTTATCGTAGTGCTGAGTAATTTCTGATAAAATTCTGGCAGCGATTAGTCGTACTAGATACACCTACCTGCGTGATAGGATCGCCCTTATGTGTTTTTGGGAGATTTTTGTTTGTACAGTTCTCCTCCCTCTCCAGGTATAGTTCGATGTAATTTGTGCTTCATACTACCAGGATCTGCCTAAGCCATAGCGACATTTTGGTCCATCTTTATTGGATACGGCTCAGGCGATTTCGTTCAAAATTTTTGATATCATCTAAACAATATTTTGCTTTTCTTACTGGCATACCAAATTTTGTATGTACATTGTCATAAAAAAAATTGTTTAATGCATTACGCAAAAGCAAGTCATCTTTTATTTAAAAAAATCTTCTCTCAGGAAAGACGAACCCAAAACGTTGGGATAGCGCCCCGATATGCTTGTTGTAGATGCCTGTTGATTGGAAATTGAAACATTGTCTAAATGTGTCGCCTGGGAGTGAATTTAAAGTTTACTTGTCCTGTAGCAAAAGGAATTTTGATATAGAGATGTACGTAGAGATGTTGCCACGTGAACATAAAGTTGATAGAACGCAAAAATGTCGTGTATCTATCGCTTTTGGTCAAATTTGATATCTAAATTATTTAGCAATTACATACATGCATGAGACTAGTCATGTACCTTACATATTTAAATACCGTTAAATAAATTCAGAAATAATATTTTAAAGTTATCTTAGCTGCAGATGCTTTGGTGTTAACTCCCGTAATGCATGAATTCAAAGTGGCTCAATTCTTCCTATTTTATGGCATTTCGAAGTACCACATCCCCATAATCACAGACCCACTTTCGTTGTCGTTCGCCATATACATCGGTGTAAAATCGACCACAACAAGGCAACAAAATTCACACAAACAACATTAAATCGTGTCATAAATTTTCATCCTTGTACTCGATTTTACATAAATAACACATAAAATACTCTCCATTTGTCCTGGAAAATATAGAACTTTATGCGTCCATAACTACAATCAGTGGGTAGTTCTAACCAACTATGGACGGGTGAAAAAAGTGGGATAGTACACAAGCAAGATCATTATAAAAACAGAACAAAACAAAATGAAAGTATGTATAATAGATGGGGAGAATAAGGCGTACCTAAGTGCCCTACGACTATCGTCCCGCACACATTATGCCCGTGTATTATGAGACTTGCTCAGAGATATGGCTGCAAGTGAATGTTTGGCACCCGTACTCCCACCCCTTCCACAGCCGACTAAAATAGGTTTGCGGAGTAAAAGAACTGCCAGCGAGAAAAAAGAAAAGAAATAATCGCCAGAGAAATTATGCGAATTGTATTCTAGGAGTAGTAGGTACGTAGGGTGGTGTAGTAGAGTTCGTTTTTCCTTTCGTTTCTTTTCTGCATAATTATTACACACTCTAAGGAGGTATCCTATATTCTAGTGACAACGAAACCCCATTTAAGGATTCGTTACACAAAACGAATACCGAAACAAAGAATAATACAGCGAAGAAGGGAAGGAGAATAAACAAATAAAATGCTAAAGTAAAAATATCCTGAGAAAATAAACCGAAAGTAAATGAGGTTACAATTATCCTTGCGTTTTGTTATGCGAATGCGGTCTAATACGCCTTAATTTTGTGCTTTAATCGCTTGAACTCACCAGGGTTGTGCTGAACAGCGAATCGTGGATTCTGTTGGATTTTAAAGCCAGCCAAAAAAGCAATTGGAAAGACATAAACAGTTGTGGGATTGGGGGATTATGTGGGTTTAATTTTATTTTCTCCAACGACTTAAGTTGTTTTTAAAAGGAGGAGGGTTAGCGGGGGTAGTTATTGTTTTTTGTTTGGCCGCTGTTCGTATTCTGATTGAAATGTAATTGAAGGACCATGACCGTTACCAAGCGTAAGTTCGGTTTAGATTTAGAAAAAATGAGAATGATTTTTATTCAAATTAAATTCACATTACCTGAGTGCTAGAATATAGGGGAAGGGAAGGAAAATAAAACCGCATGCTTATAGGAGATAGTGCTGGTACTCCCATAAGGTCAATTGTATTCATCGAGTTGCCGTTTATACAAACTGTACGTCAATACACAATTTAGTTCATACTTTTTAAGGTTAAAAGAAAATTTGGAACCAAAATACTTAGTTTAGATACATTACTTTCTGTACAGAGATACTGTAGATTGCGTTATCCTCGACGTCAAAAATGAATGAAAGCATGATGATGCATTAGATAATTACATAAAGTCGTCAGCACCAGAACAGTTTCACTATTTTTTTTCATATTTCTTTAACAATTTGATCTATACATACAAAAATTAACACATTACGTTATTTGTTACCCAAAAAAAACTTTAAATGCACAGGGAGAGATAAATCAAAAATTCATGATTACTTTGTTGTTGCAAAAACAAAAGGTTTAAGTAATTTTAGTGTGTCGCCAGAATAGCCTCACTTTGGAAAAATAATGAAAACGTATTCTTTTATTAAACCAAACCACTTTTCTGTAATTTTTACTTGCAGTATTTGAGTTGAGTTGTGATAAGTATAGGTATAGGCTGACCAGATAAGAACGATAGGAAAAGAAATTTAAATAAACCAACAACAGTGTGAGATATCAAATTGACTCTAGCTTCATTTTGAAGCTACATTCATTCCATTAAGTATGGATTAGCACATCATTTAAATAGCCGCCTTGGCTTCGCTGGCAGTGCTTCAAACGGTCGGTCCAATTTTTGATTACTCGGTCCAATATGTGCGGCGTTATTCCGAGAATAGCGTCTCGAATGTTGGCCTCGAGCTCGTCCAAAGTAGTTGCCTTGTTAGCATAGACTAAGGACTTTACGTAGCCCTAGAAAATATAATCAAGGGTGTCAAGTCGCATGATCGCGGCGGCCAATCGATGAACCCTCGCCGTGAGATGACTGGGTCACTGGCCAAATTTCTTCTCCACAACTTCGAGCGTTGCGTCGCTTGTATGGCATTAGCGAATTCACGGCGTTGTCTATAGGCGTTCGTCTTCAATTCTTGCGACGAGTGTTTCCGTCTTGTTGGAACCACAGCTCGGATATATCGGTGCTGTCGAGCTCTGGCCACAGAAAGTCGGTTAACATCGTTCAATACCGAGGACCATAGACGGTAACGGTGTCTCTTTCCTCATTTCGAAAGAAATAAGGTCCGATGATGCCGCCGTGCCACAAACCGCACCAGACAGTCAATCTTTGTGGATGCGTTGATGCTTGAGCCGCTGAGCCAAAAATGGGCCTCGTCCGAGAAGATGACTTTTTGGCCAAAATCCGGATCTCCGGCCAACAATTCCAACGACCAATTAGCGAACTCACAGCGTTGTCTATAATCGTCCGACTTCAATTCTTGCATCAGCATAATCCTATACGGATGTAGGCCCTAATCCAACCGCAAAATAACCCTGATTGACTCTCTGGCGATGCCCAATTTAGCTGATCGGCGCCGAATCGACATTTCTGGGTCTTCTTCCATACTGGCCGCTACGGCGGCTATGTTTTCTTCACTTCGCACCGATCTTTGTATGGTTGGTGGCTTAAGGTCCAAAAGAGTGTATTTACGCTCAGACTTTTCCACGATGCAACGAATTGCCTGCGCACTGAAGCCATGATGACGACCGATCTCACGACGAAATTCACTTTGCGTATTTACAACTGAGCCGGAATTTCGATAATATTTTTTAATAATTTCCACACGTTCTAAGAGCGTCAAACGATGCACGATGAAATGGCAAACCTTACTGAATATCATGCGCCCATTGCTGCACTACTGCCTCTCTCCACCTCTCCAAATAGCGAGGTCGTTGTCACCAATTATGGTGCCGGCCCCATGCTGGTCGCTCATCAACCGCCTTCTACTATTGTTGCTGCTGGTGCTGCTGCTGTTAGTCGACCACCTCGTGTTGTTGGTACGAATGATGTAGCTACCGATCTATGTACATGTTGTTCGCAAGCTAAAATGGTATCATCTCTCTAGTTTTCATCCTAATACAACTTCTGGAAATATAATTGATTTTATTTCTTCAACATTAAATGTAAACAAAGCTAATTTCCTGTTTACTTATAAAAAATGATGAAGATATATCCAAATTGAAATTTGTAAATTTTAAAATTGGTGTCCCCCTCAGATTCGCCAACTTAATTTATGATGCTAATTTTTGGCCTAGTGATGTACAAATTCGTGCTTTTGTTAATGTTCCAAAAAACTAATATTGAACGAATGTTCCATTTCACCTCAGCATGTCGTTGATAAGCGGATTATTGACAATTCGAACCACAAAATTTACTATCACAATGCCAGCGGCATTCGGACTAAAACCTCTTGATTATGATGTTATTATTATCGCAGAATCATGGTTGTACAAAGATATTGCTGACTCCGAAATTTTTGATGAGTCTCTTTATAGTGTTTTACGTTTTGATCGGTGTAATAAGAAAGAGGATCGTGGGGGAGGAATTCTCGCTGCAGTTCGTCGGGGTATTACCAGCTGGGAGATTCCTTTACCAGATGGTTAAGTGGAACAGCTCTGTTTTTCTTTAAACGTCACAGGTGTCGTGAGTTCACTTATTTTTATTGTAAGCTATGTCCCATCGGGAAGTAAATTAGATGTCTACGAAAAACACATATCTAACATTGATTTTATTTTTGACAATCACGATAATACCACCAATAGTATATGTATTTTGGGTGATTTCAATGTCGGAGACATTGTTTGGTCTTGGTCCGATGATAATAAAATGCTTGTACCATGTAACTTAAAGAAAGATATTGAATTTATTTTAATTGATTTCCTACTTTCTCATAATTTGTGTCAAATAAGCTCAATTCTAAATTCACAAAATAGAATACTAGATCTTGTTTTTATCTGCTGTGACGAGATTAAGGCAAATACTTTTCAAGCCCCATATTCTTTGTTAAACAATTCTATTTATCATAATAAGATTTCGATTGAAATTGAGGTGTACGATTTTTTAGAAACTGACAGTAATCTGGTTAAAACGTTTAATTTTTTAAAAACTGATTTTTATGGTTTGAATGATTACCTTCATAGCATAGATTGGAACAGTAATCTGAGACACTTATCCCTTCAGGAATTATATAATTATTTCAAGTCTGTATTATTTAATGGGGTTAACACTTTTGTCCCATGTAGGTCAAAGAAGAATTTATCTAAGCCTCCATGGTACAATAGAAGGCTCTCTCACCTTAAAAACCTTAAAAACAAGGCTCAAAAAAATTTCAAAATTTCCGGTAGTCCTGTGGATTATGTACATTTTGACAAACTGCGTAAGGACTTTCTTGCCTTAAGCAAATTTCTGCAGACAAATTACGTAATTCAAATTGAAAATCAAATATGAACTGACTCCAAACGCTTCTGGACTTTCATAAATAGCAAAAGAAAATCAACTGGTCTGCCAAAATCCATGGTTTATAAAAATATTGAATCTAGAGATGTTAATACAACTTTAGATTTTTTTGCTAAATTCTTTCAATCTGTGTATATAAAGCCCGATACACCTAGCTTTGTACCAGCTACCGAATGCAGAATTGATATCGGCCTCATCCAACTAAGTCTGCAGAATATTATATTGGCTCTCGATAATCTTAAGCCTAATTCAATTCCAGGCCCCGATGGTATTCCTGCGATAATTTTTAAAAAGTGTTCCCAATCAATTTGCAATCCCCTCCATCAAATTTTTAACATGTCGCTGTCCTCCGGTATTTTTCTTGATGAATGGAAGTCGTCTTTTCTTATTCCAATTTTTAAATCTGGATCTAAGAATGATATTGAAAATTACAGAGGAATTTGCAAGCTATCCGCTTTGCCAAAGCTTTTCGAAAGTATGGTTAAATCAAAAATGGAATTTTTAGTTAAGGAATTTTTTTGTGATACACTTCGTCACTGGCAGGTCCACTACAACTAATTTAGCTTGCTTGTCTCATTATGCCATCAATGCGATCGAAGATGGTTATCAAGTCGACTGTGTTTACACTGACTTCAGTAAGGTATTTGACTCCGTCAATCATCTAATTTTGCTACAAAAACTTGAATGTTTTGGATTTTACTCAGCAATGCTTGATTGGTTAACATCTTATTTGATTGGCAGAACTCAAAGAGTCAAAATAGATAATTACTTTTCACGATCGTTTGGGTGCAGCTCTGGAGTACCACTAGGTTGTCATTTGGGTCCGCTCCTCTTTATAATTTTTATCAACGACATATCGTGTGCATTAAAATATTGCCATTGCTTGATGTATGCAGATGACTTAAAGCTGTTCCTTAAAATCAAATCTTCACTTGACTGCGAGTTTTTACAATACGACCTAAGAAACTTATCTGTTTGGTGCGTCAACAATTGTCTACACTTGAATATTAGAAAATGCTGTATAATATCCTTTTATAGAAGTTTTTCTTATTTTGAGTTTCAGTATGAAATTGCCAGTATTGGATTAAACAGAGTCTATGAAGTGAAAGATCTTGGTATTATAATTGATTCGAAGTTCACCTTTGCATCTCATGTTGATCACGTTATCGCTAAAGCAAATAAGTTTTGTGGTTTTATAAAACGAAATAGCAATGAATTTTTGGATCCTCATACCCTTATATCGCTTTTTATTGCGTTGGTTAGATCTCTGCTTGAATATGCTGATGGACCCCATTCTATAAAATTCACTCAGATCGCCTTGAAAAAATCCAGAGGCGTTTCACAAAATACATTTTCCGGAAAATGAGCTGGGAGTTTGAAATTTCTTACCAGACTCGAAGTCAATTGTTAGGCATATCAACTTTATGTTCTAGAAGAAAAGCTCATGACATCATGCTGATAAGGGACTTGTTATGCTATCACATTAAATGTCCATCTCTTTTAGCCTTAGTACCAATCTATGCCCCAACTAGACCTTTAAGCTAAAGAAACCTTCTTCTTCGACCTGTTCATAGAACTAATTACGGCCATAATGAGCCTATGTCCAGAGCTATTGTTTCATTAAACGATGTTCATATTTTTGTTGATCTATATTTTTCTCGCGATCGCTTCAAAAATGTTATACTTAGTAGTAGATGAAATAAATAAATAAATAAATATTTCGACAGCTGGATATCATTGGTATCTTTGACAGCTGCTGAAACATAACAATTGGAAAACTATCATTGCTATCTGGTCACCCTTTATATACCTTTAGATGGCGTATTTCTCGGGTGTAACTCAAACATTTTGTTGAAAGTCGACATCTAAATAATATGTGACATATGCTACAACATGATAATCCATGAATATTTTGTAAAATTTTTAAAATAATTTTGATTGATTAAAATATTTTTCAAAATAAATACTTTTTAACAATTTCGCTAACGCCAATAGGAGGTAGGTGCAAGTACTTGTACTTTATTTATTTATGAAAGCCAAAAAATCCATACCAAATAAATTCGTTAGGCTTGGAAGAAGGCGTCGTCATTTTCTTACAAAAATCGTTAAAATCGACATTCCTTTGCAAAAAATCACAATACATAAATAAAAGGAAGTTTGGTGTTTCTATTTTCTGAATTTTCCGTTTAATTGGTGTAACTTAATAACCCATATAAATTGGTCTCCAGGGTAAGGTCAAGATAGCTAAAAATTGGGATAAAAATCGTCTAAAATCGTCAAAATGTCAATCAAATTATCAAATTGAAGTTCTTCAGTGTACTAGACTACTATCGCCCGTGCCATTACCGCAGCATTGCTATAACCATTTCCGTGTTTCGAAAATATTATACGTTGACGACATGAAGAATGATAACATTAATATACAGAAAAACATAAAATTTTCAATAAATAGGGCATAATTTCAAGAGAAGCTTTGAATACAACACAATCAGCAGGTAAATTCTCGGCAAGTATATTGACTTTGAAATTTAAAGTCAGCTTTCCCTGCGTTCAGGACTGGGTTCAGCAAGAATCTGAACCAGGAAGGATTTGTACCTGAATCTTCACGGATGGCTCCAAAACTAGTCTGGGTTCTGGGGATGGTGTCTTATTGGAGAACGATAATATCAGGCTGCATTTTCCGTTAAGCAAATATGCGTCTGTTTTCCAAACGGTCTGATTCCGATTTCTGCTCATGCACTCAGGTAGTTTTGATACTCGAAAGTCATTTGACCAGCACATTTGCAGCTGTAGGACTCCTAAGCAACCCATCCATAGACCAATCCATAGAGGACGGTGACCACGTTTTTGAAATGTATAACAGTTTGTTATGCACACTGCTTCTTCCCAGCAGGTGTTTAAGTATTGAAAGAATGCATTTAAAATGCTTTCAGTTGTGTTCTCGTCCGGCACTAATTGATCTTGATCAATATCCCGAGGAAGAAATCTTAGATAAAAAAAAAACAGAAATGCTCATGATAAAAAGCAAATCAATTTTTTGTTTTGTTTTACACTTTCTCCAGCCATTTCGTAATTCTCCGTCGTTCAGGTTGATTTTCAGTTTCTTCAGGTAGTGTTTCCATTGCAGAATTTCCAAACGATATACAAAATCTCTTCAGTATCGTCGGCGCCTTGATTTTGAACAGCATGCTCTTCTGCATCTTCATCTTCAAATATTTGATTTATCATACACTTAAAGTAATCACTATCGTTATCTGAGAGGTCTGCATTGCTATCGTTTAAAAAGCTTTTTGGTAAGGTCTACAAATTCGGATTGGAATTCTTAACCAGATAATTGAGTTGTAGATATAAAAAAGCGAGTATTGTTGACATTTTTATTTGTTAAAACTTCCGGAGTACACATGTGGACTAAGGTAAATTAGGTCGTGGAAACTTTTTCTTGTGCAATTGGACATAGTATACATATGTATGTGTACCCACTGTTTATATCCCAATTACTGTTAAAAACCGAAGAAAACGTCACAAGTTTTATAGTTCGCAGATTAGAGAGTATTTCTACGGCACTTTTTATTAATTGATTGTTTTTCTTACCAAAAAGAGGAACCTTCCTACGCGATATCACTGCAATCAACTTTCAAAAAAACCTGCCAAAATAATGATAGACAGATTTAAGTGTGTGTGTTTTTATGAGAGCTACTACATTCTCATTTGATTTCAATAATAATAAAATTAAAAATTACTACAAAAAATTTAGTAGAGAACGAAATTCTGAGTCCACATATGTGTACTCCTTCACTGAAGAGGTTATAACGTGTCATCCCTTACCAGCATTTCCACACAATAAACCATTGACGCAACAGCTATTTTGGTTTACGGAGATGAACTCAAGTGAGTTTCCCATGATTTTCATTGCTACTGCTGGGTTCTATTCTATTGCTGGACTCGGATTAATCAATCCCCCGAATAAACAGCTGCGAATTATCTTCATAACCCATTCGTAGTCAATGTTACATTCAACTACCGGTTTTGCGAACGATCTGTGATAACCAGACATTCTACTATAGGGATTTGCCTATTAGAAATTGTACTGAATATGAATATGTATAATATGCCTTTTAAAATATGTGCAAAGCTATAGAAATATAAAAATAGTCACATGAGCACTACTCTTTAACCTCAAACAGTGAGTAAAAAAAAAAATATTACTAAAAATTTACCTATTCTTAGAACTCGGAAAGGTACTACCGCATCTAATTGAATTTTATGGTTACTAGAAGTACGGTCAACAGTTTTCAGTCATCTCTTGACATGGACATGCCTCCCATGGGGAATAATTTCTGATTTGATTGATATCTATCCATTTTTATATCCAAACACTCACGAAAAATCAATTTACTTCCCATTCGCCAGACCCACCCGCTCGCTTTTCATGTGAGCCGTTATAAATAGCTATATAATGGAATGGACCTCTAACGATAGAAGATATTTTTCTCATGAAAAGATCGAAAAGAATCTTCATCTTCAATATACGAGTATGATAACTTGCCCCAAACAAACTTGATTCCATTCATTTTTTATTTTTTTATTTTTTTTATTTTTTGTTATTGTGATTCTTTTCCACCAGGGACAGTCGTCTATCACTTGAAAGGACGAACCAAATATAGCTACGTCTATTCAAATTTCCTTTCTGTTCCAGGGGAAAAGGGAAAAAAGATATTCATTTTGAAAGTTAAAATGTTTCGCTTCGCTCCAAGTTGTTTGTTTTATTCCCGTTTCGTTTGACTATTTTGTCAAATATTACTGGTTCGCCTTCGTATCCCACTTGTCCCATTGTGTGCTCATAAAAACAAAGATTTACGTCCTAATGAATTATTCAAATTGGTAATATAAAGCAGTAAGGGAATGAAGACAAAAATTTCTGCGGCACACCCCCTGTCTAAACGAATGTCCGAACGAATGGAGATTACGAGTCAAACACTACATTGCATAAGAAACTTAAAAAAATAACAAAATGGAAACCTCAACAAAATAAAGAAAAGATATCAAATTTCTAACCCTCCAATGAAAAAAAAAAAAAAAAAAAAAAAAAAACCATTCTACGCTAGATACATGGGCTAATGGGGGTTCTCTCGAACAGAGACACAAATGGTAGTTGTAATAGTACCTTGTAAACAAGCAAATTTATTTTCCATTTTCCATTCTCATTCTCTCTCTCTATGTGAATATATCGGCTGGAATTTGTTTGGACTCGGGTTGCTGCCGCTTCTATTGTTCTTGGTAAACAACTTTTAAGTGGGTTGTCATTTAAAGTTAAAAGATTTTCACAAAAAGAACAAGTAACTCTTGACGGGGGTTGGGGGTAAAAATCTCTGAAAAATGGATTTAAATTGGTCACATGGGGGTATTAGGCCGAGCCGAAAACTTTGTTATTCCCGAATCCGGCTGGCGATGTGTGCATGTACTTCTACATGTGCGAACAAAAGGAAAAGCTAAATTTTGAAGCAGTTTTCCTTTTTTTTTTTTTTTTTTAGGTCAAAGGCAACAGCCATGGGGAATATATGAGATACTCCATGAAGGAGATAATATTTTAAGCATGTTGACTTATTTTATTCGGAGAATACGTTTTTGAATACATATGGGAATATTTGGGTAAATTATTGGAGGAAGTAAGAAATTTATTCAATTTAAGTATTCCATGCGCTACGAGTATGTAGTATCTGAATATAGCATGCATTATTTTTGTTAGCCAAACTTTCGTTTTTGGGGTTGCACTATTAAATGCTGGAACAATATACATACATACATATGTATGTAAGTCCATCGTGGCATGTCTGATTATATACATATGTATCCAGTCTTTAGGAAAAAAAAATGCGTATAAAGGTACTGGTTTTTGAAAATTTTACATTTTTCGGTTATTACTCAAATTATGTCGACACGGATGATTTTTATTATTTTTATTAATAATTATATGAACAAATCAGCCATACCAATCATTCTTTTTAAATGAATTAATATTAATGTGAAGAATGAAGTATATTTGGAAAATTGCACAAAGAAGAAAACATTTGATTTTAGACGCCAGTGCTCTACCAACTGAGCTATGCCTGGATGAAATGCTTCCTTGTTTGTGTAATCGCCCAACCATGTAATTTAAAATTGAAGTGATTTTCAAATGAATGGCATAATGTGCAAGTACGTGCGGCACAGTCATACCCTTTCCTTTTATTAATCCAAATAAATTATTTTAACAGTTTTCCAAAACTAAATACGTCTTGTCCTTGGGTGCAGGGAAATAACTTCACGGGAATTTATTTCACATGGGAATTAACTTCACCTCAAGTGGGAAATAACTTCACTTTATTGTGAAATTGTCGTGCAATGTGCATTACTGTAAAAATTTGTTCCCACATCCTGCGGCAATAAACAATTATTAATTACTCACTTCCCGTGTGCAGGCATCCAATTATTAATTTTTAAAATTGTGTTCAAAAGAACTCTTATTATGCAAGCATTCGCGGGAAATTGAACAGTAATTGGGCCGCCTATGTCAAATATTACGTGTCTTTTTTTTTATTCATTTAAATAAAAATAGTTTTTTTCAAAAATTATCGCAGATTAGCACCGTCATCAGTATCCTCACGGAGCACTGTCCTATCGGTCTACACGCTAAAAGGCTGGGCCTCTTTTCAAATGATAATGCAAGAGGAAACGATCTTACATTTCCTTTGTACCTATCGAGCCCTGTCTAAAAGAAGACTGTTCCATATATGGGCTCCATTATTCGACGACCTCGGCTACCTGGCGAATATTAACGTCAGAAGCATTCTCCGTATCATAAAAAGCTCCGGCAGGTTCTACTAACCCTCAGGTAGTTAGAATAGCAATATATTCCTGGGTAGGTGAAAATCTTCATAAGACACTATGAGCAAATATGGAGCTTACGAGCGAAGTTTGTTATTTCGTCGTCCACGGTTGCGATCCCTAAGTCTCTTAGTATATCATTATTTATAATATACTAGGGAGCATTCGCGATTGCTCTTATCACTTTATTTTGGAATGATTGTATGAATTCTCTATTGCTTGCTTTGGTACGACCACAGAGTTGTATGCCGTACTTACTCGTATATAAAAGCAGTTTGTTATAATATACTTAGCTTGGAATGTTTTCCAAGTAGCCAATATATTTCTCTAAAGTGATTTTCAAACTCATCGCGTTTTTTTTTTAACGTGGAGTTTCCATTTAAGTTTTTTAATGTCATCCCCAGATATTTAGCTTCATTTGCATATGGTATTTGTACAGAGTTAATGAATACAGGTAGATTTTTTTTTTTTTCTTGTATGTGAAGTTAACATGTGTCGATTCGGTCTCGTTAAGAACAATGCGCCAAAGTTTTGTCCAGCCGCAGATTTTATCCAAAGCTCGTTGGAGTTTTTCAGTTGCTGACTCGATTGAACAGCAAAAGTGTACAGCAAAAATAAAACAGGGCCAAGGACACTTCCTTGCGGAATTCCAGTGGGGATTTCCTTGAACTCGGAATATTCAGTTCTATGTTTAACACGAAATAATCTGTTTTCAAGGTAGGATTCTAAGATCTTAAATAAGTGTCCTGGAAGAACCCGTCTTAGCTTGTCCTTCAAGCCATCGTGCCAAACCTTGTCGAAGGCTTGAGAGACGTCAAGAAAAGCGCTAGAGCAGATATTTTTTCCCTCTAGGACTTTTTCAATTTTATTGATTATTCTATAAACCTGGTCAATTGTGGAATGCTTGATTCTGAACCCAAATTGGTGGTCAGGAATAAGGCGTCTTTCTTCAATCGACCGGTTGGATGCGTTTCAATAGGAGTCTTTCAAATACCTTTGATATTATTGGTAGGGGTGATATCAGTCTGTACGATCTTTTGTCGTTTAGAGGTTTTCCCGGTTTCGGTATTATTATCACTTCTGCCACTTTCCATGGATCTTGAACGTATAACAGTCTATTTAAAGTGTTTATAAAAGTTTAATTAATGCTTTTCTGGCAATTTCTTAAGTATTTGTCCTGTTATTCAATTATAGCTAGGGGCTTTATTATTTTTCAAAGTGACGGTCACTCTCCAGGTACCAGACCCATATAGCAGCACGGATTTAACGTTGGAACGGAACAGTCGTAGCTTGGTGTTTAAGCTAATTGCATTACTTCGCCAAACTATGGATAGCATCTCAAACGCAGATTTTGCTTTACCTAATCGGCTGGCTATATCCAGTTCGGTTCCGCCATCGGTTGAGACAATACTCCCAAGGTATTGGAAACTCTCTACTCTCACCGTTTGTCCAGGAATGCATATTTGAGTTGATGAGTTTGGTCCTAGGCTGATCATTTTTGTTTTTGCCGAGTTAATTTTCAACCTAACGACGTCTGCTTCCCTCTCCACATTTGCTGTGATTTGGTGAAGGTTCATTATTCTATGAGACAGTATGCATACATCGTCGGCGTAGTCGAGGTGTTTGAGTTCAGATGTGAGAGTCCATCGAATACCTCCATTTCCTGTTGATAAGGCAGCATTCAGCACATCGCTAATCACCAATAAAAACAGTATTGGTGAAAGTATGCAGCCTTGCCGAACCCCACTTTGGACTTCGAATTCCTCAGACAGCCTTCCTCTGTGCAAAACGTGACATGTTGACCCATCATATGTAGCTTTGATAATTGCTATTAATTTATCCGGAATGCCTCTCCTGCGCAAGGCACGCCAAATAATTTCCCGATTGACACTATCAAACGCCTTTTCAAAATCGATGAACAACAGGTGAAGTGGTGATCGATATTCAACACATTGCTCGATGATGATCCGCAGGGTGTTGATGTGGTCGACACAGGAGGATCCAGAGCGGAAACCTGCTTGTTCGGCGTCGAGTGTGTCTTCAAGGTGTTCTTTGATTCGCTCTAGGATGATTCTAGCTATTATCTTGGCCACAGCAGGCAGCACGCAGATACCTCTCCAGTTTTCGCACTGCATTAGGTTGCCTTTTTTAGGGAGCTTGACAATCATTCCCTTTTTCCACTCATCTGGAAAACTCTCGGCTTCCCATGTTCTCCCGACAAGTGGGAACAGTAGCTCTGCCGATGCTGTTGGCGCAGCTTGGAAAAGCTCCGCGGGTATGCTGTCAAGTCCTACCGCCTTATTAGTTTTCAGTGTTTTGATTGCGGTAATAATCTCCTCTTTACTGGGGGTTGTGATGCGAATTCGGGAACTTCTTTCTGCGGACACTTCAGTCTGACTTGGGTGCATATTGCTGGCGAATACTCGGTTTAGAACCGAAGCAAAATGCTCCTTCCATCTCTTCAGCTGATCCTCATCTGATATTAGCAACGAACCGTCTAAGCCTTTCACTGGGTGTTGAGTAGAGCTTCGGCCACCTATAAGCTCTTTAGTGATTATATAAACGGTTCTGCTGTCGCACCTCGCTGCTGCTTCTTCTGCTTCCGTAGCCAGCGCATTGATGTAATTGCGCTTATCACGTCTCATTCTACGCTGTACTTCTCTCATCTTCATTCGATATAGGGACTCAAGCTCGATCCTCCCTGCTGCTGGAGTTGCTGCAATTCAAGCTCTTAGCTGTTTTCGTTCGTTGATCCTTCTCCAGGTATCCTCAGAAAGCCACGCCCTATGGTTTCCCTGCGATCGACCGACAATCCTTTCAGCACCTGATGTGAAAACAGTTTTCACAGCGCACCAATGGTCTTGGATGGTGGCGGGCAGGGAGCTGCTGATTGTTTTCGCTCCACGTGAGAGATGGTCTCTTAATTCTTGGCGCACTGTGGAAACTCTCAGTCGGTCTACATTGAACCTAGGTATTCTTGTGTAGTTAAATCTACGAACGGCAGCAGTGCGTAGTTGGAGAGTAGCTATCATAAGGTGGTGATCTCGTACCAACCCCATGTCGGCACCTCGCCTGTTTCGGACGTCTAGGAGACTACTTCTAAAAAAAACGGCGACTGATGGCAAAATGGTCAAGCAACTTGCCTGTCACTTGACACCCAACTGATTTTATGGCAGGCTTTGTGCGCAAACATGGTGCCACCTATGACAAGACGATTTGCGTTGCAAAAGTCAACAAATCTTTCGCCGTTGTCATTGCGATTGCGTAGTCCGTGCCGTCCCATAACATGTTTGAGCCTTTCGTTGTCGCAGCCTACCTTGGCATTCAGGTCCCCCATCACAATGACAATGTCGCCGTTGGGTGTTGCATTATGAACAGCTCCCAACTGGTTGTAGAAGTTCTCCTTTTCTTCCTCAGACGAACCATCCGTGGGGGCGTAACACTGTATAATGGTGACGCGACGTACTCTCGTCCGGAATATGGTCGCTAAAATCCTATCACCGTGCGGTTGCCAGGAAATTAGGCCTCTGCGTGCTGTTGGCGTTAGCAGCAGTCCAACTCCATATCTACGGGGGCTTCCGGATAGTTTTCCGGTGTAGAGTAATACAGTGTTACGCGTTGGGGATTGGTACTCATCCGCATCTAACCATCTTATCTCGCTTACTCCCAATATGTCCAGCCTATATCGCATGAACTCATGCTCCAATTGAAGGAATCTGGCGTTCTGAGATCTTTTACTCTGAGAGTCAAGGAGCGTCTTCACATTCCAGAAACCAGTCTTAGTCCGGGTACGATAGCCGAAGGTCGTCAATGTGTTATCATTCCTTATCCGAGGCATTGTGTCGGTTTCCGTAGCGGTTAAAGTTTCGGTAACGCGGGTTGCTGGCCCAGGTTACCTAGCCTAGGCATAAGACCCTAGACAATCTCGCACTTGCAATTTTGGCTTACATGTATAAGGATTTATATATGCAGTTGCCTGGGGATCACCGCGAGGAGGTAAAGCAAGCACTACATTACGAACTTGATTGTTGCGCTACTGGTCCAATCCATGTTTTGGGCAGTCAGTAGTTTCCCTATCAATCGCCATGCAGATCCCCAAATACTTTGGATAGAATAGAAAGTAAACTACTCGGTCTGTAAGACGATGTTTCTGTTGCGTTTTTCCTGGTTTGGGTATAGCAATTATTTCTGCAACTTTCCACAGTTTTCGAAGAATTTGAGTCTTGTTATTGCACTGCATATGTTGCGGAGATATAGGAAGGCAGTAAGTGAGTAATTTTCCTGTAAGTAGATCATAACCTGGGAATGTTTTCTGGTCCATTTTAGCTGAAGAGTAATATTTTATTTCCTTCAACTCCACTTATTTTTTTTGAGTATCAGTACGGGTAGTCCTATATGTGATAATTGAGCGTTGTCTGTGTCATTTGAGAATGTTACTTCAAAGAAGTTTGCTGAAGCAGTAATTTTGTCTCGGTTTTCTCTGGCCCAGGTTAAACTCCTTTTTTTCAGTGTGGTTGATGTTTTGTTCGAGTTTTGAGCGATTTTGTTGTTTTCCACAGCGAATAATTTGTTTCTGATGTTGGATAAAGATTTTGAGGTAATTTCTCAAGATTCCTTGAGGTCTTTGATTGCTTTATTCATCTTTGATTTATCTTAAGGTGACTTGATTTTCTGCAATTTTTTCCTGAGATTTATTTTTTATTGTATTTGGTTTCTTATATTAGATGGTGTTTTAGGCAAGTTCAGTGGTGTTGACTTGAAACGCTAATTATTATTTTTTTGTTATTATTATTTTATTTTAAATTGTTTGCTTGTCTTTTTTTGTGTTTGAAATTATTAAGATGCAGTTAAAAATGAAACATTTCTTAATTTGTTTTCATTACAGAATCAATCAGCTCATAATATTTTAAAAACCGTTCCCGAGGAAGTGCATCATCCAATGACCGCCGATGAATTGGTTAAATCAAAAGAACGCAATATAAATCATGCAACGCGATTCTGACGGTAAATTGTTGCGTTCTATGTTCCAGTCTTTGTTTATGATAATACACTGAAATGGAAAGTGTTTCTAATTGCAATGGTTCCACTTTATTCAAATAATATTCTGATAACTGCCATGCATTTAAAAAAAAGAATACCCCAAAGTATGAGAAGAGAATCTAAAATGAAACTGTATTTCCATTCAAATTTTGTTCAATTATAGGATTATCTAAAATTATTACATTCCTTCTGGCTGTTGCAATTCAATCCGCTAACTTTTTTTAATTTTTATTAATGAGTTTCAGATATAATACAATCGGATTGAAAATTAGGGGACAAACATGGTTTTGACGACTTTTTCATAAATTTGTTTTATAATGAACCAAAGTTTACTTTTTTTAGATAGAAGTGGTCACTTCTGAGATAGGCAATCGAAAGTATATACAAAAAAAAAAACTAACGTTTGGAGATATATTTTTGTTACCGTAACTGTTTTAGAGATATCCAAAGAAAGGTTTAAGTTTTTTTTTTTTCGGGAATGGTTGGAGATGGAGATGTACGTAACAGAAAAATAATCAAGTTTGTAGGAGGTGTAAAGACAATGTGAAGGGAATAAAATAATTTTAAAAACAAAATATTTTATCTTTAACAAAACAACTTTAAAATTAATTGTTTTCACTTCAATATAGGCAAATATAATTCGAATATTATCAGCTTCAAAATGAATAGCTTTCCTCTTAAAATAATTACTGTTTGGGTAAGTGCCCGAAAAAGGTATACCTAACAGTTCAAAACCTCTACCACTTCACCCAGAATGGAAATGGACTACTTTGACTTAGTTCAAGAATTATTCTTAAAGTTCATTTATTTATTTATAAGTTATTTTTTTAAGTGGATTTAGTCAGAGGTCTGGTGCTGGTGTCTTTTTGGACGACGACAACATCAAGCTGCATTGTCCGTTAGGCAAATATGCGTCTGTTTTCCAATCGGAGACTTATGCAATCATTATTAAATGGGGTTCAACCAACAGAGTGGAATTTAATGCTTCCAAAACACAATGCTGTCTTCTGTCTCTCAAGCGAAACCAAAACCCTCAACCATTATCCATGGATGGTACTTGCATCATTGAAACCGAAAGACTTGCCATTCTCGGTGTGTGTACTAATGATCATCTTCGATGGAATGATCACATATTCGATGTCGCCAAAAATGCTGCAAAATGTCTAGGATTCCTTAAACGGTGCAAGAAATATTTTACCCCGTCTGATCTGGCCTCAATTTATAAGGCATTCATCTGCCCTAAGCTGGAATATAACGCCCATATCTGGTCTGGTGCACCCAAGACCGTTCTGCACATTCTTAATAGGGTACAGAATCGCGCGTTAAAACTTATAGGTGATAGAGACATTGTGAATTCATTCACTAGAACATCGGAGAAATGTCTCCTGTCTCTCCCTGTTTTATCGATTTTTCCACAAAAAATGCTCCAGCGAAATAGCCAGTTGCATTCCTCCCCTTCAAAATTTCACCCGCAATACGCGACATGCTTCGAATGCACATCAGTTTACCCTAAAGCCAAACTTCGGTCGTACTGTCAAATATAGGGATTCATTTATAAGCCGAACAACACGAATGTGGAACGATCTACCAGGCTCTGTATTTCCCCATCACTACAACCTTCAAACATTCAAAGCCAACGTGCATAAGTACCTCCTCTGTTTCTCTTCCCTCTTTTCCCTGATGCCCGTGCCCTGAAACAATTAAAGGGTATTAATACTCTCTTTGGCGCGTGCAGATTATAAAAAAAAAAAAAAAATACCCATGAACTATGTTGTAAGGAATAGATAGAAGGGTTGGAGTATTTGCGTCTGTAGTTACAGTCATTCTGCGCTTGAGACCTTGCTCAGCCCTTCAACCACTTTCAAGGTAGTTCTGGAATGCTATAACTCTCTGAATTCGGTCGCAAGGCTAATCTCTGTGATTCTTGTCTGGGTCCCATGCCACACTGGAATCATGGGGAGAGATTGCACGGCAAGGCTCAGAGAAGGTTTTCCAGGACCTAAACCTACGTTTGGGTCTTCTATGTACTCGGTCAGGGTTTCTTTTGACAGTTAAGTTTCTTATTAACATAATTGTGTAGGGAACAGTTCTCCAATATGTGGGCAGACTAAACGACTTCTCCCGGACGTAAGATTTCCGCGACATTCTTGCTGTCCCTCAGCAGAAAAAACATTTTGCTTTTGCTAAACACCTCGCTGTAGAAAGCTTAAGTGATACAACAGTCTGCGACGGTTGTGGAGTGGACGACGACACTGCGGAATACTTCCTCTATGATTGTCTTGCCTTTGCTTGTATCAGGTGCAGATTTTCGGCGCTGATGTGGTGAGCGTTACCGTAAGCTCCTCATCACTGAAGCGTTTACTCGACTTCCTGCCGAAGTCGAGGAAATTCCATTAAAATGGGCAGAGCAGGGTTTGCTTCTTGGCAATACAATGGCCCAGTTGCGTTTGAGCGCTATAGTGTAGCGTTTCCTGCCCCGAAAAAAAGAAGAAAAAAAAAAAAAAAAAACAGTTTTAAAGTGCTTTTATATTGTCTTCATGCGAGTGTCAATTTCAAAATAATTTTTTTTCCGTTTTAAAACGGTTTAAATAGGTCAAAGAGGCAATTTAGTTGGTGAACGCGGATGTCTTTGGTTTCAAGGCAATATGTAGAACAGACAAAATAGGTAGTGACTTCTCGTATCCATACATTTTTTCGAAACTCAACCGTTTACGAAACACCGGAGAAGTATGAAATGCTTTCTTCTTAACTACAACCGTTTCCAAGAAAAATAAGCTGACATTTTGAATAAAAACCTTAAGCTTTCTTTCCTAGATATCTCTAAAGCGGTTATGTTTAATTACAGTCTTTTGAATGAAAAATGGTAAGCGATTGTAAGTCAAAGAGAACGTTTTATTCAAAAATAATTTTATATTATAACAATGTGTACCTATGTTTGATGTAGCATTTAATACTGAATCCAATCTCCCATACTTCTGATTATTTTCCGACATCTACGCTGACAACTTTCGTCTAATTTTTTGGCGTAGTATGGAGTAACTGATTCCTATATTTTTTTTTTAGCTCACGTATGAGTTGTTAATTTTTTCCCGGCTATCTTAAGCCTCATTAGAGCTCTGACATTTTCTATTGGATTAGCATCTGGTGACTGTGATAATCAATCCATGGTAATGATGCCATTTTGCTCTTTCCACTGGGTACGTAGTATACTTCGATGCTTTGGATCATTATCCTTTTGTAGCTCCTAATTCCGATTGCTTGTCCCATCGAATTTTTCTGCCGACTTCAACAAACCAGACTTCGACAATTTAAACATCCGATTTGCATTTAGAATTTCCATACAGCAAACCAAACGTCCAAATCCTTGTGCCGAGATGCACCCATAAACGTGCACCTCCTCACATCCTTTTTTTTGACCAAACTCGTTTAATTGGACTAAACAACAAGAAATAAGACTCGTCTGTGAAGATAAGGTTGCTCCAATCACGATCGACATTCTCCTGAGCCTACGATAGTCATTTTTGAATGAGTTTTTCGCCAAGAAGGGGCTTTTTTACTGTACTCTCAAAAGAGGCACTATTTTCTTCTAATCGCTGCCTAATTGTGTTTAGGGATACATTGATCTGGCTTGCCTCAGCTTCAGTGTGGGATTCTGTTTGAATATTTCGACGATCATCTTGCCGTTTTGTGGTTGTCCGTTTTGATCTTCTACCTGGTTCATCATCGACATTTCCAGTTTCTTCACACCACCTAGACCATGTTTTAATGAAATTGTTTGTAGTTCCCAGGTACTTTCTTTTACTTAATTTTGGTTCCTTGTGATGGTGTGTTAGAAAGTTAGTCTCGAATCGTTTTTTGTATTTCGCACTCATTGCTATTATGACCTGCTTAACTGAAGGAGTGAAAGAAACTTAAATGACGAGTACCTCTCAGGATTTTGAATGAAACTATTTTACGTGAGGATGGGTAGTAATCGTTTACTGTTTTTCATTGAACAGACTGTATATATAGAATTTAATTATTTTTCTATTTCCTTCCGACTGCTTATCTCAAAAAAGCTACATATTTCAATTTAAAAAAAAGTTAAGTTTCCATGAACAAAATATAATATTCAAAGTAACCGAAAACCACTTCTTTCATTCCCTGTACCATCGAATATAAGTGTTTTTTCCAATCTCTAATCGTTTGCGAATAACACGAGGTGAATTTTTTTTTTAAAAATAATGCACCCTGTGTATGAATAATCTTTTTAATTGATGCGTCTTTGGATCTATCCTAAATATTTACGTAATTACATACGAATATGTTCAAGATATAAAATCTGGCTGACTTGAGGACGTCATCAACGTGAATTAAACTTCAGATTCATAAATGTCCTTATTATTGTTAATTAATATACATAACTATAAAGTTAACTTTGATTGCTTCTTATTTTTTGCAAATCAAATTCGCCTTTATGCAATGTTTTTCCCCTCTTAATTTTGACTGTTTTTCATTTCTGTTTTAAGTCTTTTTTCCGTTGATTATGCTCAATAAGGTTGTTAAATTAAAACACTCAAGCCCATTTAAATCAAACAAAAACAAAATAAATTCTTCACACAAAACCTTTAAACACAAGTCATAAACTTAGGTCAATAACATTTTCACTCAAATCTTACTATACAAATTTCCTCTAAAAAAAAAAAAAAAAAATGGTATAAAAACAAAATGCATTGAAAACTGTTGCATTTGCATAACAAACTCATATTTACTACACACACATTTCCACAAAATAAAGAGATTCGGATAGAGTATGTTAACATTTTTTATAAAAACAAACAAAAAGATTGTAAGTATAACAAACACAAAGGATAGAGTAAAAAAAACAAACGACTTAAATGAAAATTTTAACGAATAAAAATCGTTCAATTTCTAAAAAAAAATTAAACTGACATTATGTAGCTATATTTTATTATATTTAAAATAATAACTAAATAAAAGAAATTAACTAAACTTAAATAATTGTAAACATTAAATAAAATTAAAAAGAAGAAACTGTTAAGAAACCTAGAATCTATATTGCTGTTAAATAGAAAAAAAAAAAAAAAACTAATTTGTAATTGTACTAAAAATAATGTTTTATACGTAATGTCAAAAGGAGAAGTGAACGTAATGAAATATTTAGGTAATTGTGAAAGCTACAGTTGAAAGTGAAGGGAATTTGCAATATGGACACGGACACAATAAAGCTTGACTTTAAAGGTGATATTAGTTGTGCGATAATAGCTGAAGGGTTGCGTATCTTACTGTTTTATAGGATCTACAAAACTTTTACATTATTTAAGTGCAGGTACTCGTATATGTTTCGTAACATTTGATGCTTTAAGATGTCAAGAGCATAGCAGGCAACAAAAAGTGAAAATGAGAATAAAGCTTATAGTAGAGGAAATACTAAAAGCAATATAGGAATAGTGTGTAAGTCCTGTCTCTTGCCTTCGGGAATACGCTGTCAACGTTATTCAATCTACACATCATAAGGAGTTATTGGCACTTTGTACCCCAAAATTGGTTCTTACACTGTATCATCTCTTCACTCGCAACTTCTGTACTTTCATTTTGTCTTTAACTACTGCGTAATGGGTGGCAAATTGGATTCTTACTTCTTTTCAATGTAATACGTATACACATACGACCACACACACATTTGAATTAAAAAGTTCAAGCCCCATTTATAAGCGATGGGTTGGAGTTAGAAGATGACTAATAGAATTTCACACAATCCGCTTCACGAGGATTGTTTATACCCCGTTTACACCCCTCAGGGTATATTCAGTTTGATACATAGTTTGTAACATAAGGAAATAATAACGATAGACCTCCACAAGTATATACATGTGTGGTCATCGTCAAAACCTACGTCGATCTATCCAAGTCCGTCCATATCCATATGCCAGCACTTTTTGGGCCTTAAATTTTGAGCTAGGAAAATGAAATTTGGTATGCGTATATAAGCTTTCTAGAATCTGAAGCAGTACAAGTGCAAAAATTGGTAAAATTCGCCAACAGACATGGCCACTTTAAAAAAAAAAATAGTTTTTCTCAATATTTTTGCTAGAAACTGAAAAATATTGTCTATTGTATATATCTAATCAGAATCCGTGAAATTTGGTTACAAATGTTGGGAGCTACCCCCACTTCCTATTAAGAAAACATCAAAACAAAAGTTTTGTTTGGATTTTCTTAAAAATTGCACAAATATTGTCTGAATAAAAAGATATCATTACTTACTTTTTACTTAGGTCCTCTGACCCCTCGTGGGGCATACGGCGTCGCCAACGCTTGCGCACCATCGTTCTCTGAGTTCTGCAATGCACTTAAGCTCCCTCCAAGTCATCCCTAATGATCTGGATTCCTCCTCGACTGTCCTTCTTCATGTCTGCCTAGGGCGGTCCAATCGTTTGACAGATTGGGTAAGTGGATTCCATTACATGGCGTACTTCGAAATGTAACTGTCTTCGCGCCGTAAGGTGTGACCAATCCACTGCCACTTTTACCTCCGAATTTTGACGTCTATTGGTTCTTGGTCCGTTATCGCCTGTAGTTGGTCGTTCGATAAACGGTTCAGCCAGAAGATCTTTAACATGTTGCGAAGACATCTATTTGTAAAGGTTTGCAACTTCCTTGTGACGGTATTATTCAATTTCCAGGTACTACACCTATAAAGTAGCACTGTTTTCAACATTGCTTCTCTAGATTTTAGACAGCATACTGAACGCAGACTTTGCTTTGCCAATTCTGCTGTCCAGTTCGGTACCATCTACTTCTGAGACTATACTTCCTGGATATAGAAAGCTGCTTACTTTCTCGACTTGCTGTCCGACAATGTTGATCTGTGTGGCTTTGGTGTTATGTTGAGTAGTTGGAAGTGCTTAGGGCCTTTTGTCGTATTAATATTGAGCCCTACTTTGTTCCATCTGATGCAGGTCCATTATCCTGTGTGAGAGCCGGCAAAAGTCGTCAGCATAGTCAAGATGTTTGAGATATGATGTCATAGTCCATATCAGGCCCATGTTTCCTCCAGATAGAGTTGCGCGGATCAGATCATTGATTACTACAAGGAATAGCAATGGCGAAAGAATGCAATCTTGTCGTACTCCTCTATGGACATCAAATTCCTCTGATACTTTACCGTTGTGTAAGAAATGACATTTACCGCCATCATAGGCAGCCTTTATAATAGCGACGAATTTTTCTGGTATACCTCTCCGGCGTAAGGCTCACCATATAGCATTTCGATTCAAGCTGATATCATTGCATCTGTTTTTAAAAATTCGCAAGGCTACACTGACTTTATTGAGGGTGAGCTAGAAGATGCGGCAGAGGTTATCATACTATCCGTTCCAGACGGATTGTAACTTTTTTTCTGTTTATTTATTTATGAGCTAGAAAATGGGAGATAAGGTATCATACTATCCATTCCAGACGGATTGTAACTTTTTTTTTTGTTTATTTATTTATTCTTCACAAAAAAAAGAACGTTGGAATGGGTCACACGCCATTTGAACCTGAACCTGGGTACCTTCAATCCCAGTAGGCCACCAAAGCAGGAAAACTCATTTGTTTTGAGGAGGAGATTTAAGAGCTAATTTAAACTTAAAATATTTTTCCAATTTGCATACTACTCGTATATTGTTGTAAATTTAGCTTGAACTTCGTCTTCACAAGATATTAGTAAATTTTAGCCGCTTTTTAATTTAAATGTAAAAAGTAAAGTGAAAGATAGTAACCAAATGTACAAAAAATGCTATACCCTCGTATCCTCTCTAGTGCAGGACGATTAAAGGAGTTAAGTTTCCAATAAATTTGTTCAACATTGACCTGTTATGTTTTTGTGGCGAGAAACTTAATACCAGTATATAAATATATCAACCTTCAATGCCGCGAAAGAATGCAACCCAACGAATGAACTTAACCAAAAGCCATAATGTCCATATTACCACATCACTCTTGACAAAAGCTTGACAAATACTTAAAGGAAGAAAAAAAAATAACCTTGTAAAAGTCACTCTGTATTGTAATTTATATATTTTTCAAACTAAAATAAAAGAAATTCATAAAATAATAATAAAAAAATAAAAAATTAAAATAAGTAGAATATAAAAAAATGACAAGAGCTTACGGAGTGAAACTTTGTTCTCGTCGAAAACTGCCTTTCGATTGATTAAAGAAATGAATTCTATATAAAAAATATAGTAGGTACATATATTCTAGGCTAACTGTAATTTTGTTATTTGTATATAAAATTTGCTAAAACAATGAAAGATTGTCCAATATATGTACAATGGGTATTATGAAAATTTTACTTATTTTATATTCTGTTATTAACTTTAAGTTGGAATCGTCTGTTATATCATTTGAAAATATAATGAGATCCCAAATTAAAAATTAAATATAATTCATAAGCAAAAAAAAAAAAAAGAATACTTAATTATAAATCAATTATGAATAGGCATAGATACTATGAAGTCATACCTATACAAAGACAAACGGCTGTATATAGTGAATGTATTATAAAAATGAAATCAGTAAAAACGTTTTTTGAATATAAATTATTAAATAAAATAAAAACAAAAATGCTTTCGTTTTATTAATTAACGGTGCGTTCTAGAAATGAATTTTTTTTAGAAAAACACTAATGCATCCGAATTTTGCGAGCTGCCACGAATCTTTTTAAGGATTACATTTGCTTCGAGATATGTATGCATGAAAATCAGAGGAAATTAAGTAATAAAGTAATCAATAGTTATAGGGTTGCTTCAGCATAGTGGTTGGTATGTTTGCTTGTGACTCGAGCTGTCCAGGTTCGAGCCCGAACGGGGAACAGCAACTAACCCGAATGAAAAAGAGAAACGAATAAAATCGTAAGTTTCTCCAACCACTACACAAAAATAAGGGTTTTTGTTTGATAGTACAGGTTGTTTCTTATAATAAAGGGTGGTTAAGTTTTAAGGGCCGATGTTGATTTTGAATAAAACACAAATTATTTAGGAAATTACTGTCATTTCTTTTTATTATGATAATATTGGTATGGTTCAATTATGTATGGAACAAAATATCGGCCAAATGGCCGCCGCGACCTCGGCGGCACACCTTCATCCGATGGTCCAAATTTTCGATGACGCTGAGGCATAATTGAGGTTCTATGCCGTTAATGTGCCGAATTATCTCATCCTTTAGCTCTTGAATTGTTGCTGGCTTATCGACGTTGCTGGCGTATCTTTCAAATAACCCCAAAGAAAGAAGTCCAACGGTGTCAAATCACATGATCTTGGCGGCCAATTGACATCGCCAAAACGTGAGATAACACGGCCATTGAATTTGTCGCGCAAAAGAGCCATTGTTTCGTTAGCTGTGTGGCAAGTGGCACCATCCTGTTGAAACCACATATCGTCCACATCCATATCTTCCATTTCGGGCAATAAAAAGTTCCTTATCATCTCACGATAGCGAACACCATTCACAGTAACTGCCTGACCGGCCTCATTTTGGAAAAAATACGGCCCGATGATGCCGCCAGCCCATAAACCGCACCAAACAGTCACTCTTTGTGGGTGCATTGGTTTTTCGACAATCACTGCGGCAATTCTGCTTTTTGACGAATCCACTGAGGTGAAAATGTGCCTCATCACTGAAGATGATTTTCTTCGAAAATTGATCATCCACTGTTGCCATTTCTTGCCACCATTGTGACCATTGACGACGCTTGAAATGGTCAAGAGGCTTTAGTTCTTGAGTCAATTGCACCTTGTAAGCGCGTAAATGCAAGTCTTTATGCATAATGTTCATCAACGACGAGCGTGAGAGGTGCAATTGTTGGGCACGACGACGAGTTGAGGTGGACGGCTCTTCAGCCACACTATCGCGAACAGCAGCAATATTTTCTGCAGTACGAGCTGTACGAGCATGCACTGGTGTTTTCACATCTCCTACAGACCCGGTTTGCACAAATTTTTGCTCTATTTTTCCGATTGCACGCACATTTGGACGATTAAATTGACCGAAAGAATCACGAAATGCACGATATGCATTTTGATTTGAACGCCCATTTTCATAATAAGCCTGAATAACTTTAACGCGTTGCTCGATTGTGTATCTTTCCATGGTTCAAATTGAGTTAGTCTGAAATTGAGAAATGTCAAATGAAATGCAGAAAAAAACTTGACGTTTAGGTGTGGTTCACATTCAACATCGGCCCTTAAAATTTAACCACCCTTTATATTCCATCTAATACCTCCACAGCATGTTGAAGTTATTAAAACATTCTAAAGGGTGTCCCAAAATTCAAAGAAAAGTGTTACCAACTAAAAAAAAAAGACAGCGTGGTAGCTGACAATTCAGGGTTATTAAAAATGGAGAGCTGCAAGAAAGAACAACGCGTTTCTATTGTATTCTCTCTACAGCGTATTCTCACGAAAGATTTGCATCTTCGTGCATACAAAGTGCAACTGACTCAAGAACTGGAGCCTACTGACCACGCACAGCGAAGAGAGCTCGTTAAATGGATTATGGAGCAACAACAAGTGGATACTGATTTTGCAAACAAATTCATCTTCAGTGATGAGGCTCATTTCCATCTTGCTGGCTTTGGTAATCATCAAAATTGTCGAATTTGGGCTTCAGTTTTGGGACACCCTTTAGTACAATAGCACTATCCTCTACCGAGTTAATTGAAAGCCAAGCCGCAGCTTTACGGATTGCCGTAATTTCTGCTTGAAGCACAGTGATAGGGTATTCGTCTGGTAATGTTTACATCAGGTGCACTGAAGAAGACTTGCACCCGTACCATACACTGCCTTAGATCCATTTGTGTATATCTCTATCGCAGAATCGTTCATTATTTCTCCAGATTCCCAAGCGCTTCTGCTAGAAATTCAGGTTTTGTATCTGACATCAAAATCAATGTGAAGGACAATATAGTCCGTCTTTCTATTAATAGTATTCTTGCCTATCAGAATCCTGGAGTGGCGCTTATTAGCGTTAACCAACTGTGAGGATTACATAAGCCTTATTGCTGCTTTTGTCGCCATCATCAACAGGAAATAAGTCGAGCATTGTCTCTAGCGCAGCGGTAAGAGTTGTTTTCAAAGCACCCGTTATACAGACGCATGAAAACTTTCGAACTTTCCTTAGAAGATCAACATTTTTCTTGTCCAGTGCTGTCCACCAGACTAGTACTCCGTACATCAGGATGGGCCTCACTATTGTCATATAAATCCAATGAACCACTTTAGGATGAAGACCCCATTTTCGGTCCAATGTCCTACGATAGGAATAAAGGACAACCGAGATCTTCCTGACACGGTCTTGTAAATATATTCAGTTTCTAACTGAGTTTCTTGTCGAGAATAACCTCCAAGTGTCTGGCATGATCTACGATACGAAGCATTGTGCCATTTAGCTTTGGAGGGACGATACATGGTACCTTGTACCTTCTTATTAACAGAACAAGTTCTGTCTTTCCCACATTAACTGGCGAACCAACTTTTTCCATCCATTTTAGAAGTTTATTAAGAGCTGATTCCATCAAGTCCCTTATAGTAAGAGGAAATTTTCCCGATATGGCTATTGCACTATCGTCCGCATAGGCTATAACTCTGTCTCCATCTTTTTCTTGGGTTTTTAACATTCCATTTACTACTAAAAAATAGTAGCGGTGATAATACCCCGCCTTGCGGAATACCCCTATATACCGACCTTCTTGTTAAACAGCACCCGAGCTCAGCATGGATGAGCCTGCATTTAAGCATATGCTCGATCCAATAATAGCAAAGGCAGCTATAAACCTTCAGGCTGATAAGTGCAGCAGATATAGCCTCTGATGTGACATTGTTGAAAGCTCCCTCAATGTCAAGGAAATACTCATACATTAAATTCCACTCTGTTGGTTGAACTCCATTTGATTATGCTATCCAGTTCGGAATTTAATATGTTTAACATACGAGTATGTACATTGCCGTTCCTATTCTACGGTACGAATATGAAAAACTGAGGGTACTGTCATGAGCGAAGGAATGGATTGGATTGGAAATTGCAGACAAGAGGTCAGTTATAAAAATAAGAAAGAGAGTCGGAGACAAAGCAGAGCCTTGGGGAACACCAGCATTTATATGGTGAATTGCAGACTAAGACAAGTTGTATTAAATGCGCTGAAAGGTAATTGATAATCAATGAAGAAGACAAAAGAGTCTGATGCCAAACTATGTCAAATACCTTTGAAATATCAAGATGGTTGCGAAGTTCCGCCGAAGTGCTGGAGAGATTGGTTCCACTTCTCAAAACACCAGTGGACGAAAACTATACTGCCGGTCATTGAGATTTCGTGAATCGAGATATTTCATAAGTTGACGATTTATCAGCATTTCGATGACCTTGGAAAGAAGAGACCTAAGTCTAAAGAGTCAGTAATTCAATAGGGAGGAAGATTCACCTTTTTTAGGGATGGGCTGAACAAATGATGTTTTTCATCTACTCCGAAAGAGCCCTGGAGAGTAGAATAGACAGAAAAGCTTACGTAGATGTTTTGTCAACGTGGAAGAACACCTCTGCAGAACTATGGAAGATATACCATCTGGGCCAACAGATTTGTGTATATTAAGACTTTAGAGTACTCCTGCGACTACACGAGTGCGAAAGTGGGCTTGTCCCATGGAAAATTCAACGCTCTCAAATACAGGGGGAGACAAAGTAAATACTATCTGGCAGCATGGAGTTCACTGCAAAGTGAGCAGCAAGCAGATTGACTTTGTCTAAGGAGCTGACAGCTATAATCTCATTTTAAATGAACGTTGGGATGGCAGACGAAGCAGAATTTTTTTTTGACGAATGACATACAACGATATGTCAAAATCCCAAACACAGGTCGGGAGAAGAACAATGAAACGCACCGAAACATACGGCAAGGCAACAAAATCCCTGATAAAGGTTAGACGAACAAAAACGAAACACCCGGGAACATACAGCAAGACGGCATAATTCCGGATACAGGTTACGTGAACAGGAACAGAATACATGAGAACAATTAGAGGACAGAATGCCGAATATCACCAAGAAGAATAGTCCTAGAACGCTATTTAACATTCGCTGTTATGGGCCAAGACGGAACTCTGATTAAGAAACTCGCAGGTTTCGTGAACAAAATCGGAGAAATCGAGAAGAACTACGTTTATATTGTGCTGTCAGAGTTTGTCTTCATCGTGTTGATAACTGCAACAGAGCGAATGCTAGTATTCCAACATTCGCGAACATAACAATATAATAAAACCGAGACCTGCAAAAGTACAGGGTGGCCCAAAAGTCGTTTTCCTACGTATATCTGGAATAACTTTTGAACGAAAAGATAAAAACTAATGAAATAAATTACAAATAAAAGTTTATTTCATGGAAATTTTTTACATTATGTATGGAAAATCATATCGGTTAAGTGGCCACCATTAGAATGCATGCACTCATGGGCTCTTTTGATGGCACTTTCCATGACTTTGAAGTGTTGCCGGCGTAATTTGAGCGATTTCTGTGCGAATGTTGAGTTTCAGCTCCTGTATAGTCTGTGGTTTGTTAATGTAAATCTTTTCCTCCAGGTAACCCCATAAAAAAAGTCCGGAGGCGACAGATCAGGCGAAGGGAATTGTTCGCGTAACGAGTTCATTGTCTCATGAGCGGTGTGAGCGGTAGCTTTGTCTTGCTGAAACCAAATCAGCTCAGCATTGTTGTCTGCTTGCATAAGTGGAAAAAGGAAGTCCTGAAGCATTGTTCTGTAGCGGTACCCATTGAGCGTAACGCTGGCACCCACATCATTTTCAAAGAAATATGGCCCATAAATCTTACGCGAGGTTATTTCACACCAAACAGTAACACGAAGTGAGTGTAAATAACGTTGATGGAGATTTTAGGGATTCTGTGTACCCCAAAATCTGCAATTTTGATTGTTCACAAACCCGATCATATGAAAATGTGCCTCATCGGTCATCTTAAAATTTTCCAAAAATTCTTCGTCATTCTCGGTGATATTTAGGACAGTTCTGCAGTACTCCAGACGTTTTTCTGGGTCACCAGGATTGAGCTGTTGGAGCAACTGGATCTTGTAAGGGTGTAGGTGCAGATCTTTCCTCAAAATCCGATGAATCGTGCTACGCGATATGCCTAACTTTGTTCAACGTCGTCGTGTCGATGTTTCAGGATCGGTTGCAACACTTTCCCTAACGACCTGGATGTTTTCGATCAATCGTCCAAAACGAGGCCTGCCCGAATGCCTCACATCTCCAACATTCCCATATTGCTCTAATTTGGCCACCACAGCACGAATAGTGGGAACATTTCTAACGCCATAAAATTGCCGGTAGGCTCGTTGAGTACTGGCTATTTTCAAAAAATAATTTAACAATATTTGTTCGCTGTGCGACCGTGTAGTGCTCCATCCTAAGTCTCCCAAGCCTTGTCTGAAACAAAAAAAAAAAAAAAAAATAACTCAAAAATATCTATAAATAAAAGAGTTATTAATTTTTTACAAAGGAAAGAGACTTTTGGTCCACCCTGTATGTTACTGAACTGACAAGTCTGGAACAATGACTTGTGGCTCCTCGCATACTATTGTGATAGCAGAACTGTTAGCGAATAAAGTACAGAAGCCAAATATTGAGGAGGATTTATTGGCACTATAAAACTTATTCCAATAGAAAATATACTAACTTTCAGCATTTCAGCTGCGGCTATCAAAGGATCAGTATATACTCGTACATACGTATATGTACTTTGCATTCTAAGTAATTTGAAGAAGCCATCTCTTTTTCGAGAGGAAGTTTGTTGACAGGATGTGAACGTTTATAATTGCACAATCCTGGAAATGCACCGGGCTAATATGGACATTTAATTTATTCTATTGTAGATGCTTATGCTTGTGCGGGATATATTAAATATTAACTATATCAACAAGTCGTGACGTATCAAAGTTGTTGCACAAAGCAATGGATGAAATTTCATAGTTAATTTCACCATTAAGCAGAAGTTGCAATATCAGTTCATTTCGGTATTCGAAATATCTGCCCAAGAGGCAGCAACTCTAATATGAATATCAATACGTCAAGACTTGAACAACGTGTAAAAATGGTCAAATCCAGGCGAGAATTGCAACAAATGAACAGCGTCTCTACCGACTTATTTATACCAAATTTGGTAGACCACTATATGCAGGACCTATATTTACTTACTTGTGTCTTGCACATTTTGCTGCAATGTATAAGTTTTCTAAAATGACATCGGCACGATCAGGAAACGAAGACTAAGAGTAAAAGTTGAATAAGATTTTACTATGAACCCCAATCAGCCACTTCGTTTATGTGATGGAAGTGAGTACATTCGCAAAGATGTCCAGCCTCACGTCATCTGCTGCAGGAGATTCAGTATCGATAATAATACTTATGACTGTTACAGGTAGCATTTAATGCTATTTGTCCCGTGGAGGAATGAGAAACATGATATACTCTCCAAAGGTTTCGGATCGGCCTTCGATAACAACCTTAATCTACTCGTAATTGAAGCGAACAAGGCGAAATACGAAGCATTTGCTGGATAAAGTAATGGCCCAGTTCCGTGAAGATGAAAACCCTATACAGGAAAATGAAAACTTGAATGAGGTGTTCCCGATGTTTGCTATACCACAAACCAACGTTCCTGTGGATGAGGTTAGAGCTATAAAAACTACAAACACAATACCACACGGGGAAGTACTAGCTGCTATTCAAGGACTCAGTTTCAAGCAGCACATTTTTCACAATATAAAGGAAAATGTTCAGTTTTGTACGAGTAAGTTTTTTTTAAGCGGTGCAGGCGTCGGTCAGAAAGAGCAGGCTCATATCAACAATTTCCCAAAGCATTTCATAGCAACAAAATGACGTACCTTGGATTGATCCAAATCTAGTCAAAGTATTGGTTTTTTAAATAACCCTTCCATCTGTATTTGCTTTACCATTGAATCAGTTTTCTGGGGGAGCTGGTGCCTTTAAGTAGCAATGTGATGATTACATTATTTTCAAAGCTTATTGCTTTAAAAATTATAATCATACTCGTAGACGAAGTTTCTATGGTTGGCGCCAAAATGTTTGCATATTTGGATGATCGGCGAAAACAAAATGTTGAAGTGCACTTCAGTTTTTTAGTCGCATTTCCATAGTACGAGTAGTATTTGGTGATTTAAATCAATTGTTGTCAGTGGGGGATTGATGGGTATGTGTCTCTAATCGATCGGATCTATACGCTTTAGATACTTCGAGCTTTCAGAAGTAATGCAGCAAAGAAATGATCGTGCATTTCCTGTTGCTCTCAATAATATGGCCTTCGGTCAAATGAAAGATATCCTTCTGATAAGGTAGCAAATTGTTTCGCCTAATACACTGTTGGAAGCAATCCAATTTGTTTGGTCTAATGCTGAAGTAGATGTGTTTACTATAGTTCTCTTAGGGTAAGAGAATTGTAATCCACAGAATTCACTGCTGAGGCTAATGATAGAATTAAAGGGCCAGTTTCGGAGGGAAATAGAGAAAATACTCTCAGTTCCTTTAAAAGGTTTTAAGACCTCTGAAATACAAGTCCTTCCATCGAAGTTGCTGCTCAAAATAAGCGCAAAATGCATGTTTAAAACCATCATTAATACTCTGGATGGCTTAGTAAATGGCGCAACTGGTAAGCTTGTACATATAGACTTCGGCACCAATAACAAGAACAACTCAGTTCCAATAAGTTGGTTGCTTTTCTTTGAAGACGACGCAGTTCGATCGCTGGCAAGATTTAAACATCGTCATGACATGGAACCAACACGGACTTGTGTTGAAAGAATCCCGAAAGTCTTTCAATACTGTAAAAATTAATTCATTTCTGTAGAAAGGCTTCAGTTTCGTGTAATACCAGGGGAGGGTATTGCAGTCTATAAGAAACAGGGAGCCACATACGCAAATGTAGCCATTCACCTGAATCCTGGCAGGAAGCAGCGCAACAAGTTCGGGCGGGCTGTTAATCATTTTACCAGCCTAAGCCATTCTCTGCATCAGATCCTTTTCAAGAAATCCCTTCCATAGAAACTTAATACCACCTGAGTTAGAGTTTTAGACAACGACATCAATTTTTCTTTCTTTTCTCTCTGTCTATTTACATCCGCTCGTGTCCTTAAATAATATAAGGGTATTCATATCCCCTTTGATGCGCGAAAATTATAAAAAAAGGGAAAAAAGAACAAGTTGAACGGAGATCTCCTGCACATGAGAACTCTTTAAAAACTTTTCATGAATATATGTTTAATTCTTTCATACACGCTCATAACTCTGATATTACGTCAGATAAAATCTTATTGATGTCTCAAACTTGGATTCTGTCACCCGAATCAAATGAAATTGATGGTGTCGCAATGTTTACAAGAGTTGATAGAGCATCCACTACTCAGAGGGGAGAAACAGGATCCTCTGTTAAGCTAAATCCGGCATTTGCAGCCACATAAATGATTTAAAAACAATCAGCTTTAAACTTCCTATTGTAAAGATACAGTGCGTTTCAAAATGATAAGGTCAACTGGAAAAATGCAGTTTTTCTTTTTTTTCATTGTATTGTGCATTGATAACGGTGCATATATGAACAAAAACAGCAAAAACAATGTAGTTTTCTCATTCTGTGTCGATCAATTCAAGAGAAAGGACTGGAAAACCGCTTGAAGTGAATTTTTAGCGTTTCAAAATTATAAGGTCAGTGTAGAAAAAACGGAATAAGGTGAGTTTTTTTTTTTTTGGTTTTTGAAATTTAAGGATAATGGGACGATGAGACGAGGAAAAGCTCTTTCAATCTTTGAGCGAGGGCAAGTTGATGCATTTGTAGCAAAAAACATTAGTTTGAGTCAATTTGTGTAGTACAGAATTACGTCAACGATAAAGAAAATTACGATGTTAAAAGGAGTTCTGGATGCCCAAAAACACTTTCACAACGAGACAATCGCAGATTCTCCGTGTCAACTTCAAATTCTGTTAAGAGTTGCACCAATGTTAAACGCGAACTCTGCCTGAATGCGTCAAAGTCGACAATTTGGCGAGCGATATCTTCAGTTCCCCATATTGCCCGACAAAAAATGAAGTCGGTCCCGCGATTAAACAAGGTCCATATAACAAAACGTTTGGAGTTTGCAAAGGACAACATGGATACAAATTGGTCCAAGATAGGACGAAACCTATTCTCTGCTTAGAAACAAAAAACGAGTTACTTTTATTTCAGATAATTTTTTCTGATGAAAAAAAATTTAACTTGGACAGACCAGATGGGTTTCATGGATATTGGAGGGATTTGAGGAAGGAGCCGCGGTTTTTATAATTTTGGTGGTGGATCTCTGATGGTATGGGGAGGCTTTACAATGCTAGGAAGTGTGTCCCTAGCATTTCATTTCATGCGAATGAAAAGTCTTGAATATCAGGATGATATTCAATTCGTTTTTCAGCAGGACAATGCGAGAATACGAACCAGCCGCAGTACAAGATCGTGGTTTTCCGACCACAACATTAGAGTTCTAGACTGGCCAGCGTGTTCCCCTGACTTAAATCCTATAGAAAATCTTTGGGGCATCTTGGTTCGAGACGTGTATAGGCAAAACCGCCAATTCCAAAAGTTGAGCAGCTAAAAGAGGCTATTCTACAGGCCTGGAGAGACGTGAGCCTTACAACGCTTATCAATTTAGTAAATTCAATGGAAAATCGAATTTTTGAACTTATCAGAAAAAAACGAAAAGAAATAAAGTATTAATTTTTAATAATTATTAAACAAATAAATATTTAATTATTTTTTTTCACTGACCTTATAATTTTGAAACGCAGAAAAGTTCACTTCAAACTGTTTCCTTGCAGTTTCTTTTCAGCCGGCTAATACAAAATAATAAAATAGCCTTGTTTTTGCTCATGCTGGTACTGTTGTCAAAACCGAATACATATTTCCCAAAAAAAAATTAAACAGATACAGAATATTGCATTTTTCTAGCTGATCTTACCTTTATGAAACGCACTGTACTATAGTTCGTACTATTTTATATATATTCGCTATCTGGTGTTCTACAGGAATGGAAATTTACAAAACATGCACTAAAATCAGAAATATTGCTTTAAGCTTACAATACGGTTTGCGATAAATGTTTACTTAGTGTTCGTATAATTTTTACTTATTATTTTGTTTTAGTCATTATTAGATCTTTATTTTCATATTATTATATTATTTTTAATTTATTAGTTATTTAGTGACTATTATTATTCTTTTTTGTTTATGTTTATGTGTATAAACACACTAAATATGTGTATTTTATTTATTTACGGATTTCATTTGCTAGGATACTATTGCATTTAATTATTTGTCATAATAATATTATGGGATCTAAAGCAAATATTTTCTATTTCCAGCTCTGACCCCCCCGTAGCAGATCCTGGGGGTTTTAAAAGTAGTTACTAACGAGAGAAGGAGCTATTAACAAGCTATACAGGATATGGAAAGGGTATCCTAAAATCGTTTCCGGACGGATTGTAACTTTTCCTTAAGTTTCTTAATATTTTTACCGGAAAATGAAAAATATTATCTTAACAAAATATGTAGCAGTTGACTTTCTCTACAATTCCTCCACATTGCCACGCCCTTCTTTACTTGGCTTATCGTAAATATCTCATCAGAATCGATAAACTTCAGTTGCAAATTGTTACGGAAACGCTCACTTTCTAATAGAATCTCTTGAAAATGGCAGAAATATACAGTCAGCGGAAAGGTGTCATTTCATGTACATTAAAAAGTTGTCAAAAGTGGGCGTGCCACTTTATAAGAGATGAGTTTGACGATAATGAACAGGATACCATATGATTCGTTCCAGATGGATTGTAACTTTTGCTTATGTTTTCAATTTAGTACGGCCTATCATCTCCCAAAGCTTGATTGCCTTGATTAAAATAACCTGTGTAAAATACGACTGCACCTCAAAAAGGAATCAATTTCTCTCTGCTCCAACTAGAAAACGACTCATTTGACGAACAATGAGTCAAGGTGGTTACACGTTTTTTGTAGAAAATTTCGCCTTAAAAAATAAAGGTGCATACGTATTTGCTCGTAAAATTGAAGTATGGTGAAGTACTTGCGAAAATTCAATCATTTGGTGAAGAATAGTTATCATATAAAGAGCCAAATTCCAAAAATGTTTTATTGAAAAAAAATAAAGAAAGCAAATTTCTTTGCATAAATCAACTAAAAGAAAATCAGAATTTATATTTCTATGTTTGATGGAAAACTTAAGTTTTCCTTTTCATTTTCCAATTATACTTTCTGTGCATATATAATACATATGTATGTATATGGACGTGGTGACCATGCACCACACGTCCAATGTACAATATTAAATATGAGCCATACGCCCTTTATATCTCATATGATTCATGATATTGCGGTGCTATAACTCTATCAACTGATGCTGAAATATGTAGGTAGGTGGCAAAGTTCTTGGATTCTTCAAATTTATAACACTGCTCAGTTTAGTGGTCACGCTGTTGATTCACGGTTCGAATCCTGATGTCAAGGATCATCTATTTATTTCGCATGAAATAAATAAAAAAGTCGATCACTTGCGAAGGCTAAGTCCACTCTACTGTGAAGGCATAACACTGGCAGTAGGGTGGTCATATGGCTAAAATGCAACTTGATCGTGATGATGACATCAGGAGGACAAAAAAAAAATACTGTGAATCATAAGCAACGACAATAACAGCGAAAACAAAAAAATACTCCCCAGTTATCTGGACAGCCACCCTTGGAGTTCACTGAAACTTAACTACCACCTGAGTTTCAAACCAACTACACCAATCTGTCTTTCTCTGTCTCTCCCCTTTTCCATAAAAAACGCCCGTGTCCTAGAAATTAGTATAAGGGTATCATATCCCCTTTATCACGTGCAAATTATAAAAAAAAAAAATCTAATGTATAACCAGTATAAAAATGAAAAGCTTTCGCTCTTTTTTAGACGAGTCTGATTTAGGCTTGTGCTCTGACGAAGAACGTAGCGCCGTCCTGTTGAAACCACATGTTGTTGGTGTACATATGATCCAATTCATTCCAAAAGAAGTTCGTAATCACGTGTGAGTTATCGAAATTCCTGCTCAGTTGTAAATACGCAACGTGAATTTCGTCGTGAGCTCGGTCGTTATCATGGCTTCAGTGCGCAGACAATTTGTCGCACCGTGGAAAAGTTTAAGCGTAAATACACTCTTTTGGATCTTAAGCCACCAACCATACAGAGATCGGTGCGAAGTGAAGAAAACAAACCCATCGTAGCGGCCAGTATGGAAGAAGAAGACCCAGAAATGTCGATTCGGCGCCGATCAGCTGAATTGGGCATCGCCAGAGAGTCAACCAGGCTTATTTTGCGGTTGGATTTGGGCCTTATTTCTTTAGAAATTAGGAAGGAGACATCATTATCTCAATGATCATCGGTATAGAGCGATGTTAACCGACTTTCTGTGGCCAAAACTCGACAACATCGATATATTCGAGCTGTGGTTCCAACAAGACGGCGCAACATGCCATACGAGCGACGCAATGCTCGAAGTGGTGAAGGAGAAGTTTGGCGACTGGGTCATCTCACGATAAGCGTTCATCAATTGACCGCCGCGATCATGCGACTTGTCACCCCACGATTATTTTTTCTGGGGCTACGTCAAGTCCTTAGTCTACACTAAGAAGCCAACTACTTTGAACGAGCTTGAGGTCAACATTCGAGACGCTATTGCCGAATAATACCGCACATATTGGACCGAGTCATCGAACATTGGACTGACCGCGGCCATTTAAATGGTGTGCTGTTCAATTTGATGCCTCATACTGTTGTTGTTTTATTTAAATTTCTTTTCCTATCGTTCTTATCTGGTCACCCTATAGAATCAAATCAAAACTAATTAATTCACTTGTATCACAAAAAAAAAAAAAAAAAGTTTGCTCCTTCTGTGCACTTCTATACTGCTGCGCCTTCAGTGGTACTTCCTTCCCTTTTTTTTTGTATGACACTGTCTTTTTTTCCCCCCACTATCTGCAGTTGGTCTTGCAGGGGCATCGACCGCCCACCTTCGATCTAATCAGCAAAGTGATCAACGGTCGCTCTTTTGCCCTAGTTTCTTTGCTTCCTTTTTTTTCTCTTTATCCTTTTCGTCTTTTTGTTCCCCTTCATCTTCATTTATTGCCTGTATTTCTTTTCGTTCATCTACTTATTTTTTTTTCTTCTGTCTCCCTCTTTGTCATGTCGGTCGTCCTTTGTTTGTGACCATATTGCTATCGGAACATTGGAAAAGAAAAATTTCCTTTGCCAATGTTCTTCGTCAAAATGGTAACTCACAATAGCTGTTCCTGCCTAGATAAATAGGTATCATACTTAAATATACTATAAATACTAACAATTTTATAAATTAACATAATTACTTGAACTCGCACAATATTTTATAATAATATAACATCGATACCAACGGAACATATAACGCTTTCACATAGAGATCATTTTCCTCCACATTCGATCCTTCGATTGTGATCTTGTCTTTCTTTAATTTTGTTTTTATTTTTTAAGCTCAGATGTGTGCGACAGGGACTAGTGTGAACTCTTATGACAACGAAAGACATTTTCTTGCTGCATTTCTTTGTTGTTACATTGTTCTCAATCGATTTCGAATTAAAGTCATAGTGCTTCATTAATTGCACTACGCTACGCGTTCGGTTAGCGCATCATATCTTTATCGGTGTCTTCAGTGGATACGGAGATCCATATTGTTTTGGTGGCCAGGGTGGCTCGGAATCCGTGTCCATGAGCCAGGGTTGATGGAAACAATTCCATCTACACATTGGTGGCTATCGCCTCCCTGGACGTCTTGTGCTAATGGCTGCCAAGGAGTGTTTTTTCCCGACTTTTTTTTTCCCCTGCAGCATTTTTTCCATTGGTTTGTATTCGTCGGGCTCATATATTTTTTTTTTGTTTTTTTTTTTATATTTTTGTATGGTACACTTGGTGTCTAGCATCTCATTTGGTGCTACCGTCACATTTGGTGCTAGCGTCACATTTGGTGACTAGTATCAACCTTTTTTTTGTTTTGCCGCAGTCACTAAGGCAGTGCCCAATAAGTTTTTTGCATGTTGTGAAATATGTTCGTATCTTGTTAGTTCATGAATATATCTTACTGCGTCATTGAATGCTACTTGCAGCTTGCGTTGGGATAAGGAATCAATGTTACAGTACACAACCTCACCATACGTAATTAGGGGTAAAATGAGGCTTATTACAGGCTTTCATCTCGTTGCGGTGGGCGTAAAACTTGCGGTTACCCACAGCTTACGAAGACATCCTATATTCTTCCCATTACTTAGTTCGTATAGTCGTATCCTGATAAGTTCGAATTGATAACAAACCCCAAACTAATTATAGTTTGAACAACTTTTAGCTTATTTATTGTTAGAAAGTACAACATTGAGAGTTACTTTTTTACTCGATATATGCGATTTATTTGTAATTAATACTAATCCATTAGCTACAAACCAGGAATAAATACTGCAAAGGTCCACATTTAATTTGTGCACAAGTTCGCCTGTATTATTGGATGGCCCAGCCAGGTACAGATCTATCAGAAAGAATGCTTTCAATCTTATTGCGCTGGCACTAAAACCAAAGAAATGTTTTAATTTCCAGCAAAAAATTTTGTGGTTTACTTTGTCAAAAGCCTTTGAAAAATGAAGCAGAAATAGAAGCGTAATCCATCCTTTATCAAAATGTTGTCTTGTATCTTCAAAGATCTTAACCGTAGCAGTATGGCAACTGTGATTAGATCTGAAACTAGAATATCCTGCATACAAAAGGCTATTAAGAGATGGGTGTTGAAGAATCTGTTTTGCCATAAGTTTTTCAAACACTTTGGACAAGCACAGTAAGATACTTGCAAAATTTGAAAGAGGCTCCCCAGAACCAAAAGTTCAGCAGAATTCTCAGGTGGAAAAATGTCGACAGAGCAGAAATGAGAAAATTAATAGCAGTTATTATGGGCAGTGGAATTGTACAACTGCTTTATCCGCTTGAACGACATATGGATCAAGATCTGCTTTATTACTCGTATTATCCTTTCTTTCATCACATAAGCATGCCTTACAACAGGTTTGCAATAATGCTAAAATGCTGGCATTTTGCTGTAGCACAACACAACAATCCAGACCGATTATACAAAATTTAACGATTGCGTAAGAAAATAATGTAAAATATAAGTAAGCTGTACTTGCCCGGTGATGCGGTTGTCGTAGATGAGCCCATGGTAAAATTTCGAGGAAGGTTGAAGTTCAGAACCAACAATCCAGCTAAATCCCGTATGGCGTACCAATTTGTAAGTAAGCTGTGTCCTATAGAGAGCTACACTTAGCCTTACGAGATTTACAGTGGTTTTGAGAGAGAGAAGATTTACCGAAAGAAGTTACCACAAATAATTAGCTACTATTCGCCACTCCAGAAGACACGTGTTTGGTTTAGAGAAATTGCTGTGGATACAATATTTGCAACTGCCTGGCTGTATATATTGCATCAATTGCTTCAATATAGAACATAAAAAGTAAACAAAAACAAATAAAATTATAAAGTGTATATACAGGGTGTTTTTGGGACTGCAGACGATTTGAGGTTGAAATCATTTAAAAAACAAACACACAAGTCTTTGGGTTTTGTTGTAAATATGCATACTACGCATTCAATGCCATTAATGATGACTTCTAGCACTGGAACAAACCATTTTCATTTGGTTTGTATTCGTTCTGCAGCATGTCATCAGGAATATCTGCAATTGCATTGCGTAGATTGTCTTTCAATTGTTGCAATATTGTTGGTTTGATAGAGTGCACCAGGCCTTTAAAGTAACTCCAGAGAAAGAATTTGGGGGCTGTTAAAACTGGTGAGCGCGGCGGCCAATTGATATCTCCAAATTTCGACATGACATGAACAAATTTATGGTAATCTCTGTTCAATTGGTAAATTTTTGCACTCCACTCCCGTCGTCCCTGGTGGTCATTTTCTTGAAGTTCTTGATTCACTTAAATTTTTACGGAAAGAAATGCAGGTCCGCGATGCATAATTTGGAGAAATCCCAATTTGTTGAGCACGAGGACGAATCGAAATCTCCGGACTTTTACTCACATTCTTAAAGTAAGATGTGGTCCAGGGCTCTCATTACGTATGACGACAATCGTCTGTCGTTTGGACGACAGCAGCGCTTCTTGTAATCATCAAAATCTATTGTCGCCTGAACGCTATCATTTTGACGATTGGTTGTTTGCTTCATGTAACGCGAGAAATGTAATTTTCCATCGTTTGAATGACATTGTTTGCACGATAGCTATTTGACTATCGTCTTGCAGTTTATTGTGTTTTGTGAGTAAAAATGTTTTGTCTAGAGTTTTATAAGTGAAATTTTGTTAAAAAAAAATGTTTCATCATACACTGATCCACTTCATGGAAAGCCGAAATGAAAGAGAAGAAAATTTGGAATTGTTGCGTATGCGTCTTATACTTAGATATGCATCGGATCCCTTGTCTCTTCCAACAAAGAAGTATGCATATTTTGGTTAATGATTTTAATATTTGTTTACACGTTTCCCTTAATTCCAGTTTCATTCAACATTTCCACTTGTCCAAAGAGGCGTTTAAATTAGTATTGGAAACAATCAATCTACAAAGTGGACTTCGCGCCACTTATATTCCTCCAATATTAAGACTTGCGGCTACTCTTGAAGTTCTGGGTGGAGGTGGCTACCAGTGGTTAACAGGGAACGATTTTGGAGTCTCTTTGGCCCAAAGTACTCTTTAGGTCATTATTTCGCAAACCACAACCGTGATGGAAGGGAAATTATGCCCATTGTGGATTAAATGGGAAATATCATCTGAAAATAATAAAGAACAAACAAACCAATGGTTTTATCGGAAATATGCAATCCCTGGAGGTAAGAGCAAAATATGGTTTCAAACACGTTAAATAAAGTTCTGTTGAATTTAAGTCGTAGGATGTATAGACGGTACACACTTGTACTTACAAAAGCCAGTAGAAGATGAAGCAGTTTATTTTAATAGGAAGGTCAAGCACAGCTTAAATGCGATGGTGGTAAGTATTTTTTCATTATAAACAAAAGAAACCCTACAAACAACGTTGAATATATTTTTCAAATCTGCAACCACAGAATGAAAGTAATGGCAATAAATCCTAAATATGCTGGATCTTCTCATGGTTCCTTAGTTTGGCAGCATTCAAACGAGAGAGCCTTTTTTGAAAGAAGTTTTAATGAGAGAATTCACGACTGTTGGCTTTTGGGTGATTAGACAAATAATCGAATTTGTTAAGTATTATCCTAATATAATACAATATAAATTATAGGCGACAGTGGATACCCCTTGGAACCTTGGTTACTTACACCATATCGCAGTTCCAATGACGTACAGAAAAACCATTTTAACGAAGTTCACGCAAAAGCAAGGAACTTAGTCGAACAATGTATTGGCGTCTATAAAGGTATTAAGCATCTCTTATTTTGTTTGCTTGTAAGTTTTATTACACTCTTTAGGACGGTGGTGAATATTAATCGAAGAAAGAAAGAGCAAATATCATCCCGCTCGTATTGCTGTTTTTGCAAATGCTTTGCATAACATTTGCATACATCACAATATGGTCAGCAACATCTTTCCAGCGGAAACTAACGATACCAACGCAATTGACCAGAACCCAACTCTCAGCATATCCGCTCGTATTGCTGTTTTTGCAAATGCTTTGCATAACATTTGCATACATCACAATATGGTCAGCAACATCTTTCCAGCGGAAACTAACGATACCAACGCAATTGACCAGAACCCAACTCTCAGCATATCCAGGGGCCTAACTCTGTAATTCGATTCGAAAGTAAAATCGTTCGAATTCGGAAAATTTGTACTGTGTTATTCGAAAATCGGAAATTTGAAATCCGAATTTCATTTGTTTAGATACATTTGCTCGAAAAATTTCGTACCTAGCAACTCTATTTTCGTTGCTAAATACATTCGAATTTCGGAAATGTCATTCGACATCTATTTGCAATTCGGAAAAGTTTTGCTGAGAGCTAAAATGTAAGTACTTATTTAAAAAAAAATTCATAAAAATTATATTTTGATAAAATGTTATAAATTAAAGAGAACCACAAGCAAAAATATAAATACAAGCCAAAATCAATTTAAAATTATGTGTTTCCATCCGGACTTATCAAAGGGCTATTTAAAAACTGCGGACGCACGGAGAACTTCAAATAATCTGTGGAAGCGTTTAGCAACCGATTTAAACACAGCTGGTCCACCAATGCGTGAAGATTATGCGTGGAAAAAAGTAAGCTTTTAAACGTGATTGTATAAATTCAAAAATATTTATTTTTAAAATTAATATTCATAAGGTTTGGGCCGATTATAAAAACAACATAAAGTCCAAAGCACAAAAAAATAGAAATTGCATTTCGGGAACAGGAAATGGCCCGTCTAAGTATTGCAGTTTCAATGTTTTGGAAGAAAAGGTTATAGGGTTGCTGCAGATAGATGAGGCTGTAAATGGAATGGTGGGAACAAAAGACTTCGGATCAGGAAATGAAAAAAACAGCTGATGAAGAAACTGAACAGATGTTGGAAGCCATAATGATGAACTCGGAAATGCGAACAACGGAATCCCGCAATGAAAATGTCACGCCACCTATTTCGAACCCTACGGTTTTTCCAAAATCAAAACAAAACTTACGCAAAATACAAGTAGAGAATCAAATCAATTACCAAAAAAATTCTCACAAGATGTTAAAAGAAATAAACGAAAATTTAAGAAACATTTTAAGATACAAGAGAAAGCAATTCGACTTGGATGAGAAGTACAAAAAAAAAAAAACAGCTAGAACTTGATGAGAGGAAATTTGAGCTAGCAAAAGAAAAATTTGAATTCGAGAAAAAAAATGAAGTCGAAAAAAGCACAATTAATGTTACCAAGTTAGAGTTAAAACAGAAAATTTTGGAGTTGAAGACGAAGAACCAGCCAAGAAATTAAACTTAATTACAAATTCCGGTTTTAGTGCAAATGAGGAATTATTTTTCTTTATTTATTTTTGTTATATTAATAAAATGAATTCAATTGTTTATGTACTTATTCTTATTGCATTAAGTTATTTTTTATGTTGTCTCTTATCGTTTTAGCAATATTCAAGTAGTTCTGGCCGCTTGGTCCTGGGCCGTCATGGTAAGAAGCAACATTGTTTATATTAAATTCGTCCTCCCTTTCTTGAGGGGATAGTTCAGGAGGATCTTCAACATTGTACATTAAACAAATGTTATGAAGAACACAACAAACATTTAAGATTTGAGCTACTTTCTCTGGGGCATAATGAAGTTCCCTCGCTGCAAGTATTCAGCGAAATCTTGCTTTCAAAACACCAAATACTCGTTCTATGGTGGAGCTAGCCTTAGAAAATTTGACATTGAACAATGATTCCATTGAATTTTCCGGGGCATTCCGATATGGTACTAACATCCATGGTTCGAGTGGATACCCGGAATCTCCTATAAAATACAACGCTAATAATTTTGTTTATTTTTGTAAATAAATATGGTTACCAATTATCCAAGTTGATTTGTCTCCGTTTTTGAAGTTGTTTTCAAGGTATTGCCGTTGATTCGAAAGATTCCAAACATGTGAGTCGTGAAATGCTCCACCGTATCGTCCATTAACAGCTCGGGTAATCATCCGGTGATCACATATCTTCAAGAAACAAAGCTCCATAAATTAATTAAAATAAATCAAGAACTAGATTTCAAATTGAACTTACCACCATTGCATTTATACTGTGCTTCAATTTCCGATTGAAAAATAAATGTTCATTGTTCCTCGGTCTGTTCTGAATGTGTGTCCCATCCACGACTGCAACTATTCCCGGTATGCCAGATTTCGAATGGAAATATTTTTTTGATTCCATCTTTTCCTCATTCGTCATATTAAAATTGATATATTTTGGACACAGCTGTTTTTCAATAGCTTCGCAGACTTCCGAAATAACTATTGAAACCGTCTGCTGCGCCAGCCCAGTGAATCGATCTTGACCTATTTGGTGCTGATATCCACCTTGTGCAAGAAATTTTAGCGTTGCACCTAGTTTAATAATTGTAGGTATTGAAGACGACCTTTTCCTTTCTCTCAGATCATCACTTATGCTGTTCAAAACATACATAAATGCATCTTTTGAAAGACGATAATTTTTTACAAAACTAGAAAAAAAATATTTAGTATATGTACATTATTTCGTCATTAAATGTTCACATTACCTTTTACTTGATAAACCCATTATGTTAGAATGGTCTCTTATCATCTTCCTTTGAATTCTTTCCTCATCACAAATTTCTTCATCAAGTCACAATGAAACTGAATCCATATCTATATTGAAATTCAATTATCGACGAATAAATTTAAATAATCAGAAACGAATTATTTGACTTTTTGTTGAATTTAAAATGTCATTTTTGACAATAAACAGCTCGAGTCTCGGAACATTTATTCGAAAGTTGCAAAGGTTTCTTTGCAACATTTCGTTTCGATTCGAAACTTATACAGAGTAACATTTGAAATTGGAATCGGAAACAACTTTCGAACAGTTTTTACTTTCGAATCGAATTACAGAGTTAGGCCCCAGTAGCCGAATGAAGCAACAAGCTGCAAAAATACGAGATGACATAAAAGAATCGCTTTTGTTTTAATATATTTATTAACTTAAAACGACATAATAAACAAAAGATTTCACTTCATTCTAAAACAAAATAACAAAAAAAATTCCATTTAATGCATAAAAAAAAAATCGATTTCCTTTAAGAGATCAGTCACTGTACAAGAAAATCACATAGCACTTAATAATAAATACTTAACAGTTAAAGTGTATACGAGTACACTAATTGCATCTCAGTTTTTATTTTCTTTATTCTCTTGAAGCTGCTTTTCTGCAATTTCGTTTCTCATTTCGAGCAACTGTATGACTTGGCGATGGAATACAGCTTCTTGCCGATTACGCTCGGTCAAAACATCCATTTGGAACTTTTAATCCGTTTCGACTTGCGATTTGAGAATCTGTAATTTTTCAAGTTCATTCTCCTTATTGCTTTGTTTCCCACGTTTAAGTGTGCTGACATTCAAGTACGTTGCAGTTCTAATAAAAAATAATGAAATCTTTTAATATAGCAGCTTTATATTGTAACATAATGTAGCATAATAACTACGCAACACATTCCGAAGTGTCTTTTCGGAACACATTCGAGGTTCGTGTCCACGGATAGTGAAGGATTATGTCTAAGACGACGTCGCGGAATTAAGAGAGAATTATAACCACAAGAGATTATTGGCTGCAACTGTCATCTTGGAATTATTACATCAGAATTTTCTCGTTCCAGTGGTCGAAGAATTTGCTAGAAGTTTCTGGCTATCAGAAATGCGACTATATAAAAACAGATGGCGATCGAGACAGGGGCAGTTGGGTTTCGAACCGCACGAAGAGATTGGAAAAGTGGTAATAGGCGAAGTTGTAATTTTGTGATAAATTGAAAGTTGAGAGCTAACAAGAAGAAGTAATTAGTTTGGATTTGTGAATTAAGTAATTGAAATGAGATAAAGTGATTTGAGAAGAAAGAGACCTTGTAAGGAAAAAAATTGCGAAGAACAGTATAGTGTGAACTTGAATTGTTCTATAGATTAGAAAATAAAGAAATAATCTCACAGAATAACGTTTTATCTACTCGAGCCGTAGCTCGCATATTACAATATTATAAATTTCAATGCAGTGATTCAGCTTACCTTTTACCGAGTTGTGCTGCTTCGATGTCCTCGGAAACTTCCACAGGACTTTTTGTTATGGCATGTAGCTCATTTTCAATGTCATCTGGCTCTGTATCTGCCTTATAAGATGCTCCGAAACATTTTGAGCTGCTCCCAGTAACAGAAACACAGAGCAAGATCATCTGGATTGCCTTTTCTTCAAGTTCTGATATTGGGTCTTCTTCAGATTCACATTTCTTTAAACTACTGAAAATTACGAAAAAAAACTATGGATAGCGACACAGATGTCATATTTGATATAAGGGTTGTTTTCCAGTATTACTCAAACTTTAGAAAAACTAAGTGAAATTTTTTTTTTTTTTTCCCTGAGGGTTGGTGAAAAAATCTTACATAGACACTATGAGGATAGCAAGCGCGTGCTCATAGTAGTGTCAGATTCTTACTGACTAAAAAAAACACCCTGCAATTTAATTTGTTATATATTGCAACTAAGAAGGACCTTATCCAGCAATTTTTATATCATGAAAAAACTCGTTTGGCAGGTTACTTTTCACTGAAAGATCCTGCATGTTCCGCACTCTAGGTGCGGTTGATTCCTATCTCGCCAAGTCGAAAGGTTTCGTCCTTTGTAGTCGGCGCAATAAATTGCTTTCATTCAGAATTTGTAGGATTGTATTGTTGACTTGTCCGATTAGTCGGTTTCTATACTTTCTCGCGAAGCTTCTAATTTCAGCTTCGATTGTCGGAATTCCGAGATCCCTGTGGATATCATCGTTTCTAGTATACCACGGTGCGTGGACAATTTCTCTTAGCACTTTATTTTGAAAAGTTTGTAAAGTATTGGCGTTTGTTTTCTTGGTACAGCCCCAAACTTGTGTACCGTAAGTCCACACCGGTTTTAGCACTTGCTTGTATAAAAGCAGTTTGTTCTCAGTACTGAGCTGGGAGTGTTTTCCGAGCAACCAGTCCATTTCTCTATATTTATTTGATTTCGAGTTCTTTACGTTTCATTTTCACGTGAGAATTCCATTTCAATTTTGTGTCGAGTGTCATTCCAAGGTATTTGGCCTCGTTTGCAAAAGGTATTCGGGCCAAGTTTAGGAAAATTGGCAAGACATTAGTTTTCTTATAAGTGAAATTCACGTGAACGGATTTAGATTCGTTGAGGGTGATCCGCCAGTCCCTCGTCCATTCATTTACTTTATTCAGTGAGTTTTACAGTTTTGCAGTCGTTTCGATTGTTTTACCTACGGCTAAGATAGCGGTGTTATCGGCAAACGTAGCCAGGATATTGCCATCTTCTTTCGGTATAGCTCGAGTATATAACAGATAGAGAAGTGGCCCAAGAACGCTTCCTTGCGGTACACCGGCCGAAATTTCTTTTAGCTCCGAATATTCATTTCCATGTCTAACACGGAAGAGTCTATTCCCGAGATATGATTCTAGAATGTCGTATAGGCATACAGGGAGAACTTGTCGTAATTTGCAATTCAAGCCATCATGCCACACCTTATCAAAGGCTTGCGAGACGTCAAGAAATACGCTTGAGCATATCTTTTTCTCTTCAAGTGCTTTCTCGATTACGTCAGTAATTCTATGCACCTGGTCAATCGTCGAATGCTTACTTCTGAACCCAAACTGGTGGTCAGGGATAAGATTATTTCCTTCTATAACCGGTTGGAGACGCCTTAGTAATATCCTCTAGAAAATTTTGGATATAACTGGAAGTAGCGAAATTGGTCTATAAGATTTTACCTCTTTTGGCGGCTTTCCTGGTTTTAAAACCATTACAACTTCCGCAACTTTCCATGGGTTAGGCACGTGTTTTAATCTGAGCGCAGCATTTACAATATGAAGAAGCTTAATCAATGCTTTCCTAGGTAAAGCTTTGAGAATTTCTCCGGTGATCAAGTCATAACCAGGAGCTTTCTTAGGTTTTAGATTCCCGATCTCATGTTTGAGTTCCCTTAGCGTTGCACTTGTAAGTGCTAAATCGTCAGATGGTAAATCCGGCCTATTGATATTGTCGTAGGACACTTGACCATCGTACGGTTTAAAGGTATCTTCCAGGTGGGCCGCAAAAACGTCCGCTTTTTCTTTATCTTCCCTTGCCCATTCATTGTGATATAATTTAATAGGCGGCACGGGGACCTTGGGCCTTTTGGTGCCTTTTACAGCTTTCCAAAGTGAATAATTGGAATCTTTTTTTGCTGTTAAACTTTCAAGGTAAGAGCCTATCGCACGATTCTTAAAATCCTTTATAGTCTTCTTCAAGAGTTTCATGAAGCAAACTGCAGACGATAGCGTTGACTGGTGTCGTCCAGACGATGATCGTCGGAAAAGTTACGTGATGAGTACCCAGGCTTCGGTAAATCAATTACTGTGTAAATGTTCTCGAAATTGAATAATTTTTTCGATCACAAAAATCGCGTACTTGGCTTCATGACGAGGCACCACTGTCACGGTGAATTCTCTGCGCTATGGTCAAATGATAATCAACTTGTTTTGGTCTGAGATTGAAGACATTGATGTGTTATCGACATGTGGTTCCAACAATGGCACGAAAAGTTTAATTTCGAAATTTGGCGACATCAATTGTGCACCAAGATCATATGATCTCATCCCGTTGGATTTCTTTTTGTGAGGCTATGCTAAAAGCTTTGGAGCACTTAAAAACCAAAATCAGTGAAGTTATGGCCGCAACACAGCCATACATGTGCCCAGTTATCGAAAATTACCTCACAAGAATCGAAGTGTGCAAAACTCCCGTGGCGGCCATTTAACCAATGTTGTATTCCATGGCATAGTCCAAAATGCAATACAGTAAACAAATTGCTTTTAATTTTATTTATAAATTAAAATCCTACAGCACAAAACGAATAACGCTGTACATAAATTTTCCTTCAGCTTTAATTTCGAATCCATTCAATTGGCATACCCCCATTTAAACTCGTACGAGTAGTAAACTGATAAAAACAAAAACGACACTAATCAAATACACTGCGTCGCGTGGCGTCAGCAAGAAACCCTTCCCCGAAAAAACAAAAAAAATAAAACATCACGATGTGATACATCGTGTAATCGATACATCCTCCTCCTCCTCAGTATACGGCTCCGCTTAACCACCACCGCCACCAGTCATTTTTGGGTCCAATAAATCAAATATCATTCCAAATCGGAAAATGTTATACATACATCAAAGGAATTTTGAGTCCTGTTTTAATTTATTTCGACGTTTTTTTCTCTTTTTTTTTTGTTGTTGCTGCCTTTTTTTGGGCCCTCCCTCCGGTTTGCTTCCGAATTCGTTTTCGTGTTCTACTGCTATCGCAATGAAATTCCATTATATCGGGGATGGATTTTTGTCATGTTGTGTGTGTACCCGACAGAGCGAGAGAGCAATGGGCCTCGTTTGTCAATCGTCATGCTCTTGGTCATTTTATTCGAGGAATTTCTCTGACAAATTAGACTTTGGAGTCCTTTTGATGTTGTGTTGTGTTTGTTGATTAATTAAGGAGGCTGCTGGGTGTTCTATTATTTCAGCTTTACTGTAGTTGTATAGTTAAAACATACCTTACGGCTGCGGTGGTATTTTATTCCATTTGGAGAACGAAATAAAATCATAGAAATTTTGAGACTTCCGTTTTTTAAAGAAGTTTTAACTTGCTTTGGCAATTTGCGCAAACTACCTACATATGAATGTACATATTGTTGAAGACATTTTATGGTAGACTAAAAGATCTTTCATGCTCATCCTGAAGCTTTAAGTTTTTCCTGAAGAGAATCTATATATTTATGCATACATACATTTACTTTTATTTGACTTTATTTTTATTTCTTTGATTCAATAGATAGCTAACAGTTTCAAAAAACCTTACAATTACAAAAAAAATCATTTTCTAAAAGGATTAAAGATGCAAAGGGAAGAAATTAAGAGATTAGGGCAATGGGGTGATTGACTGGGCACAACTCTATTTCGAACAGTTCTTCTGCTTTCACCAAAATCTAAAATATCAAGCAGGAGTGACGGTTATGATTCATTTGCATCTGAATCATGGGTGATTTTAAAAGGGCATTCGTTCGAGCGAGAGGTAGGTTTGGCCTAATAGGGTACCTTAAAAATGTTTATTCTAATATCAAAGACGATGATATGTTCGCTGTTAGCATGTCCCTTAAACATATCTCACTAATTTACCATCCGGCGGGCGCTGAGAGAGTTAAAGAATCTTAAATACTCTTAGCCTTTCAACGTATTCGATACCTAGTCAATTTTCGTTGAATTTTTTCTAGAGATTCACAATGCATTCTATAAATGGAAGAACATACAACTACACCGCACTTTATAATATTCCTGCAAAGTAGGCTGTGAAGGTGAATGAATGATTGCGACATCTTAAAGAACCGACCTGCTCGAAAAATGAAAATTTTTTTTATGATGCATTCGTAATGCACATTGAATAAAAATGTTGAATCAAATATGATTCCAAGGACTTTATGCTTTCATTTTTTTTTAAGTTGTTCCGAGTTTATCTTATATTCAAATATTATGGTATTTAGTCTTCTAGAAAACGACATGACGGAGCATTGATTTGTATTGAGATGCAAACTGTTCACAGTGCACCAATCAGATTATCAGAGATACAGTCCCTAACATTATTCACTACTCTTAAATCATGAGCGTATAATAAAGTGTTAGAAATGAGATTATTAGTAATGTCATTGATATTGTCACAGTATTGTGAAACACTTCTGAACGTACAGTTTTCCCGGGTATACTTTCCAAAAGCCGTTCCTAACCATGACGAAGTATCCGACATTACTGTCGAAGAAGTTAGGAATGCGGTCAAATACTCCAAAAAAAGAAAAGCGATTGGGCCAGACCAGATACCATCTGAGTTCTGAAAAAAAGATGGGAGACATGTTATCTCCAAACTTATGAGTGGTGATCCAATGTCTAATCATTGGAGGGAAAGCTATCTTTTTCCTTTGCACAAAGGTAAGGGCGATACGCGAAATTGCGATAACTACCATTCTGTCAAGCTGATGTCACACACCATGAAGATCGTTGAGCGGGTATTAGATGGCCGGAAAATAATAAGGCTATCTGATGACCAGTGCGGGTTTGTCTCGAGTAAATCAACAACAGATGCATCATAATGGAAAAACATCGTGATTCCTTAAAGGACTTGCATATGGTGTTGGTTGATTTTGAAAAAGCCTTTGATGCAGGGCAATTGTGAATTGCCTTTTGTTAATATATCGCTTAGTTCATGTGAAAAATGTGTCTTTGATTTTAGGATAACTGATCACTCTATGACGGCTTTATTAGTAGGCATAAACAAAAATAATAATAGTGATAATTGCATATCGTGCAACATAAAATCGAAAATTAATTTCCCTAAACTAAATACTTATCTTTGTTTTGCGTCCTGGGAAGGAGTTTACGCACCACAAAATGCTCCCGAATGCTATGATATTTTTATTGAAACGCTAAAAAAATATATTTTTTCATGTAGTTATACTGTGAGGGTCAATAAATCGTTAAAAAGGCTTAAACCATGGATTAGCTCGTGTTTAATACTTAAAATAAAGAACAAAAATAAGCTTAGGATTAAATGTTCTAAACACCCTTTGAACAGAAACTTAAAAAAAAAAGGTATAAAACGTTGTGTTTTAAATTAAAGAAAGAAATTCCCTTGTGCAGAGACAGCTATTATAGAAATCAATTTAATTTTTGTAAAGGAAACAGTAAACAGGAATGGCAGGTAGTAAATAGTATTTTGAACAAGTCAACTCTTTCTAATAGACCAACTTTGCTTCGTGTAAATGATAAGGTATCTGATAAACGTGAAATTGCGGACAAATTTAAAGATTACTTTGCCACGATAGCAGAAACACTTCTACCACAATCTAATATTTCTATATGTAGTCACTGCAACTGCGATAACGTTGAACCTTTCCAGAGAAACAGTTTTTTCTATGAGCCTGTAACCGCTTTGGAACTACTAAAAACGATTGGTAGCTTAAGAAACTCTAACTCTTGATGGAGTATCCAACCGAATTTTAAAAAAATATTGCTTGGTTTGTAATTGACATATTAGCATTTATTTTCAATAAAAGCATACTCACAGGAAGTTTTCCTGATGAACTTAAATGTGCGGATGTAGTACCACTCTATAAAAATGGGAAATCAGATTGTGTCTCTAATTACAGACCTATATCGCTTCTGCCTTCTGTTAGTAAGATATTTGATAAAGTAATTAAAAATAGGGTTGTAAATTTTCTGATAAAAAATAATTTTTTTAACTCTGCTCAATTTCGTTTTCAAAAAGGCAAATCTACTGAAGATGCTCTTTTAGATGTTTGTTCTCATATTTACTCAAATTTGGACAGGCAAAACAATACATCAGCTTTATTTGTGGATCAGCCTTCGATATGGTTAACCATAACATTTTGTTGGTGAAACTTAGTAAAGCAGGTTTTCGGGGTTTTATGTTCGAGTGGTTCAAATCCTATCTAAATAATAGATCACAAAGAGTGAAAATAGGAGACACCAGAAGTGAATTAAATTACATTAAAATGGGTGTGCCACAAGGCCCGTTGTTAGGACCAATACTTTTTTTAATTTACATTAATTCTCTATTTGAACTCAAATTTAAAGGAGTATTAAGAGCGTTCGCTGATGACTTAGGATGTGAGTATGGCTCAGATAGCCCTATAGATCTAATAGCAGACATTAATTGGGACTTGGACTTACTAAGAATATGGTTTGCTAATCACAAATTAGTTATAAGTTCCAAAACTAAAATTATGTTTTTCAGTTTATCTGGGCAAAACTGTTTTGACGCGAATATCTTATTTCACACACCAAAATGTCCTAAATTCAAACTAATTAACTGTGCCTGTAATTCCCCGATGACCTTCTGTAGCGATCTAAACTGTTGTGATAATTGTTTCCTTATTGAGAAAGTCGATAAGTTCAAGTACTTGAGATTAATCATTGACTCTAATATGTCCTTTTCTAAACATGCTGAGGAGTTGCGAAAATACTTTCGCCTTACTTTAAGATATCTCTTTAATTTGAGAAGAGTATGTTCTACTAAGCTACTGACCTCTATATACTATGGATTATTCCACTCTAAATTGCAATATGGTATTAGCTGCTGGGGTGGAGCCTATTTGAATAAAATTAAACCCTTACTTACGTTGCAAAAATATACTCTGAGAAAAATCAGCTTTAAACATCGTCTTCATCCTAGTTTTCAACTGCTTTAAAGTGTTAAAGATATTTTTTTTAGATCTGGCAACCTTAATTTTAGAATCCTCGACAACTATAATCTTCGTGGAAATTCCCTGCATCTAGTCTCTGTACCTGTATTTCGGACTACCTCGTTTCGTAATTTTTATACAGTGTTTGCTTGTCGCTTATTTAATAAATTACCACAATACCTTAGAATAATAAATTCTCTAAAATTGTTTTTGAAACGTTAAAAAAATTGCCTTTTTAGTTTTTCTTTTAATGATCTAGAAACTTTCGTGAATGTCCAGTCCTAGATAATTTAATAGGTACATATACATATATAAATCTAGCATTTTAGTTTATCTCTGTAATTATTGTTCTCTTTTTCTTTTTTTCTTTTTTTGTTGTTGTTCTTTTTTTCTTATTTAATGCTTAATTTGCTTTTCTTTTGCATATGTTTTTTTTAAATTGCTCAATTATTATGAATTTTCTTTCTATTTTAATTATTTTTTCTTTTTTTTACTTTTCTTTACTTTTTGATCACCCCATCCATATTTTATTATTAAGCTAATTTTTGAGGTGACATTCTACACTATTTTTACTTTTAAATATTGAATGTCTTTAACGTTTCTCTTTTATTTTAATTGTGGAATTATGCACTTAAACTAAGATTGTATTTATAAAGTTTGAGAAATCAAACACTAAACAACCAAAAGATCGCTTATGGGTGGTGCTAGGACATCGAGGAGTTCCAGAAACCTACGTGCGCATGATCATGGACATGTATGAGAGAGCAACGACAAGAGTAAAATGTCCCGCAGGAGTCACCTAAGAGTTTCCAATCAAAGTTGGTGTACACCAGGGAAGCGTCTTCAGTCCTTTGCTATTTATTGCAGTCCTTGATTATCTGCTTGAAGGACTGACGGACCCCAAAGTGCATCAGTTGCTGACGATGGAGCTATCATAATCGAAGATCAAACGTCCCTGCAACGAGCGTTTGATGTGTGGATGCATGCTTTGGGGGGAAATGAGTACCGTATTAGTTAAAAAAAGACAGAGTATCTGATCCACAACTGAGAAAGCTGCCCATTCTCTGATCCACACCGGCCTATTCCAGACATTTACTTGAATGGAAAAGCGCTTACTAAGTGCGAAAAGTTCAAGTATCTGAGATCTATGATCAATAGCGAAGCAACTTCTGATGATGACATCAATTATCGTAAGCGTAAGCGTAGGGTGGGTAAAGTGACGGGAAAACTCCGCAATCTTCTGTGACCTAAAAATATATACTTACAAATAATACCGCAGTTGTACGTCCCGCGCTCACATACTGTTCACAATGCTGGACAATGTACAAAAAGTATAAGGGCAAATTAACGGCAGCTGAGATGAATATGCTTCGTATGACAGAAGGAGTACCCGAGCTTGATAGAATAAGTTCGAAGATTCGAGGAAGCCTTCATGTAAAAGAACCAAACTAAGTAAGCATAACTTCGCCGTATGGGAAGGAAGAAGTAATGTCATTGATATACAAGATAAATAACACCGTGGTCAAAATTAATTCCCGAGAGACACCCGAACGCGGATAAAATTGTTTGGAAGAAACTTTATTAATAATTACTTGATGCTGTGTATCTTCAAGAAAAGAATCAACCCATTTAACAAAACTACCATGAAAACCAAATGCGACAAGTTTCTTAAATAAAATATTATGATTTAACTTGTCGAAAGCCTTCAAAAATCTGTATAGACCACATCAACCTGCTAACCTTTATCAAGTAAATCGGCTATAAAGTAGGAAAATGTAGCTAAATTCGATATCGTTGATTTAGCGCGAACAAAACTTAATTGTGGTAAAGTACTACGAATTATTGAATATGTTAATGTCGGAAGCACAACCATCTTTGAAGATTGGATTAACAAATGCAAGACCAATCAATTTTTCAAAAATATGAATTTAAGTCTACACAATTAGCTTTATGAAAGTTTCTTTGGGGTAACACAATTTCTCTGAGGAATCTATCTGTATGGATTCTGCACTTAATTAGAAGCGGCGGATGGTACCGACCAATTTTCAATAAAACGTCATTACAGCGTAGTACAGAGATATTGGTAGGGTCAATTGATGAGAATACTAAGTCAAGTAATCTGCCATCACAATTGCGAATAGAGTTATATTGGGAAAAGTTAGAAAAAGAAGCGAACGACACAGCTTGACGACGAGATTAGTTGGGATGTACTAGACACTTTGATGCAGCATTAAAATTCCATATGATGCATTGAAATTTCTCAAATATACTACATTGGAGTTGATTGCAAACATTGGTGAAACGGAACCATGAGTTATTACATATTTGATCATAAATCACTGCAGGTGTGTGTGGCCTAGTATAATTGCAGCAAATATAGACCTTCCCACTTTACTGCATTCCTACTGGTCCGCCTGTGAGGTTTGCCGGTTTGACCTCAGAAAGAACCGGCAGCCTTCCCGGTTTCGGATCACTTCGTTACTGAGGCCAATCGAATGCTGGTGTTTTTGCATTTATGTGATCCAGTTGTTTTTTGATCTGCCTTTTTTACGCGATTGAGTAGGAACGTTGATTGATATTGCCTTTTTGACGGGGTTGGAAGGATCTCTCCTTTGAACATGACAATACCAACTGAGCCGGTCGTGCTCTATCTTGCTTGTGATGGGTTCTTTTACATGATGATTTCCTCAAATCTTTGAACTTCTCTTAATGCATTTTTTTTGATTGTACGGGTTATATCAGATTCTGTCTGGGAGTCTGTACGAGTATCAGCCGCGTGTACACTGCCATTAGTGAGGTTATCGCTGGACATTTGCCGTACACATATTCCACATTTTCAACCAGACATTATACCAGACGCTAATTCTCGGAATAATTCTTTTGTAATCTTTCCGCATATGGCATGAAAGTATTTATCGCAACCGCTGCTTATACTCGTAATCCCTGGGTTACTTCGGTTTGCACATTTAGTAACCATGACTGGATGACAAACTCTGGATAAGGTACCAAATAAAACTTATAGATCAATAATATTGTGCAAACTAGTGGCACTTTTAGATACTGCGAAATTGTGTAAGTAATTACTGATATACAATACAATGATAACTTTTCGAAATTTATTATGATGATAAATAAAATTTAATGAAGGCGATGTTATAATACCCGTGCGATCAGTGTGACAGTTAAGTTTATATTACATTCCTTATAGTCCAGTAAAACTATGAAAAAGGAAAGTAGGACCCCGGGATTTTTGGAACTCTGTCAATTGTTTCCTCAAAATGGTTTAAAAAATATGGCAAATAATATTGTTTAGAGTTCATAAAAATGCGAATGCATGCCTGAGATTTTAGGGTTAATCAACTCGGTCAACACCTCGTATGCTTGCGGTTTCCAACATCACTTTAAAGAACATCGCTCTAAATATACCTCATATCCTCGCTCATCTTTTTGATTTAAGAATTTCCACCGGATATTTTTCCATTAAATTAAAATGTAAAGGGTAGTAGAAAAGAGATTAACAATAACACGCAAATTTCTCTGTTGTCAACAATTTTTCAAAAAGCTGTTAAAACTAGAATGTTGGGTTACCTTAATAGATTACATTTATGCAATTTGGGTTTAGGGAAAGACTTTCTACCAAAGATGCTCTTATAGTATTTTGTTTTTTATTTAACAAAGGCTTGGATGGAAACAATTTTCCACTGGTTTATTCGTGGACATTACCAAATCGTTCGATATGGTTAACCACAGCATTCTCCTTAACAAGTTAGGTTAGGTTAGGTTGAATTGGCTGTCAGCAAAAGAAGCCAACACACTTAGACCAATAATAGTTCCATTGTGATACCACATGTGTTTGAGACGCGCCCTCTAGCCTACTCGTTGAACCATTTAGAGCTTTTGATGAAGCGTAGAATGTACCTAACGTCAATATTATTCAGATCATCTAGGTCATTGAAACAGAAGGCTCCTAAGTGGAGTTTCCTTCTTTGGGAGAGAGCTGGGCAGGTTCAAAGAAGGTGAAAAATAGTCTGTTCCTCCTCCTCGTCCATGCAGCTTCTGCAGAAATCGTTAGAGAATACGCCAAGACTTGTTGCATGCATGCCTATTAGACAGTGTCCAGTAATGACACCTATAACAGCACTAATATGCTTCCTATTTAGAGAAATCAAATTCCTAGAGAGTTTCAGATCCAGCATATGCCAAATCTGTTTTGTCCCTAGACAAGTTGTACTTCTTGTCCACTTTGAATTTGTCTTTACGGTAGCATCCAGCTTTAATTTAAGTTTGTATGTAGCGATAGGCATACCCAGTAAACTTTTGGCTGGAAGGATGGGTATTGTTGTTCCATGTCTGGCAAGTTCGTCAGCCTTACAATTCCCTGGAATATCCGTATGCCCCGGCACCCAAATTAGGTGAATATTAAACTGCTCCGCCATCTCTATAGGAGACGATCGGCAGGCTAGAGCTGTATTTGTTGAGGAAGATTCCAGGGACTTGATTTCGGCTTGGCTGTCTGAAAAGATGCGGATATCAATGGCCGATATCACGTTTTCCTTTAGCCAAGACAAGACTTCCCTTATTGCCACCATCTCCGCCTGGAACACGCTACAATGGTCTGGGAGACAAAAAGAGAGGTTTAAATTAAGCCTATCAGAGAAGACACCACCACCCACCCCGTCGCTAGTTTTTGAACCGTTGATATAGAAATGTACCGACTTTTCTTCCGTAAAACCACCTTCTTCCCAGAATGCTCTGGAAGGGATGGTAACTTGGAAGTTTTTGTCAAAATTTAACTTGGGGATAGTGTAGTCAATGTCTTCAGGAAAGATATTAAATTTATTTAAGATGGAGGCGTGGCCATAATTTTTTTTAGACCACTGTGAAGTAGCTTTAAGGCGAATAGCTGAGTTAGCTGCCATTTGGCTACCATAAATATCAAGGGGTGTTAAATGAAAAAGAATGTCCATAGCTGCGGAAGGTGTCGTCCACAGTTCTCCACTAATGCACAGACAAGCTAAACGTTGGACTTTGTTTAATAACTTCTGGTTTGTTGCCTTATCCAAGGCAGTCCACCAGACAACTATCCCGTACATGACGTTCGGTGTAATGACCGAGATATAGAGCCAGTGAGTTAGTCTAAGTTGTAAGCACCCAATGGCTTTTTTGCAAGAGAAGAGTGCTACAGTGGCTTTCTTAACTCGTTCCAGTATATCAGATTTCCAGCTTAGTTTCCTATCCAAAATAAGACCCAGGTATTTTGCTTCGTTGGAGAAAATTAAGCTTGTTCCATTAAGGGATGGAGGGTCAATAGGTGGGATTTTGTATTTCCTTGAGAAGAATACTAGTATGGTTTTGTGGGGGTTCACTCCTAGACCACACTGAGCTTCCCATTTATATAGCTTATTCAAAGCGTTTTGTAGGAGCTCTTTTAAGGTAGTTAGGTTTTTACCGGAGACTGCTATAGCAACATCGTCCGCATAAGCGATAACTTCGCAACCCTCAGCTTCGAGGATTAGCAGTAGTTCATTGACCACCAGAAGAAGTGGTGATAGGACGCCCCTTGAGGGGTACCCCTACTGACATATCTTCTCACAGAAGACCCACCCAGCTTTGAGTTGATAATCCGACCATTAAGCAGTAAATTAATCAGCTCGCCGAGTGAACTATCTATCTTCAGATTTGACAGTGCTTTGATTATCACAGATGAGTAGGCGTTGTTAAAAGCGCCTTCAATATTTAGAAAAGCTACCATAGGTAATTCTTATGATACATGGAGTATTCGATTTTATTGAATGTATGCAATGCTGTGTCGACTGATTTGCCCTTACAGTATACATGTTGAGCCGTGGACAGTCGTCGCGTGTCAGTACTATCACGTAAGTGGATATCAATCAGTCGTTCTAGTGTTTTTAGAAGGAAAGATGATAGACTAATAGGACTGAGGTCTTTTGGATTGGCATGTGAATATTTACCAGCTTTGGGTATGAATACTACATTGACTTCTCTCCATATATGCGGAATATGGACCAGATTCAGACAGCTCTGAAAAATATCCTTAACAAGTTACATTATACCGTGGTTCATGGTTCTATATACAGTTGGTTCGTGTGTTACTTAAAAGGCAGAATACAAAAGTAAAAATTGGGGACTACCTCACCAACACTAGGATGTTAAATTTAGGTTTACCTCAAGGGTCTGCCCTTGGTCCCATTTTGTTCCTTGTTTAACTAAACTCCCTGTTCAACCTACAATTAGCAGGTAAGGTTTTGTAGATGATCTTAGTATCTCTTATGGCTCAGTTAGCCATCTGGACTTAATGGGTGAAATAAACCTTGATGTTCACTTTCTGAGATTCTACTTTGCCAAACACAAGCTAAATGTAAGCAACAAAACCAATTTAATGTATTTCACCTTAAGAATGCAATAGCTTCCAAATTCTATTTCCGTGCTCAAAATGGCTTAGGATACAAAATGTTATATTGTGCAAGTACTGTAGTGGTATTCGATGAAGGTGGAAATTGTAATACGAGTATGAATTGTTTCAAAGTAGAAATAGTTAAAGTTTTTAAATATTTAGGTATTTTAATTGATCAAAATATGAGTTTTTCCAATCATACAACGATTCTGAAGCAATATTTGCGCTCTTCTATGCGTAGCTTTTATCATTTAAAAAAATGGTCATAACAGAACTTTAAGAACAGCCTATTTTGACATATTCCGTTCTAAATAACAATATGGTATAAGCTATTGGGAAGGCGCTTGCCAAGAAAAACTTCACCCTCTGGTAGTTTTGCAGAAACGTTTTATCAAATAGAACTGCGGTGTTAACCATTGACCCTCTCTTTAAATCTTTAAAAATTCTGCCGGTTAGACATCTGTACTATTTTAAAGTTTCTAAGTTATTCTCTATGAGAGGTGCCTATATCTGATCTCTGAAGCCCGTTCTTTGCGATGCAATTTAGACCGTTCCCAATTTCCGTACCATCTACTTCAGGAATTTCTACTCTGTTGTGTCTTTCAAGCTATCAAGCTTTGCAGAATTTTAAACAGCGACGGCTACCAATTCTGCTCATAAAAGCAATTGCAAAAATAATGTGAAATAAAGGAATAATTTATAAATAAACACTACGAGTATTAGACTTATTCATAGTGAAAAAAATGAGTTAAATAAACATAACTTTAAGGAAATTGTATGCTCTTCGTACATATTTGAAAGGAACTCTGGATTATTCAATAAGATAAATGTACCATTTAAACCCCGATTTTCTCAAGATCATACAATAAGTACAGGTTGGATGGATCAGGTAACAATCCCATGAACAAAATAGATCCTTTTTGGGAAAACTGCAAATTTTCAAAATATCCCGGATCGATTTTCCTCGTTGGCCTATGCACAAACCCCAAATAAAAAGTTTGTTGAAGTAAGTTCGACTTTTCATTTAGCCTGCAGTTTAAGGTACAGATGTAAAGGATTGCGAGACTTAAATACTTTTCGAATTCCATTAGAATACTATTACCAAAATTGACAAAAGTAATGGAATCGAACGGTTTTGTGAAGTAAACATAAGCATAATACACGTAGAGTCATGAATTGCTATACGCAGAATAAATGTGTCAGTGTTTTTGACAAATAATCGGTAGGTGGTTTTGGAGCAACGTGAATTTCGTCGTCGATTCCCTGGTCATGTGGCGCCAACTGGGCAAACATTGCGGTGTTTAGCCGGTCGCCTCGAGGAGATTGGCTCAACATGGGACAGTACCAAACATGGCCGAACCCGGAGCAGACATACGGTCTAGAATATGCAGATGTCCAAAAGGGCCCTTAAAACAACAACCAGACGAAGGGCCATGCAAATGGGCATCAATAATCGGTCTTTACATCGAATTTTGGTGAAAGACTTGAAGATCTACCTACATATACAAAGTGCGAACAGTGCATCAGCCATTGCCTGCAGACTGCCAATCGCGTGTAAATTATAGCCAAGCACTCCTAATCCTCGACCGCGATAAAGATGATTTTGCATTAAAAATACTCGACTTAGAGTTCCTGCAGTCAAATTGCATTGATGGACCGGAGTATCTTGAGTGGATCCAACGATGATAGATCTTCTTTTAAAAGTTGTTATTCATCCAGGTTACTTCTTTTGTGAATCAATGCTCTACATTCTTTAAGTAGATGTCCTGGATTTACTAAACGTAACCGCAGAATCTGCAGTTTCCATTTTGCACTATGCCCAGTTTCCTAAGATGTTGTGGCTTGTTCTTATGGAGTTCCCCCAAAGTTTGGCTGGTTTTATTCTCTCCTTAGTTCTTCCCGTATTAGAGGTCTTAGATCTCTCTCTTGCTAGTTCATCAGCTGCTTCATTACCCTCTACTCCCACGTGACTTGATACCTAGGAGAGGGGCGTGATGTTAAATTGGGCGCATCTTTCAATTGTATGTATCTTTGCTTGGAAAATACTGAAGGAAGTTCCCAATGGGTTTCGAGTACTTGGTTCTGGGCCCGTGTACACCTGCCCCAATTCCCGTAGATGTTTTTCAAGTTGTATTTGCACTACTTTTACCAGAATTTTCTCATATTACCGATCTAAAATGTTAGCTTTTATTTGAATTTTCAACTTTTGATACAGGAACTATAACCGAGGTTTTTAAATTTTTTGGGAAAACTCCACGGGGTAGCGAATAGTTAATAATATCTAAAAGTGCAGAACCCACCCAATTAAAACTGACATTTTCTTGCTCATCAAATTAAAATCACTTTTATCTGGCATCATTTCTATAATTTTTAATAGTTCATCAATAGAATCCAATGTTTTAAACTTAATATTTATTTCACAGCTCTCTACATTATTCACCCATGTTCCACTGGAATATTGTCGTTTATTTCTTTAACACTTTTAACAAAATATCCATTAAATTTATTTGCAATTAATTTGACACCTTCGGCTTTAATTCCATAAAATTCTATAGAGTTTTTTTTAATGTTAACATTTCCTCAAACCAATATTTGTATGCACTCCCACATTGATTTTTGATCATTTGTTTCATTTAGTTGATTTTTTATATATTCACACTGTTTTATTTAAATTTCTTTTGCATTCATTTCCTATTTTTTTTATAAACCTCCCAGTCCGAATCCTGCCCTCTCATCAAACATTTTAAATGACTTTCACCTTTTTTTTTTACTTTTGCCTTCGGAGTTCGTCATTAAACCACTTTTGTACATCACCGTTTACAGTCTTTACCACCACAAAAGTATTAATTATGTTTAACATTTCATTTTCGAATATATCGCTCATACATAGAGTGCCGTTCGAAAAATGTTGCTCAAACATTTTATTATCCTTTTCGGGCGCAGTTCTTGGAATTTATGAGAGCTACTGGGTTTTTTTGCACTAGGTAGCAAAATGTCGTTCAAATAGTGCTTAAAAGTCGATGTTATTGTAATATGCGAACTACGGCTCGAGTAGATAAAACGATATTCTGTGAAATTATTTCTTTATTTTCTAGTCTATAGAACAATTCAAGTTCACACTATACTATTCTTCGCAAATTCTTTTCTTACAAGGTCTCTTTCCTCTCAAATCACTTTATCTCCTTTCAATTACTTAATTCACAAATCCAAACTAATTACTTCTTCTTGTTAACTCTCAACTTTCATTTTATCACAAAATTACAACTTCGCCCATTATCACTTTTCCAATCTCTTCGTGCGGTTCAAAACCAACTGCGCTGTCTCGATCGCCATCTGTCCTTAAATAGCCGCATTTCTAATAGCCAGAAACTTCTAGCAAATTCTTCGACCACTGGAACAAAAAATTCTGATGTAATAATTCCAGGATGACAGCTGCAGCCAATAATCCCTTGTTCTTTTTTATCCGTGATATTATCCGAACTGTGGAGACTAATTGCAGACACGAACCTCGAATGATAAGACACTTGGGAACAAAATTATGCCAGAATGAAAAGACACTTCGGAATTTGTTGCATTATGCTACATTATGTTACATTATTATGAATAAGAATTGAATTAGCTCGTGATAGCAGTCTGAAACGAACCGAAGTAATTTAGTGAAACAAAATGGGAAAAATCAGTTCGGAGTGCAAAGCTAATATTTTGTGTCTGTAACGTCTTAATTTGACAACACGTGAAATTTCTAGAAGATTAAATGTTGCTCAACAAACTGTGGCATGGAATTTAAAAAAAAATATCGTGAGACTGGCACTACCAGCAGAAAGAAAGGCTCAGGGAGGCCAAAAAAGACGACCCCAGTGGAAGATCGTTTATTGGTCCTGTACAGCCGTGGGCATCGGTTCAAGACATCGGTGGATCTTAAAAACGATCTGTGTCGAGCTACAGGAAAAATAATTTTGTCAAGCTCAGTGAGGAAAAGGCTCGTGAAAGCTGGACTTAGAGCACTCAAGCCAGTACTGAAGCCGGATTTTCCAAAAAGAGTCAGAGAAAAACGATTGCTCTGGGCTCAAGAGCATCTTGATTGGACTCAAGACATGTGGAACAATGTTATCTTTTCCGATAAGTCAAAGTTTAAGCTGCATGTTGGAGATGGGAGGATTCTTGCGCGAAGAGATCCAAAGGAAAGACTGAGCTCTAAATGCATCTTACGGATGCTCCCCAAAACTGAAGGTGTGATGGTCTGGGAATGCTTCTCTGGAGATGAAAAGGGTAGAATGGTCTTCCTAGAATCGAAAGTCACTGCAGAAGTTTACCTACGGGCTCTGGAAAATGTATTAGAGCCCTCTGCGCTGGAGCTTTTTTGGTAACACTTGCAGATTTATTTTTCATACAGCTAAAATTGTAAGCATGAACTTGTTTTTTTTTTTTAATATGAAAGACTAATATCAAGCTTTTAAATAAGCTAGAACTTTTATGACTAAAATTAAAATTTGTATTTTTTTTTTTTTTTTATTTCTTATGTTGAAAAGTACTTCGAAGAAATAATGTCGATATATTAAGTTGGCCTCCCAAAAGTCCAGATCTCAATCCAATTGAGAATATCTGGTCAACAATGAAACTTAAGGTTGTAGAGAAGCGTCCAGAGTCAATTGAAAACCTAAAAAAATTACTTATCCCAACCTGGAACACCATGCCTGCTTCCACATGGAAAAACCTATCTGAGTCAATGTCTCGCCGATGTGCAGCTGTCCAACAAGAGGAGGTCCAACGAAGTACTAATTAGATAGAGAATGTTTCTGAGAAGCAATAAAAAAACAAAAACACTGCACCAATAAAGCATTTTTCTTTAATCCCTAAAAATGAGGCAGGTACCTAAAAAAACAATTTTTCGGTCTAACAACTTTTTGCTCCCACGACTGCGTGTGAAAAATTTTAACACTCTAAATGTATCATGAAACTATTGAAACCGCATAAGAAAACAAATCCTCATTAAAAAATATGTAGTTATTGCAACAAATTTGACAAAATTCGAAAAAAAAAAAGGTTGACCAACATTTTTCGAATGGCACTGTATGTTCGTCACCCCGAATTGAGATACCCAATCTATTTATTACACTTCTCCTTATTGCTTGTGTAAATTGGAAACTATTATATTTTACGAATTTTATCTTTTTTGATCTACAGCACTTGTTTTCATGTTTTACTTATCTTCTTCTCTATAAATAAAAACCAGTTGCCGCATGTATGAAAGATCATCACTTGAGAACGGCTCGACCGATTTGGCTGATTTTTTTTTGTTGTGTTCGTAATTTTTGGAAAACCCACCGGAAAAGTCGGAAATTTATATGGTATTTTTGTATGAAAATCTCAATAAAAAAAAAAAAAGACGTTAAGTTTGACAGTTCTGCTGTCACATGTTTTCATAAAAGGAACAAATTCCGATATGGTGATCATATCTTTGGTTCATTCCAAACCGTAAAATTCATCAATTTGGTGTTTGCAAAGATTGAGTTCGTGGTAATTTGGTGTTTTGCAAATATTCAATTGATTTCAGTTCGTGGTTTTTTCTTTGGAAAAAATGCCACCAGTGTGTCGTCGAAATATCGGTCGGCGTACGCGCAACGCAAGCCAACTATATGAACGTAAAGTCAATGAGAGTGACAAAGAGCGTAGACAGCGTTTGAAGGGAAATCGAATAAGAATTTCTCATGCGCGATCCATTATGACTCCGGAACAACGGACACAGTCGAATTCGACTCGCTCTGTTGGAGCTTACACACAAAATAATTTGGAATGTCGACAAAACAGACGGCCAAACGTGACAATTCGAAATGAACGTTTGGCGTTCAGATACGATTCATCAGTCGATTACGCCGCGGATGTATCGATCGACTTCGGAACAATGAGCACTGCTTATCTACATTCCAATGTTTTGAAGTTTCGACACGAACTGCCATGATTATGTTGTGCGAGCGGAAAGGTCAAATTACCACAATTGGCATCGCCACCAGAGCCACTGGCATCATTGCTTTCTGGCCAAAAACGATCAAAGCATTTCTTGCAGAATATACAAGTTCCTTTCAAATGCATCATTTCAAAAGTACAACAGTTCCTTTAGCGAATATTATCGGACTGCAACACACATCACATACATAAACAAACCTCAGCGATTTACAACGTTTCACCGAGGCTCATAAATCAAGAATTTGTCTTCAATTTTATAGATTCAAGGGCAAATTGACCACCGTGCAGGAGCATTGTTGCCGCCAGTGAATGCTGATCACAAATTTCTTCATATTTATTTCCTTGGAAATGCTGATGATGAAATCAATCAGCGTTGTGCCATTAGTCGTGCGGTAAAGCGAGAGATTATTGTGCAACTGCAACAACTCTCACATGAACACAATCAATTGGTTACATTGTTCAAGACTGGAATCAGTCAAATCGGTCGAGCCGTTCTCAAATGATGATCTTTCATACTATACATGCGGCAATTGATTTTTATTTATAGAGATTTTTAGAAAGTTTGACAGTTTAGTCGATAAACTGATTTGAATTTTACATAAGCGAGTATATGTACACTCGAAAAACATACTCTAATCTATCTATCTATCTTCTAAATATATAGAAAATCAATTGCCGTGCGTTAGTCTCGCAAAAACTCGAGAACGGCTAGACCGATTTGGATGATTCCTTTTTTTTTGTTTTATTCGTCTTAATACTGTTGTAATTTAGGAAAAAAGAAAATTCGGAAAACCCAAACAAGCCGGATAATCGAAAAAAATCGAAGTTTGCGTTTTGTATGGGAATGCACTTAACACCATCAATGGGAATTGTATTTCGAAAATGAGCATTCATTTATAAAGTCACTTCGGATTACTTTCAATAGATGGCGCTGGTGGTGGACCTATCATAACCAGCGGACGTGAGGGCTAGCTAACATAGGTCGTCGCAGTCAGTCAAATGCGCGGCGATCTACTTCACGTGCGAACCGCACTGATGACCGCATCAGTTCGCGGTTAACATGTAAGTCAAAATTGAAACTGACATATATTCGTTTGAACCAAAGGCAGCTCCGATCCGCGATCCGATTAATGCCGACGGCGATGCAAACACTGTGGGAAGAATGGAAATTTTGCGGCCACTTACATCGAAAGCCCTCGCCACATGCACGAGTACGCGCAAGACCTATTCATAACATTCACCTGTAACCCTCAATGGATCGAAATCAAGAAGGAACTGCTACCCAGCCAAACATCAGTTGACAGACATGACATTACTGCCAGAGTTTTTAAACAAAAATTGAAATCTCTGGCGGATTTCATCATAAAGCACCGTGTGTATGGCCAAGTTAGTTGTTGGATGTACTCTGTTGAATGGCAAAAACGTGTTCTGCCTCATGCGCCCATTTTGGTTTGATTCGTTGACAAAATCAGACCGGATGAAATCGATTCCATCATCTCAGCCGAAATGCCGGATGAAGCTGTTGATCCCAATTTGCATGCAGTGGTGACTAAGAATATGATCCATGGACCTTGCGGAGTTTTTAACAACGACTCACCCTGTGTGATCGATGGTAAGTGTTCCAAGCGATACCCGAATGACGGATACCCATTGTGCCATAGGCGATCAGTTGTGGACGATGGACGATCTATAGCTGTGAAGGTCAAAGGGCAAGATGTTGATGTGGACAATCGTTTAAATGTGCCACATTACAACCGAGTAACAACACAGCAAAAAGAGCTCTTAACTCAAGCAGAACACAATTGAGATTGATGGTGGGACTTTTAACAGGGCACATCAATCTCAACAAACATTCGTTCAGACTCGGGATAGCTGATACAGCAATCTGTGCCAACTGTGAAGAGGAGGAGGAAGATATAGAACACTTCCTCTGTCACTGCCCCGCTACAGCGAGGCTAAGGCTGAAAATTCTGGGATCTCCAAGGATTCCGGATATTACACACCTCAATAAGAAAGGAATTGGTGATATATTGGAGTTCGCCAAACGAACACTACGATTCCCCGATCACTATACGATATAGTTGATACTACCCATGATCCCTAGACCTAAATCCTCTCAATACATAATTCCAAAACACTTCACTATTCCTTACAGTTACGCTGATGAGGGGAACACAACGGGCCCAATGGAGGCCTAAGTGAAGAGCATAAGTTCACCCTCTCAAACCAACCAACCAACCAAGCTGTTGATCCCAATTTGCATGCAGTGGTAACTAAGAATATGATCCATGGACCTTGCGGAGTTTTCAACAACGACTCACCCTGTGTAATCGATGGTAAGTGTTCCAAGCGTTACCCGAATGACGGATACCCATTGTGCCATAGGCGATCAGTTGCGGACGATGGACGATCTACAGCTGTGAAGGTCAAAGGGCAAGATGTTGATGTGGACAATCGTTTAAATGTGCCACATTCGCCGATATTGTCCAAGGCTTTTGAGGTTCACATCAATGTGGAATACTGTAACTCCGTCAAGTCGATCAAGTACATATGCAAATATGTGAACAAAGGCAGCCTTATCGGTTCGGTGTGACAAATGTAAACGACGAAGTATCTCAGTGTCAGATGGGTCGCTATGTGAGCAGCAACGAAACACCCTACAGTTGTGCATTTGGTAGTGCATCTGGAAAACGGGCAACGAGTGTATTTTAATCCAGAGAACGCAGCGGGCAGAGCGGCACGGCCACCGTCGACAGCATTGACAAGCTTCTTCTCGGTTTGCCAAGCAGATGTTTTCGCTCGCACTTTGCTGTATGCTGCCACGCTACCACACATGCAACGATTTCAATAATCGTTTCAGCATCGGAAACAAGGAACACCAGTTGAAGGACATTCAAATGTATTTGCTTCAGACGCTCTGGGTCGCATCTACACTGTGCATCCAAATAACTACGAACGTTACTATCTTCGATTGTTGTTGTTGAATTTTCGTGGTCCGACGTCGTTTCAACAATTGAGAACTATTAATGGGCATCTGGGTGCGTCTTACCGTGAGGAATTTCAACTCTTACAGTTGCTCGAGAACAATTCGCATTGAGACAATACGCTCAAAGATTCCGTCATATCTTCATCACTGCATCAAATTCGCACATTGTTTGCGATTATCATATCCACATGTTCCCCTTCGAATGGGTGCCGCGTTTGCGCACAATCGACAACAAACGCATTCGTTTGACAACTTCAAAGGTGTGTTTGGCGATGTTCCAGAAAAATTCGGCTGAGTTTTTGCGCCTTTTCGTAACCGTGGATGAAACCTGGATTCACCACAACACACCAGAAACCAAGGAACAGTCAAAACAATGGACACCTCCTGGCGAATCGAAGCCGAAGAAGACCAAAGCGGGTTTGTCAGCAAACAAGGTCATGGCGACAGTTTTTTGGGATGCTCGCGGTGTAATTCACATCGATTACCTTGAAAAGGGTAAAACGATCACCGGGGCATATTACGTAGAACTGCTGGATGGATTCCAAGCCGATTTGAAGCAAAAACGGCCGCGTTTGACGAAAAAAAAGTTCTTTTTCACCAGAACAACGCACCGGCGCACAAGTCCGCAGTCGCAATGGCAAAATTGCATGAATTAGACTACGAACTCCTCCCTCATCCAGCATATTCCCCAGATTTAGCCCCCTGCGACTATTTCTTGTTTCCAAACATGAAGAAATAACTCAGAGGTAGGAGATTTGTGTCGAATGAAGAGGTCATCTCTGAAACAAACGCTTATTTTGAGGGGCTCGAGAAATCGTATTATTTGGAGGGCATCAAAAAATTTGAGAAATGTTGAATGAAATGTAAAGAGCTAAAAGGAGACTATGTTGAAAAATGATGTGTTTTTATACCGAAAAGAGTGTTCCTTATTTCATTTTTCAGGGACTTATTGACCCACCCGTCATTTTTGAAACTTGTGAAACCTCTGATTTGTTTGATGTTTACTGGCAAAGAATTCCAAAGACAAATGCTAAGTACGAGTATGTTGAACGTTCTCACAGACTGACAGAAGTTTAGTTTGTTATACAAATAACGTTCATACAGTCAGAATGATTTTATGGAGAAAAATACAATTTCTTGCACTGATATACTGCGAGAGAATGCAATCTACGATATTGGTTTGGTAGGCTGATATGTGGCCACATCTCCGCAAACCATAGACATACCGAGTCTCAACATTGAATGTAGTTTGTATTCAGAAGCAGAGTCCAATCTTGGATACACAACTTCGGAATAACTGATCAGGGGCAATAGTAATGTTTTAGCTAGAAGTTTTCTCAGAGCTCCATAAATACGCCCAACAATCAAACTAACTTAATCATTACCAGACAAATGCGTGCTCACTTTAAAACCTAAGCTTGATACTGACTTCGAGAATGGTACTTTGAAGTCTTTCAGACAAATGGAGGGAAAGTCATTTGTATTGGATTTCATATTTGAGCACTTGTGTCTTAGCTGAATTTAGGGAAAAACCATTTGTCAAATCCTCATTAATCCTAACAATAAAGTCTTTAATGAGACCAATAGGTCTCGACAAATAAATCTGTATGCCATCAGCATAGTGGTGAAAAGAAACATTTTTGCAAGCACTGGGTAAGTCAGTTATGAACATACAAAAGAGTATTGAGCCCAATATCGAACCCTGGGGTGCTCCTGATATAAGGCTTCTACGTTCCGAAATTACCTCTCTGAGTTCTGTTTGATAAATAATTATTTATAAGACATTTAGCTCTATCACTAAACCCAAAATAGCAGCAAGTTTTTGGCATAAAATATCATTATTAACGCTATCAAAGGTCTTGAAGAAATCAAGGAGGCACAGGATCGTTAATCTGTCTTTATCAAGTTGAGATCTTATATAGTCATGTACCGAAACGTGTATAATTGTTTGAAATTAAACTAATTACATTTATTTCAAAATAACTAATTAATATTTTGTATTAAAAATGTTAATAGAAATAAACAGCACACACGTATGTGCTATTCGTTTGTACTTAGGTATATACTCGTATTGTTCTGATTTAAATTTTATGCGAAGTCGAAAAGAGGAGACGAAATTGTAATTTTCGAAAAAATGCGTTAAGGGGCTAAAAAGAATCTTTTTGACAATATGTCAAACATATTAATGCCATTCTATGACATATATATGAAAATGATTAGATTCTCTGTTATACGAGTAGAAATACCAAGACTTATCAAAATTCCAAGATACAATTTTTTCACGAAAACAATACTTGTTCTTTATAGGACCAAGTAAAAATCTTATCATCATGTCGAACTTAAATAGATTTCTGGGTCTGTGGTAGAAATTGCATTCTCCTCCATAATTTATGAGCAGGCCTTCAATTGTGAAACCCGTATGTGGGTGTTTCTGCAGAACTTGGTACACAATCTTCTCTCTAACTTCAGAGCATGAAGACAAATATCGCAATTCAATGCTTATTCAGGGTGTTGTTCGTATGCCATGGATAAAAAGTTCCCAAGAAGGAGAAGAAGGATCAACATTTTTGAATCCTTATCCATGATACGAGTATGTTGTATATCCTGAAAGTTTATTCCACTTTTTTCCTTCGATTTTACAGTGCGCTGGTGTACATTGTCCTTGAATGGGACTGTCAAATGAGAAATACGAATAAAATCGTCGTCTTGCAAGCACTGGGCGGAAATCTGCAGCCGAGTATAGTAGTCACGTGGAAATTGAAGATGAAAATGAAAGAACTTATTGGCACGAAATGTGTTTTGTGCTCATGTTACCCGTGTTATGTATCTATCATATAAAGTTGACGGCAACGATGGCGTCTTGGTGGATATGGGGGCTGTGAACTGCTTGAGTGAGCGAGAATATTATGAAACATTCGATTGATTATTTTATAATATTTCAATTTATATGCCGTCACATCAATATCATGTGTCTGATAGATAAAAAGAGTGCGCGTTGCGTTATGTATTAATAAATATCATTGGGAGTTGCTTACAAAAATCTGTTTTGCTCTTATTTTACACTTGTTTGTTCCAGCTTTGACGAGACTTCAGAATTTCGAAAATTTAATAAAATCACGGACAGAGAGATTTATAAACAACATTGGTTGTTTATATCAATATAAAAATCACACCGCAAGTAAAATTGGCCTCATCGCAGTGACGGCTCGTGACATGAGCTACATGGAGTTCATAATCAGCACAAGCAAATAACCTTCAAATTCTTTGTATTTCGACTCTGGCACGGAAAACAAAACTCATTCGAAAAATGGAAAATAAAGTACACACAAAAAGAGTTTTAAATTTATTTTATTTTAACTTAGAAATTTCGAAAACAGTGAGTCCTGTAAAAGCAGGTCTTGAAATTCTCTATATTGACGGTGACGAATTTTTCAAAATTTTAATAAATTGGAGGTACGCATACAAAATTTTCAGATAATAGGAGAAAGTATTTCCATTCTAGTTAATGGTGATCTAAATATCAGAATTGGTGGTAGCGGATGAATATCGAAATATCTTTAAAGCAGGCACATGTAAGAGTATAAGGAAATCAAGAACAAATTTATGGAACTGTGCAGTGAGTATGGACTAGTCATAACCAATGGATTAACAAAATGGAGACGAAGTTGGAAATTTCACGTATGTCAGTGCCTGGGGAAATTCTGTCAGTGATATATGTATGTATGTGCTGCATCACAAGAGTTACTTAGCCACATACAAAGTTCCTCAGTAGAAGGAAAAAACATGGTCGGATCATTTACCAATATCGTTATCGTTAACGTTTAAAACCGAGCATAGACCACGAAAAAAAACTTAACATGTTACCAACGCTCAAGGGGAGAGAAAGCAATAAAGAAATACATTACCAAAATATCTGTGGCAACAAGCAAAAACAACACAAGTCGACTTATGTCAAAATTAAGTTATTGATACCATCGGAGGCGCCATACTCGATTTTATAATGTTCATTTTTTTTTCATTATCTATTACGGTTACTCAGTTATAGATCGGGAAAAAACAACATAAGTCATTTGCCCGCAAATATTCGAATGGAAAAATAGCATAAGTAAAGATTTCTGTAAATGTTTTGACATGTGCTTTTATACTCCAGCGGTTAATCAAACTAACGCAAACATAAGTAGACTTATGCTGTTTTTTCCGAAATTAGTTTTTATTATAAAAACATAAGTGAACTTGTGTCGTTTTTCAAAAACGAAGAGGTTTCCTCTCATCGAGGAGTTCTTTTGGCAGCACAGAATTGCATCGACTCTGCACTCTTTAAAACTTCAAACACCGCTAATTTTGAGTTAATTTTTGTCGAAATAAGTATATATGGGTGCAACATCTACATCTTCTGCTGCTACATTTGCCCTTCCCAGCCCACTCAATCCTATCAGCTTGCCATTGACGTGATTGATTCTCTATTTAATGTTGTGGACATACGCGATGCTGTCATAATCTTGGGGGATTTTAATATTCCCGATCTTCAATGGGCGTCCCACTTTGCCGCAACAAATTCCTTTTCAGACAAAGAGTCCGTTTTCATTGACTTTCTCTCTGATTCTGGCCTTCATCAGGTAAGTGACGTTACTGAAAGCTTACGTAGGAAACTCGACCTGATCCTCTCATCAGAGACAGAAAAATGTGTTGTTTCAGCGAGCAACCATCTTCTTTCCATAATAGACCGCTACCACCCTCTATCTCTTACATTTTTTTTTATAAAACCATTAACAAAACCCCTCACATTGAGAAGTTTTACAGCTTTAATTTCCATAAAGCAAACTTCGTAAAACTGAATTACTTGCTAAGTAACGTTAATTTCAACGTTATTTTTGAAAATCGGAGCATTTCTATAGATAACTCTCTTCTGTTGTTCTACTCCGAAATTCACTGTTTCACACAATCTGTCCCATTAGTGCTCCAGAAGAACTCTTCGTCTTCCCCATCCTGGTTCACTAAAAAGTTATGCTCGCTTCGCAATACTATAAATATACTCTGGCGCATTTTAAATCTCGATCAGACTTTTCCAATTACCTCCACGGATCCATCAATTTTCCCGAACTCTGTGAATCTCTTTTTCTTAAATAACTAGATCGCCTGTATAATCTCCGACCCCAAACGATTTGTCCACGTCATCAACTTTGAAATTGTCTAATACTTCCTCGAATGGTCCTAAAATTATTGCAAAATTATTTGCGCATTACTTCAGCCAATCATTTAATATCTAACCACGTGCTCGAACTTGACCTTGATTATTTCTTCTACGTGAGAAGCTATGCCCAAATTTCATTATACTCAATTGATATATCCGTGGCTCTTTCCGAGTAGATGGAAAACAACATTTGTCCCTAAAAAAGGCGAATCTTCCTCCCCGTCCAATTACCGACCCATTGCACTTACGTCCCTTCTTTTCAAGGTCATGGAAACGCTGATAAATCGTAAGCTTATGAAATATCTTGATTCACGAAAACTCCTTAATGACCGGCAGTATGGTTTTCGTAGCAACAGGTCCACTGGTGATTTGATGGCATATCTCACCGAGAAGTGGAACCAATCTCTCCATCACTTCGGCGAAACCAAGATGGTTGCGCTTGATATTTCAAAGGCATTTGACAGAGTTTGGCATCAGGCTCTTTTGTCGAAAATGCGTGCATATGGCATCGATGAGTCAATGAATTAGAAATTACCTTTCGGGAAGTTTAATACAAGTTCTCTTGGACGGCTTCAAGTCTGCAATTCACCATATAAGTGCTGGTGTTCCCCAAGGCTCTGTTTTGTCTCCGACTCTCTTTCTTATTTCTATAAATGATCTCTTGTCTGCAACTTCTATTCCAATCCATTCCTTCTCTGATGACAATACCTTCAGTCATCATCATATTCATTTCCTAACTCACGTCCTTGCTCTTCGGCCGTAGAAGGGGAACGGCAACGTATGTTAAACACATTAAATTCCGACCTGGACAGCATAATTAAATGGGGTTCAACCAACAGAGTGGAATTTAATGCTTCCAAAACACAATGCTGTCTTCTATCTCTCAAGCGAAACCAAAACCCTCAACCATTGTCTATGGGTGGCACTTGCATCATTGAAACCAAAAGACTTGTCATTCTCGGTATGTATATTAATAACCATCTTCGATGGAACGATCACATATTCGAGGTCGCCAAAAATGCTGCAAAATGTCTAGGATTCCTTAAGCGGTGCAAGAAATATTTTACCCCGTCTGTTCTGGCCTCAATTTATAAGGCATTCATCCGCCCTAAGCTGGAATTTAACGCCCATATCTGGCCCGGTGCACCCAAGACCGTTCTGCGCATTCTTGATAGGGTGCAGAATCGCGCGTTAAAACTTATAAGTGATAGAGACATTGTGAATTCATTCACTAGAACATCAGAGAAATGTCTCCTGTCTCTCCCTGTTTTATCGTTTTTTTTAATAAAAAATGCTCCAGTGAAATAGCTAGTTGCCTTCCTTCCCTTCAAAATTTCACCCGCAATACGCGACATGCTTCGAATGCACATCAGTTTACCCTAAAGCCAAACTTCGGTCGTACTGTCAAATATAGGGATTCATTTATAAGGCCGACGACACGAAGCTCTTACATAATCCCCTTTCACACAAAAGGTTCCAATAACGAAATTTTCAACTACCGACAAATTACTAAATTCTTTGAAAGAATTGTTTATGGTACAATGTTCTTACATTGCAAATCTATCTTTTCCCCAAACCAACATGGATTTCTTAAGGGATCAACAGAAACAAACTTATCTGAATTCGTTTCTAACACTATGTGCGCATTAGAGGTTGGCAAAGGAGTCGATGTAATTACCACCGACTTTAGTAAAGCCTTCGATAAGATCTCGCACGGAATCATAATTTTTAAACTTAAAGCTCTTGGGATTCAACCTGGATTAATTACGTGAATCAAATCCTATCTTAAAGAACGACAATACAAAGTCCTCTTTAGATATTCTATACCCGACCCCTTTATAGCAACATTCGGAGTACCTCAAGGTAGCCATCGTGGTCCTCTGATTTTCATTTTGTCTATTAACGACGTTGACTATATCATCGAAAACTGTTATTTACATATCTGTCTACGCTGATGACATGGAAATCTTCATGCACATTTCATTCCCCGTTAACTCTCGCCCACTTCACAACTTTTCAACCTGCTCCCAACAAAATTTCCTTGGACTCAATGTCAGTAAATGCCAAGCCTTTACATACATATACTCGTAAGCGTCTTCCACCAGTCCCTAGATCCTATCTGATGTGTTATTGCGTGATTTACGAGTATGCGCAATCTGTCACAGAGAACTAAATTATCGCTGTCATATTAATAACATTATTAGCAGAGCTAACTCCGCGCTTGGTTTTGTGAAGCACTGGGCTAAGGAATTATCCAACCCATACGAGTATATCACGAAATCTCTCTTTTTCACATATCGCTCCATTCATTTTGATCTACACGGTCTTCCTTGGTACGTCGCATTGACTGTACTATATTTTCTGTTACTTCACTCTTCTCTGATTGCACTTATCTCTTTTAATTGCACTTTGGTCCGAACTTTATGATTTTCTCGTATTTTTCTATCCAAATATTCTCACAATTGGGTTGAGATCTAATTTTTTCCAAAAATCTCTTGTCTCGTTTTTAAACTTGTTTGCGAAATCAAGCCTTCGTTTGATGTTTTCTTCTCTCAAAAGTGCCTTCCACCATGTAACACAACACTTGAACCCTTGGAAATTTAGTTTTGATCCTATTGCCGAGTCCGAAACTTTTATTAAACTAAAGTCTTTAAATTTGTTATTTAATTCCACAGCTGTAATTTTGGGATTCGATATGATTTCTCTCTTTAAAAACTTTTCATCTAATTGTTTTATCTTCCTTTTTCTTCCAGTACCACTATTGTGGTCTACTCTTCCTTCGATCACAAATACCTTGTACTGTGGAATGGATTAAATCGAATAAATTGTCGTTTTCGCGTAGTGTTTTTCCCGATTCTCTGTGAAAAATCACTACAGATCGCTTATCAATTGAAGCGAGTTTTAACCATTTTATCTTTACTTCGGACAAAAACACGGTCTTACCAATAATTCCTTTGAGCACAACTACGAGTACTGCTGTAAATTTGTGTAAATTTTGTGAAAACAAGAAAATATTTCATACGTGGAACGTGGAATATTTTGGGCGTAAATATTCTGCTTAATGTATCTTTTATTAAATTACGTACTTAGAATACAACATTGCATATATTTATATCGTTAAAGTGAGATTGTTTTACTTAAAGTAAGCTTATACGAAAAAGTATTCTCAGCACTGTACATATTTTTTTTTTAATTTTTTTGAAATTTCAAATTTGAGTGATTTTAAAGTGTAAGTATTTTAGGTGTAAGTACATGCGATCCAGTCGTGCGCTTTATTTATTATTACCTTCGGTTCGCGACATTCTAGATTTCAGCTTTCTAAATCAATCAGTTCATATGTTACAAGCCTGCGACAGACGTGCGAACAGACACCGTGTTTAATTCACTAAAAATTATATTGGAGTTGCAATTCTGGTCATGGAAAACTCATTTAAGTTCGACGTTAGCTCCCAAAAGAGTTGCTGGGTTGTTTGGTCTTTTTTAGGTGCTTGATTTCGTTCTCATAATTCTCCAAAAAGTCGACAGGAACGGAGTATGTAAAGGGTGGTTAAGTTTTAAGGGCCGATGTTGATTTTGAATAAAACACAAATTATTTAGGAAATTACTGTCATTTCTTTTTATTATGATAATATTGGTATGGTTCAATTATGTATGGAACAAAATATCGGCCAAATGGCCGCCGCGACCTCGGCGGCACACCTTCATCCGATGGTCCAAATTTTCGATGACGCTGAGGCATAATTGAGGTTCTATGCCGTTAATGTGCCGAATTATCTCATCCTTTAGCTCTTGAATTATTGCTGGCTTATCGACGTTGCTGGCGTATCTTTCAAATAACCCCAAAGAAAGAAGTCCAACGGTGTCAAATCACATGATCTTGGCGGCCAATTGACATCGCCAAAACGTGAGATAACACGGCCATTGAATTTGTCGCGCAAAAGAGCCATTGTTTCGTTAGCTGTGTGGCAAGTGGCACCATCCTGTTGAAACCACATATCGTCCACATCCATATCTTCCATTTCGGGCAATAAAAAGTTCCTTATCATCTCACGATAGCGAACTCCATTCACAGTAACTGCCTGACCGGCCTCATTTTGGAAAAAATACGGCCCGATGATGCCGCCAGCCCATAAACCGCACCAAACAGTCACTCTTTGTGGGTGCATTGGTTTTTCGACAATCACTGCGGCAATTCTGCTTTTTGACGAATCCACTGAGGTGAAAATGTGCCTCATCACTGAAGATGATTTTCTTCGAAAATTGATCATCCACTGTTGCCATTTCTTGCCACCATTGTGACCATTGACGACGCTTGAAATGGTCAAGAGGCTTTAGTTCTTGAGTCAATTGCACCTTGTAAGCGCGTAAATGCAAGTCTTTATGCATAATGTTCATCAACGACGAGCGTGAGAGGTGCAATTGTTGGGCACGACGACGAGTTGAGGTGGACGGCTCTTCAGCCACACTATCGCGAACAGCAGCAATATTTTCTGCAGTACGAGCTGTACGAGCATGCACTGGTGTTTTCACATCTCCTACAGACCCGGTTTGCACAAATTTTTGCACTATTTTTCCGATTGTACGCACATTTGGACGATTAAATTGACCGAAAGAATCACGAAATGCACGATATGCATTTTGATTTGAACGCCCATTTTCATAATAAGCCTGAATAACTTTAACGCGTTGCTCGATTGTGTATCTTTCCATGGTTCAAATTGAGTTAGTCTGAAATTGAGAAATGTCAAATGTAATGCAGAATAAAACTTGACGTTTAGGTGTGGTTCACATTCAACATCGGCCCTTAAAATTTAACCACCCTTTATATATGTCGATAAAAGTAAGGTTTTGGACGCGCAGTATTTAATAATTAACTTCTTTAAGTGGAATATAAAAGTTACTGAGTGGAATATAAATCTTATTTACGATATTTTTTACGATGTCTCGTAATATTCCACTTTTTACATCGAGTGGAATACTTTTAACTATTCTTTTCATATGACGTGGCAGGGAATTCTGCAGGTGGAAAGATTTTGACGAAAAAGTGTCATTCATAAATCAGGCAAGATTATCGAGGAGAATTTATATGCTTTGATCTGTTAGAGATAGAAAAATGTAGTTTTTCGAATGCGAGGTGTCACACAATCTTGTTTTTTTTTTTTCTTGGGGTATTTACCTACATAATAATTTAATTTACTTACCATATTTACATACCATGATAGTTATCATGTTTAGTACGTACATCTGTGAATGTTTAGTACGTACATCTGTGAATAATCCCGGATTTCTAGGATAAACGATTAAAAGGTTACAAGCGTGTTGCGGAAACCATAACAGTTCCACTGAAAATACGTTTCGATTTTCCTTAAATTCCAAAAATAAATTTAAGACTTTGAATCGATAATGTACATTACATTCTTTCAGTTCATGTATACATACGTACATATGTATGTACTTTACTTAGTACAAAGGCCTTTTCTATTATCTGTCATTCATCACTGTGTTAAATTCCACATTAATTAAAGGACGAAGCAAATTGAGTGAACATGAACATATTGACAAGACAAACAACAAATTCAAGAAAAGAAATAAACACAGAGCGTAAATAATCCTCTAACCATTAATCGACAAATCAAAACATTCCACACACACCCAACCGGTCGGCTCTAGCAAAGAGAATCCAGCAACGAATGTGAAAACAACAAAAACGACGACGACCATTTCCGTCGAGTCCTATTCCTGCAATACGAGTATATGTATGTATTTGTAAAAGTATATTACTAAGTTCGACATGGCATCTTGAAGATGTTCCTCCTCACGCTCAGCGTGCTTTAACTGAAGGAGATTCACATTTTGATGATTGTCGAGGAATGTTGTCCCTATAATTCCCCGCAAATTGTCTTCGCATTGTTGATGGTTGTTTCTGTGGAGACAAATGACAGCGAAAAGGACTTATTGGCAAGACATTACTCATTACCTTCCTATGCGCCGCACAAGCATAGGGCCACACACGAGCGGGCTTTTGGTATACATATGTACCAACATCCATATATACCAAGTTTATTCAGGATTTCCTAATTATTTCCAAAGAAGTATTGACAGGGCTCCACTCCCTCACTACGTATGTATTTATGTTTCTTTGGAATTTCTCAATTCGGGAGTTGGTGAGCTTCAGTTGATTTAGAAAACCACAGATGTCCGTAATTTGAGCATAACACGCGAATATAGTTGATTGAGTTCAAGGTGACTTCGTTAGGAAGTTTGATTGGTCGGATTATTTGCTTTGGCAGAGTTACGTATGTGGCGGTGGTGGTACGATCAATTGAGGAGATACATGCCTGCCTATCCACATTGTTCGCACAAGGTCAACAAATTTGTATTTTATTTCCATACTTCATTAAGCATGAAATTGTATAAACATTTCGAATTCAAAATAAGTAAGGAAAACAATAAAAAATTTGACTCTAAATTTAGGATTTGACTGCAATGAACTGGAAGATGGGGACTACGGATACGAGTACCTCTCCGATTTGGTTGCTAGGTTAATATTGGGCATTATTTCTATGGTTGGCTCATTCTAAAACTCTTGGCTTCTCGCATTACAATTTGTTGAGCAATTTTTTTTAATGCTTATAAAGTTATGTATATCATCTATTGAGACAATACGTTGGGCAGAAAATAAAAACCAAAACTAATTGTTTTGGATTAAGTTAACCAAATTGATTAATAACTCAAGAAAATAATCAGTAAACAAATGATTCACTCGTCAAGTGACAATGAATTTATAAACTGTTTTATTATACGATATAATACATGTAATTCACCAGAGGCTGTTGCCGCAACTTGATTGTAACTAACTCCAAATAGTTAGCTAATAGTTCTTACAAGTCTTATGTATCACACAATTGAAAAATCAAAGAGTATGATAAGAAAACCTATGCAAAAAAAAAAAATAAAAATTAATTGAGTAAATGTCGGCCAAATCCAAAGGCTTTAGTCTTCCAGAATAAGCATTAGCTTGGTGATAGGTCTTATAAATTCTTCATGTATGGTTCTGACGATAGCAACACGAGTGCCTTGAGTAGCTTGTTTGACGATAACCAGTATCTGTTTTGAAGTGATACACAAGGCTCCTTCAGTATAACTAAATCTCCTTAAAAATGTTTAAATTAAATTTCAAAAGTAGGATTTTTTTTTTTTTATAATGTGCACGTGCTAAATGGGATATGAATACCCTCATACTAATTTTTAGAACACGTGCGTTTTGGTGGAAAGGAGAAGAGACAGAGTGGTGTAGTTTGAAACTAAGGTGGTATTAAGTTTCAGTAAACTCCAAGGGTGGCTGTCCAGATAACTGGGGAGTATTTTGTTTGTTTTCGCTATTATTGTAGTTGCTTCTGATTCACAGTATTTTTTCCGTCCTCCTGATGTCATCATCACCATCAAGTTGCATTTTAGCCATATGACCACCCTACTGCCAGTGCTATCCCTTCACAGTAGAGTTGACTTAACTTTCGGAATTGATCGACTTTTTTATTTATTTCATGCGAAATAAATAGGTGATTCTTGACATCAGGATTCGAACTGTGAACCTGTAGCGTGACAAGCGATGATGTTAACACTACACCACGGCCACCCTCTAAAGGATTAAATTGAAAATCTAGATATTTTGATGAGGCAAAGTCAAAGTTAACAAAGTGCACATAGGCCACGTTGCTGAGTTAGCTTCTCTGGTGCGAGTAGATTCCCACAGTGCCAGCGCATTGGAATCGGGTTGCTTTACCTGTGCTTTGCACCGGATCTTTTTGCTTTGATTGGTAAAGATTAAAGTATATTCAGTATACAGTAATGGAAATAGAAATCCGGACAGGGTAAACAAATTCTTTAACTTCAATTATCTTGAGAACTAGCAGGTAGTTTTTTAGTTTTTTGCATAAAAAGGCTTTGATGGCGTGATTGTAGTTCATTGAAAAAAAAGTAGTTTGAATGAATGTGGAAATAATTTTATTAAGATGGAAAATAAAAAGAAAAGTCGAAAAAATGACTTTAAAAAATGCAATATTAAGTGTTCGTAATACAGCGCTAAAAGTGGGATTCAGCAAGTCATCAGTGGCTGAATTCATCAAAAAATTGAAGGCAACGGACACATTGCAAAGAAAAAAAGGGGACGGGTCGCAGAAGAAAGACCACCAGGGCTGAAGATCGGCTTTTAAAACGAATAAGTCTGCATGATCGATTCAAGACTGCTGAAGATTTAAGGACAGACTTTGTAGAGGCTGGAGGATCAGAGATATACTCACGGATTGTAAGACGAAGGCTTCAAGAAGTTGGCTTGAACGCAAGATCTGCCAAAAAACCATTTCTAAATAAACGAATGTGCCTAAAACGTCTCCGGTGGCCAAAGATCATGAAAACTGGACCATAACGGATTGGAAAAATGTGATCTTCTCAGATGAGTCAAAGTTCAACATATTCGGCTCTGACGGAATACAGTACGTGAGGCGAAGAACTGGAGAAAGATTCAATGATGAGTGCGTGACAACAACCGTGAAACAAGGAGGCTCAAGGATGATTTGGGGATGTTTTTTCTATCACGGCGTTGGACGGCTGGCTCTAATAAATGGAACAGTGAACGCAGAAAAATATAAAAAAATATTAGAAGACAATCTGCTACCATCTTTAGAAGAACACTTATCATACTCAGATAAGCTGATTTTCACCTTGTCACAACGCGAAATTGGTAAGTGCCATTTTTTTTGCCTTCCCAAAATATTACCAAAAGTTTTATTATTGTAAATGCATTTTTCCATTTTAGGCCAAAAATTTTCTAACCGAGAATAGTATTGCAACATTGGAGTTGCCAGGAATCAGCCCTGACCTGAACCCGATTGAGAACTTTTGGTCCATAATTAAGGCTCAGGTAGCGAAGAAGAACCCACGGACAATAACAGAGTTGGACAAATACATTGAAAAATTGTGGTATGAGGAAATCGCACTGGATACTTTACACAGCCTGATTACAATTGATGTAATCAGGCTGTTATCCGCCCGACCGGATAAAAACCGTAATAAAAAAATGGGGGACTACAAAGTATTAACATCTTCAGTTCTCGGAAGTTTGAGAAGTCTGTTTCCTGTAACAAAAATCATAAACTCGAATAGCAATACAAACTATCATAATGCTTACACATTTACTCACTTGTTTTTTCAATGAAACTTAAAACAATTCGAAAATGTTTGTATTAAAGCCCTTTTTTCGGAAATTGGTTTATTGTTTTCCTAATCTGAAATATTTTTCAACAAATTAACGTTCGGTAAAGATGGATCTTGAATATCTTTGAAACCTCCAAAATTATTCTACTAAAATTAGTTTTTTCACTATGTCCGGATTTCTATAACCGTTACTGTATTTCTCTTAGATTCCCCTTCTTCTAGAAAAGTATGGCTTTAAATTTTATTTGAAAATCCATGTATCTATGGTCTGATAGAGACACTTCCGACACTACCTTTTTGACAAGGTCAACTCAATCACCTCCTGTCTCCTCGACATAATAAAAGTCGGCTAGGGGCCAATATTGTTATGCCAGCCGATGGTACAAAATCCAAGACATTGTTTCCTCGTATGTTGCATTCGCTGTTGCCCCAGAACGTGTTCTTAGCATTAGCATCACAATGACTTGGTTTTCCGAGTCATTCAACAGCAGAAACTTTCTCCATCTTTACAGCCACAATCTATCGAACGCGCAGGAGTCCTCGGAAGCAGACTTTCTCACAATTCCTGTGTCAACGCCTAAGTAGACGTGGAGTTGAAGTGTGTTGGTTGGGGCCTGCAGAAGCATTCCGCCTTCGCTATTCCGAGTACCACCTGGAACCTTTTCCTATACTATAACTCTTAAGCCTTCCGAAGCAACACGGCAGCTGAAAGAGGGGATGGTCTGCGTTTCACAAATGGTAGATCTGACTAGGTGTTCTCTTCAAGGGTGTTGAAAACAATGTGCCACTTTGGTGTCTGAGTGCTTGGACTAACCCACATTTTGATTCATTAATTCAATGTTCGAATTCCAGAAATCACAAACAAATTCACGCTCCCACCTCTCGCGAACTTCTGTAAAATTTCGAGAATAAAATTGTTATGAGAATCTTCTCTTAATCGAACAAAAATATCGCTTCGGAAACATATCCACTCAAACAGGTAGAAGAGAAAAAGAAACCGAAGCATAAGAGAACGTGCACAGCATCGGCTCATTCGTCAACCAAAGAGATCAAAAGGTGTTGTGTTATAAGTGAGTCCAACAGTAGTGGTCATTGTGTAGTGGGTAATGTTTCTCTTGTGACCCGAACTGTATAGGTTCGATATCAAGCTGGAGAGCATCCACAGGCCACCCGGGAATTAAAGAGAATGAATAAAATCTAAGTTTCTCCAACCTTACTCACTTTTATTTTAAATGGCGCTACAGTCCAGAGTGGACCTGGACCTCAACCAATAAGTATCTCCAGCCAGCTCTATCCTCCACTTTTGAACACGAAATTGGTTGAGGTCCATTTCTACTTGCGTGTGCCACTTTGGGTAAGGTCTTCCTTTACCGCGTCTCGTCGTGGCTAAATGATGGATTCGAGGTCTTTCCGGACCTGAGCGTTTTCACTCTACATGTCCTAGCTTTCTTACGCGATGAATTAGAATCGCTGTATAACCAGTATACCTATAGTTCATCTTTGTATACTCTCCTCCGTTTCTCGTCGATACAAACGGGACCAAAAATATCTCGAAGAATTTTTCTTTCAAAACAATCAAGGGTGTTTGCATCCACCATCCATGATTCACCTTAGTTGTCTCTAAGAGTGCTTTGCTACCCAAATGCCTTCTTAGCTCAAAGAAACAGCAATAAGGAAGAGTGATTCTTTGTTTCATCTCTGCGATGGTAGACAAAGTCCTTAATTACCTCAAAATTGTCCATTGTGACGTTCTGTTCAATGCCCCGATGTTGACTGTCCTTTTTTGATGACAACATATATTTTGTTTTGCCTCATTAACTGCTAAACCCATATTCGCCGCTTCTGTTTCAATATTCACATTCCAACACTGACAGCCCGGTGTGTTCTTGAAATCATGTGAGTAGTCGTACCGACTTTTGAAAGATCATACCTTTGATAATTTTGCAAAATTCTTTCATGTATGATGTTAAATAAATCAGATGACAGCGCGTCAAATTGTCGTAAACCCTTTATGACATCAAAGGCATCGATGATGTTGATACCGACCTTGACGGAGTAGCGTGCATTCTTCATCGTCATCTTGCACAGACGAACGAGTTTGGCAGTGATGCCAAAACTAGATATGGCTCTGTATAGCTCGTTTCTATAGAAGCTATCAATGGCAACTTTAAAATCGATGATCGATTTGGCGTTCCTGGCTTTTTCGCCGCAATATGAATATCTGGTTGATGGCGTACTTTTCTGACCTATAGTCACACTGATACGGACTAATCAGATTGTTGACAAAAGGTTTAATGCGTTCACATAAAATGGCATATATGATCTTATACTATATGATCTTGTATATCTGTAGCTAGAGCAGTTCAAAGGGTCTCCTTTCTTGAGGACCGGGCAAACGATGCTGAGGGCAAACATTTAAACAGTCTTTCCAAATTCTCAGCACCGATTGTTTCTCCGAACATTACACCAGACATACAGGAAAATTACGACCTGGATCAATGGATCATATGGTACCCTATAATTATCCTTTTTATCACCCCTATTAAAGTGGGAGTGGAGTTATGAACCCGTGCCATTTGTAACCAAAAGTCATGGGTTCTGGTGAAATATTCACAATAAGACTTAACCATCACCATAAATAGCTTTGAGAAAGAAAAATACGTTTTTTTTAACAAACACACCCTCGAAATGTGGGCGTGACATTATATACTTCATGAACGGATTATAAAAAAAAGCAACGTCTATATATTTTGTAGAGTAATATTTTTCAGTTTCTAGGAAAAATATTGAAAAAATCGAAATTTTTTGAAAAGTGGGTGTGTATTATTATAATATTTCAAAAATATTTACAATTAAATTAAATTACCGCTTCGAGATTCTAGAAAGAATATATATAAAATTGTATGTTCCAAGCTCAAAACTTGAGGCCCTAGAGCTGTTAAGATACAGACAGACGGACTTGGCTAGATCGACATAATTTTTGGCGGGTCTGTTATTATTTTTCTATGTTCCAAACTGTGTAACAAAATTAATGTACCCTATAGGTTGGGTTAAAAAAAATGGTTTCTGCCTAACTTCTGACAAACATTTGAGTCATATAAAGGGTGGCCCATTTGTTTGTTTGTTTTTAAAATTGCTATAAAAAAAATTCCATTTAATATTTTTCAAAGTTTTCCGCTTTACTGAAAAGAGTACACTTTTCGACTATTTACGGAAAATAATTTCATTTTAATGGCTTGGCACTAGCTCATCCTGTCAACACCATTTTGTAGAATATTTTCGCTGGTTCGGGACTCTATAGCACGAATAGCTCGAACAATATTGTGCTTATATACGTGAATCGTTTCTGGATTGTCAGCATCGATCTTTAATGGCACCTCACAAAAAGGAGTCCAACGTCGTCAAATCGCAGTTTCGCGGAGGAAAAGCAACATCACCAAAAGGGCTGATTACACGATTATTGAATTTAGTACGCAAAAGATCGATGTATGTGCCATACATAGCGCCATCTTGCTTGAACCAAAGATCATCTAAGTTAATTCCTCAGTTTTTGGCCAAAAAAAATCGGCTAACATGTCTTTGTAGCGCTCTCCGTTGACCGTAACGTTGTTGCTACCTTTATCTTCGAAGACATATGGACCAATAATGCCACCATTGCTCGTTTTCGGATTCAAGCGTACACTTTTGGCAACAGCAGCAATATTCCCTACTGAGTGCATAGGACGAACACGTTGTTCTTGGAGTAGAATCTCTAAATATCTCCAATCACTCGCTTCTCATGCTTCTCGTGCTTCTTCTTTTGGAGAAGCCTATATTCTTCCCTCCTGTTTTGTTCGTAGAGCTCGGGAGCAGCTCTCGTCCTTCTTTGCAGTTCTGCTTTGTATGCCTCTTGTTTGGCATGTTGGCAATGTTACCACTGGTTTTCGGCACTTGATGCTGGAGGCATAGGAGTCTTACAGAGATTTCGGTATACGCGTTCAGCAAAGATTCTGGCGGTCTCTTGCGATTGCAAGACATTACATTTCATGTATTAAAAGTCCTGGAAAATGCGTAGAATACAAAGCCTGTCATCTTGTAAATATTGTTCATGAAGTAGTTTCTTCCAGAAAAAACGATTTTTTCCGAAATCGGCCCTTAATTTTAGGGTTAAAATAAAATTTCCTATTTTGCCTCGAATTGTGACCCTACAGTCCCCAGATGTAAAGTTTCAAGAAAATCCGTTCTTCCGTTTAAGTTTCAGTCCAACGCACATACATACAGACAGACAAAACTGAAAGACCCGTTTTTTTTGGGTTTCTCTGTTATAGTAATATCAAGTTTGATCATAATTCCAAGATCTAAAATTTCCAGGAAACCAATACTTGCTCTTAAACTTAGATGCAAGTAAAAATGTATAAGACTGAAATGACAAAGCACATAATTTCCTACTAGGAAACTAATTTAGTTTTCCTTGATGTTTTTCTTTAATAGCAAAAAAGTGCGTTAAAAAAACAAGATGGCCGCCACCATAAAGTGTGTGCATTGTAAAGGTGCAGTGGCGATAGCGGGTTTGACGCGGTGTCTAATTAGGAGTGCGCACACCTATTGCTCCTTCCAACAAATCCATGAAAAACAAAAAAAAAAAACAATTTAACTATCTTATTGCAAACTGATTTTTCTGACTATGTGGTCTTGTGTATTTATTACTAAAGACTTTCGAGATCATTATCTTCATTCGTAAGGAACTTAGGTATAAGGCCGTGTACAGTGGTGAAGTGCAAAGGTTCCAGGGGCTGGAAGCGTGTATTGTGTACATCCCTCTCCGTAGTGGAAAGAAGATGTACGTGGAAGCTCTTTATGCAGCTGAAGCTGCTCAATCCACTTTATTTATGTCAGAGCTCGAGGAATGGTTTCGATGCCCAAGGCTGGAGTCGGGGGAGAAATATTTCCTCATGGCCGGAGATCTAAACACTAAGCATAGAGATTGGGGAATCCTAGAGGGTACTCACTATTCAATTGGTGGGGTCAACACAATGTCGAGTTTCGGCTCGATTTGAAAGCTACAGATAGTCCGTCGTTTCCCAGAAGCGGCTCCTATCTGAATCTACTGCTGGTCGACGAACGGTTACAACTGACCAACGTGGACCGACAAACGATAAACTGTCTGCGCACATTTGTGTATGACAGTGACCATTGAGGACTTAGTGCCGAAATAACGATTCCCAATGAAATTGCGGAATTGGAAGAGTTTGTTTAAACGTACTCCTACAACTACAGTAGGACTCGTTGGACTCACTTCTCCCGAGAATTGACCAGAGCACTCTCCTCGAACTCGCTCTACCTACCGTCCAATAGGAATCTGCAAACGAGGAGATTGACAGATGGACGAGACAATCAAACGAACGATGGACAGTACGATACCTCGGTATCGACCAACAGACAACGTGTTCCGTAATGCAACAATCGACGCACTACACATACAAAAACGTAAACTGCTTACAAGACTAAAAAACTTGTATAGGCAGTTTACTGATAGACAAAACTCGGCGGTTAGGACGCTGAAATCGCTGATAAAGAACCTCCAAATACTAATTAGAGCAAATTATAGGCGGTCGGCCAATTTGCACTGGGGTAACAAGATTCTGGCTATCAAGTCTGATAACCCGAGTATGTTCCCCCAGATTAATAAAATATTTCGGAAGAATGATGTCAACGAACTTCCGTGTCTGAAAATCCCCCGAACAACGAAAAATGAACTCTTACTTACAACAGCAGGAATAGATCCAAGGGACGTTGTCGATGACGACGACTTTTTTGTGATCGAATATCCGCAGGAGAAGGTGGAGGCTATTGGAACTATTTTCGAGGATGTGTACAAGGTAAATGCTAGCATTCGCCCGAACCACGACCTGGAGAATAGAGTCCTTGTGCACAACTTCTACCTTCGAAATGATATAGAGCACTGGCGATCAGAGAATACTGGTTTTACCGGGTTCAATAATGAAAACTTGTCAAACAATGCCATCGTCAATGAAAGGGTTCACCCTCCGTAGAACTCCAAACGATCTTCGAATCATTGAGAAAGAAGAAATCAGTGGAAATCGATGGAATATCGAACATTGTGCTTCGACATCTTCCTCTAGGAGCGGTGGAAATTTATGCCACCTTGTTCAACAATGCATTGAATAATGCCCACTATCCAGAGCATTGGAAAACAGCTGTGGTACAGCCGATCCCCAAAAGGAGGAAGGACTCCTCCAATCCGGCAAATCTCCGGTCGATAAGTCTCCTTCCGAATATCAGCAAGGTATTCGAAAAAGTGATCAATAGAGCCTTGATTAAATGGGTTGAAGACAGTTCCGGATAACCAATTCAGTTTCAAGGCGGGGCATGATACAATACATGCCGCGTCTAAAATGGTGTCGGATGTCCAATGGAACAAAAGCAAGAAAAAATGCACTGGTGCCTGCCTGATTGACTTGGAGACGGCCTTCGATACAGTATGGTTGGAAGGGCTATTTTATAAGTTGAGCAGGTTGGGCATAAGCAAACCACTACTGTGCATTTTGCTTAATATGCTCACCAGTAGAAAGTTCGTTGTGAAAAATGGCAATGTGACTTCTGCTGGGATGTTCGAAATTAAAAATGGTTTGCAACAGGGTGCGGTTAATTCGCCGATACTTTTCAATATTTACACGGCTGATCTGATAGGATCTCTTCAACACGCTATAGCGTACGCGGACGATTTGATTGCGTAAAGATCAGGACCTAAGATCGACGTCATTGCAACACTCTTGCAGAGTGACTTCGATAAGTTTCAGCGATATTGCGACGACTGGAAGTTTAAGATCAACCTTCAGATGTCAGAAACCATTCTTTTCAGAACGCCGTTGTCTCTAGCCTCTAGGGATACCAGGAAGAATTGGCGAAAGTTCTCTATCGTTGGACAGCACAGGTGTCCACTTGCGTGTCCAAATGTGGTCAGATACCTTGGACTTTGGCTAGACCAATATCTACATTTTAACAAACATGTATGTAGATGCTGCTCTAGCCAGAGCCCGAGGGACTTTTTTATAGCAAGCAACTCGATGCAAGGGTAAAGGTAATCTGCTAGACGGCCTATGCTCGCATATGGATGCCCCGTGTGGTTCAACATATAGGAAAGTAGGATGGAAAGGATTCGGGTTTTTGAAAGAGCCTGCCTTCGGGCTTGCCTTCACTTGTACAGAACACTAAAGTCTCGGTACAAAAAATTCTATTCTAATGAGGGCGAATCTGATAAGAGTGGACAATTTCCTGGTCAAGATGACTCGAAGGCACATTGCAAGAGCAATGACCTCGGTGAATAACCTGATCTTCGGGGCTTATTACCCCAACCATAGGTACCATGAGACATTACATTCCTTAAATATTCATTTATTTAGATCAGGCAGGTCTGATCCAGGATAGATCAGCGGTGTTGTTAATCTTCCATGTTGCCCGGACAACTGTGGATAGGCGGCTCAACTACAGCCGAGACGTCGCACAGAGCACTGAGGAGCGTCTCCCATTCAGCAGATCGGTATCGCGGCGCGATGTTAAAGATGTAAGTAAGCAGCACCAGCAATTCTGGTGGTTACTAGAGGCAGCTACCTCGTCGATCCCTTTCGATCCGGGGTAGGTGTCTAGTACGGCAAAGTTGGCCACCATATTTTTGCCTTGGTCGGCTTACATAGTTTATTAGGTGTCTAGGGTTAGGTAGTCTATATGTAGGTTTAGTATTTTAAGGCAGACACAGCACTTGGATAAAAAAAAAAAAAAAAATCATATTTAATTATGTCTGTTAAGTTAAAATTTATTTTTAAGGTAGCGTTTAAGTTTTATATATAAGATAACCAAAAAATAATCAGTTATGGTACTAAGTTTTTTCCAAAATCAAAATTTTTCTTAGTCATAATTTTTCTCAAGTAAAATAGTAATAATAGATTAAGTCGAAAGACATAGATAAGGATTAAGTTTAGCTTAGAGCGCCCGCATAGGGCCAGTAAGATAGAATAAAATGTAGTTGAGTTAGTTAAGCATTTTTGTCTAGCATGTAAGCATAAATGAATTAAATTTAATAAAAAGCTAAAAAAAAAACTTTCGATATCATTGCGAAGAACTTGAGGAAATGGCGATACAACGCAATATTGTGTGCGCACTTTCACTGCAGTTTGTGTGCATGAGTTAACCGCCATAACACCTGCCACCGTGCCGATTTGCAACATACATTTGTATATACTCGTAGTTTCTAAGACTTGTTTGTTTTAATATTTCGCGATTATAGTGGAAAATATTTATGTAAAATTTCAGTAAATTTGACAGGAATATAAAGAATAAAGTCTTCGCAACATGCAAATTCAGAAAAAGTCTTCCTAAAAGTATTTTTCAAGTATTAAACATGACAAACAAAAAGACAGGGAATCTTTGTATTTCCCGGAAAAGAACAAGCACTCTCATTAAAAAGCTATTTGTTTGACACATAAAGACTCGTATGACTACGTCTATGCGAGTATAACTTTCTACATAAAAACATGCTGGCGGTAAACAAAAACAAAAAAATTAAATGCACAAGTATACATTACAGACAGACAAAGTTTTGTACTCTCTTGCCCACCACCTTTACCTTAACGTTGACTCCGCCATCCCGGTTAAAAGGATACACATTTCTTCATTAGACTCACTTTGGATGTGTCAATTACAAACGTAGTCTTGGATGTGGCAATAAATTCACTAGAATCCGACCCGGAAAAAGTAGAATGGGTTTTCCTTTGGCTTTTTTAACATTTCTGTCCGTTTTTTTTTTTCATTTCCTAGGACAATTTTTCTCTCTTACGTAGAATGAAAAAGTATGAAAACAAAACAATATAAGAAAAAATTAGGCCAAAAGTGACGAAAGACTACATACGGCTTCACTACATTTAACATTAGGATTGATGGTAACGGTGACAATAATAGTTACGAGTATAGTGACACAGGTGAAGATCTCAGTAAAATTCATGTATGGTTAAACAATGCAGTGCATAGGATAGCTGTATCTGGGAGCCATGTGTTGTACATTTCGCAGCAAATGAAATTGTCGTTTAATGGCTTACCTTCGGGTCTGGTTATATACTTATTTGAATTTGATTTTTTACTTTGCTGTGTTGTTTGTGGCTGCAGTCCTTGATTAACTTCCTATGAAGAAAGATTTTAGCATAAAATTATACGTAATATTCAAAAATAAATAGCACCATAAGGTGGTAGCACGTAATTGCTCCTTCATACTCATACGTATACGTATACATGCATGTAGAGTTCAAACTATACTATCAATACTGAGTAAGTAAACAAACAAAACACTTAGATTTGTGTTTCTTTTTTTTCTCGAAATGCACTTGGTGGTTCTCGGTTACCAAGTAGTGTGGAACTCTAACGCCACTAAGAACACCTCCTTAATCAGGCCCATCAATGACAGATCGATAAATGATTTTTCTTTTTTTATATTTAAAATAGCGTTAAGGAAAGTTTAAAGTTTTAAGTACTTTTCCATAGCTTTTAGACCATTAGCTCATGAGGATTGGTTCTTTTCAATCTCCGCATATTGTTTCGTATACTTAAGACGGTTTCTATTTCGGAGTTAATGTTGATTTTGTGTCCTAGTATGCTTTCTAACCACTTCTGTCCACCATGTCCATTTGTATGTCACGGTGCAAATCACTATCTCTTATATACCGAAGGGCATTCATTATTCCACGAAGGATTTGTTTTGGAATGTCTGTGTAGTTTCGATATTTGTTTTCTTTGCACAACCCCATAATTGGAAGCCGTAAGCCCAAACAGGCATGTTGTTCAGGGTAGTCGTATCTGAGTTTCTTTCCAGTAATCAGTACATCTTTCTGTATTTCAAGTTTAGTTTTTCTTTTTTCTTTTTGATGTGCACTTTCCATTTTAACTTCCCACCCAAAGTCATTCCAAGGTACTTGGCTGTTACTGTTACTGAATATCGGAAGATTGTTTATCTGGTATTTATTTGTGAAGTTTATGTGAGTTGATCTTGACTAATTGAGTTTGATACGCCATTGTTACGTCCAATCTCTTACTCTATTGATTACATTCTGCAATTTCTCTTTTCCCTCCACAGTGCATTTATCAGGTACTAATATTCCAGTATCATCTGTAAAAGTAGCCATAATGGCATTGATATCCACCGGTATATCCTTTGTATACCACAAATACAGGGTTGGTCCTAGGACACTTCCTTGTGGAACACCTGGTTTAATTTTCTTTAGTTCCGAATATTATTATTCGTATTGAACTCGGAAGAGTCGATCTGAAATATGGGATTTCAGTATTTCGTAATACTGTTTAAGTAAATCCCTTTGCAGTTTCTACTCAAGGCCATTATGTCAAACCATATCAAAACTTAAGCGACGTCTAAAAATAGTGCCGAACAGACATGTTTTTCTTACACTGCTACATCCGAAATGCGATGGACTTGGTCCAAACTGATGATTTATGATTTTGCTAAGCCTTTTCAGGAACAATTTTTTGAAATCCTTTGCCATAGTTGGTATAAGCGATATTGGTATATAACTTGTCACCTCTGTTGGTGGCATTCCTTGCTTGGGTATTAAAATCACTTCAGCAATTTTTAAGGCTACTGATGGTATTTCTTTTAAAACCTGGGCAGTTATTAGATCGTACCCTGGTGTTTTTTTTTTTTGACACATGCTTCTGAGCATAACAAGGAAATTTCATATTCGGCCCTTTTATCAACAAACCTTAAGTTTTCAGTAGCTGCACTTGACGAGAATGGCTTAAAAACGTCAGCCTGTTATTTCGGGTTTCCGATCTATTTTCCGTCTTTTTAGATACTTAGCTGCTTTCCACAACAAGTAGATGCGTCCGTTGTTAAACTTTGTAGAAACTTACTAAGTGAATCATATTGAGATGTTTGAAAACAGCCTTATCTTCTTGGAACCTGGTGGTTTGACATTTTCTACTAGACCTTCTTTTTATCTAATCTCAACACTTTTTTTCGATGGGTTGTTTTGTTTCAGGTTGTCTCCTGTTTTTCCCTGGTGTGCTTTCCTCATTCAGCAATGAATTGTTCCACTTCATGATCAATATTTCCATTTATTTCCATAGGAGATCTTAGATTTATGCAAAACTTTCTAGCTTTTCTCTGAATTCAGTCCAGTTCGTTCTCTTGTTTACAAGCTTAGGATTACTTTTTTTTTGCCGCACTTGCTTCACTTAGTAACAGGCTCACTGGAGTATGATCTGACGACAAGTCATAATAACATTCAACTCTGGTACGGTTTTGTTTAATACCTTTTGCTACGAAAAAGTCAATAAGGTCTGGTATTTTGTTAAGATCACAAGGCCAGTATGTAGGTCTGAAAATATTCAAAAACACAACAAATGCAGAAGATAAGGCAACAAATCAAGAAGCAAATTAGCATTACAAGCGGATATGTTCCTATATATACTACCAGTAGATCAATTACAAACTTAATATGATAAGGAAAAGCAACGGATTTTGCACACTAGGAAAATAGACCAAAATTATTATTCGAAAATTAAGATTTAGGCTTCAGAGTGTAAGATGTGTATTCACTCCCTTTTAATACACCACAACTGGCATTCTATGCTAATCAAAGATTAAGATCTGGATAAACTTATGTCAATAGACAAGGTGAAACAGACTCTAGCAAAGGTTAAACTAAATAAGGCTCACGGCGAAGACATAATATCATATGAATTTCTGTTGAGCGGAACAAGTGAGTTCCAGATAGCAATGATAGTTTCTCCAATTATTATGTTTCAGCAACTGTCAAAGTTACCAATGACATTCAGCTGTCAAAATTCAGTAAGGTTTGCCATTTCATCATGCATTATTTGACGCTTCCCGAACGTGTGGAAATTATTAAAAAATATTATCGAAATTCCTGCTCAGTTGTGAACACGCAACGTGAATTTCGTCGTGAGGTCGGTCGCCATCATGGCTTCAGTGCGCAGGTAATTCGTCGCACCGTGGAAAAGTTTGAGTGTGAGTACCCTCTTATGGACCTTAAGTCACCAACCAGATAGAGATCAGTGCGAAGTGTAGAAAACATAGCCGCCGTAGCGGTCAGTATTGAAGAAGACCCAGAAATGCCGATTCGGCGCCGATCAGCTGAATTGGGTATCGCCAGAGAGTCAAAAAGGGTTATTTTCCGGTTGGATTTGGCCCTACATCCGTATAGGATTGTGCTGACGGAAGAATTGAAGTCGGACGACCATGGACAACGCAGTGAGTTCGCTAATTGGTCGTTGGAATTGTTGGCCGGAGATCCGGATTTTGGCCAAAAAGTCATCTTCTCTGACGAGGATAATTTTTGGGTCAGCGGCTATATCAACAAGCAAAATTGCCATTATTGGAGCGACCACAATCCACAAGTGTTCGACTAAGCATCAACGCAACCACAAAGATTGACTGTCTGGTGCGGTTTATGGTATCATCGTACCTTATTTCTTTCGAAATGAGGAAAGAGACACCGTTACCGTCAATGGTCCTCAGTATAGAGCTATGTTAACCGACTTTCTGTGGCCAGAGCTCGACAACAGCGACACATCCGAGCTATGGTTCGAACTAGACGGTGCTATATGCCATACAAGCGACGCAACGCTCGAAGTGGTGAAGGAGAAATTTGGCGACTGGCGAGCGTTCATCAATTGGCCGCCGCGATCATGCGACTTGGTCTACGCTAATAAGCCAACCACTTTGGACGAGCTCGAAAGCGAGACGCTATTGCCTGAATAACGCCGCACATATTGGACCGAGTCATCAAAAATTGGACCGAGCGCTTGAAGCACTGTCAGCGAAGCCGAGGCTGCCATTTAAATGATGTGCTATTCCATACATAATGGCATGTAGTTTCAAAATAAAGCCAGAATCAATTTGATATCTCACACCGTTATTGTTTTATTTAAATTTCTTTTTCTATCGTTTTTATCTCATCACCCCACAGTAAAAGCTTATAATACGATATGTGAAAGCGGTAATTTAGATGTTGCATTCATAACGAGTATTGTGTTCCCTACATTTAAAAAACTTCTTAAGTGCGAGTCCGGTCCTTATCGCTATTCAATAATTTGGCTTTTTCGTTAATCTAGAGAAGAAGGGTCTATATGCTCGTATTTATAAGGGTCAATGACCAAACAAACACTTTCTGCTTCATGTCCATATCTTTGTTTTCACATGGCTCACTTGAAACCAAATTAAAAATTTGATGGATTTGATGTACAGTACCATATTATAAGATCCAAGCAACAAATTTCAATATTTTGCCTTTAGAGGTCGATTTCTTCGAATTCTTACCAAAATTGTTAGTTTTAGGGCATTTGCCTATTCCAAAAACATAAAAAAACAATTTCGACCAAAGAAGCAAACTTTTTTTTAATAATTTTAAAAAAGTCTGTTGGAATGAAGAATATGCATTTTTTAGTATTTGGTGTGTGCACCTTTAGCTGCAATAAGTGCCTTTACTCTTCGAGGCATACTCTCTATACATGATTGAATGGTGACCTGTAGGTGCTTGTTATGATTCCACTCTTTTCTATGAGCTCCCTTTTGATGGTAATATCACTTATAGCCACAGTCCGTTTTAGGAGCTTCCAGACGTTCTCTATCGGGTTCATATCGGGAGAATTGCCTGGCCAACACAAAACCTTTTATTTTTGTTTGCTCCAAAAGGTTGTTATGCTTTTGGCTTCATGACATGGAGCTACGTCATGCATAAAAATTGGCTTTTCACCTTCAGGAAACCATTCTGCCAGTTGAGGTATCAGTCTGGTTTTCAGGACCCTCTTGTACTGGTCCTTCCTCATCGTCTTTCTACGACATAATGTCGTCCAGTGCCTTTACCATAAATCACAGACCAAACCATTATTGACGGTGGATGTTTAACCATTGAAACCGGTTTGTACTGCTCACTTGGTCTCCGTCGTACAGAATTTGACTTTTCCACCATGACCTGGAAAACCGATTCGTCTGAGAAAAACAAGATTAAAAAGTGTTTGTTCGCGTTCGAATGATAGTTTTCCTTTATGGTATTATTACCTAGAATTTGTAATATTACATTTCTCCAGTCCTGCACGGTAATTTTTTTATATTTTTAGGCCCATTCCAAACGCTTCTGGATCATGCGTGGAGTTAACTATGGCTGCGGGCCGGCCTTTTCGCAACTAACTTCATTTCCTTTAATTTGTTGGTTTGGACTCCTTAGATATTTGCTTGGCAGTTTTCTATTTTGGACGCAAATATCCTTTATTTTACGGTCAGCTCAGCTCAGCACCACAGTTACCTCATCTTTTTGGATCGAATGTCATTTTCGAGTTCATTTTTGTCTTTAAGTTCGTAACTGAACACATTGAAACTCCAACTAACTCAGCTATTTTCTACTGAATCAGACTCGAGCTCTTTAGAAGACCACATACTTCACCCACTTTCTTTGGAGAAAGGTTCGATTCCTTGCCCATCTTTCAAATGAATGCTAAAATAATTATTTTTTTAATTTTTATAATGAGTGGCTAGCTCGGCTTATGTTATTGACCATATACTTCCGAACGAATATAAACAGCAAATGACTCATAACAAAATTTTCCGTCAGATACCGTATTTGTTTTGATATGTAGGTATTTAGTTTCGCGCGAATGGTAGAAAGAAATATTTGTTGAAAATTTGCACAAAAAAGAAAACATACCTATATATGTAGATGCACAGGCAGGAAAAGAACCTGCTATGTACATATGTACTTGGTTTTAGTCACCAATGCTCTACCAACTAAGCTATCGATGTACGTCTTTTCCATGGTCAATTCTTCAACATCACTATCGCTGTCATGTGTTTGTCCCTTGCTTTTGGTTGTAGCTAATTAGGAACAGTAATTCACAGAGAGCTAAATGGATTGCATTGCCGAAGCAAACAAATGGGCTGATATTACCTATGTATGTATAAATCATTTATTGCATCAACAGGTCCACTGGTGATTTGATGGCATATCACACCGAGAAGTGGAACCAGTCTCTCCATCACTTCGGTGAAACAAAGATGGTCGCGCTTGATATATCAAAGACATTTGACGAAGTTTGGCATAAGGCGCTTTTGCCGAAAATGCGTGCATATGGCGTCGTTGAGTCTCTTCTTCAATGGATTAGAAACTACCCTTTGCGGCTATCAATGCAGATTGTGTTGTACTGCTTCAGGTCTACGATCCTCCATATAAATGCTGGTGTTCTCCAAGGCTCTATTTTGGCTCTTAATCTCTTTATTTTTTTTTATAAATGGTCTCTTTCCTGTAACCTCTAATCCAATCCATTCCTTCGCTGATGACAGTACCCTCAGTTTTTCAAATTCTTTCCGTAACTTACGTCCTTGCACTTCGGCTGTATGGGGTGCATCCAACAGTATGGAATTTAATGCTTCCAAAACACAATGCCGTCTTCTGTTTATCAAGCGAAACCAAAATCATCAATCATTATCTATGAATGGTACTTGCATCGCTTGTCTGGAACGATGCATCTTAGATGGAACGATCACATATTCGAGGTCGCCAAAATGCTCCAAAATGTCTAGGATTCCTTAAGCGGTGTAAGAAATATTTTACTCCGTCTGATCTGGCCTTAATTTATAAGGCATTCAATCTCCCATAGCTGAAATATAACGCCCACATCTGGTCTGGTGCGCCAAGACCATTCTCCACATTCTAGATAAGGTGTTTCTGTACCCTATCTAGAATGTACAGAACGCATTGAAACTTATAGGTGATAGAGACATTGTGAACTCCATAGATTCACTCGAACATAGTAGAAATGTCTCGTGTCTTTCCCTATTGGATCGCTTTTTTTTTTTATAAAAAAATGCCCCACCGAAATAGACAGTTGCATTCCTACCCTTCGAAATTTCACCCGAAATACGCGTCATGCTTCGAATGATCATCAGTTCACCCTTAAGCCCAACTGTCAAATATATTTTTTTACAAGCGAATGACACGAATGTGGAATAATCTACCAGGCTCTGTATTTCCCTATCACTAGGACCTTCAAACATTTAAAGCCAACATTCACAGGTATCTCCTTTGTTTCTCTCCTATCTTTCCCCAATAAAAGTATTTATAAGGATATTCATATCCATTTTTCCGCGCGCTAATTATAAAAAAAAGAAAATTATACATTACATTAGAAATTACACAATACATTTTATCAGAAGAAAGTGGGGGTGTCTGTCGCCTTTATAATCGAAGTTCACGGACTGATTAGATTAGATAGCACTTAACCAGCACCATAAATACGAGTAGTCTTGGAAAAGTCAAAAATGAATTATTTTTTTTTTACAAAAAAAAAAAAAAACGCCAAGAAAAAGTGGGCGTGTCCAAAAACAAAGTATGAACGAAATGTGGAGAAGATTAACGTCTACATCTCTTATTAAGGCAATATTTGATTGTGGACTTAGGAGCGATATGGCCGGGTCATAGTTCCACAATTTAATGGATCAAATGAGTCACAAGTCCACAATTAGCAAATGGATAAGGTATCCAGAGAAAATTAGTAAATAATTTCGCGCCGAACTCTCCAAGAACAATTTAACATTTTAAGAAACAAATATTCTGGAAAAGTTGGACAAAGTAACAGTTTAGTTTTGCGCGAAAATTAAGCTATTAGCTCGTAACCTTATTCATTCCTTTGTATACAAAGTTCTAATTAATAATAATTTGGTTATAAGAGAAAATTATTCTGTGTAATGGATATGGTTACAAAAGTTGGGCAAAGTAATAGTTTAATTTTCGTGCCACATTAAACAGTTATTTTCCCCAACTCTCCAAAAATATTATAATTTTCTTCTATAACCTTATTTGGTAATTGCTATGTAAAGTTATAAATAGTAATGGATAAGGTTATAAGAAAATATTATTCTTGGAGAGTTGGATAAAGTAAATTAAGACTGGCCTGGTAATTCTGATGCTCTTGGGAGAGATGATACAATGAGAAAATTAAGAATTTTACAATATTTATTTATTTATTGATTTAATTCATTTACCGCTACACCTCGTCGCGGTGTAGGTGGCCTAATAAGTTCAAAGATTCTCGGGAGCTATTCTCTAAATGAATCTTGAGGCTAAGATGTAGTCAACCCTACTTTTCCCCCTCTTATACCCCTCTCAAGGTGTTATACGACTCGTACCAGGATCAGTCTGACTGAGGCCCATCACAAAACTTACCCAGTCTCTAACGGAGTATTCGGAAACCTGGCGACATCCGAATTAACCAGCCTCATCTGCATATTGCGGATGTGTGTACAGACAGTCCTTCCTTTCTTCGCCACTCGCGGGACCAAATTATGTCTTCAAAAAACAAAATGTAGTTGGAACCGATTCTTTTTTTAAACCGGACGGTAGCTTGGCGCTTAAGCTACTGGTAATCTCCCTGAAGAGGTAATCAGTAAGAGGACTGTGGATCGCCGTACTGCCACGAGAATTTTCCAACATTTTGGCAATATGCTGGAGAATCAAAGATCGGAGTGGGTTAAAAACCGATTAGACTGAACAAAGGAAATTGCCAGCAACGAACCGGCTGAGACTCCACGTCAAAGTGCCAACGATCGCCGGAGGAATCCCTGTCGGTTTCCAAAAGCGCTAAGGTACACAACATCTGCACTTCCTCCAGGCTCTTCAACATACCGTCGAAGTCCTACTGCTAAATTCTCAATGACAGGTTCGTACTGGCGGTCATCGATAAAAGCGATGTCGACGTCACTATCATTCCAGAAAAATGAAAGATAAAGGAAAACTCTGACCAAACAGTCGCGACGGCTGACGGCATCAAGGCCACGTGAAGCTTATCGCCTACGTCGATCAGAGATCTTGCGATCTCTTTAAGCTGGCGATAAGAAGATTAGGGGAGGTTTGGCCGGGTGCGAAGCTCGAGGTAGTTGCGAAGGAGGACGTGCCAAGCAGGCCGAAAACTGGAACCTGGGTCCTAGCTGAACCCTCCAATACGAATGATATACCCCAAATCATCATCCGAATTAGTAACCCATCTCTCCCAACTCACAAGTGGAGAGTCGCTAAGCTGTAGGAGCAAAAGGGTCTTTATTGATGCGCGGTTATTGTGGTCAATAAGGAATCTCTTGCTCCCTTTCACATTTAAGGTCTACAAAAAGGACGAGTTGGGTGCTGGTAAATTACATCCTTATCCTCTATACTCAAATCAGAATCCTATCGACGATGGACCATCTTCGTCACTTTCATCCTTGGAAGGAGATAATTCTCAGGCGAATATCCAGCCGACTATGCTATAATTATATCCAGACTTATAAGCCTATCATCATTCCATCTAAAAACTAGCATTGATATTTAATCTATGTTTGCAGCTCAGCATGAATATTGCAAAGGCAAATCGGTGGAAACGGCACTGTATACCTTAGTACATAAGATCAAGCAACATAAGGAGTACACAATGGCAGCTTTCTTAAACATAGAAGGTGCTTTTAACAACGTCAATACATCAGGGATCATAGATACGCTGGCAGACCTGAAGGTGGATAAAACATTTGATGAGTTGATCAATATACTGCTCACTAGTCGGATTACCAATGCAAAACTGGAAGGGACCTCTGCCAAAGATATTTGAGCAGAGGCGCCCCGCAGGGAATGCCTTATCCCCTCTTTTTTTGGAATTAGATGGTAAATCAACTTCTGCTAATCCTGGGGGCTGAGGGAAGCACTTAAAAACTTTAAAAGAACTCATACAAAACGCTTTAAATAAGCAAATTAAATGGACAGCTAGGTGTGGTTTGGGTGTGAACCCTCATAAACTGATCTAGTCCTCTTTTCTAGGAAATATACGAGTAAAAACCGTTCATTGACCCTCCTTCACTTAATGGTATAAACTTGATTTTCTCTAATGAAGCTAAATATCTGCGTATTATTTTGGATAGGAAATTAGGCTGGAAAACCAACATACAAGATAGAGTCGGAAAGCTACATTAGCTCTTTTCTTTTGCAAATAAGTTATCGGGAATAAATAGGGTGTGCAACCCTGTATTACTCACTGGCTCTACATTTCGGTTATAAAACGGATTCTCACGCAGGTGGTGTTTATCTAGTGGCCTGCCTTAGATAAAGCTATATACCTCAGCAAACTAAGCAAAGTCCAAAGATCAGCTAGTCTGTGTATAGGTGGGGCACTGAACAATCTGTTTCATCTAACACCCCTTGATATCTTTGGCTACGCTTGCATTTTGAATAATTTCAGTGTTCTCCCAAAAAATGTTGAGTACACCATACCCAAGTTAAATTTTGATAGGAATTTTAAAGTCACCATCCCTTCCAGGTCTTTCTGGGAGAAAGATGCATTTGTAGTCCATTCATTTCTACATGGCCGGTTCAAAAACCAACTATGGGGGAGGTGTTTTCTTTCAATCTTAAACTCTCCTTCCGTCTTTCAAATCAGTGTAGCGTGTTCCAGGTGGAAATAATGGTGATTAAGGAAGTCTTATCCTTTCTAAAGATAATCATCATATACGCATCTTTTCGGATAGCCAGGCAGCCATCAAGTCCTTGGAATCGTGTTCCCTAAACTGAATAACAGTCCTAGATTGTCGATCGTCTCTCATAGGGATGGCAAAGCAGTTTAATATTCACCTTTGCTGGCTGACGGGGCATAGAAATATCACAGTGACCTGTAAGGCTGATGAACTCGCCAGATATGGAAGTACCATACGCATCCTATCGGAAAATGGTACCCTGGGTGTACCGATCGCTGCGTGTAAACTTAAATTAAAGTTAGATGCAAACGAAAGAACGGTTCTTAGGTGGACGCGTGTTGCAACGCGTTTAGCTACGAAACAGATTTGGCCTAAGCTGGATCTGAAACGCTCTAAGATTCTGATTTCTCTCAACAGATTGCATGTCAGTGCCACAATAGGTGTGATTACTGTGTACTGTCTAATAGGCAAGCACGCTACAAGGTTTGGAGTTTCCTCAGATGATTTATGTAGAAGCTGAATAGACGAGAAGGAGCTAACTATTCTCCACTCTCTTCAATAAAAGAAAACTTGACTTAGCAGCTTTCTATTTCAATAACTTAGGTGATCTTGCATATATAGATATCAGAACCCTCGTTCGTTTCATCGAAAGCTCCAAATGGTCTGATTACGTAGGCAAGAGAAATTTCTCATGATCCTTGTGGTATCCCAACGGATCTATCACTGGTCTATGTGTGTTGGCGTTTTTAGCCACTTCAACCAAACTTCAAGCTAACCTAAGTCATTTCACCATTTTATCTAGATACTTATAATTTTGTTTTATAAAAATTTGAGAAACATGAGGTAAACCTCTCTCTTCGCAAAAGTATCTATAGAAAACATACAAAGTGAATCATAATCTCACAATATGTCCAAAGAAATTTCAAGTGGAATTTTGACTCACTTGGATGGGTCATAAGTCTTCAATCAAATTGCGGACATATACGAGTAGTTCACATGGGTGGGTAATAGAGTCAGCCCTGCTCCAATATTCAGCCTTTTATTGCTTTATATTCTTATAAATGGTGTTTCATACGAAAACAGTTACTCTAAGAATACTACATTATTTCATAGACTTCCACTGATAGCTAGCCATACATTCACAGTAGTTAGGTTCTCAATTTTGAGAGAAAACGCTAATCAAATCAATTGTTTACGTTAACGTAAGCCGATTTGAGCTACACAACAATTTGTTACTAAAGAAGGGCGCACCTTTCTTTTTTATTTTAAGCTTTATTCATTCTTTTGAAGATATATTGAAGTTTTTATTTTTAAAAAAGGTTTATTTTACGATAATTTAAAAAAAAAATACATTTTTAGTAATAAATTTGGACAGCAATCCTGTCCTGTATCATTATGGTGTTTAACCCAATACTCAAACCCCATGCGACCAGCTTCTGGTATATTGGTTATTTTTGTAAAGTGTAAGTAAAGTGTTTTGTAAGTGGTTGAAGTTGGTTCAGTAAGCATATATTTTCATACTAAAGGGCATGAGCATTCTATAAAAACACAATCGTCTACGCAGTATTCACTGTTCACCAATTGCCACTCTCATTTCCATACGATGAACCCCGGTTGCCTAGTACCTCGACCCAAGAATGGGTCTCAAACTCTTTGGATGGTCGCTGGTGACAGCAAACGAGAGTGGGGGGAAGAGAGGCAACAGAAGAGTTTTCCAGATATAATCAACGGTGGCGTCTACAATTCCAGTCAGTCTGAACTATTTAGTGTATTGTATATAATGTATATAATGACATATTCGGAGTTCAGGTCTTAAGGATTTACAAGACTGAGTTCGCATCCCCGAAGTGTCCGGCCTCTTATTCTAGGGTTCATTTTATTAATGATCTGGTCCACCAGATTGGGAGTTGTGCCTCAGGGTAACTGCCCTAACTTCGAAGAAGCAACAAGCCTCGGATAAGAATGATTTTAGAGCTGATGAACTACGCAAGCAAAATAAGGACAACTACCATCGGATTTGCACTTGGAAAATCCGGACCATTAACAGTCCACGCTACAAAGCAAATATCACTGCAATCCAAGAAGTGCGTTGGAGTGGATCGAGCAAAAAGCGGATGAAAAACTGTGACATCTACTATGGTGACTATTACGAGTACAACGAGCAGAAGCAGCATTTATTTGAATGCAGATTTATCGTCAGGAGTAGGTTTAAGCAAAAAGTCTTGGGCTTCCGGTATGTGAGCTGATGAATGGTCAGCAATTCGCATTACAGCAAATTTGACCAGATATATGCTCACGACACTCTGTATAAGGACGGCGTGACCAAATGTTGCTTTTATTAGCTCCTAGATAGGAATTACAACCAATGTCCATGTTATGACGTTAAAATCATGTTTAGCGAGAGAAAAGAATGTGATAAGCTCGAGCTCAAATCAATGGAGAGGTGCTGTAACAAAAATTATATTCGAAAGTATGCCGAGGCTAAAGAAATCTACTATAGTTGAAATATCAAAGCCGGTTGAAAGGTCACTTCTGCAGGCTATTAAACAGCGGTGACGACAAAAACTTCGCTGTCCTTCAGAATATTCCGTTCAAGTGACCAAAGTGAAATGAAGATAACAATAGGCCTGACTGACGAGCTATTTAAAGCAGCTGGAGATAATTTGGTACGAAACATACATCAATTCATCTGCAAGATATGGTCGGATGAAACTATTCCCGACAAATGAAACCTCAGCATAATTTTCTCGATCCTCAAGAAAGAAGACCTTCCCAATTGTTCCAACTACAGAGGTATTATTCTCCTCAAACTCGCTTATAAGATCCTTTCATATTATGTGAACCTTTTGCCAACAATCTGATTAGTCCGTATCAGTTTGGATTTAGGCCAGGAAAGACCAAAATAGATCAGATATTCACACTGCGGCAGATCTTGGAAAAATTCCTTTGAGCTCTAAATCGATACTCATCACATTTTATCATTTCCAAAGTCGCATATGATAGCGAACGAGCTGTACAAAGTCATCCCCTGGTGGAGAATGCAGGTTGCTCCATCAAGGTCGGTAACAACATCACCGATGCCTGTAATGTCACAAACGGACTACGACAAGGTGACGCGCTGTTATGTGATTTCTTTAACACAATACTTCAAAATAATGTACAAAAATTTGAAGCAGAGGTACTATCTTTCAAAATTCTGTACAACCACTCGCGTACGCGGATGACATTAACATAATTTCAAAAACGCAGCGGGCTGTCAATGGTTCGTTTGTGAGTATTGAAACAGGACAGTCTACATCGGCGACTAGGACAGAACGTCACAAAAGACAACTACAATTCCTAGGTTAAGGATTTTGTCTACCTAGGCTCCACTGTAAGAGATCAAGCAAAGAATCACTCTTGCTAAACGCTGTTTCTTTAGGCTAAGGCCCCTGACGATCAAATAAGGTGAAAAAAAACTTCCCTGTCCTGTCATATGCTGGCGCAGAAGCACGGTTGTTATCAAAGGCTGATGATGTTTTTGTTCCCATTTGTACCAATGGGGAATAGAGGAAGAGTTACAACAACGAACTGTACCAGTTGTATAACGACATCTGCCTAGTCAGAAGAAATTAAGTAGAGGAAGACCTCACAAAAAGTGACGCACATAAGTAGAAAGGGATCTATAATTACATTGCATTGCTTCATTAGACATCCTTTTATTTAAAGTCTATATGTTGCGGCGGCTGATGCATCAGAGATAATTTCTAAAAGGAAGCAATTAAATAAATGCCTTCTCGTCCTTGAAATTTATAAGTGGATAATCTAGTGAATAGCGCGATCTCGATCTCCGAATGGTTTGCTTTTAAACTTCGGCAACTGGAAAAAAATGTTATAGAAGTGTATACTGGGATAAATTTGTCTGATACGAGTACTAAGAAAACATCATCAACGTACTCCGTATCGATGGAGGCAAGTACAAACTCAATTCATTAACAGAGGAGGATATTGAGTTGAATTCTGCGAAGACTACTAACTGTAGAAATCGTAGGCTCTGTATTTAGGCTTATATGGCAAATTCCTTCTGGTGTACCCACTTTTCTACTGTAGAGTAGACACTACTGAAAAGAACAACAGTAGATCTACTTTTGATGTACTCCTGCTATGATGCAGATAAGTATTATAGTTTTCTCCGAAAATATTTCTGACCCATATGTATATCAAAAGCTTAAGAGTTCTCATCAAAAAGGCAAACAGACTAAAGTGTCAACAGACTAAAGTCTGATTTAAAGCCATTATAAGTAATGACTGGCATTCCAACATTTCGGGATGAAAATGGCATTCATCTCCTGCATTTTTTTTAGAAATGTAGCCCACCTTAAGACAGCATGAGCTACAACAACTTCCCCTCACTCTTACAGCATCACCAGTTGTATGTCAACAACTCAAATAGGATTATAGTAAGCAAATGATTTTATTGCCAGCAATATCTTGTCATTGACGATTATTTTGTAGATTTTATCCACATCCACTCCCATAGTAGGATTTGTTGAATCAATATATGAACTATTGTCAGACACGAGTACATCCTTGCAAGGGAAACTAGTACTTGCCATAATGCCCTGCTTCTCCTCGTGAGAATTATACAGATGCCATTGAATCTCTTAATAGAAGACGTCAGAATTGATGCTTTGACGAGGGTCTTCTTCAGGCAGGACTCTTTAATGGTGAACCTGCAGAAATTTCTCCATAAGTTCCCCTTTACGAAACTAAAATTTTATATTTGAAATGTTTATGTTAGACCGAAATTTCACTTAGAAACACAAATTGCTTCCAAAAGGCAAAAATCAATCCATCAACACGCAATCCATCATCTTCTCTTTTCCATGATAAACTATGGCACCTCTAAGTTCGATTCTGTGAACTTCAACTAACAGTACCGGCTTAGGGGAAAAAATGCCCCCAACCTTGCTTTTTTTCATGTTTTAACCCACACCCTGTATTTTTAATGTTAAAATAATTGAATTCGTAAGGAAAAAAAATAAAAATCAGTATATTTAAAGTAGTCGACTATACAAGTATATTTTCGACAATAAAAAATGCAACTCAGTGCTTGTAGAACTTAGTCACCGAGCTCTTCAAAATGGTACTCCACTTGGACCGATGTAATGTACATATACTCGTATATGTAGGAAATCTCAAATAAAACTTCAGACCTTTTACAATTTAAATTAAGAGTTTATTTATAGTAAAGTTCTATTTAAGAAAATAAAGTTTAAATTAGAATTTGGAGTTAATGATGAGCGGTAAAAGTGAGCAACTGTTTAGCAATTGAGGCCACCGATTCCCGGCGATCTTTGACAGCAACTGTCGTGGAGTTGTACTCCACGACTGCAAAACGCTAACTCTCTGTCTCTCATTGCAAAGTGTGGCAATCCACCTCCACCACAATCGGCCGTCATGACAAACATAGCAATGTATCTTGCGAAGTGGAAACCCACGGCTTCATAAATTCTGGCGCTGTAGGTGTCTGCATTTCGAATGGTGTATCTATCCGTTCTGCCAATTCCCATTCCCACGTACAGGCCCAAGAATTCGGACGATATTTTTTTTTGTTTAAAACTGAGTTCTTTTTATTGCAATCCATTGAAATTCTTTCGATATTCGAATTGGATTTTTTAAATCTGCTTCATAACATCTGCTCGGATTTCCTCAAGACTGTCTTCGAATGCTGCTAACGATTTTTGCTATCAATTTCCATACTTCGACATCGCCTTTCTGTCTCATCCTAACGCCAAAAAGAACTTCGAACGGTGTTCGGCCAGAAGCCCTTTGAACTGCAATTAATCGCAATCTGGACACGACGGTCTCTGGAAAATCTGACGACAGTTTTTTTTTTAGTGATTCAACGATGACTCTATTGATTCTCTCAATTTTGCCGTTTTCGCGGGGTTCACCTGTAGTTGTACGAACGAGCTCGATATTCCTATCCTCACAATGGCTGTTGAAGATTTCCGAAGAAAACTTCAAGATCTTTTAAACAACGTATGACTTCATTTGCGCTTAATGTTTTTGTGGGAAATATCAAGACGTATTTCGAAAATGCGTCGACCACAACAAAAATGTATCTGTATTGCTTTGCGGTCGGATTCATTGGACCCATATGATCTGCGTGAAAAGTTTGTAATGGCTGATCATCTTTACAATTGGATGTAGAAATCCTTCCTTTTTGGTGTTTTTCCTGCTACCCAGAATTCATTTCACGCAATTGTTTACGCATCTTTCCGCTTTGACCTTCAGATGTTGAATGAAGAAATCCTGTAGCACCAAATGCATACTCGTAGTTTTCTGTACTCCGAAATGACCCTCCTCATGCTTCAACTTGATGATCCTTGCTTCCATGGCCCTAGGAACTACAATCTTCTCATCACCGTCCACGATTTTCAACAGGACATCACTTTTAACAATGAAATTGTTAAACGCGTTCGCTTTAAGGACCGCTTTCAAAGCTATGATGTAGTCGTCTTTAACCCTGCAGTCGTCGCGCGGATTACTATTGTAATCCACCAAAGTTCCTTTTTTTCTACAAGAAATCCGAAATTTTTATTTTTTTTATTTATTTTTTTTTTTTTGTAAAGGGTGGTTAAGTTTTAAGGGCCGATGTTGATTTTGAATAAAACACAAATTATTAAGGAAATTACTGTCATTTCTTTTTATTATGATAATATTAGTATGGTTCAATTATGTATGGAACAAAATATCGGTCAAATGGCCGCCGCGACCTCGGCGGCACACCTCCATCCGATGGTCCAAATTGTCGATGACGCTGAGGCATAATTGAGGTTCTATGCCGTTAATGTGCCGAATTATCTCATCCTTTAGCTCTTGAATTGTTGCTGGCTTATCGACGTACACCTTTTCTTTCAAATAACCCCAAAGAAAGAAGTCCAACGGTGTCAAATAACATGATCTTGGCGGCCAATTGACATCGCCACCACGTGAGATAACACGGCCATTGAATATGTCGCGCAAAAGAGCCATTGTTTCGTTAGCTGTGTGGCAAGTGGCACCATCCTGTTGAAACCACATATCGTCCACATACATATCTTCCAATTCGGGCCATAAAAAGTTCGTTATCATCTCACGATAGCGAACACCATCCACAGTAACAGCCTGACCAGCCTCATTTTGGAAAAAATACAGCCCGATGATGCCGCCAGCCCATAAACCGCACCAAACAGTCACTCTTTGTGGGTGCATGGATTTTTCGACAATCACTCTTGGATTATCATTCGCCCAAATGCGGCAATTCTGCTTATTGACGAATCCACTGAGGTGAAAATGTGCCTCATCACTGAAGATGATTTTCTTCGAAAATTGATCATCCACTGTTGCCATTTCTTGCCACCATTGTGACCATTGACGCCGCTTGAAATGGTCAAGAGGCTTTAGTTCATGAGTCAATTGCACCTTGTAAGCGCGTAAATGCAAGTCTTTATGCATAATGTTCAACAACGACGAGCGTGAGAGGTGCAATTGTTGGGCACGACGACGAGTTGAGGTGGACGGCTCTTCAGCCACACTATCGCGAACAGCAGCAATATTTTCTACAGTATGAGCTGTACGAGCATGCACTGGTGTTCTCACATCTTCTACAGACCCGGTTTGCACAAATTTTTGCACGATTTTTCCGATTGTACGCACATTTGGACGATTAAATTGACCGAAAGAATCACGAAATGCACGATATGCATTTTGATTTGAACGCCCATTTTCATAATAAGCCTGAATAACTTTAACGCGTTGCTCGATTGTGTATCTTTCCATGGTTCAAATTGAGTTAGTCTGAAATTGAGAAATGTCAAATGAAATGCAGAAAAAAACTTGACGTTTAGGTGTGGTTCACATTCAACATCGGCCCTTACAATTTAACCACTCTTTATTATGAAGTAATAATTTATGTTTTTTATCTTTAAGTAATATGTAATTGCATTTTGCAGCAAAATAAATTTGAAAAAATTAAAGCATACGGGTTTTACTTTAATTTTAAAAAGCGCGACGACTGGTGTGACTTTTTGGTGCGCGACGACTGCAGGGTTAACTTGTGTTCTCCTTATTCGCATTAGTAACTCATTTCCGATATAGAAAATCGCTGGATATCTGCTTATTGCGTCGACATGCAAGTACCTTCGCGATGTTCCACGGTGAAATCAAAATCTTGCATGCTCATTACCTATCTTGAAATTGCAGCTGACAAGACCTCTTTTCTGACCGTCTGTTGATATACGGCGCAGTCGGTTATGACCTGAAATTTCATACCTAGTAAGTACGTTCGCAGTTTTTTCTGGGCTAGGTACACAGCATAAACCTCTAAAACATAGCTGTGTAGTTTTTGCTCAGCAGGGTTGTTTTTGTGGCTTACGTAGTAGTACACTGGATGTAGATGACCTGAGATCCTATATTGCTTGCGTCCATATGAACTTCCGTGCGTGCACCATGCTGATATATGTTCACCACCGGACCTTTTATTAACGCTGCCTTTAACCTTTCCACTGCTGCTTACACCTCCCGTTAAATTTGGAAGGCTGAATCCTTTTTCAATAAGTCTCTCAGTGGTTTACTTATAATAGCGTATCCTTTGACAAATTTACGAAAATATCCGGTTAAACAGAGAAATGAGTACACGTCCTGAATACTTTTAAGATCTGGAAAATTTTTCAGAGCGGCAACTTTTCGTTCAGAAGGTTGAATAGTTCCTGCTTCGTTGACATGCCCTAGGAACTCTACTCTACGTTGTAAAAAATGACATTTGCTCCACTTCACCAATATGCAGCACCGATTTAAGTTTTATCACGTTTTCTGCTTCATCTGCAGATGGTATGATGATGTCGTCCATGTAAAAAAGAATAATGCCTTTACCTATCAGTTCGCGAAAAACATATTGGATGAAACGCGTAAACACGCTTGGCGAATTGGCTAAACCAAATGGAGTTCGGCAAAATTCGAATTGTCCCTCTTTCGTGACGAACGATGTAAACTTGCGACTGTTTTCGTCAACCGATATATGAAGAAACCCCTTTCGTAAGTCAAGGGTGGAGAACACATTCGCACCTTGCAAATTTGTCTAAAACCTCCTCTATAACTGGCATCGGAAAGCAATCACGTACCATACGTTCATTAATTTTCCGGTAGTCGATACACCCGCGAGGAGACCGATCTTTCTTTTTTTACGACTACTACTACCCTACTTGAGAACGATGAAGTTCACGGTTGCAATACAACTTCTTTCAGCCATTGTTCTATTTGGTCTTTCACATGCTGTAAATTGGAGTTTCGTCTTTTAAAATGATGGACATTACAAATGGGTTATTGAAGTCTTTACCGGCGTATAATCATTTATCATTGATTTCACTGCTTGTCTGTATGCTGGCGGCACATCGATATTGTCATCATAATGATTAATAAGGACATTATTATCAGGGGAACTTTCGCATGCAATGTCACTAAAATTTATACCATTTTCGCTAATAACAACTTCAGCCATCGTGCTGAATAGGTATAACGTCATTTTGGACAACATGGCAAGTACTGTACATAATAACACAATCATCGATTCTGAAACATGTGTTAAATGAGGCGAGAGATCTTGATTTACCGAAACCGAAACTATTGAACAATAAGAGTAGTGCCTTTTTCAGGCTTGCGTTTGAAAGATGGTCAAACACATTTTTTTAATTACGTAAACTGTAATCGCTACCCGTATCGATTAGAGTTTCGCATGGCAGCTGATTTACTAGTATCTGTTTGCACATTTTTGATTTGTAGACTAAGTTTATCCCTTTTTTGCTTATGGATGATTTGTTTCTACATTTTCATTTTATTTTAAAGGCATTTTCATTATTCCAATTCAATTACTACTTAAATGCTAGATGATTTGTTTGTGGATGATTTGTTTGTGGATGATTTGTTTTGATTTTTAAATGCTAGGCAAAAAACCCTTAAAACTAGATTAATTAACTTAACTATGTTATTCTAACTTACTGACCCTATGCGGGCGCTCCAAGCTAATTCTAATACTTAATAATAAAATACTATGTCTTTCGGCGTACCTTACTTAATTTTTTTTTTTTTGTTCGTCTTATTGTTTAATTCTTAATAATTAATAAATACTAAGAAACATTTTTTGAGAAAATTTAAAAAAACTTAGTGTATGTACCAGTGGCGTGGGGTGAAATTTCAAGAGAGGGAAGCCGAACAAATTTTAAGTAAAATGTTTTATTCAAGACTTACCATTTTGGTGCTTATTCGAAACACAGACTTAAGATATGCAATTTAAGCCACCTTTGTTATAATTTAAGTCATTGGAATTTACGTAGACAATGAGCTCATCGCATAAAAAAAGTGACTTCGAAAGAAGCCGTTCTAGGCAGAATAATCTATATAAGTTATTGATAACTCGGAGCGTTGTTAAATATAAAAAATTTAGCAATTACAATTATGTTCTACCTATTTGTACTCTAAAGCTATCCTACGATTCTTTTTTTACGAATTCTGCTAAAACTCTTTCATACAAATTTGACTTATTTTTAATTTCTAAAAAAATGTGCTTTTCGATAGATAAAAGTGCCAGGTTTGAGAGTCTTTCTTCTTTGTGGGAATTTCTTAAGTATGGAATATTTTTAAAGTCGAAAAAGATCTTTCGACAGAGGCCACAGTCAAAGGCAGGGTTAAAAAATTTCACACATTGTTAGAGTTCGAGAAAAAGTATCTCTAAGCATTTCCACATTAAAATGCTTATAAAGTTGAAAAACCTCAAGCTCTTTAAGTGAAGGAGTAGTGTATAAAACTTTGAGATCATTTTTTAAAGTAGTAAAATTAAAAATTCCATGAAATAGGGTAATTGAAGAAGATATTTTGTAATCCGGCATTGAATTAGAAAAATATTCATATTTTGATTTGTTTAATAAATCAAAGAAAATATATGAACTAAATGAACTATACCCATTCTTAATCTGACTTGTAACATTATCTATAATTGCTACAAAAATTCGGCTATAATTTGTATTTGCATCAATGTTAAGTAGCCGGCGTTTGCGTGGTGGTTCTGAGCAGTTACTTACACTCTCATAGATTGAGTCAAATGAGTTTAAAAATTCAGAATGAATCCATGACTCAAAACCCTCCATCTCTTGCTTCGCAAGCTCTATGTCAGTTTGTTTATTTTGAACTAAACTAAAAAGAATATCTGTTTTTGCAAATATGACCGAAGTAACATGCAATAAAAAACAGAATTCTTTGTCCTGCAGTTTGTACAACAAACTTTCGGACATAACCAGAGTATCGTTATCCCATTCTACTGGTTCACATAAAATCTGTTCAAAAGTTTTTATAATATCTTCTCTGCAATTGAATAAGACGTTTACTATACGCGAATGATATTACCATCGAGTCTCTGATACCCCGGAATGCCAGCTTCTGTTTTCCTAGAAGAACTATAGTGTCTCTGAAACGCTTCATTAAATCGCGATTGCGATCAACTTTTCTATTATGAGCCTCGTAGGAATTCCCTAAAGAAGTCTCTATGCGATATTCGCCAAATTCATGCAAATGCAAGCAGCTGCGTATATTATTTTCCGTTTGAATATGTTTTTTTTGGAAGAATTAATAAAATTGTTTATATCAAAGAAACCTGTGTGACTCCAAACACTAGGAGAATTAGAAAAAAAAAACTAAGGAAAACAAAACATTCTATTTCAACTGCCAGTCAGCCATGGATTCTTTTTGTAAAAAGACTAATGAAAATGTTTCTGATACCCAGCCTTTCGCGTATAATCAATTTTCATTGATGGTGTCGAGCGACCTAGTTCTATAACTTTTTTTTTTTTACAAAAAAGAAAGCTTACTGAACTCGTGGGTTTCTTTTAGAAGAAAATCAGTTAAACAGCACTCAAAATTAACTAGAGACATCTTGTCTAAGAATAATTAGAATGTTCAATGGGGCATCTCTTAAGTAGATTTATAATTACTTATTTGGTATATAGCTAATAACTATTCACTTAGCTCACTGACTATTTTATAATAATTTAATAATTTAAAACACTAACTTAACTACCAATATGTAATTGCAAAATTTTTAAAATTTTCTAATAATTAGCAGTCACAAAAATCACAAAAATGTGCATCCAAATTTTCAATAAATCACGCACAATTACACAACCGATTTGCAACCGTCATTTCAAATTTGCAAAAAAAAAATACCCAACAAGTAAGAAAAACCTCAAAAGCCGTTCGAACCACTACATCACCCAATAACCCGATTTTCGTCAGCAATAAAAAAAAAAAAAACTCCCTCGAACTAAAACCTTTCTCCTCCACCAATGTTCATCCACAAAAGCCCAGAAATCGCGGGTTATTTTCCTCATAAGCGAATGTGTGTTAGACAAAGAAATCGCAAATAAACTTCTACTATATGACAGAAAGGAATAGAGTTGAAAGTTCGTACTGTGAAGAAATGAATGCATAAGCCGGAAAATGAACGGCTTCTCAAAAAAATTCATTGCACGCTGTGTGCGAGTTTTTGTATGAGTAAAAATGAATAAACAACCGAAGTGGTCGCAGCATTTCATCTTCGAGTGTGTATAAAGTTATGAAAAATGGTTTGATGAACAAATAATTGAATGTGATGGTTGGCAAGTGGCAAAATAAAAATTGTTGATATTTGAAAAGGGAAGTCGGAAGGAATCGGCTTGTATGGACGCCACGCCACTGGTACGTACTTTTTTTTTCTATTGTGCTTACAATAAAACTTAAAAACTACATTAAAATAATTCTTAAACTACCTTATTGTACCTTATTCTATCTTACTCTAATTATGTAATTAAATACATACTTTTTTTTATCTTTATCAAAGTGCTGTTTTTTTTTTTTTTTGTATCCAAATGATGTGTAACATTTTTTTTGCCAACTTTAAACGGGCTACCTTGGATTGTGAGGGAACGACGAAGAAGTTTCCTCTCTTTTTGTTACCCACCAAAATTTTGCTTCATATCACGACCCGATAATGAACTACTGAACCGGAGACGCTCCACATTGCTGTGCGCCACGTCTCTGTCGTAGTTTAGTCTCCTATCCACAGATGTCCGAGCAACGTGAAAGATTAGCGGCACCGCCAATCTGTCCTGGATCAGACCTTTCTTATCAAAATAGAGGAACGCCTCTGGGGGAACAAAGCCGTTAAGGCGAACTCTCTCATGATACGCGTAATTGGGGTAATAAGCCCCGGAGATCAGGTTGTTCATCGAGCTCATTGCTCTTGCAATGTGCCTTCGAATTAGCTTGATAACGAAATTATCCACTCTTATTAGGTTAGCCCTGTTGTATAGGACCTCATTGGGATAGAATTTTATGTACTGTTACTCTGGTGTTCTGTACAAATGAAGGCAAGCCCTCTCAAACACCCGAATCTTTTCCAACAAGCTTGCTCCCACGTTGAACCAAACGGGGCATCCATATACGAGCATGGGCCTAATGAGGGCCATGTAGCAGATTACCTTTACCCTTGCATCGAGTTGCTTGCTATAAAAAAGTCTATTTGTAAGGGCGAAAGCACCTTTGGCTCTCGCCAGAGCAGCATCTATATGTTTGTTAAAATATAGATATTGGTCGAACCAGAGCCCCAGGTATCTGACTACACTTCGACTCGCAAGTGGCTGTTCGTGTGGTCCAACTTGAGAACTTTAGCCAATTCTTTCTGGTATCCCTAGAGGCACCAGACAACGGCGTCCTAAAAAGAATGTTTTCCGATTTCTGAAAGTCGATCTTCAACTTCCAGTCATCGCAATATCGCCGAATCTTATCGAAGTCACGTTGCAAGAAAATTGCAATGACCTCGATTTTTGGTCCTTATCTGTACGCGAAACAAAACGTCTGCGTACGCTATGGCGTGGTGAAGTGATCCTATGAGATCGCTAGTGTAAATGTTGAAAAGGATCGGTGAATTAACCGCACCTTGTTGCAGACCGTTTTTAATTAAACATGTTCCAGCAGAAGTCACATTGCCATTTTTGACGGTGAGCTACTACTGTCGAGCATGTTATGAAGTATGTACAGCAGTGGTTTGCTTATGCTCAGCCTGCTTAGCTTGTAGAAGAGTCCCTCTAACCAAACGGTATCGAAGGCCTTCTCCAAGTCAATCAGGCAGGCACCCGTGCACTGTTTCTTGCTTTTGTTCCATTGGATATCCGATACCAGTTTAGACGCGGCATGTATTGTATCATTCCCCGCCTTAAAACCGAATTGGTTATCCGGAATTATATTATTGTCCTCAGCCCACTTAATCAGGGCTCTATTGATCAATTTTTCGAATACCTTGCTGATGTTCGGAAGGTGACCGGAGATTTGCCGGATTGGAGGTGTCCTTACCCCTTTTGGGGATGGGTTGTATCACTGCTGTTTTCCAATGCGCTGGATAATGTGAATTATTCAGCGCATTGTTAAACAGAGTGGTGTAAATGTCCACCGCTTCTAGAGGGATATGTCGAAGCACAATGTTCGATACTCCATCGATTTCCACTGATTTCTTCCTCCTCAATGAGTCGAAGATCGCTTGGAGCTCCACCTTCGATATGAACGGGGAATGTACCCTTTCATCGGCGATGACATTATTTGCCATGTTATCGTCATTGAACTCTGTAAAACCTATGTTCTCGGATCGCCAGTGCTCTATATTATTTCGAAGGTAGAAGTTGTGCACAAGGATGTGATTTTCCAGGTCGTGGTCCGGGCAGATGGTATCATTCACTTTGTACACTTCCTGGTAAGTCGCTCCTATAGCCTCTACCTTCTCCTGCGGATCTTCGATCACAAATAAGTTGTCATTCTCTACTGCGTTATCTGGCTCTATACCTGATGTTCTCACTATTCGTTCATTGTTCGTCGTTCGGGTGATCTTAAGACATAGAAGGCTGTTTTGATTGTTCCCCCGAAATATTTTATTTATTTGCGGGAACATACTCGGGTTGTTGGCTTTTACAGCCCTAATTTTGTCGTACCAATGCAAATTTACAGAAATTCTGTAGTTTTCCCTGATTAATTTCGGGAGGTTTTTAATCAACGATTTCAGCGTCCTAACTTCCGAGTTTTGTCTGTCAGTAAACTGTCTGTACAAGGTTTTTAGTCTCGACAGCAGTCTACTTTTATGTTGGTGTAGTGCATCAATTGTTGCATTGCGGAATATTTATGCGTTGTCAGTATGTTGATACTGATGTATCTTACTGTCCATAGTTTTTTTTAATTGTCTCGTTCATTTGTTTTAGGTACCAGTCAATCTCCTCGTCAAAGTTCTGGAGAAGCGAGTCCAACGCGTTCTATTGTAATTGTAGGAGTACGTTTGAACAAACTCCTCCAACTCCACAAATTCGTTGGGAATCGTATTACGGCACTGAGTCCGCAATGGTGACTGTCATACACAAATATGTGCAGGCAGTTTAAAGTTCGTCGGTCCATGTCGGTCAGTTGTAACCGTATGTCGAACAGCATAAGATCGGTTTCGTTTCTACACTCTTTACTATGGTGGCCAAATTCATTGCACGCAAAGCATTTGGTTCCCATATTACACGTTTTTTTATGTTCAACGCTCCCGCAATTATAGCAATGTTCTCTTTTTTCAAATTGTTTCTTCTTGCCGAAATTGTCTTTCCGTTTATTTTGTCTATAGTTGCTGAAGTTTCGTTTTACTTTTTCTTTAATTTCTTCATAAATCGCGAGTTTCCTCTTAAAATCACTTAAATTTGTTGCGTTCTCTGTCCGGCATGCCGTTGACGATCAACTTTATTAATGACTTATCATCAACTACACCATGTGCAATTTCTTTCATAATAAGTAAATATTCTCTATAGCTCTCGTTCTGTTTTTTCATTCTGTTTTGGAATTTAAAGTAAATATCCGCCGTACATATTTTTTCCTCGAATTCTTCCTCAAAACCTTTTTTAATGTCGGCATATGATGAGCACTTATTCGATTTCATAAATATTTTAGCTGGACCCGACGTCGCTATGCAATTTCTTCGAATTCTTCAAACCACCACTTTTTTTTATAATAATCTCACCACTGAGTTCTGTTATAAAATTTTTGATGTCCTTAACCGAAACTTCTGGACGGTTGTTTGATGTACTTATCTTCTTTTCCTTACCGCTGTTTAACGATCCCATCACGTCCGAAAAAACTTCTTGGCTTTTATGATATTGTTCTCTACACAGCAGTTGTGAGACCTATATTGTCATACGGCAGCCTAGTATGGTGGCCAGCCACAAGTAAGGGCACAAACCTCAAGATACTAACCAGAGTACAAAGAATGGCGTGCATTGGTGTCACAGGGCCTATGAGAACCACACCAACTGCAGGATTAGAGACCATACTTAATCTATTACCTTTAGATCTATTTGTGCAGGAATCTGCAGCTAGAAGTGCTCTAAGATTAAGCCAATCTGAAAGTTGGAAGTCAAGCCTGACGGGGCATGCAAAGATTTTACGCAAGTACATGGGCGGAGATGTTAGCACAGACTACATAGTGCCCTATTTAGACTTTCATAAGCCGTTTTCCAGTTCATTTCCAAGTCGAGAGGAATGGGGAACTAATATCCCGCTAAATGACAACTCCATCTCCATCTACACTAATGGATCCAAAATGGACGTGGGAGTAGGTGCAGGGATTTTTTCTGGAAAAATCAATTTGAACAAGTCAATTCGGCTTCCAGACTATAGCAGTGTTTTTCAAGCAGAGGTCTTGGCGGTGGCAACTGCTGCCCGGGACGCTGCAATGAAAGCTATACCATCAGATGATATTACAATACATTTTTCATTGACAGCCAGGTAGCGATAAGAGCGATTTTCCCCACACAAATAAAATCGAAGCTTGTGCGCTGCTGTCGCGAAGAGCTGCGGGTTCTTGGTACGCAACACAATGTAAAGCTCTGCTGGGTATCCGGACATAATGGCGTTTCAGGAAATGAGAAAGCTGACGAGCTGGCAAGGGAGGGTTCAGCTCTAAATCCTGAACGAGCTGACCCGTCAATTAAGACACCACCCTGCAATCTGAACCTAGAAGTTAGAAATAAAATGATTGCCATAGCAAATAGTAGATGGAGATCATTAGAATCCTGTATAATTGCAAGAAAACTCTGTCCGCAAATCCTACACTTCAACAGATATATCTTATCTGGTTTAGTGGGGATGATAACTGGACACAACTTGTTATGTTATCACACAAAGAAATTGGGAATTAGAGAAGAAGATATATATAAAGGCTGTGGCAATGAGGACGTACACGAAGATACACTAATTGCCATTGTCCAGGTCTCTACCACCTTAGATTCAAAATACTAGGGAAATATTTCTTCCAAGACTTAGAAGAACTTTCAAATGTATCGGTAAATAAGATTACCAAATTTATAAATGCATCGGGTTGGTTTAAGAACCCATAGAGTACACGAGTGGGGAAGCTTCACTCCTTGGGCATCACAATGGATCTATACTGATCTAAGTGTGGCGTAGTTTGTTTCACACTCTACGTCAACCCATCAAACCTTACTTTGCCGAGTTCGGCTTTTAATTGATCAACGTCAAACAACTCCCAAATAAAACTTCAGACACTTTACAATTCAAATTAATAGTTTATTTAGAGTAAAATTCTAAAACTGAGCAACTATTTAGCAACTGAGACAACCGATTACCGACGAACTTAGACAGCGACTTCCTCGTTACAAGTCCACGACTGCAAAACATTAACTCTCTCTCTCATTGCAAAGTGTGGCAAATGGGAATGGATTGCATTTATATATTTTATCAAAATCATTGGAATGGGGTAAATATAGTACTCCTAACTCAGAAAACAAGTTTTTTTCAGGTTTTGTGGATGTGCTTCCAAAACCGTATTGGATTAATACATGCCTGCAAAATTTAGTAACGGTATAAGGACACGTCCAATCCGGCAAATCTACTGTCGATAAGTAACCTACCGAGCATCAGCAATATGTACGAAAAGGTGATCAAACCCTGATTAAGTGGACTGAGGAAAAAAAAATAATCCGGATACCCACTTCGGTTTTAAGGCGGGGCATGATACAATACATGCCGCATCCAAACTGGTGTCAGATATCCAAAGACCGAGGTTATAGCAATTCTCTTGCAACGTGAATTCGATAAGATTTAGCTATACTGTGAAGACTGAAAGCTGAAGATCAACTACCAGAAGTCGAAAACCAGTATGAACAGTATTCAGGACGTCTGGGGCCTCTAGGGACACCAGAAAGAATTAGCGAAAGTTTGCAATCGTGGAACAGCACGGACACCCAATGGAGTGTCGAAGTGTAGTCAGATACCTTGGGATCTGGCTAGACCAATATCTGTATTTTAATAAATATATATATGGTGCTCTGACCAGAGCCAAATGTGCTTTTGCCCTTGCGAAGAGACTTTTTTTATAGCAACTGCTACATGGTCCTCATATGGCCAATGCTCGCATTTTGATATCCCGTGTGATTCAACGCTGGACCAAGCTTAATGGAAAGGCTTGTCTTCATTTATATTAAACACCAGAGTCTCAGTACAAGCAATTTTATTCCAAGGAGGTTCTACGCAATAGGGCGAACTTGATTTGGGACAATTTCCTTTTTTTTTTTATAATTTGCACGTGGTAAAGGGGATATGAATACCCCTATACTAATTTTTAGAACAGGTGCGTTTTGTGGAAAGGAGAAGAGACAGAGAGAGAGACAGAGTGTTGTAGTTTGAAACTCAGGTGGTATTAAGTTTCTGTTAACTCCAAGGGTGGCTGTCCAGATAACTGGGAAGTATTTTGTTTGTTTTCGCTGTTATTGTCGTTGCTTATAATTCACAGTATTTTTTTTCCGTCGTCCTGATGTCATCATCACGATCAAGTTGCATTTTAGCCATATGACCACCCTACTGCCAGTGTTATGCGTTCACAGTAGAGTTGACTTTGCTTTCGCAAGTGATCGACTTTTTTATTCATTTCATGTGAAATATATAGATGATTCTTGACATCAGGATTCGAACCGTGAATCAACAGCGTGACAAGCGATGATGTTACCACTACACCACAGCCACCACTACACCACGGCCATCCTAGTTAAGATGATTCGATGGCACTTTGTAAGAGCTATGAACTGGATAAATAACCTGATCTATGGCGTTTACTACCCCAATTCCATGAACCACGGGATGGTACATCTTAATGGCTTTGTGCCCCAGAGGCGTTCCGCCAATCTTCCATTTTACCTGGACAACTGTGGATAAGCGACTTAACTACGACCGAGACGTCGCACAGAGTACTGAAGAGCGTCTCTGATTTAGTAGATCGGTATCGGGGCGCGAAGTTAAAGATGTAGAACGGCAGCATTAGAAATACTGATGGCTTGCACACAAACAAGGAACTCCTTCGCCTTTTTTTACCTTTTCAAGGTAATCGATGTGAATAACACCGCGCGCATCCCAAAAAACTATCGCCATGACCTTGTTTGCTGACAAAGCCTTCTCCTGTTTTTACTTATTTATTACATTTAAATAGTATGGCTGACTTACATAGCTTAGTTGTTATAAGGTAGAATAACACTTGGGTATGAAAAAAAAATTAAGTATTTAATTACGTAGCTAGAGTAAGGTAGATTAAGATTTATTTTGAGGCAGTTTTTAAAGTTACGAATATGTATATACATATTCTTTATATAGGTATAAGAATAAGAAAAGAACAGTTCATGTATTAAGGTTTTTCTTAAAAAAGCAATATTTTTCTTAGAAATTATTATAGTTAAAAAACAAGTAAATTAAATAAATAAAGGATATAAGTTAGGTTACGTCGAAACACATAGTTGAATAAGGTTTACCTTAGAGAGCCAGTAAGTTAGAATACCGTAGATAAATTAGTTAAGCTAGTTTTAAATGTTTTTCTATCTAGCATGTATGTGAGTAATACTTAATTGAACAATGGAAATGCATTACAAATAAAAAAAAGAGCTACCCGAACATGTAAGAGAAATAAACAATATTTAAGTTTCTTCAACCACTACACTAAAAAGAGGGTTCTGCTTGGTGGTACAATGGACCGAATATCAAGTCAGAGTGCTCCGCGATTTCGAAGTTTCCTTATAAAAAAAATAAATAAATACTCGTAAACTGTTCGTACGCAATTCGAACAGTATCGAGTGTGAGTTGCCCTTTCTGATCGGTCATTTGAACAATTTTATAATGCGCTAAGCCTGTGATTACAAAATGTAAAGAATTTTGCCATAATTTTCCTTTATTTTTGCCCCCGGCCTCGTCTGAGATGGTTCGGAAGCCGCTGATTGTCCGCAGCGCGCAGAGTCTATATGTTGAGGATAATCTCCTTTTGGTCTCCTTCACTCGTAGTGCCTGTACCCATACTGGGGCGGCATACAAAAAAACCGAGGAGAGCAGTATCCTTCTAGCGTATATAGGTCCACCGATGTTAGGCAGTATATGCTCGAAAGAGCTCCCTGTATTTGCAGTGCTTTTCTTGCTGAATAATCAACGTGCTTTTTGAACTGCAGTTTGTTGTCCAGCATTACTCCAAGGTATTTAACTGCTTCTTTGGACCTGATTGTTTGGTTACCAACCTGAAAACTCGTGAATTCTACGGTTTTTGGACTGGTTATAAGGACAGCTTCTGTTTTATGGTCGTCTAGTTCTAGTTCGGCGGAAACTAGCCAATCTCTTATCCGAGCAATTGCTTCATTTGTAGCTGATTCGATTGTACAGATCTGTTTTGCAATTGTCACGACGGCAATGTCATCAACGAATTCAATTATCGTTACCCCGTCGGGCAGCGTTAATCGTAAGACTCCGATGATGATATTCCACAGTAGCGGTCCTAAGACCGATACCTGTGGTACTCCCGCAGTGACGTTGTAGTATTTTACCCCTTCATCGGTATTATACCTCAACTTTCTGTTTATGAAATAGTTCTTTACTATACGCAGCAAATAATATGGCGAGTGATCTTCTAATCAACGACCGGTTCGCAGAGTTAAATGCGTTTTTAACGTCCAGCGTTACCACTGCACACTACTCTTTTGTACCGTTTAGCCATCTTTTTCCTTCAATGGCACCCTCCGCTATATGAACTACCGCTCTTATGGCATCAACTGTAGATTGCGCTTTTCTGAAGCCAAATCGGCGGTCTGAGAGAACTCCTTTCTTTTCTGCTACTGCGAGTAATTTGTTATAAATTATCTTCTCAAGGATCTTTCCCATGGTATCCAATAGGCATATTGGGCGATAAGACGATTGTTCTCCTGGGGGCTTTTTTTCCTTTTGGTAGCAAGACCAAATGCTGTATTTTCCATTTTCAGGAAGGGTTCCTTCTTCGAGACACTTCTGCATTGTCGTTATGAAGAGGTCTGGTCTCTTTTTTACGGCCGCTATTAGTGCCTTATTTGGGATGCCGTCGGATCCGAGCGCCTTATGGTCGCATATCTTGCCGCATGCTTTAACCAACTCCTCCATAATAATTAATGGGATATCCTCTGCATTGGCTTCGCTTATGATGTTGCACATAGTAACTGGTTTTTGGGGGAAGAGGTGCTCTAGTATAGATCTCAACATTATTGGACATGTTATTAGAGGGGTCCTATAATCCTTCAGTTTCGTCATTACTATTCTGTATGCCGAGCCCCAAGCTTCTTGACAAAGACGTTTGAAGCATGCGGTTTTGCTCTCCTTGATGGTTGTATTTAAGTTGCATCTCGTCAGTCATTGTGTCCAAGCTTTGTTGAAAGTCCGTTCTCCTTCTTGATCGTTGGACTTTGAGCCGGGCTTGTAGGCATTTTGCCCAAAGTGTCCTTATTTCCTCGTTCCACCATTAACATGGTAATGTCTTCCTGCTATTTGTCCTTCTAAGCATTGATGCATCGCATGCTGTGGGGATGGTGCCTGTAAGGCGATGTGCAAGTGACTCCGCTGTTCCACTTAGAGTTAAATCAGCGTTGAGCATCTCTTCGAATGTGTCCTTATCGAAACATCCATCATTCCATTTTAGTCCCGTAAGTTTTGGGAGCTGGGCTGGTTTCTTATCTTTGATTTCGATTATTATCACCTGATGATCGCTATGTGAGTATTCCTCACTGACCCTCCACTCTATTGCTCTCAGGATGGAGTTGTTTGTTTTGCCTTATCGCAAATCCATTTATTATTCTGATCGGGACATTTATAGGGCTCGCTGATCATGATAACGTCCGCTCTATCGTCCTTGGCGGTTTGTGCTAGGATGGCCTGAGCTATTCTATAGTGATTGAGATTTCTCTGTAGTATCTTCATGGTCTTTTGCTTGTGATAGTTCTCCTGAAGAACGGGCATTTGCTTCTATCGGTTATATGTTTCACATCTTCGGGGCAATCCGTTCTACAGAACATACATGATGGCTCCTCGTCACAGTTCTTTGCAATGTGGCATTCTGATTCACATTTTCTGCATAACTTGAAACGGTCTTCTCCGTTTTAACATTGCCCCGCTATGTGACCAAATTCTAGACACCTAAAGCATTTTTTAATCATAGTCCGCTCGCGGATGCGACAGATCACTCTGCCTATTTTAATTCTTCAGGCTTCTAACAGCTTACTTACGTTTTCTACGGGGAGGCTGATCGTTGCTGTTTGAGTTCCTAAATACGCCTTTCGCAGAGATTAGATATCTGCCGGTGAAACTTGTACCGTCTCCTTGAGTTGTATTAGGAGGTCTCCCTTCTGTGTCCTCCTGATTCTTGAAACCGCCTTTCCAACTGCTTCTGCCTTTACTTTGCGTAGTATTTCCGCGTAAGAAAGACTCCCCGTTGCTTTAAAGACGATAGCGTCAGGTTTAATTTCCTTGGCCTCTTGTTGTTTCTTTTTGGAGACCTTCCTGGTGGCATTTACCTATTCTTCTTCTGCTGCCACCTGCTTCTTACTTGTGGTTGCGCTTATCCGCTTATTTCTGCCCACTGGGGTGTCAACACCAGATGTTGCACCCTTCTCCTTGGTGTTTACTAGATATGGGTGCTTTTGTTTCCGCTTTGCTTCTGGGCGTTTACTGCCTGCAGCACCGTTTGTTGGTGTTTTTTGCTTTCACTGTGCTTTCGGGGGTTCGCTGTCTGCAACATCATTTGAATTATGCTGCTCCTTCCGCCTTATCTCTGGGGGTGCGCTATCGGCACCTGCATTTGATGGGTGTTGCTGTTTCCGTTTTGGCTTCGGAGGATCGCTGTCTGCGACCTGGCTCTAATATTGGTTTCAGCCAAGGGGAAGTTTGCGAGGAGTTGTTCTGATGAGTCACCCCCTTAATTTTCTCGTTGTGCAGTTGTGCCGAGAGCTCGTAGAGAGTTTACGATACGTACATAGATGTATCACAGAAACCCCCTTAAGACTAAATTGATAATAAATTCGTGTTGTAGTTCAAGTTGTCATTAACCGGTTTGCCAGATAGTTCTTCTGGAACCTGAAAGAAGTGTCATCCGAGGAATTTATTTCTTTGATGATATAGGCCTGGGTAGTGGCAAAGAAAGTGGGACGTAGCCTCGTAAACTTCCTCGTCACCGCAACCCCTACATAGGTCTTCTACCGTTATCGCAGAGTAACACATTGTATTTGTTCTCCAGCTGTCTGATTTACTGATCCTTAGGGCACTAGTAGCCGCCGATACTGGTATGCAGATATCGAGCGGAACAGAATGAGGATGGCCTCGAATCCTGGTGTAGGTGCTGTTCTCATTGCACAGATGGTTCCAATGCACGATAGTCTTTGTACTTTCATGATAGCCATTAGGTTGGTGGTTTTGCCTTGTTGGGGGGTTAACGCACACTTGTCGGCCCAAGTATTTAAGGTCCTTAATGCTTCTTCTAATTGTTCGCTAAGGGTTGGGATAAATTTGCCTGTAGCCGCAGCACTACGTTATCTGCATAAGCAGTAGTTTCTGAGTTGTAGAAGTAATTCGTTTACAACGACAGCAATGGGGATATGACTGCACCTCTAGAGGAGTTTTTTTTTCGGGGCGGGCACACCCTACTAGAGCACTCAAACCCCATTTTAATATGTATCTTCGTCACTTGTAAAAATACGAGTAGGCGGTTCGGTGATAAAGACCTTAGGTCATCAGCACTTACCACATAGCACCGAAGATCCGCCACCTGATCCGATCAAAGGCAGGACAATCACATAGTGTTCCACAGTGTCATCGCCCTCTCCATAGGAGTCGCAGACAGGGGTAGCGCTCAAACCTAGCACATGGAGGTACTTGGCAAAGGTGAAGTGGCCCGTAAGAACGCCAGTAAGTTGTCTGCAGTCTTTTCTACTAAGAGATAGCAAGAATGACGCGCTTTTTTTACAGGCTACAGGGACCATTCATTTAGTCTGCCTGCATCCTGGAGAGTTACGCCACATTAAATTGTGTTCATTGAAAACTCAATCGTCGGAAGCTCTAACCGAGGACGCTGGCAAACCCAACGTGAGTTCAGATTTTGAGAAATCTTCTTCTAAGTATTGTCTAGTAAGCTCGTCAGAGATCTCATTTCCTGTTATCCCGTTGTATCCTGAGACAAGTTTCAGTGAGTTCAGCCTTCTCCAACTATTTTGGAAGTGGTTAAAGGATTGAGGAAGGCCTTAAGCGCAGCCTGAATGTCACTACAAACGCAGATATTTCGCCTCTTCCACCTATTCTTCTCAACATAGTTCGCAGCTTTAGGATAGGATATATTTCTACCTGGAAGATAAATGTATGTTTCTCCAAATGAGAAGTGAAGCCTAATGTAGTAGCACCAGATCCCTGTCCAGCTTTGGAGCCGTCCGTAAAAATTCGACTACATTCCTTTCCTGGCTCAGACTCTGGCCAAGGCTAGTCCTGAACACGAGGATAGTCGACTTAAAATTTTCACTGCAGCATTAATTCGGGTATCATCGTATCAGACGGAATATCCATGAGACAGGGATCGTAGGATAATCGTCGCGCAATTAGAGTGCTATGAATATTGAGGTTTGTTAAGGTTCTGCGCACCGCATCCATTCTGACACTATTAAAAGCTCCTTCAATGTCTAGCTAATTTGTATTCTTTATCTCTGAGTGGTTTCCTTATTGAGCCGACAACACAATATAGCGCTATCTCTTCACTTTTACCTTCCGTATAAGCGTGTTTAGCTGGGGATGAGTCTGCAGGGTTTATTTTGCTATGAATGTATGTGTCTGTTAGTCTTTCGAAAGTTTTCAGGATAAAGGAGGTAAGATTAATTGGTCTGGGGTCTTTTGCAGTAGTGTGACTTGCCTTACCGACCTTGGGTATGAAGACCAATTTAACTTGTCTCCATATCCTTGGAATATACTCCCAAATGAGGTTATTAAAATAAAGTTCATTGATTACCGGAACAATTGTAGTTACAGTTTTCTGTAGTATGATCGGGAAAATATCGACAAACCCCACAGGCGGACCAGTAGGGATGCAGTAAAGTGGGAGGGTTGTGATCCTTCTACTCCGGATCATAACTTCGCCGTAAGAAGAAGAAGAAGATCGGGAAAATACCATAGGTTCCGGGGAAGGGAGATAACGATCTAATAGATAATCTATAAAATCTGTAACCAGTTCCGTCGGTGATTCCGCTATCATGTTACTCGTATTATATATTTCAGCGTTATTGTCAAGCTGGGTCTTGCATCTCGGAAAGTGTGTTCTAGTAATTCCGTGCATGACTCAGTCCAGTTTCCGTTGGGTCCTTTGAGAAATTCTAGAGTTTTCGATTCCACGGAGTGAACTTTGATGATTCAGATTCAGATCTCATCACAAAAGTTTTGCCCCGAGCTCTCTGTGTCTCATTTTTGAATTTTTTTTGGCTGGCTTTATAAATTTCCTAGTCCTCGTTTGATTTTGTTCTTTTGGCTATATTTAGGAGTTTTCTAGTCAATTTCCTGATGTTAGCTAGTTCTTAAATCCATTATGGAGGTGAAATTTGATTCTTCTTTTTCGTTACTAGACAGGGTTTGACAAACACCACTGTAAAGGTGGATGTTATATCGGCTTTTCAGTTAATGTCCATTGGGCTTTGCTACCTACATATATTCTCTTAGGAACCTACACACAGCTAGCTTTCTTAGGATTTCTACATGGTTTAGCTGAGTCACAGCTGCTTTCCAAGAAAAAAAATGCAATAATATTGTGGTCAGAGTAGGATTCTTCCCTTGAAACTTGCCACTTAGCTACTAACAGGGTGCTGGAGTTACTAGCTAAAGTAATATCTAAACCTTCTGTCTATTCCTAACTATAAAATTTGGTTCATTACCTCTATTTGCAACAATAAGGTTATTTTCAATTATGAACTCAAACAAAATCTCACCGCGAGTTGGTGTCACCGCTACCGCTATTTAAAGTAAAGTGGTGATTGAATTCAAATTTCAGATGATTTTTTTTTTTTTTTTTGGGTTTGTGCGTACCGAACCACGGCAAAACACATTGTTGCTAAGCAACTAAAAGCCTCAGATAAGGAACGAAATACTGTTGACGACGATTAAAAAGCATAGCCTAAACGACACCGCGTCTCGAAAGGGACTTAAGGTAACTGACATTGCTGTGGGACGCAACTAGCACACAGTTTCCTCACCTCAATATTCATAAAGAAACATGGCGGGCACCAGATCGTCAAACTGTCTACCAAATTGATCATGTTGCGATCGATGTAAGACACTCCTCCAGTATTCTAGAACATTCCGACCGGCAAACAAAGACTCGGACCACTACCTAGTTGTAGCCAAGGCTCAAACACCTCAACAACAGAGAAATACTGTGAGGAGATTTAACGTCGGATGGCTGCAATCGCAAAAAACCCCCAATCTCTCCAGAAGTCCTATACAGTCAGTATCAAATGCCAAAGAGCAGTGACATCGATGCCAAGAAGCCATCAGAAACGCTGTGGCTGATATGCTGGGTTTCAACCGACCATCCCCACGAAACTCCTGGTTTGATGAAGAGTTTCGGCTAACGAAGCAGAGAAGGATGAGATCGGCTCGTGAGTTCTACTAGCAAAAGAGAAGGAAGGAATATCGGTTTCTCCGGAGGAAGGAGCGCGCGATCGAGGAAATAGAGAGACGCTACTCCAGGAACAATGTTCAAAGTTTTACTAAAAGGTAAAGAGAACGTGTCAAGGCAACAAGACCCAAACAGGGACCTGTAGAGACGAACAAGGAAACCTAGTGGAATCACAGTCGGTGTTGAAGGTATGGAGAAACCACATCTGCAGACTGTTGAACGGTGAAGACGACCCAAAATTCACCGTCAGGCAGAACGAGCTATTCAACCAAAGCAAAAACTTCCATCAGGGAATTAGTCTTCTCAACAAGATGCTCTCTGCCATATTATGTGAACACCTGAAACCTTTCATCAACAACCTAATTGGCCCTTATCAGTGCGGTTTTAGACCAGGAAAGTATACCGTCGACCAAATTTTTACACTTAGACCAATTCTGGAAAAAACCCAAGAAATCGATACTCACCATCTTTCCATCGATTTCAAAGCCGTCTGTGACAGTATCTATAGAGATGAGCTATACAGAGCCATGTCTTTAGCATCCATGGCAATTTTGTCCGCCTATGTAGGATGCTCGCTGCTCCATCAAGGTCAATAACGACCTTACCGAGATCTTTGATGTCAAAAAAGGATTTAAACAAGGCAACGCGCTGTCATGTGACTTCTTACACCATACTTGAACGAGTTGAAAAAAACTCACAAGCCGACATAGGGGGAACGATCTTTTAAAAGTCTGTACAACTACTAGTATACGACATAATTGGTGGAACACAGCGAGCTTTCAGCGGTGCGTTTGCGAGTACAGAAACAGTAGTAGCTAAAATGGGTTTAGCGGTTAATGAGGGCAAAACCAATTATATGCTGCCGAAAATAAGGGGCACCCAACGTCGCGAATCGGGCCGAACGTAACAGTAGACAGCTATAACTTTGAGGTTTTAAGGGACTTCGTCTACCTCGGCTCCGCTATAAACTCTGACGATATCACATCAGAAATCAAGCGAAGAGTTACACTCACTATTTTTTTGGCCTACGAAGGCAATTGGCCTTCATAGGCTCTGTCAAGAAACACTAAGGAGACTCTATCTAAGACCCTCATCATCCCAGTCCTGCTCTATAGCGCAGAAGAATAAACGTTAGCAAAGGTGGAAAAGATATCTTTGGTCATTTTGAATGCAAAATTCTGTGATTTTCGGTCCCATTTGCGTCGTCGAGCTTTAGAGGAGGAAATTTAAATGCAAACTCTATGAGCTGCACAGCGACATTGACCTGGTCAGAAAAGTGCACATCAGTCGTATAAGATGGCAAGGACATGTAGAACGAATAGACACTAAAGCTTCGTTCCGAAAAGTCTTTGATTCCAACTCGGAGGGACAACGCAGTAGAGAAAGACCTCGATTAGGTGGCGCAAATGAAAGGGGACCTCAACCAACTTGGAGCGAGCAACTGGTGGCAGTTACCCAAAGATAGAGCTAACTGGAGAGTCGTATTGGTTGAGACCCAGGTCCACCCCGAACTGTAGTCCACCACCTATATAAGTAAGTACATATATACTTATTTGACAGACGCAATTCGTACAGAATAGAGTGTGAGTTACCTTTCCTGAGACATGATACTGAAAATCATATACACTGCCGTCCATAAGTATAATTGATATTAAACTCTTTGTATTTTCAATTTTAGTAATCAAAATTGATTGCAAGTAGATTCATCAATACTATATTTATCTAGTCTAATGAAAAAATTAATTGAACCTAATAAATAAAAAGACTTGGGTAATAAAATAGAGATAGACCTCTTTTGCGTCGAAAAATCCACCTAGTGTTTGCACTACTTAGGCTGTCAATCTAGACATTCTATCGATCAGCTTCTTAATAGTTTCCAATCTTATAGATCTCCAGGCTACTTGGAGAATCTCTCAAAGTTTGTCTTTCGATGTTCGACACTGTCTTTGAACCTTCCTGTTAAGTTCGTCCCAAAGCAACTCTATTGGGTTGAGGTCGGGTGATTGTGTGGACAATTCCATATTTGTCCATCCATACGGATAAGGTCTCCAACATCGGCTGGATTGTTGGGACCACTTAGCTAGGGAGCACCTTTCCTTCAGCAGTACGCCGAACGTAAACTCCCCTTTTTTTATTCAAAATCTTCAAATTTGGTCTCGTCCGTCTATAAGACTTTCGACCAGTCAGTTGATGTCCAATCATGATGCTATCTTCCCCAACCTAGCCGCTTGTCGTTTGAGATCGTATCAAAGGTTTTTGTATTGCTACTCGACCGTGAAAGCCTGCGGCAACTAAACGCCTATTTGTCTTTATCACTTATATTTGCTTTGAGTGTGAACGGTTGCACTCTGCAGATTTCTGGAGCTATAAACCGCTCCATTTTATAGTCTAGTCCTCCTATTTTGATGTTCATTTGTATGTGCATTCCGCTTCTCTTCCAAGAATCGATAATTCTTTAAAGCTACGTACATCGTGCATTGTGGACTTCGATATTTTAAACTTATCTGCAACAGCATGCACTGTATGCCCTTCCTTATGCATGGTCATTATGCCAAAACATTCAATTTCACTTTTTGCCTTCTTTCTTCCCATATGAGTTTATTTTTAGACTCATTATCGGTTAACTTTAAATATTGGAGTTTCAAGACTTATTGGAAGAATACGTAACCTGTTTTTGTAGTTAGAAAACAAAATTAGTTTTCCCAAAAAATAGCTGAATTGCACGACTAGTAATGGGCCAATGAATGCTGTTGATGATGCCTCTGCAAACGAACACCTACAGCACTACTAGTAACTCCTACTTCAGTGACTCCTCCTGGCGCCTCCTGGTAATTTTTTCGGAAATTACAAAGTTTGAACAGGGCGAATGGCGAGTCTGCTGCGCTATTATAGACAGAACAAGTATTGGTTGGTCTGAAGTCTAGCGAGCCGCAACCGTAAAACATTCATTGCTCGGAAACGGCAACACGCGCCTCGGATACGGACGGATACTTTATTGACGACAACGATTGGATTTTGGAACGTTAAGATCCTCCTTGACGATAGAAAAGAAGGTCGCCAAAACTCCAAATTCCTCCAATTAGAGCGAGAATTCATGCGGTACACACTGGACATCCTAGGAATAAGTGAAATTAGATGGGGGGAACACGGCATCCAACCCTCCGAAACTGGCAAAAGCTTCCTGGTCTACTCTGGGAAACCAATGAACACTATCCGCGAATATGGAGTAGGACTCTTGCTTACCCTTAAAGCTAGAGACAGCCTGACGTCCTTCACCTTATGGTGACAGGATAATGACGGCGAGGTTAAAGAATAAGGTCAGAAACATAACTATTATCCTGTGCTACATCAAACTAGGCGCAGCCACCAACTCAATGCCTAACGCAGATATCGTGATCGTGATGGGTGATTTTAACGCGAAGATAGGCAACGACAATGCCATGTTCAAATATGTGACCGCACGGCTTTGGGAACACAAAGAACGAAAACGGCGAAATGCTTGTTGACTTCTGCAATGCCAACCGCTTGATCATTGGAGGTACACTGTTTGACCACAAGGACTGTCATAAGATTAGCTGTGTCTCGACTGATCTAACCAGATTGATCACTTTACCATTAGCCGACGCTTCGGAAAGTGCATCCAAGATATCCGCAACAACGGTGGAGCTGACATCGGAATAGAGAGGGATCACCATCTAATGGTAGCTACTATACGTCTTCGTACTGCATCTGTCAATAGCAACCGATCCAACTTGCTAGGGATACCCAGATATAATACGGATAGGCTTCGGGATCCCCAAGTGCGCCAACAGATAAGGGACTACTTTGCCACAAATGGGAGAAGACGAAAAAGCCAAAGCAAATGGCTGACAGCAGACAGCTGGAGACTTACCGATAAACGTATTGAACTCAAATCACGGGTTGCAGCAGCATCAGTAGTAGAGCTCCCCGAAATAGAAGTTCAGTACCGTATGAAGAGAAAAGAAGTGCAGCATAGTGTAAGACGAGGCAAGTGTGACTACATCAACGCACTAGCCACCAAGGCGGTGCGACGGTAGGACCTTCTACAGTATTACTAAGGAACTCGCTGGTGGTCAAAGTTCCAAGCTACATCTAGTAAAAGGACTAGACGGAAATCTGCTGACTTCGGATGAGGAACAGCTGGCCACATGGCGGGAACTTTTTGCAGAAGTGTTTAACCACTTGGACTACAGTGATTTGGACCCAAATTCAGGTGAGCCTTTCGCAGAAACAAATTCCCGTATTAGCACGAGTCTTGTGCAGGAGAGGTATGCCAGAAAAATTTGCCCATTTTGTAAGGTATCAGAAGAATTTGAAGACCGCAGCGGAGTACAACAAGGATTCATTCTTTCGCCATTGTTATTTATTGTAGTAATCAGTGATGTGATTCGGGCAGCTCTGTTTGGAGGAAACATGGAGCTGAGATCGACTATGACATCATATCTCAAACACCTTGACTACTCAGATCACGTTTGCCTTCTCTCACACATGAACCTGCATCAGATGGCCAAAATTTGGAGTCGGAAGAAGACAAATTAGGCTCAAAATAAATAAGGCAAAAACAAAGGCCAAGTTAACTCAACATTGCCGGACAGCAAGTAGAGAACGTAAGCAGCTTTCTATATTTAGGAAGTATGGTCTCAGAGGATGGTGGTACCGAACTGGATGTGGACAGCAGAATTCGTAAAGCAAAGGCTGCGTTGTGTATACTGTCTAAAATCTAGAGAAGCAATGTTTTCAGCACAAAAACCAAGGTGTGACTGTTCCAATCAAACGTGGAAGTAGTGCTACTTTATGGGTGTAGTACTTGGAAAGTGACCAACACCGTCACAAGGAAGCTTCAAACCTTCATAAATAGATGTCTTCGCAACATCCTAAGGATCTGGTTTGTCCGGAAGTGTATGTACACATAATGCGCTTAACCTTCATCCTGTGTGTAACGAATTTTGTGTTCGGGTAAAAATTGACGAAAAAGTCAAAACTATGTAAAAATTGTAAAATCTTCAATCAGTACTTTACTGAGGTAGATTTTTAAACAACAAAAAACACATTTATTATCAATTTAGTCTTAAAGGGAATTTTATGATACATCTACAAAGATTAACGCACACACCTACCTACTCGTAATAAAAATTAAAATTACCTTAGTCCTCTCTTTGGGGGGAAGAAAGCAAAATTAAAACATTTCATGACTTTCATGTCAACATGAAAATGCAATTAGGGGTGCATTCCACCCTCAGTGTCAACCTGCTATTTATATGTATCTATTGCAGTCTTGAAAAAAAATATGTGTATGCGCTGCTCCGCAAAGATGCATAGTGCAATCTATTAGATGTCCTCGTACCATACCAAGTTCTTCTCTATTTCAATAGATCTAATCAAAAGTTTAAAAAATTGACCAAAAAACCCCCACAACCATGCATACTTTGCATAAATTGCTAGACATTTTTTTTTATTTTAAGTTTTCTAAAAAACGATATGAGATAGAAATATGTGTAGCATATGTAACACCATTCACCCCCCAATGAGAGCAGTTTTTACGCTTGTGCTTCCCATTAAATCAATATTTTGTTTATTAACATTCATATGCGTGTACCTTCGTATGTGTACAATGTACACAAGCCACAGATTGTTCCGCATCAATGCAATTAAATTTTATTTCTTAGCCGTTAACTAGTAAAATTCTGCTAACTATCAACTACAGCGCCAGCACAGATGTTTTGCCGCAGAACGTGTCAATATTTGTTCATTTTTATTAGTCTGTAACAACAGATTGTGCTCTTTTAGCATTTAATAATGGGCTACAGAGTGTTAAAGCCAATAACTAGCCGCAGCAATTGGCTTATACATAAAGCTGGCGCACTAGCGCTAGCTTAATTAACTGCTACTCAGTGTATAAGAATGGGGATGTGGGTAGTCCTCGGGGATCGTAATCAGATGCATTTGCGGCGGGAGAAAAAAGGAATTTAATTTAATGGCTAAAAGTATAATGAGTGTGTGATTATTGTATTGTTTAGATAGCGGCAAAAGGATATTTTCATTTTAGAAATTTGATTGTAGCCTCGGGGGGCCATACTATAGTAGAACATGGAGAATTTATATTTGTAATATTTGCTTAAACACTTGTTTGTATATGATTTGAAGGTGGGTGACGAATGTTAAATTGCATTGTGGTGGAATTTAGAGTGTTACTTGTTAAATTTTAGTGTGGACATAATCACCACACTTCAAACAAAGATGAAACAAACAAGCTTATCCGCGAAATTATCGACTAGGGTCCCAGGTCTTGTCTACACACGGTAAGGTGGTTATAATTTTGAATTAAATTTCATCCCTAACAATATAAAATTAAGTGGTATGCTGCTTAATTTTACCCTCTTCCATTCCGTCCATAAGCTGTATCGAAATAATTCAGTTTTTCTTTTGTTTTTGCTAAATGTCGGTTGTACATGTACCCCCATGTATTGGCTGTACATATTAACAATGGAAGGTTGGGGTAATGCAACTCTACAAGCCTGCTCCTTGGACCACCGTTGACATATCATTTCCGCGTGAACTCCAACATATGATGATACAAGAAGCACACCTTTGTTGTCGTTCTACTTAACAGCTGTAATACCATCATCATCTCGAACCCATTCTTCCCACTCACCTCTTTTAATTTTTCTATCCTCCTTGAACTTTTTGATAACTGGTCCAATCCGGTTCCTCATGACAGTGCCGGTTTGGTAAATATTATTCTATCTTAGTGCATTGACACACTTGACACTTGTAAAAAAACGATCTGTGTATACACAGCCTCCTTCTGTTATAACATTGGTCAAAAGCTTTACTATAGAGGCTCCCAATCTGAACTCCTTCATATCTGCTTCTCCAATAGAACCTTTTCCAGTGTAGATATGGAAATTTAAGACTAAACCATCGCTAGCTGCAAGAATGAAATTTTTCAAGCCCAGTGGATTTGGTTTTGCGGGCATGTACTGACGAAAGCCGCATCGTCCAGAAAAAGGAATCATTTGCTCATCTACTGCGGTGTGGTATGGAATCGGCAACGTCAAACACTTTTTGAGCACAGGATCAATAAATGGTCGGATCTTCCAAAATCGGGCTGATTCCGGTTGATTTCCGCTTTTGCTTTCGGCAAATCGTAGAAACCTTCGAAGCTCACAAAAGCGATTTCTGCTCATGCACTCAGCTATTTTCGACACCCTAAAGTCATTTGACATTTGCAACTATGGGAATCCTAAGCAACCCATCAAGATATGTATTCCAGTCAAATGAATAATTTCTTCCGTTGATGTGTCTAGGGGACGCTGATCACGTTTTTGAAAAGCAGCACGGTCAATCGATTGACATCAAGCATGGTGTATGTGTGGATCGACGCTACCCCTTACACATTTCAAACGATTGACGTAAAATTTTAGTTTTTGGAAGTTTTCGTGGTATACGATGTTTTTTTTTTTATTTTTTTTTTTTTTTTCCCGAGGGTTGGTGAAAAATCTTCCATAGACACTATGAAAACACCACCATGCGATTTAATTTATTATATATTGCAACTAAGAAGGGCCTTATTGAGCAATTTTCCTATCATGAAAAAAAGAAACTCGTTTGGCAGGTTACTTTCCACTGAAAGATCCTGCATGTTCCGTATGTCCGATTAGTCGGTTTCTATGCTTTCTCGCGAAGTTTCTAATTTCAGCTTCAATTGTCGGAATTCCGAGATCCCTGAGGATATCATCGTTTCTAGTATACCACGGTGCGTTAACAATTCCTCTTAGCACTTTATTTTGAAAAGTTTGTAAAATATTGGCGTTTGTTTTCTTGGTACAGCCCCAAAGATGTATACCGTAAGTCCACACCGGCTTTAGCACTTGCTTGTATAAAAGCAGTTTGTTCTCAGTACTGAGCTGGGAGTATTTTCCGAGCAACCAGTTCATTTCTCTATATTTGATTTCGAGTTCTTTACGTTTCATTTGCGTCGAGTGTCATTCCAAGGTATTTGGCCTAGTTTGCAAAAGATATTCGGGCCAAGTTTAGGACAATTGGCAAGACATTCGTTTTCTTATAAGTGAAATTCACGTGAACAGATTTAAAATCGTTGAGCGCGATCCGCCAGTCCCTCGTCCATTCATTTACTTTATTCAGTGCGTTTTGCAGTTTTGCAGTCGTTTCTTCAATTGTTTTAAATACGGCTAGGATAGCGGTGTCATCGGCAAACGTAGCCAGGATAGTGCCATCTTCTTTCGGTATATCTCGAGTATATAACAGATAGAGAAGCGGCCCAAGAACGCTTCCTTGCGGTACACCGGCCGAAATTTCTTTGAGCTCTAATTCACTTTGGAAAGCTGTAAAAAGGTTGCGGAAGTTATAATGGTTTTAAAACCAGGAAAGCCGCCGAAATTTCTTTGAGCTCCGAGTATTCATTTCCATGTCTAACACGGAAGAGTCTATTCCCGAGATATGATTCTAGAATGTCGTATAGGCATACAGGGAGAACTTGTCGTAATTTGCAATTCAAGCCATCATGCCACACCTTATCAAAGGCTTGCGAGACGTCAAGAAATACGCTTGAGCATATCTTTTTCTCTTCAAGTGCTTTCTCGATTACGTCAGTAATTCTATGAACCAGGTCAATTGTTGAATGCTTACTTCTGAACCCAAACTGGTGGTCAGGGATAAGATTATTTCCTTCTATAACCGGTTGGAGACGCCTTAGTAATATCCTCTAGAAAATTTTGGATATAACTGGAATTAGCGAAATTGGTCTATAAGATTTTACCTCATTTGGCGGCTTTCCTGGTTTTAAAACCATGTGCGATGAGTGAAATGAATGATTGTATTGCATATGCATATGCTCTTGCTTTTGTGTAAAGTGACATCCACTTTTTGTGCATCAGGATACTTTTCTTTATACGTAGGGACTAACAAAAGTTCGGTTAGTTGATTGAATAATAAAACACAAAAATTTTAGATATTTCATTTTCATCTCTTTTCAATTTCTCCACATAATTTCCATTTATTTCAATACATTTCTTCAGCCGATAGATCCTCTTTTTGGAGCTTTTCGATTTCGACATTGACTGCATTAATAATCTCCTCGTTAGATGTGAAAATTTTTCCCCTCAAATCTTTTTTTTATTTTCGGAAACTGCCAAAAGTTACATGGCGCTAGATCCGGAGAATAAGGTGCTGGGCGAATTTCATTGATGCCAAGGATTGCAAGAAAGTTGTTGGTTTTTTCAGCAGTGTGCGCAGGCGCATTGTCGTGGTGCAAAAAGTAGCGGCGCAGCTCCTCTTTTTGTCGGTGTCCTAGTAAATTTTGGAAAACTTGTGGTAAGCAAGTTTCGCTATACCAATTAGCAGTGACTGTCGCCCTGGTGAAGTACATCGACATCATAACTTTTGTCGCTGATTTTTGTTGTTTGGCCTTTACTGGAGGATTTGCACCTTCTGGGCTCCATACCATATACTGCTGTTTGGTTTCCGGGTCGTATTTGTAAAACCAAGATTCATCACCTGTAAAGATCTTATTGAAGAAGCTTGACTATCCATTTTTAAACTTATCCAGGAAATATTGAGCAAAACGAACACGGGTTCCAAAAATGTTGAATGGAGAGCAAAAAGAGCACTCCATTCAAAATTTTTGGAACCCATCTGACTTCTTCGAATATTTTAGGTGATAATTTAAACTTTGTGACAGCCATGGCATTCAAGCCCAGTTCATCCGCTATCATCTCCTGTGTCATCCTGTCATCTTCGTCAATTTTAGCCTTCAACAGGGCCACATTTGTATCGTCGGTCGAGGATTTCGGCCGACCTTCACTAGATTCGTTCTCCACAGAAAAATGACCAGCCTGGAATCTTCGAAGCTAATTTGAAATAGTAACAAGAGATGAATGGCTTTGTTAGTCCCTACGTAATTTGTAGTAAAACTTCATATTGTTGCAATTTTGTGTTTCGGTCGCTGTCATCTTTCCTTTGCACATCCCATCAACTCGGTAATGACCTATAAGTTTCAATTAAACCCCTTACAAATGCTCAGTCTTCATCGTCCCTCAATTTTCCGCTGTCGACAGCCAGGTTTTCTCTTCCGCGATACAACACATAATGAAGTAATTATGTCAATCCAACCCTTACACACATCAATCAGCATGAGGCGCGTCATGCAAAATCAAAAATGTTTTGTTTTTCGTCAATCAGACTTCACCTCATGTGTGTGACGCAAGGAGATACATTTTCACAAACACATGTAAGTGATTGATGTCAATCGATTGATCGCATAAGGGCCGTTTTATACGTGTATCACCAGAACAGCTTAACAGATTGTGATGTATCATAGTTTGCTTGAAACGCTCACGGTGACTTATCCGATTTGAATTTTATTTTATTTCGAGGATGGGTTCTATAATATACTTGATAGCACTTATTTGTCCGAATAAAAATTAAACTTTTTTGTAGAAAATTTGTCCATCTTTAACTTGACAGAAGCCATTATATGATATGTTACTACCGTAATGGACAAATAAAGGATACCACCATACTATTTCACAAAAAAACTAAAATTGCAGCTCTGATTTGTCCTCGAAGTGAACTACGTTTGCACTTTTTTTTTCTACGGAAAATTGTATAACGGTTAAATACTTTTATTTGTTTACATTTTGATTGTCCCTTGTATGATTTGATGCTCAGTTTCGTTTCTGTTTCAGAGTAATTAAAATTGGTAAACAGCTTACCAGTGAGTTAAAACCATTTGTAAAGTTTTTAAATAAAGAAGGTTTGTCAGTAAATGCTATTGGTAACAAAATTGGATGCATCCAAGTGACAATAATAAAATTGTTAAACAAAATTAAGGTGTTTGGTACCACAAAACGCAAAACTGGTACCGGTAAATTAAACAAGAATCCTGGTAATCGAAAAAGACAGCAAAGCATTTAGAGTTTTTCGGAGAAACATATAAAAAAAATAGTAACAGAACGGTCAGCAGAATACTAAATTCGTTCGGATTGTTAGCCAGAAGACCAAGAAAAAAACATCTTTGTCTCTAAAACTCTCTCTCTCGCAGAGTTCAAGCCGTTATCAAGGCCCGCGGTGGTCACACAAAATACTAATCTCATCTGTTATACTCCAATTACACCCTGCTAATGAAATGAAGTGAAATATAAAATATTCTGTTAAATGCAATTATTATTATTTTTATTTTATTTTATTACATCTGTTTCAAATGAAAATCTGTTCAGCACAGTTTTCATCCCATTACTGTTTTGAACACAAGAAATAAATGCAAAGACTTTCCAAATTAGAAAATTTTAGTCTCAGATTATTTGCTAACAATTAGGTACTGAAAATATTTACTGACAGTACGAGTACCACTCTCTAAATTTTATAACTATTTGAATCCAGAGTTTGATTAAAATTCTGATGTGGTAACTTATATGTGTTAACTACGATATATTTATTGTAATAACTTCATAAATTCAAGAGAATACAATTAATATAGTGGGTTTACGGTTGAGGAATTCGTTTTGCTGGGTTGAAGTGTAGTAGTGAACTGAGTCACTGGGTAGTATGCACAAAAACAAGCAAATGCTTTCACTAGACAATTTGTAAGTACTGTAGAGTCTCGGAAATCTGGCAGATATCGGACAAGAACCCTGCCGCATGGTGAGGTATTGTTTGAACAGCTGGCGTTACTTGCTCTCCCCCACTCTCCTCTTCTTCCACTTCTATAGTAGTCACAGCCTCTATGATGTCATCGTCTGTTAAAAACTGGTTATTTTCCTCTTCTTCACCAGTCAGCCACTTGCTTACGTCATCTGTTGTCAAATCATTATCATCTGTATCCACGATCTGTTTGTTAAGCATGTCTCGCAGCTGATTTAAATCTCTTTTTTCGATATCAGGAATGGCTCTGTTGCTTGGCTTTTTCTTGTATTGGTGTAACAATTCCATGTTAGGCCACAAGTTTCCCCATGAACAAACAATCACTTTTTCATTCAAGTTTAGCCAAGCATTTGCAAAGGAATAAACTACATCTTTCAGGTTAATTTCTTTCAATGATTTAATCACACTGTCGTCCTTAGACAGAACCATGTACCAAAGGCTCTTTTTGTACTGCATTTTAATTGTTTGGATCACATTTTGATCCATAGGTTGCAAGATAGGCGTTACGTTAGGAGGAAGAAACATAACACGGATAAAACTGTCTTTTAAGTACAAATCCTCTTCATGAGGGTGACCGGGGCATTTGTCCAAAATAAGCAATGCTTTTTGTGGGAGGTTCCGTTTTTTAAGAAATTGTTTTACTGACGGTACAAACAGTTTGTCAAACTATTCGACGAACAAGGACTTAGTCATCCACGCTTTGCTTTGGTTTTTATAATGAACAGGAAGTTGAACATTCTTAAATGCCCTAGAGTTTTTTGACTTACCATCATCCGATGTGTACCACTTGCATTTGAACAAGGCATAAAAGTGACTCTGTCCTTTGATAGTTTTCGTCCAGGAGCGCTAGCTTCAGCACGATGAACAAAGGTTTTTTTAGGTAAAAGCCGCCAAAACAAGTCGCCCTCATCCGCATTATACACTTGGTCAGGAGTTAAAGCCATTTCTTCAATCACTTTTTGGAACTCTTCTTTGTATGGCTCGACAGCGCCAACATCACATGACAGTTTTCCTCCCTTCGAATTTAATAGCCATAAACCAAAACGTTTTTTTAAATTTGTCTAACCAGCCCACACTGGCCTGAAAGTCATCTTTATTCATTATTTTTCTGTAGAAAAATCTAGCTTTTTCCTTTAGAATTTCTTCGGAAATAGGCGTATGCCTATTGCGTTCTTGTAAAAACCAAAAATACACGCTGTCTTCAACTTGTGGAAACTCACCAGTTTTCAATGTTTTTCGCGTACTTTTCACATTTTCATTTTTTCTTAAGAAAGTCTTTATTTTGTCAGCGTTTTTCCTTATGTCGTGAATTGTAGCACGACCAACTTCATATTCTTTAGCGAGACTCACTAACGTTTTTTATCCACAAGCGATAATGTTTTATGTTTGCGTTTATACTGTAGAGACATTTTTAACTAACAAGATACAAGGTTACGCTGATGAAATAACAGTACGTCAGCTATCGAACACAACACGGAACAGACTGGCGTAAGGCAGACCAAGAAGACACATTAACATTAACACATAATAAAAACGCCGGATTACTGCGTGCGCCGGAGAAGTGAAGTGCCGGATTACCGAGACTTTACTGTAAATACTTGATTTTCATATGCATAAAGTTTAAGTTAATGCTGAAGAACAAGCATTTACTAAGGGAGTAAATACTTTATATCGTATGCATAAAACTAAAGGGTGGTTAAGTTTTAAGGGCCGATGTTGATTTTGAATAAAACACAAATTATTTAGGAAATTACTGTCATTTCTTTTTATTATGATAATATTGGTATGGTTCAATTATGTATGGAACAAAATATCGGCCAAATGGCCGCCGCGAACTCGGCGGCACACCTCCATCCGATGGTCCAAATTTTCGATGACGCTGAGGCATAATTGAGGTTCTATGCCGTTAATGTGCCGAATTATCTCATCCTTTAGCTCTTGAATTGTTGCTGGCTTATCGACGTACACCTTTTCTTTCAAATAACCCCAAAGAAAGAAGTCCAACGGTGTCAAATCACATGATCTTGGCGGCCAATTGACATCGCCACCACGTGAGATAACACGGCCATTGAATTTGTCGCGCAAAAGAGCCATTGTTTCGTTAGCTGTGTGGCAAGTGGCACCATCCTGTTGAAACCATATATCGTCCACATCCATATCTTCCAATTCGGGCCATAAAAAGTTCGTTATCATCTCACGATAGCGAACACCATTCACAGTAACTGCCTGACCGGCCTCATTTTGGAAAAAATACGACCCGATTATGCCGCCAGCCCATAAACCGCACCAAACAGTCACTCTTTGTGGGTGCATTGGTTTTTCGACAATCACCCTTGGATTATCATACGCCCAAATGCGGCAATTCTGCTTATTGACGAATCCACTGAGGTGAAAATGTGCCTCATCACTGAAGATGATTTTCTTCGAAAATTGATCATCCACTGTTGCCATTTCTTGCCACCATTGTGACCATTGACGACGCTTGAAATAGTCAAGGGGCTTTAGTTCTTGAGTCAATTGCACCTTGTAAGCGCGTAAATACAAGTCTTTATGCATAATGTTCATCAACGACGAGCGTGAGAGGTGCAATTGTTGGGCACGACGACGAGTTGAGGTGGACGGCTCTTCAGCCACACTATCGCGAACAGCAGCAATATTTTCTGCAGTACGAGCTGTACGAGCATGCACTGGTGTTTTCACATCTCCTACAGACGCGGTTTGCACAAATTTTTGCACGATTTTTCCGATTGTACGCACATTTGGACGATTAAATTGACCGAAAGAATCACGAAATGCACGATATGCATTTTGATTTGAACGCCCATTTTCATAATAAGCCTGAATAACTTTAACGCGTTGCTCGATTGTGTATCTTTCCATGGTTCAAATTGAGTTAGTCTGAAATTGAGAAATGTCAAATGAAATGCAGAAAAAAACTTGACGTTTAGGTGTTGTTCACATTCAACATCGGCCCTTAAAATTTAACCACCCTTTATAATAGTAAGTACTTAAGTTTGTAGTATTTACTTGAGTTTTTTCAAGTTGGTGAATAGCAACCCGAAGGGTTATCGAGTCTAATTTTAAAATGCTTTACCGTTTTGAGAATGCTGGTGTTCCCCAGGGATCAATCTTAGGCCCCCTGTTATTTTCCATGTATATCAACGACCTCCCTAATGTCTTAAAGCACTACAGATCTCATACATATGTACGCTGATGATGTGCAGCTACATTTAAGCTACCCAGCTGGTTTAGTGTAAGACGCCACTGTCCGAATAAATGAGGACCTAGTGAGCGGCCTTCTCTGGTCAAAACAAAATCAGCTGAGGCTGAACACTGGGAAAAGTCAAGCTATTGTTGTGGGTAGGAATGCTATGGATACCTCATGTTTTCCAACAGTCGAGTTAGGTGGCACCAATCTAAAATATGTTGATAAGGTGAAGAACTTAGGCATTATATTAAACCAAACCCCCTTACGTGGGATGATCACGTGTCCTTCACATTGAGTAAAACGTACGGAGCTTTACATGTTCTCCACTTAACTTGAAGCTGCCTGCCAACTAAGGTGAAACTAATATTAGCAAAAACACTCGTCCTTCCGATCTTGCTCTATGGTAGCTTTGTTTCCTGCTGCCTCGACAGCGTCAACCAGCGAAAATTTAACAATAGCGTTTAACAATATCGTCCGATTTATCTATGGCTTACGCAGATATGACCATGTCTCCGTCTACACAAACACGGTTGTTTTGCATGTCCCTACAAAAGTATTTAACCTTATAATATTACTGTTTTTATTTAAATTACGACAAACAAAAACACCTCAACATCTCTTCGATAAGCTGGTGCCCGCGACATCGCAAAGGGGCAGAGTTCTGATTGTTCCCACATTTAGATATGAAGTTTCTAACCGACAATTTTCTGTATATGCTGCTGGTCTATGGAATTCACTCCCAGCCAATTTGAGGAGAATGAGCAACAGCGGCGAATTTGGAAATAATCTGAAACGTTACTTCGTAAGCTAAATCATATTATAAATAGATTTTTATTATTTATATATATATATTTTTTTTCCTTTTCTTGTTTTCTTGTTTTATAAAAAATACAAATACAAATACAGAATGAAAACGTAGAGTGGTGAGTGAATTTGTATTGGTAAGCAACTTCTATACGAATTTACTCGAGCGAACGAATTAATTCATAAATACATAGGCCCATATTCATAGTTATAAAGGTTTCCTTAAGTCGTTGGTTTATGCTAACAAGCCATCAACGTTGGAGGAGCTCAGGAACAATATCGAATACGAAATTGCTAACGTTCCAGCCGATATGTGTGAAAGATGGATGGAAAATTGGCTCCAAAGAATCGATCTCTGCAAACGTACTCGCAATGGTGATATGAACAATATCGAATTTTGTACTTAAATTTAGCTTGCGTACTATACTTGGAATAAATTTCAGCCCGATATCTCAATTATTCTGTGTTTTATTTAAATACAAAATAGTTATGTCCTTATTGAAAGACCCTGATTTAGGCCCGAGTGTAACTGATCCGAAGTCTAAAGTTAACACACAGATTAGACACGGCTGGTATTCATAGGGAATATGGCAGCTCTGTTTAATTAAATACGAGTCTAACGTCTAATCTACTACAACTCTACTACAAATTATATTCAATTTATAACAATCACAAAAACAATTTCTGCAAGCTAAATTTCAAAAATACGTAAACTTATTTTCGCGGTTTTGCTGTTAAGAAACGAGGTTAAGGTGATTTCATAAAAAAGGCAGCATGGAAAGACATCGAAATGAATATGCAAATATCTTGATCAATGGTGTCAACGACCGACATTTTTCTTTATTTTATTTAGTTCGTTACCTAAGTGGTACACTATTTTCATTACTATAAAACTAAAATCAAATCACAAATCACTCGCTCATCGCAAAATTCTTAATATAGTTTTTTTTCGTTCAAAAATTTCTGACGTTTAGTAGAGTTAAATACAACTTAAACATACGTTCTGTCGTGATTAAAGTTAGACTAGAGTTTATCATTTAGACATGGGTTTAATTTGTCTATGAATTACATAAACACCGGATTAGTTTAACAATACTCGTAACATAATAAGAACTTATCAAACATCTATGAATGTGCGGCATATATTTTACGGCATTTAAACTGAAATAAGAAGGGGGCAGTTTTACGTCAAGAAAAGATGAGGATCTTTTTAAGATATTGTAAAATGCGAGCTACGTTATTCTATGAGGTTATTTCTTTATTTTCTAGTCTATAGAACAACTCAAGTTCACACTATACTGTTCTTCTCAAATTCTTTCCTTAAAAGGTCTCTTTCTTCTCAAATCACTTTATCTCATTTTTGTTACTTAATTCACAAATCCAAACTAATTACTTGTTCTTGTTAACTCTCAACTTTCAATTTATCACAAAATTACAACTTTGCCTATTATCACTTTTTCCAATCTCTTCGTGCGGTTCGAAACCCAACTGCAACTGCCTTGATCGCCATCTGTTCATATATAGTCGCATTTCTGATAGCCAGAAACTTCTAGCAAATTCTTCGACCACTGGAACGAGAAAATTCTGATGCAATAATTCCAAGATGACAGCTGCAGCCAATAATCTCTTGTGGTTATAATTCTCTCTTAATTCCGCGATGTCGTTTTAGACATAAACCGTCTCTTACCGTGGACACGAACCTCGAATGAAAAGACACTTCGGAAGGTGTTGCATACTTTTGGAGCGTAGTTATTATGCTACATTATGTTACAATATGTTTGCGATCCTGGATTTCAAGTTGGCGTTGGTGGAGATATTGGCGTACATCAGTGTATTGTTTCTAGAACAGTAAATTCAGTTGCAAAACTCATAACAGATAAAGCTTCTCATTGGATAAAGTCTGCTTCCAATTATGAAGAATACTTGAAAGCAAAATATGATTGGCTTAGCGAATACAGCTTCCCATCATGTATAGCTCCTTGGACTGCACTCATGTAGAAATAATGAAGCCGCACTTCCATTCAGAAGAATGTATTAATCGAAATCCATCAATATTCAAGCAACATGTGTTGCAATGAAATGTTTTACAAGTGTGGATTACCAATGGCCAGGCTCAGTTCACGATTGTAGAATTAGAATGTGGAGAAATAGTTTTCTTGAAACTATAATGAGAAATTCCACTAACAGCGTTTTGTTGACAGACAAAGGGTATGGAATTGCATCTTGGTTAATGACGCTTTTTAAGAATCCAACAAGTAATTCAATTTGCATTCAAAGTAGAAGGTAATAATTCAATCTCCGATACACAGCTGATTGATTGAGTCTTGATGTCTCCTCATTTACGTGATGCGTAAGTCTTCTTGTGTGGGCCTTCGCGATGTTGCCTATGGAATCATGCACAGTTGCTATCCCCATCTTTCGGAGAGGTAGGATTCGATAAGGTCTACGTATTGCAATGAAGGAGAATCCTCAACTTATTGATCAAACCTTCATGCCAGACCCCGTCAAAGGGTTGGACAGCGTCGAGGAAAACTGCTAAACAAACCATTCTACTTTCTAAGATACTTTCGATAACATCGGTAATTATGTGGACCTGATCCATAGAAGAGTGCTTATCCCTGAATCCGAATTTATGGGATGGAATAAGTTTATTAGATTCAATTATAGGTTTTACTCTTTTTAAAATCAATTTTTCAAATAGTTTTGACAATAAAAGCAATATTGGCCTCTACGATGATACTTCATGAGGATCCTTTCCCGGCTTCTGAATCATGATTACTTCTGCTTTTTCCAGTAACAAGGAACATAGCTTAGGCGGCTATAAGCATTATATAGTAGGATAAGCTCTTTTAATGCTTTAGATGGAAGATGTCTTAATAAATCTGCTGTTGTTAATAGGTCGAATCCAGTTGTTTTTATCAATTTAAAGTTTTTTTGAATTTCATTTTTCAGTTCATTTTCCGTAATGTGGGGAATTCTAAAGCTCGTTTCACACGAACTTGATAGGTTATTTAGTGCGGGCCCCTTATTCGGTTGGAAAGTGTTCTTAAGATGTTCAGCGAGTAACTCTGCTTTGTTGGCATCAGATTTAGCCCAGGTGCGATCTGCTTTTCTTAAAGGTGGTATATGTTTAATCGGCCTTTTCAGATATTTGGTTACTTTTCATAATGAGTAGTCAGCCGATTTATCGGATGATAAACCAGGCAGATATCTTTTCATTGTTTGTTGTTTGAAGTCGAGCAGTTTCTGTTGTAATGTTTTAGTGATTTTATTTAATTCGGTTTTGTGAGCTGCGCATCTTGATTGTTGCCATTTCTTTCGAATTTTTCTCTTCTCCGATATGAGATTTTGATTTCCGAAGGATAGTTAACTTTTTCACGCAGCTTTTTAGAATGTTTGTGACCGAGTTGTTAGATTTATTTCTTCGTCTAATATGTGTTAGAAATAATTCCAAACCGTTAATTTATTCAGAAGATGTGTATTTTGTTTTTTCAATATTATGTGGTCGAATAGTGTTAAAAAGACTGGAGAATGATCAGAGCTGAGTTCCGCTCCTTCTTCAATTAACAAACGTTCTTAACATCTATTTTAATATTATTGAGCCTCTTCCTAATTTGCTCTTCCGATAGTTAAACACTGGCCATAGCTTTGCATTCATTAATAAATAATTGCATAGCTTCGAACTTCTCCTTTTTGATGGACGGTTATTGCGACTTATTCAAAAGTACAGTATGATCTTTTAAAAGTCGCACAAAAGCTAGTTGCATTTGACTAGTGGGAGAAGCTTCACTTGTCGTGGCTGTTTCTTTTGCGTACTCTTTATGGAATAAATAGCCCAACGAGATTGTTTACTAAACAAAAATTAAAGAAACAGTAAATGACTACCGGTATAGCTTTCAAAACACTTTTTTTTTTGCAAAAACGATTGAGAAATAATACAAAATAAGTATGTACTACCAATTTTGGATAAACTGGGGTTCATAACTTATATTTATGCATACCAAACCTAGTATTTACTTAGACCTTTTACAACTAGTATGTACTTATGTTTTATTCACACGGCCCACTGATTGTTGAGGGCGGTATTTACGAGTATGTATGTACATACATACGAGGGCAAGGTGGAAAGTTCTCGGGCTGACGCAGAGATGGCGTTCCAATCAGCAACGATTTATGGTTCCTACCTGGGTGCACTTCTTAAGTTTCAACTTTTTCTCTCAAGTAGTTTCTTTAAACGAATTTTTGCAGTAAACGTCTTGCGTGTTTTTCGTTAAAATGGATAAACTTGAATATTGTGCGGTGATAAAATTCTTCGTTTTGGATGGGTTAACTCCTAAGGAAATTCATCCAAAGTTGACAAAAGTTTACGGGGACTCTGGTCCTTCCATGTCAACCGTTAAAAAGTGGAAAGCTGAATTTAAACGTGGTCGCACGTCCCTCGAAGATGACCCACGTGAAGGAATGCCAAAACCCGCAACCACACCCGAAACCATCGAAAAAGTGCATAATATCGTGTTGGACGATAGACGAGTGAAGGTGAGTGAGATAGCTGAGGCTGTGTGTATATCGGATGAGAGGGTGCGAAATATCTTGAACAAAAACGTAGGGATGCGAAAGCTCCGCGCAAGATGGGTGCCGCATTTGCTGAATGCCGAACAAAAGCAAATGCGCAAACGATTTTCGCGGCAGTCTTTGGACCGATTTAATAGGAATTCGACCGATATTGTGCGGCGATTTGTCACCATGGATGAAACATGGGTCCACCACTACACGCCAGAAATGAAACAGCAGTCGAAGCAATGGGTGGAAGTCGGTGGTTCAGCCCCAAAAAAGCGAAGTCGATCGCATCTGCCGGAAAGGTTATGGCCAGTGTGTTTTGGGATGCGAAAGGGATCCTGTTAATTGATTATCTTAAGAAAGGCAGATCAATTACAGGCGAATATTACTCCAACCTTCTTGACCAGCTGGATGCCAAAATTCACGAGAAGAGGCCTGGCTTGAAGAAGAAAAAAATCATCTTTCACCAGAACAATGCACCTGTACACAAGTGTGCGTTGGCGATGGGAAATCTGCGGGATTTGGAGTACGATTTGCTCGCCCATCCCCCCTATTCACCTGATTTGGCAAACTCAGACTTCCATCTGTTCCCAAACTTGAAGAAATTTGTTTCTGGGAAGCTCTTCGCATCCAATGTAGAAGTTGAGAGCCTTCCAGACTCTCACTTCCCAGAAGGAATACTGATGTTGGAGAAACGTTGGACCAAGTATGTTGAAATCAAGGGAGATTATGTAGAAAAATAAAATCATTTTTTAACTCAAAATCGCAGTCTTTCATTGTCAGGCCGAGAACTTTCATCTTGCTCTCGTGTGTACATCATTTCCTTCCTCTAACTTAACGACGCGCCTCGTTGGTAACTGTCAATGGGTTTCCGTAGACGTTACGATTTTCTAAGGGTGCTATAATCTGCATCCACTCCAGTATTAATATGACCACGATCGTTTCTATAACTAGAGATATTATTATTACCAGAAATACGTGCCTATCTCTGCCGATTTAAAATTTCCGAACTTCGTTTGATTTGCAAATAACTTCAGTTCTGGACTCTCCGATGATAGTTCCCAATCAATTTGTCGCGGCTGGGTAATTTGAGGTTGATCGTTGATCGACTCTGAAGTTTCCTGTTCTCGGTCTTGAAGAATGAGGCACACATTCTGAGCCCTTATATGCTCTCCTGGGTCGTAACTGATTGTGATGACGTCTCCATGTAAATCCCTCCCCTTTGACAAGGTACATCACTTGCATCATTTTGTTGACCACGTTTGTTTTTAGCCATTTTGGACCGCTGCTATAGTTCTTTATATAAACTGCTTGCCCGATAAAAAAACGTATGCTACGCTGCTTCGGTATTTCAACTGGTTGGCTACTATTATTTACTTGTTTCAAGAGTGAGAGTGGGTTTTAAAAGTTCTAACAAAATTTTAATTACGAAACTAAGTTTTGAATATTTTTTGAACATCTATACAAATAAACCAATAACTTCCTATATAAGGACCAGCGTAATCATTTGTTCTCATGCACATTGTGGCTGTGGCCAAGAGCTGAAATGTTGCCTAGATTGTTGTTTGGCTACCAGCAGTTACAGCGAGTTAGTTTCTTGGTTCGGATTATGCCCCAATGCCCAGTATGTAACATTTGTAGAATTCGGCTACGAAGCGCTTTGGGGCCATCTACACAATAAAACTCAGTCTGCAGCATAATTATATTATTTTCGATACTCAGGGAAAATCTACGATTGAAGAAAGCCATCAATTCTTTTTGCTCTTTTTTCAGATCATCCATCCCTTCAAAATATATATTTTTTTATTTTTTTAAGACTCACGTCACGTTTTGTTTTCTTTGCTACAACTGTAGAGACTATTGAAAATTCATCTAGGCTAGATTTGGCGTCTAAATTTAACTCTAAGCTAATTTCTTTATCTTTATCGAATGCATTGGTATTTTGAAGCGTAGATTTGTACATAACATGATATAATGATAGTTGTATGCCATAAGAATTAATGTCCAACGCTGCAATTCGGTAAGCTGTCATTACCTAAGTAATTCCCTCTTTGGACTGAAAATAGTTACTAGTGGCTTATAATCGGTATAGAGAATCAACTCTCGCCTAGGCAAATATTGGGGGAATTTGAGAACTCCAAAGACAATCGAGAGGATTCTTCCGCCAGTTGGCTGTATCTACGTTGATGGCCTATACGCAATAGGCCTTTCGTAGCCATCAGGAATGCGAGATTGCGGCACCTATATCAAAAGCCATTTTGTTGCAAGCGTTTGAAGATTTATTTCATATTCTGCAAGTGTTGCTCGTCATCTCGATCGATAATAATAATATCATGGCAGTGTGGTCGACTCCTAAAGTTATTTGCTCCAACAACCTCTGAAATATCGAAGGTCATAAAGTCCATGGATAAAGAGATATTACGTTTGTCTAAAACTCAGTTCTGATACCTTTTAAGCGCTGCAAACATTATTGCGTACATGGCAATGCTGGAGACTTTTAATATTCTATTAACAACAAATAAATAACCATATATACCAAAATTCAGGTGGGTGGGAGTTTGGTTTGGTAATTTTGCTGATTTTTTTTTCTACCTATAATGACCGAACTACATCTTAACTACGAGTACTCTAGTGTGTTGGCATCTACCGTGCAGCTTATTTCTTCATGCTGCGTTTGGTCACAGGAGTGCCGAACTTATTGGGGGTTTGTAAATACTGTCAATTTATACATCCATTTCGATTTCGGTACCATGGTGCCCAATTCGATGAGCGTTTGTAAACGATATACCTTTGCACATGCTTCACTTTATCAACATTCGGTGCTCATATAGAGGAGAGTGTGTAAATAAAGTAAATGTCCACATCCTTTTGCATTTCGGCACTCAGGTGATACAACTGATTATTTGTTGTTGGGAAAGCATTCTTAATGAATCTGTTGAATTTGGACGCCTAACACTTTAACATTAACTATTTTTTGAGAACTAAAGCTACGATTAAATGGGCAATGAAAAAACGCGTTGACTCTATGACGTCACCAGAAATTTCGTCAGTGTACCGTCAACGTTTTACGATGCGACGTTGACATGTCGTGTCAATGTGATTTTTTTTCTCTCGGCCTCAGTAGACGTGAGTTAGCGCGCTACTTAAATAAAATAAATTACATAAATCGCAGTTTTGCTTCGATAAAAAATAAAAATGTCGAAAACAAGTTTAGAGATGGATTTTGGCAGTGTATTTGTTGGAGAGCAGTATCGACGACAACCTTCGCTGCGCTGCCTGGCCACTGAAGAAATTTCGGTGAAATGAGTCCACGACACAGTCCCTGTGTCGGCTGCAGTTTAACCGGATTTTCTACCCCGAAATTTGCTAAATTTGCTTTAAAAAGGTTGCCAACCACGCTTCATTTATTGCGCACCTCGAACGCATCGATCTTTAGGATGCCGAGCTCGGCCGCCACCTGTTGCCAGCAGTCGTTTTTAATGTTGGCAAGTATGTACTCTCTGCAGCCGCCATCCTAAAGCGGCGGCCGTTTCTGTACCTCCACAATCAAAGTGAAGATCTCTGATTGGCGACCCCATTGGTAAATTATTTTTCGGTTGCGTTTCACGGTCGGAACCTTGGGCGCCGCCTTAGCCATTGTAGTGGAAGTAAAAGACTTTAAGCTCACTCTCCTGCTCTGTCTCGTGCGTATGTCGAAGGTGCGTAATCAGGAAGTTGGTGATTGACTCTCGCTGAGTGACGGCGTGCGCTGGCGAACCAAGTACAGTACAGCCATATTTTTGGGGTTTACAGAATCCGGCGACTCCTGAGACTCCATCGTGCCCGCTGATAATTTCATCGCTGTTGTACTTGTGCCGAAATTAAAATACAAAAAATCCAATTATTTTTTCAATTTAAAGCACAAACGAAAAATGCACTAAAAAATCACAATTTTATTTCACTTTGATTTTCATAAACAAAATACCTAAGTCTGCTTCGTGCAAAATAAACCACCTGAATGGTTGTGCTGTAAATCGACAAGAATAGTGAACGACAACAAATTAATCAACGCAATGTACGTTGACGTACAACGTTGGGACACGGTCAACGCGTTGATCGTGTAATCGTAGCTTAACTGGCGCGACTATTAATTATTTTCCCAAATTTTCAAAAACCCAAATGTTTATATCTACACAGATTGATTTTTAAAAACGTTCCTTTGTTTTTCATAGCTACTGATTTTTTCTCAAAAAAGTAGTTAATGCTTCATCCTTCAATTCAGGTTCAATAAGAAAGCGTTCCTACATCCCTTAATAAATTGAGTCACTGTAGTGCCGAAAGATAAGAGGATGTGGAAAATGACAGCAGCTAAATCTACCTGGTACCATGTTTTAGATCAAAGAAAAGGATACTTCGAGTATTAGGGAGCTTAGTTCAAGAAATAACTTCATACAATCCACAACTATGGGTAAAGGAAAGACATTAACTAAGGAGGAAATAGGCCAAATTCGAGGGAACATGGAAAATCCATCCGTTTCATAGCCAGCTAGATTGGAAGAGACGCCACTGTTGTACACAGCTTTATTAAGGACCCGGAGAAGTATGGAAAAACCGCAAAGGATGAGTCAGCAAAGCAACAACATGTCAGGAAAGGCGGACGATACTGAGAGCTGCTTCAAATTCAAGGTTCTCCGTAAGCAAAATTAAGGTAGAAACTGGAGTTACAGCTAGCAGATCGACTGTTCATCGCGTGATACAGAAGGCCAGCCATATTCGCCATGAAAAAATTAAGAGGAAACCACCATTGAATGCGGCACGTAAAATCCAGCGGCTTGATTTTGCAACAAGTCACATCAGGTGGAATCGAGAGGGCATACCGTCGTCTTTTCTGATGAAAAAAAAATTAATTTGAACGGACCTGATGGATACACCTGTTGTTTCCATGATTTGAGAAAAGAAGAAGTACATCTTCAAAGGCGGCACAGCAAAGGAGTTAGTGTAATGGTATGGGGAGCATTAAGCTATTACGGAACTGTGGAGCTGAATTTCCAAAGCTCCAAAATGACGACAATCACTTACAAATCTATACTGGAAAGAGCTTTTCCGCAGTTTTCGGAGATATTTGGTGGACAGCGATGGACTTTAACAAGGCAATGCACCGATACATACCACACGGACAACAAAAGCCTGGATTCAGAACCAAAATGTAAACCTACTTGGAGGCCGCCATATTCACCCGACCTGAACATCATGGAAAACGTGTGGGGTTAGCTTTTAAGAAAAGTCTACGTATGAGGAAGACGATATGATGAAACGGAAGAGATTATTGGAGCCATAAAACGAGCCTGGTCCGGAATTTCGCTAGATTATTTGATAGCACTCTATGAATCTCTACACAGCAGGCTACTTGAAGTGATTAAGCGATCAGGAGGTAGTACCCATTACTAAAAACTATTGCTACTCTTTGAATAAAACCAACATTTATTTATAAAAACAAATTTTGTATTGTTTTTTTTTTTTACCTTTTAAGCTTCTAATAGGTAGATTTAGCTACTATAAGTAATCAAGTGAGACAAAAATGAAAAAAACAGGTAAATTTCATGACCTTTTTGGGGAAAAGCGTCATAAAAGTTGCATTTATCAACTTAATCCCTTTTTTTTTTTTTATAATATAGACATAATATATCCTTCATTCCTTGTGCAATTGGTTTTTCCAGATTAGCAAAGGGTTTGAAAAATATCGTAAAATTAAAACAAAAAACTGCCCGTTCGTAATCAAGTGAGACTGAGTGTATATAGAGGAGAGGGGGGTACCTTTGAACGTGGAGTACCTTTGAACAGCACTAATAAAATCGTATTAAAAAAATATTTGAGAGTGTAAACCAAATTTTTATCCTGACAATTCTCTTTTCTTTAAATGTCAACAGCTTTCGGTCATCTTTTCAGTAGTCGCTTGAAAGTAGCTCGGGGTAGATGTTTTTATGCTACATTTCCAAATTATTATTTTTTCTTTGTAAGAGTATAAGAATTTTTTAGTGAACTTTTTTATTTGTGAAAAATATTTTTTGAAGGCGAAGGTTCATTTAGAGCCATATTAAGGTAAGTTTTTTTTTATATATAAGTACAAACAAATTATTAAAACTAAATTGTTCGTGACAGGACATGTTGGGGCAGGTTTGAACAAACCGGTCGGTTTTTCCGTGGCGCAAAATGACTTCTTCTTAAATAATAATGCAAAAACTATAAGAATACATGATCTTCCGGGTATTGCTAATACCGCTTATATTACTGCATTCACACCTAAAAATATAGTTTCAGGGTTTGCGAAGCCAGCATTTACCCTTTTTCAAGAACTGCATTCACGAACGAAGATTTTGAGTGCGCGGAGGTCACAAAAAGAGAACTAGAAGTTCCAGTTGAGCAAGATATAAATACCGAAGCACGTGAAGCACCACAAGATTATTATGTTCTGCAAATAGTGAATCAGATATTCAGTATTGAAATATAGATCGCGATACTTTCAAAGAAAATGTTGCTTCACCTGAAATCGCTAGGCCTTTCCCGAAATCTGGGTCAAGACAAAACACAAATCGAGGAAGAAAGAAGGGAAAATCACGGATTTTGACAGAAACACCAGATAAAAATGAACCTGAGACTCCCCATAAGGAAAGTCAGAAGCGCTTAAAAAAATCAGCAATGCACTCTTTTAACAAGCGTTTAAAGATAGATCAAAGCACTAAATGGGCAATCAAATCTAAAAAGAACAAGTTGATGCATAGCACGAAGACGAAGCATGTATTGATTTAAGTTACGACCATTTAAATCCAGGCGATTATATTGGTGGAATGTTCCAATAAAAACAATAATAAGATATTGGGTTTTGTTGGCCAAATAAATGAAAAAGATGGCAACATGTACAACGTCAGCTTTTTAAAGAAGAAACCAGGTTCCTATAGGTTTTTTTATCCTGACATAGAAGACAAGTGGTCTGTTAGTGGCATAGAAATAAAAGCTAAGCTGCCACCACCAATTAATTCTCCAGGAACATCGAGGACAGCTGCGATGATGACTTTTGCTTCTGATTTCTATAAATTTCAGTTAGGTTAATGAGGCTACTCCTTGTTTATGTAAAAACTTGTTTGTTTCGTTATATGTTATATTTACGTGTTATAAATCATATTATCTGTGAATTATAGTTTGTGTACCTATTTTAAGTTTTTTGTTTATGTTATATGTTCTGTTTAAAGTGATTTGTGAATTTTAGTTTATTTATGTTAAATTTTGTTATCTCCTATTTAAAAAATAAAACTAATTTATTTGTTTTTAAAGAAAACAAATCGCGTAAAGTCTTTTTTCAAGTAAAAATTTTATTATAAAAACTGCCTTTCAAATATGCAACAGCCTAGTTCACCTTTGAACATAAGGACCTGATTCATTCAAAAAATAATAATAAATCGAAATCTCCTTAATACCAATAGAATTATGCGTTGAAACTAAAGCTTAATTCTATTTCTAAAAGTGAAAATAAGTTAGACATCAATAATTCAAAAACATAGGTTTTTATGAGACTTGGAAACAAAAAGTGTTCAAAGGTGCCCCCCTCTCCCCTACAATATGATAAGCTTCTTTTTTTTCAAAATCCGAAGCAGTACAAGTGTACAAATCTTTGAAATTAGCCAACAGACACACCCACTTTTAAGAATATGTCGAAAATGTATTTTTACTAGAATCTGAAAAATATTTGCTTTACCATGTACATATGTATATAAATATTGATTTTCCCTAAATTTCATCCATGGATTATAAGGTATAAAATTTTTTTTTTCAAAAACATAGTTCGCTTTTCAAAGCTATTGCCGTGATGGAAGTCTTATTGTGAATATTTTATCACAACCCGTGAATTTTAATTACTTTTGGTGGCAGCTACGCCCACTTTCTTCTTATTCGTAACATCAGTTGTTAAGAAAAAATCCCTAAAAAAAAAATCGCCGACATTTTCTTTGTATGAGTATGTAAATAGACGTCTTTGCACTTGAATTAAAAAGTTAAAAACTACACTTCCACTTTATGATGGATGGATTAGGAGATGAAGGATATGCTTTATATGTAATACTAATAATAATTAATAGAACTTGGCTCTCCTTCCAAAGAGTTTGGAAGCGGAAAATCCTGTAGAAATATGCTGAACAAAAGCGGTCCATGTAAAAACTTGAATACACAGTAAAGAAATCCGAATGTTCAGAACCGATAAATACTCGTATACAACAGCTTCTCTGTAAGAGGAAGCTATTTATCAATCGTTTTAGGCATATTCCACAAAACGTTTAAATAGGAGACTTTTATGCCAAGGTGAATCAAAGCCCATTTCATTATCTATGTCCACGTTAACAGTACATTTTGTATACCTTAAATTGTACATTACTGCATTGTGTGGAATAAGTGATGCATGTTTGCGGAACTGCCGAATTGGTGATTTGGAAAACATGTTCAATCTTTCAGTCAGTACTCTTTCAAATAGCTTTACAAATGTTGGAGAGCATACATATATGGCAAACATTTTTCTTTTGAGGCTTTCTTCTTCGCTATTAGTAATAATTTAGCCTTATTCCATATTGCACGAAAGCAGCCATTATTTATGCAGTGAATAAAAATGCGTAGCAAAACTACTCGTACGTCCAGAGAGTGAGGACGTTAGCGCAGAATAAAGGCACATACTCGTATTTGATAGATACTCGTACTTGCCAATTTTTTACTCGTAATCGTTTCTTCTCAGCGTTGTCAGCATAACATCGATCTTTAACGGCACCCCACAAAAAAAGTCCAACGGCGTTAAATCGCAACTACGCACCATCACCAAAACGGCTGATTACACGATTATAGAACTTAGTGCGGGAAATATCGATTGTTTTACGGCTTGTATGCACGTAGCGCCGTCTTGCTGGAACCAGAGATCATCCAAGCTAATTTCCTCAGTTTCTGGTTAAAATAAAATCGGTTATCACGCCTCTGTAGCACTCTCCGTTAACCACAAAGTTGTTGCCATCTTCTTCTTCGAAGTAAAATGGGCCAATAATACTGCCATTCCACAAACCACACCAAACAGTCACACGCTGGGGATGCATTCGCTTCTCTACGACTACGTGTGGGTTTTTCCAGCCCCTAATACAGTAGTTTTGCTTGTTTATGTAAACAAGCAAAATTACTGTACTTGGGGCTGGAAAAACCCATCCTTCGCCGAGATGAAAATACGCCTCATCCGAAAAAAAAATTTCTTTTTAGAAAAACCGACGTCAATTTCGAGTTGCTCTAAAGCCCAAATAGAGAATCAATAATGAAGAGGGTGGTCATTTTGCTTCAGATCTGTGGCCAGTTGAGGTTCTCAGGTTTAGGAGCACACTTACGGCAACAGTAACAATATTCTCGGTTGAGCGCACAACACGAACACGAGGAGCACTTGTGCTATCAGTTATCATGAAAAAGCTCACTAACTTTCTTCACAAACTTCAGTACAGCAAACATGGATGGCGCATTATTTCGACCGAAATTTCTTTTTCAGAATTTGCACTGTTTCGGCAACACAGCACTCACTTTGGAAATAAGCTTTCAATATTTCCCAACGTTGTTCAAGCGTAGATGGATTCATTTCGTACCGCAGAGATGTAATACTGTATTTTTTTCAATTTCTGAGTGTAAAAGAGCTGCCAGTGTCAAAATAATGTGTAATTTAAAAAGTAACCGGCAGATGGCCAGTTATTAGTGATCAGCGTTGAAAGTTATGATGATCTAGAAATGCCCGTCTGTTCGTTCGTGTGTATGTCGTTAGCTTATAGATTTGAATTTTGAGCTAAAAAGATGAACACTCAGTATAACCAAAAATTACGGGCACATAATTAAAAATTCCTCACATGAATCATTTCGGATCAAAGAGACTATGGTGTGACTTTTCTAATGCGGGCAAAACTATTAATCGGAATCAATTCTTTTTCTTAAGAAATCAAATTTCAACTTTGTGGTGCTCATACTTTAAAAGATATTTGAACAGATACATTGGTTTGGGTCGAGAAAGGCCGAACAGACGGATTTCGCCTTGAATACCCTATGTCCTCCTATGTTAGACGTATGATGGTCTAATATAGGCGGACAATGGATACCCAATGCATTTTTCCACCGCAAAATGTTTATCCTTTGACTTTCAAAGTAAAATTCATTCACAGTCAACGAGCCCATTTTTTCCATATCTAAGACATGCTTTAACACTACAAAACGACTTTTGTATACCTAACCTCCGAAAAGGAGAAGACTCTCATTTGCATATCTTGATAAATTTCAATTTGAAATAAATTTCGAATTTCAATTCCAGTGAAGAACCACGACAGGATATATAAACAATTGCTACAGTACACCAAGGCAAAAGATGCTGCCATATTTGGCGCAGCGTTCTTCTATTTCGTTTTTTTTTTATCTGCCGCCGCTTGTTTGCAGTCGACGACTTTTTTTTATTTGCAAAAACAAAAGTGGCAAAGGCAACACAAAATATAATGGAGGTCCTATTCCCTCGTCCCGTAACTGAGACACATTGACAACACTGACTGCTGCGTTCCCACACACAGGAACTGAATAAAAAAAAAAAAAAACATTTGGTCCTGGAACATAGTAAGGAAGCTAAAGAAAAAGAAAAACATACAAAAAAGTTACAATCTGTCTGGCACGAATAATATGATGCCCTATCCCTCATCTTCTAACCTATCCCTAATAAAATGGGAGTAGAGTTGTGAACTTTTTAATTCAAATGCAATAGTTTCGTTTTACCCAGATGATATTTCCTCGATTTTATCAGGAAAAGGACGGCCAAGCATAAAAGTGCTTCATGTGCCGAGGATTCCGAAGCAATTACAGTGAATACATTATTACTATAGATAGCAAACAAGAAGTGTTATTCTGCTTTTTGTTATAGTTTTTGTACTTTATACTATGCGATATGTACCGTTCTAATTTTTGTTTTTGTTGTTTTATTGTTTTAACCAATTACGGCCAAGCCAAAAGAATTTGTATATTTTTCAGTTGGGTGCATGTAAGATTGTTATTATGTTCGCATATTTTACGGTTATCAAACGATTCGACTGGAAAAAAAAAGGTAGACAGTAGGCGCCATTTTGTCTATCATTGACATTTGTGCAAGTTTTTTAAAAAAAAAAGTTTGAAAGGTGACACATATTCATTAATTTTTCGAAATTTTACGGTGCAGCAGTTTCACTGATGATAAGGGAAGACACATCCGTTTCTGGATATTTTTGGATTTTCCTCAAAATCTGATAAAGCAAAAATAAAGCAGTTACATATTTTTGAAATCAACACATCGTCACCTTTCATATGACAGACATATTGTATTTGGAAAAAAAAAAAAAATTGTTCACCTTTAATCTAACCTTTTGGACTTTTAAAACTTTTTTGGAGAGACTGACAACTGACTTTCACTATAAGAGTTATTACTTCTTGTTACCATGTAAGTAGCGGAACTCTGAAAGCCGTTGCTACGAATTTGTCTAAGAAAAAAGTAAACCTGGTTGTTACCATCTGCAATTGTAGTTCACAATAAGACATAACCCTCACCGCGAATAAATCTGAGAATGCAAAATATAGTATAATGTTTTTTTTTTTTTTTAAGAAAACAAAATTTAACTTCTACGAGTATATATTTGTATTTTGTAAGGGCGATATTATTTAGTTGAATTGAATTTTTTGAAAAGTGACTGATTCACTGATTCAGATTTTAAAAGGCTTATAGATGAGTAAAATTGTGCTTTCCTAGATCAACATAACTTTCGATGCTAATAATAAGTATACCTACAAATAAATACATTCGGAGGTCTATCGTTATTATTTCTGTATGTTATAAACTATGCAACACGATTAATATACCCTATGGGATAGGGTATACGAAGAATCATTTAAAATGGGATTGGTCTCTTGTCAAAGTTGAATTTTTATCGCGCGCGTCTCGTTCTCGTTTCTCTATGAAACAAGGGACAGAAGACTCCTTTTTGTGATAAGATTGGAATATTTGCATAAATTATTGTGAAAAGATGGCGACAGTGACAAAGGGGTGAACAATTTTAAATGTATACGACTCTTACCCTAGGTATCTGCTCGAGGACAACAACCAGAGGAGTGAGTGAAATCAACAAACACAGTTTGACATTTTGGCGGCGTATTATTACTGCAGTGCTATAAGTGTCTACTTGCTAAGTCAAGTAGATAAAGTTAGTTTTTGTGAAATATTTGCAAACTCGTTATAAAAGGGCATATGATATTTAAGATGTTGTTTTAAAAGCCTGTTTGTGTTGCAATCTTGAAGCTGCAAGTGGAGTTGCAATGTCTGGATATTTTACTTGGAAGGATTACCGTAAACAAGTAGTTAAGCCATATTCGCCCAGTCCAATAGGGAACCGCAGTCGCAATGTGTGCAACGTTATTCAAATATTATTGACAATCATGTTTCCATGGGGGTCATTTATATGTGTATGACAGGTACGTGTCCCCATTAGGCCATGGCATTCAAAAGGGAATGACTTAAAATGTTACATTGGAATATTTGAAGAAAAAAAAACAAAAGTGAAAAAAATCGTGAGCGTTTTTTCAGCTCTTTTGTTAAAAAAACAGACTTGTAATATATTTTGGTAATTTTTTTGAAAAAATTGAGACGGTAGGACGGACCGACGGACATCATTCACATATGATTGACGAAGCCGTTTATTGGGTAAATATTTAGCTTGAAGGCCATGGCATTTATATATGTATGACTCGTCTAATTGTCAAAATTGACTTGGTAAATCTCCAACAGGCAAGGTGAATCAAACTACTTACTCACTTAGGTGGCGCTACAGTCCGGGTTGGACCTGGGCCTCAACCAACAAACCCCTCCAGCCAGCCCGGTTATGAGCCAGCTGCCTCCAGTTGCGCACGCCAAGTTGGTTGAGGTCCCCCTCCACTTGTTTGCGCCACCTACCACAAGGTCGTCCTCTACTGCCCCGTCCGTCCGGGTTGGATTCGAAGACTTTCTTAGCTGGAACGTTGGACTCCATCCGCTCTACATGACCCAGCCATCTTAGTGGTTGTATGTGAACTCTTCTGGCTAAGTCGATGTCATTATAAAGGCCGTATAATTCGGCATTGTATCTTCTCCTCCACTCGCCGTCTATGCAGACGGGACCAAAGATCACTCGAAGAACTTTTCTCTCGAAGTAACCAAGGGCATCGTCATCCGATTTTGATAAAGTCCATGCCTCTGCACCATACAGCAGGACTGGGATGATTAGTGTCTTATAAAGAGTTACCTTGGTAGTTCGGGATAGGGTCTTGCTACTCAATTGCCTTCTTAGCCCGTAGAAACACCGATTGGCAAGAGTAATTCTTCGTTTGATCTCCCCACTGGTGTTATTTGCGAAGTTCACCATAGAGCCTAGGTAAACAAAGTCTTTTACTACCTCAAACTTATATCTGTCTATCGTGGCGTTTTGTCCAAGACGCCGATGTTGGGTGTCCTTTTTTGTAGACAGCATATATTTTGTTTTGCTTTCATTGACCGCTAAACCCATCTTTGCTGCCTCGATCTCAATACTCGAAAACGCCCCACTGACGGCCCGCTGAGTTCTTCCAACTATGTCAATGTCATCGGCGTAGGCGAGTAGTTGTAAAGACTTGTAAAAGATTGTACCTTCGGTGAATCAAAAGTAAGACTTAAATGAAAGTAGCTTTGTATGTGAGTATAATTATTTTCTTATTTCGGTACTGGTACTTTCGTAGAAGCATTTCTGGTAAACGTCAAAACGCAAAAAGGTATCTTTTTTTTATTTTTAGTTTGATTTTTGATTTGCGGGCTTGAATATTAGAAGAAGATGAGCAAGCGACAAACCCTAACACGTGAGGAAATAGAGGATCTTATAGTGGAGGGAGATAGCGAGAACGATGGCGATAGCTAGCACGATTTCAGCTCAGATGATTCTAATGACGATCCCGGATGGGTTCCAGAAGGATCATCAGACGGCGAAGAAAATTATGGGAGAGTTGAGGACAATACGGGTAGTATACTACATAACCTAAAAATTGAAGAAGAAAACGAAGATCTTAACTCATGTAATTTTGCCATTGCGACTGCGGACTTGTGCGCCGGTGCGTTGTCCTGGTGAAAAAGAACTTTTTTTCTTCGCCAAATGCTGCCGTTTTTGCTTCAAATCGGCTTGGAATCGATCCAGCAGTTCTGCGTAATATGCTCCGGTGATCGTTTTACCCTTTTCAAGGTAATCGATGTGAATAACACCGCGCGTATCCCAAAAAACTGTCGCCATGACCTTGTTTGCTGACAAACCCGCCTTGGCCTTCTTCGGCTTCGATTCACCAGGAGAGTCCATTGTTTTGACTGTTCCTTGGTTTCTCGTATGTTGTGGTGAATCCAGGTTTCATCCACGGTTATGAAACGGCGAAAAAACTCAGCCGAATTTTTCTGGAACATCGCCAAACACACCTTTGAAGTTGTCAAACGAATGCGTTTGTTGTCGATTGTGAGCAAACGCGGCACCCATCTTGCGGAAAGCTTTTTCATGTCCAAATATTTATGTAAAATCGAAATCACTGAGCCATGTGTTAAGACTGTGGCCTCTTCAAGCTCGCGCACTTTCACTCGCCGATCGTCCATCATCAAACCATGGATTTTGTCGACCATTTCTGGTGTGGTGACCTCAATTAGGCGACCAGAACGTTCGGCGTCACTTGTGCTTGAACGACCGCACCGAAATTGAGTAAACCAGTGGTGAATGGTTCCAATCGATGGTGAAGAGTCCCCATAATATTTGTCAAGCTTGCAAAAAATAGTGATCATTGACCACTCTCGTACGTTCTGCAATGATTGTCCTGGACAGCTGCAAATTTGCCTTCCGTGCTTCATCACAGAGCACAAATAGTTATTTTTTGTGAGTTACATGAAATAGTAATTTGAATTATGAATTTTTATCTATTAGTTTTTTTTTTTATGAACAGTTCAATTGTAATTTAAGTTTAAAGTTTTTTTGTACTGAAACACAGAGCACACATTTTTTTTTAAATTACATGAAATAATAATGTGAATAAATTTATATTAAAATGTTTCTTTTCATAAACAGCTGAATTGTGACTGAAGTTTAGTTTTTTTTTTTGCACTGAAATAAATTTTTTCGTAAAATTAGTAAATTATTTTTTTCATTATTAATTTCATCTTCAATAACAGCCATATTTTTCCAGATTTGCTCAAACCAAGTGCACTGTTATGATCACCAGATGCCAGGGTTTTTAACCCCTATTCAGTTTGTTCATAGCGTCGTGCGTTATTGAATGCCATGGCCTTATGTTGCCCATGTCCCATCAAACATATATAAATGACACGGCTATTGTGGAAACATTGTATGTCATTCAGATTTGAATGATGTGGCCTGCACGGAAATATTTACACTTTTTTAATAAGACGATTATCTAAAGCACATCCAATCATTTTTCAGCTTCACCTTCAGAAATGTTGCCAAAATTGGCTTGGAAGTGAAAGTGATAGATTTTAAATATACAAAATTGAAAATTTCGAGCTGTTAGTGCTTGCGTTCGGACTAGGTGTCTGGAAATGCGAAATTTTAATATTAAGTTATGCTTTGTAAATTTGCAACAAACATGAAGTTTTTTTTTGTACAGAAAGTGGAAATCTTCTAAAGATACTATAGAAGTAATTCATGCAAGATATCTACCGGCTAAAACCACTTCCCCTCCTCTCTCGTGTTCATTGCCCGGTTGGGCTTTCTCTATACGTGCTGCTTTTTTCAGACTTACCTGTTCACCACATTGTTCTCGATTGCCCGATTTTCTTCTTTTTCTTCATTAAGTGAGTTATGTTTTCAATCACCCCATTCCATGCATATTCATCCTTCAGTATTTCGCCAGTGATATCTTCAGGGGTTGATTGTATCCCAAGGCTATTTCTGAGTGAATCTCTTTCATTTATAAATCATGGGACACTGGAAATGACACGTGCAATACTTTCCATACAGTCTGTGTATAGGGGACAGTGTTGACTATTGTCGTGCTTGTATTTGTGCAAGTATGAGCGGAAAAATTAATGGCCCGTTAGGAACTGGGTTATATAGTAGTCGCACTCTCCATGTCGTCGTTTGATCCATGGGTACCGTTCTTCGAGAGGTATTGCAGCGCTCCTGTCACTTTGTTATGCTTCGAGGTCTTTCACTTCTAGGTTGGTTTTCTCTGCTAGTATCAGCTTTGGTTTTCCAGGTAGTTAACATAGTATAGCTCTACTTAAGAAGCCATTTACTATTTTCAGGTTCAGTTGGATTATACCGGGTCTTCCAATAGGGACTTCCGAACTCTGACAGTTGATAGCGGCCATATTGTTGAAGCTACATCTGTCAAATTGGCTGTCATTTATTCAGTCTGATTTGCCAAATCACCATGGACGGATATAGCGTTCAACAACACGTACAAATAATAAAATAGTTTTATCAAAATGGGTGTTCTGTTCGGGCAACGTTCCGCGCGCTTCGCCCATTTTACGGTCGCCATAATCGTCCTTCCGAGAGGACTATTCGCAGTGTGGTGGATGAATTTGAGTCCACTGGTTCAGTAAAGGATCAACCAACATCCGTACGTCGACTAAACGCAAAATCTGCCGAAAACATCGCCGCTATCCGTGAGAGTGTGCAGGAGAATCCGAGGCAGTCGATTTCGCGTCGCTCACAAGAACTCGGACTTTCGCAGACCACAACTTGGCGAATTTTGCGTGTCGACTTGGGCCTGCACCCGTACAAAATTCAACTGACCCAGGAGCTGAAGGTAAACGACCATAGACAACGACGTGTGTTCCCTGAATGGGCTCTGGAGCAGTTAGAAACGTCAACAAACAATATTGTCGAATTTGAGGAGATACCAATCCACATCAGATCCAAGAGCGTCCAATTCATCCCGGAAAAGTCACTGTTTGGTGTGGATTTTGGGCTGGCGGCGTCATCGGTCCATATTTCTTTGAGAACGATGTTGGCCAGGCCAGCACCGTCAACGGCGAGCGCTATAGGTCGATGATTACCAACTTTTTTTTGGATTGAATTGGATCATATGTACACCAACAACATGTAGTTTCAACAGGATGGCGCTACGTGCCACAAAGCTCACGCCACATTGGAAATTCTGCACGAGCGATTCGAGGGCATGGTCATCTCACGTGGAGGTGATGTGAGCTGGCCATCTAGATCGTGCGATTTGACCCCGTTAGAAATTTTCTTGTGGGGTTTTCTGAAGTTGCAGGTCTATGCGAATAAGCCACAAACCACAGCGGCCCTCAAAGCCAATATAACCCATGCCATCGCTCAAATTCAGCCTGATTTATGCGCCAGAGTCATGTACAATAAAATTTGACATTTCGGATGCGCGCCACCCAGATCGTCATCGTACTTGATTCAAAACCTAACCTTTGTGCAGAAACTTTATGCAGCTGGTATCTAAGCCATGTTATTCCTCTCCTAGCTCTTCCATTAATGCCTGACAAATCTCTTCTTTTGTGGTAAGCCTCTCTAGGTCTTTTATTTCAATGAACAAAGGAAAATCCGTCTTCAGCTTTTATAACCAAGGCATCAGGTCGTGGTTTTGTGCCCCTTGTACTCTTTGTACTTGCTTCAATTCGTTCCCATTTTTTAACTGATTCTGGTTTAGTGGTGCGGTCCCTGCGAACTCTGGACTAGTGTGTCTAGCCGGAACCTTTTTGTTTGGCAGTAGCCTTTTTTTGGCCTATGCTTTGGTGTTGTCAAGCGCATTTACTTCTCTGGTTCGGTTTCAGTCTATTTTAGAACAGCTATACGATAGCTCATTGCTGGGAGCTGAATTTGGGCTATTATTCCAATAAATTTATTGCCGCTCTCCTTAGGTTCATTTGCCATGGCCTTTACATAAGTAGATTGTATTGCGGACGGTCCCCTAATATCATGGTGTACATTGCTTTTCACCTTAATTAAGTTGACGAGCTCCATGATGTTCTTTTCCAGCACTTTTAAGAGATTGCTTCCTTCGTTCTCCTTGCTAGGTTGTTTGTCTGCGAGTGGCCCTGAGGCCATTTGGTGGAAGAGTCTCAGCTGTTAACTGCTCCTTATCCATTATCACTTTTGGCGGTGAACGAGCCAGTAATCGGCAATTTTATTCCAGCTATTGCATTGCCGTCAGCTCAGTTGGCAAATTTATTTAAAATACTTTGTCAAAAATAAAAGAAAGTGAATAATTATTATGCGTTGAGAAGTTGCTTCCAGTTGACGCCTTTGAAGATGTCCATTGCTTCCACCATTGTTAACGTTTTCTTCCCGTAATACAAAAATCTTTGCTGATGAAATGTGGGGCATATGCTCATGAGATGAAAATAATCTTCATTGGATTTAGGATTGCACAGGGAACAGAACTGATCAGTCAATCAGATCGCATGCACTTTCCAACTTTGCCATTTCGTTATCCACCAGTCCCTGTTCCCGACTTCATAAAGAAGCATTTTTTGTTGGCAAATCTTGAATCTGGATAAGCAAGCACTTTGATGATGTAGTCAGCTTGCAGCTTAAGTGTCCTACTGTACAGTTTTGTCAAACCCGTTTCCAGATATATCGCATAGTTCGGTGTTTTTAGAGGCAGGTAAAACGTTCCTATGAAACTGTTCAACTGCATTAAACTCATTCATTCCCCAAACCTATGCAGCGTAGCATAATGTTGATTTCGCATCTGCATTAAAGTCTTTATATTTCGAGCATACTCGTATATATTCCAAGAGCAGGATATGATTGTTTGAAAATATTTTCCTACACGGTAGACTTATCAAACTTTGGCAGTAGCAGCTTTCACAGTGTTTCTCCTTCCACAGGAGGAAATTTTGATGAAAGTCTTAGCTGTGAGAGTGTACAACAATGCATTTCTATTTGCCAGATCAAAGTCGGCTTTGAAATCAATCAAATCAGAATCGACAGTTAATTAACGCAATGAAATGATCGTGTAATGACTAGCACCATGTGGAATTGCACTGACAGGCAAATCATTTTTGATTGCACTGAAGAAAGCGATTTGATAGATTTAGTTGTAGTTTTAAGGAATATTCTACTCCCAAACTAAATAAAGTACACGACTGTGTTGTACGTACTTGCACCAGTATGCTGCTCATTTGCAAATCAATCAGATTTTAACTTTAGGCGAAGATGTTAAAAAATATTTAAAAAAAAAAAAATGTTTTGACAATTTTCCAAAAAGGGCAATAAAACCTCCGCTTCTAACTATCGACTCATGGCATAAACGTCAGTGCTTGACAAAGTCATGGAGAGCATTTTCAATTATTCATCTTAGGAGATATCTCGAAAGAAACCGTCTTCTTAACAACCGGCAGTATGGTTTCCAATACAGCGTTCCACATAGGACTTTTTTTTTGCTGGAAGGTGATAATCTTCAAGAGACGAAACTGGGCACGTACAGTGTGGGACCCCACTGACCCTTTCTCACTTCTCACCGTTTATTTTAAATACCTAGGCGTTATAATTGACCGAAATTTCAATTCAAAGTCCAAGCATATTTTAAGTCTGAAGCATTCCACCATTCTCTGTTTTTACCATCTTAGAATATTTTTTTCTAACAATAGTTTAAAAATAATATACTAGGGGATTTTGCATTCAATATTGTAGAATGGAATAAGCGGTTGTGGGAGCGCATACTTGAATAATCTTCAGCAGCTAATTGTGCTGCAAAAATGTACAATAAGTAAGGTTTTTAACTCTACCCGTCTAGCTCATTTATTCCATTGCATGAAGCTATTTAGGCTTACAAGAACTCTCCCAGTCAGACATTTATTTTATTATAAGGTACTTAGAATTTTCTTTATGAGAGGTGGGTACTTACAAAGTCCTATCTCTGACGCATATGTTTTACAAAGCCTTTCGCACTACAAGTTCTTACTCCATTGTTTCATGCAAATTGTTTACCAAAGTCCTTGTTGATATAGGAAGCATAACAACTCTTCCACTTTTTTGAAAAAGGTAACATTTTGGCTTCTCGGCTTCGAAAATAGGTAATGAAATTGAAGTTCTGATGCGTTATATTGCTTAATTTTTATATTTTGATATGAAATTTGCTATTAATGATTCATTTCTTACTTTATTTCTTCACTTTTGTATTTTGCCTTTAATTGGTATTTAATTGTTTTTAATTTTTTATTAAATTCTGTCATTGTACGTTCGACAGGTGTAGTCGGTTCATATGTTTTCAAGGGAAACAAAGGAACGTCTCAAACAAAATGGATTTTATTAATTCCACAAAGGTACAAAACAAAAAACGTAGAACGCGTTGTATCGTGTTTTCTGCTTCCACCCAGAATGTCGTTGGTTTTACTTTTTTGAATTTGACAGCTCTCCTAGGGTGAGTTCAGAAAAAGGTTGCGATCTCATTATGCATCATTGGCAACATTCAGCTGACAGCTCGGCCCTTCCTGACATGGAGTCGTCCTCGGCTCCTGAGTTGTCTCGTCCTCATCGTCGTCGTCGAGCTCTGGTCCTAACAAACATCATGCTTCCTTTTGTCGCTGGCCATAACAGTTGAAAACTTCCGTCCATTCCGATTCGATTCCATCTCCTCCAGTACATATCGGAAGGTGACGTAGACCTTTTTTCACAACGTACGCCACACATTCTATGACAACCAAATCTCGCTCGGTGTTAATTGTAAGATGTTTATGCTTTGCATCGAATCGCAGCTTCCACTTCTCTTTCTCCTCGGCTATTCGCTGGGGAACTCACTTCTGCACGCCGCTGTCCCATTTTAAGAGAGATGTCCTTCAGCTTGAAGTCGGATATGATTTGATTCAGGTTGTAGCCTGTGACTGAGTTCCGCTGATTACCACTCAGCCCATTTTCCGATCTCAATGTTCGAGGTTCGTAAGTATTGTAATATCGTTTGATGCGCTCGAATTGTCCGTTGGCCCTCGGTGTCCTTACAGCTGTCTTTATTTGTTGGATCCCATTATCCTCGCAGAAATTCTCGTAATCAGTTGCACTAAAAACCCTTACACGATCGCTGATTATGGTTCGGGTAAACCGAAATACAAGGTCAAATCAGTTGGCATCTCGAACACCGGCTTGGTTTTTGTGTCCTTAACTGTTTTAACGATGACGAACTTACTAAAAGCATCCGCAACCCCAATGACATAAACTGTCCCGCGGTGAGTTTTCGGAAAAGGACCCAGATGGTCTATGTGGAGAGTCCGAATTGGAATTGGCGTAACGTCTGCAATGTGCATTCTTCCCGCTACTGCTCCTGGTGCTCTCTTATGAAAACAGCGTTCCACGCAAGCGGCGATGTACGACTTTACTTAATTTTTTATTTTACGAAACTATAAATTCTCCCTTACCCGATGCAACACCTTCTCAACACCAAAGTGACCCATGTCAGTGGAAATACTTAACGATTCGCCATCGAACGCCAGATGGCACAGCCAGCTACAACATCCCCTCGTCACGCCGATACAGTCGTCCATTCTTAAAAGCGAATCCGCGTTTAAATTGTTCCTTAGCTTCGGTTTGTTCTCGGCCTTCAAGCACATTGATGATCTTTGCGATTCACAGATCTTGATGCTGCATGCTGTCGAGCCAATCATCTTGCGAAATTTTAACTCTCATGACACGAGCAGCGACGGTATCAGCCTCCCTTCCGATCTCGACAGGCATCCGGCTTAGCGCATCTACGTGCGCCATTCGATTTGCACTTCGGTGGATGATCATGAAATCAAATTCCTGCAGACGCAACCACCATCTGGCTACGCAAGGAATAAGCGAAGACGTTTGCTTTAATTGCACTCACAGCAGAGCAATCCGTTACGACACACAATTTTCGACCAAGCAGATACATGCGGAAACGCTCCAAACTCTCGACCACTGCAAGCACTTCGAGTTCGTACGAGTAGCTTAAGTATTTCGATTCGGCGGCTGTGCATGTACGACTGTAGTAGAAAACAGGTTTTCATTCGGTGGAATCCTCTATCGCTTGAAATAATATTCCAGCTAACCCGCATGAACTCGCATCGGTGTGGACTTCGAGAATTTTAACTGGATCATAAACTTGGAGGATCGGCTCGCTATATATTAGGTGCGCAACTAAGTTCTTTTGATGAAAATGCAACTTTAATGAGAAAAAAAAAATTAATCATTCAAAGTATTGCCCATCGCTAGCTACAACTTTTTCCCATCTTTCTGGCAGAGCTCGAATACCGTTACGGTAAAAGTGTTCATCTTTTGAGGCTATCCACGAATCAAGCCATTTTTTGATGTTTTCATATGAGCGGAACTGCTGATCAGTGCCATCGAACGCAACAAGTAATAATCGGATGGCGCAATATCTGGGGAATATGGCGGGTGGGGTAGGACTTCCCATTTGAGCGTTTCCAGGTAGGCTTTAACGAGTTTGGCAACGTGAGGCTGAGCGTTGTCATGCTGTAGAATCACTTTTTCGTTCCTCTGCTCGTATTGTGGCCGTTTTTCGCGCAGTGCTCGGCTCAATCGCATCAATTGAAGTCGATACCATTCCCCCGTGATGGTTTCGTTGGGTTTCAACAGTTCATAATAAATGACACCGACCTGGTCCTACCAAATGCACAGCATAATCTTCGCAGTGTGAATATTCGGCCGAGCCGACGACGTAGAAGAATGACCGGGCAGTCCCTATGAATTTATTTTCTTTGGGTTGCTGTAGTGAATCCATTTTTCATTACTCGTCACGAATCCTGTCTTTTTTGCCGTTGGAGCAGTTGTTCACAGGCGAAAAAACGGCGCTCCACGTCCCTTGGCTTCAAATCATAAGGAACCCAAGTTCCTTGTTTTTGAAACATTCCAAATCCATGCAATCGCTTGGAAATGGCTTGACGGGTAGCTCCTAATGCTGAAGCAAGCTGTTCTTGCATTAGGCACGGATCCTCATCGAGCAATGCCTCCAATTCAGCGTCTTCGAAGGATTTTGGCCTTCCTTCACGCGGACGGTCGTCAATATCGAAATCACCGTCTTTGAAGCGACGGAACCAATCACGGCACGTTGTTTCACTTAGAGCAGCATCTCCGTAAACTTTTTGGAGCTCTCGATGCGCTTCAGCCGCTGTTTTCTTCGAATGAAAAAAGAAAATCAACACTTCCCGTAAATGACGATTAATTGGCACAAAGTCAAACATTTTCACACAACCAAAAGTGTATGACGCCAAAATAAAATCACTAATGTGTCAAAGCAGTTTGTTTACCATATGTCTAACCTCGGTTCATGACGTTTTAGATATGTTAAAATCAACCAGCACTTACTGCTGGAGCCATCAATTGACAAACAGCGGGAACTTAGTTGCGTACCTAAAAATATTTTCTTTAACTTCGCAAATATGTAATCTGTTCACCCTCCCAACGGAACGGTGACTCCGCTTTCTCTTTCTGCAGCATCGATGTCAACAGTTCAGTGATGTTAGTAGGTCGTGAAAAATTGTCGATAGCCGATGTTTTCTCGTGGCTAAGCTTGATACCATCCTTGGTCAATCGATGACCTAGAAAGCTGATTTCCGTCACTAGGAACAGACATTTGCTGATTGCAAGAGTTAAACCGGCTTCTCTCAACAGCTGCAAAAACTTTTTCAGACTACTGAGTCCCTCATAGACGCTGCAACTCGGAATAATAATCTCGTCCACATAACTAAATGCTCGTCCTTTCATTGGTCTTACAAGTTCGGAAAGTGTTTCGTAAAATACGCTTGGCGCATTGACCAAGCCAAATGGCATGCGATTAAACAAGTACTGACCCGCGTGTATTATAAAAGCGGTAAAATGTCGGCAATCTTCGTCGATCGGGATCTGGTAGTAGCCAGACATCAGATCCATTTCACTGCAGTCATTGAGTATGGCATTCAGTGCTCGAAAATCAACGCACATACGATCTTCCCCGAATGACTTCTTCACCAGCACGACAGGCTAATGCTCCAAATATAATAGCAGAGATGCTAAGATCGGAGAGCAGTTGGGTAGCGGTTAGTACAGGATCTTCCAATAGGGACTTCCGAACTTTGGCAGTTGATAGCGGCCATATTGTTGAAGCTTCATCTGTCAAATTGGCTGTCATTTATTCAGTCTGTTTTGCCAAATCACCATGGACGGATAAAGTGTTCAACAACACGTATAAATAATAAAATTGTTTTATAAAAATGGGTGTTCTGTTTGGGCAACGTCGCCATAATCGTCCTTCCGAGAGGACTATTCGCAGTGTGGTGGATAAATTTGAGACCACTGGTTCAGTAAATGATCAACCAACACCCGTACGTCGACGAAATGCAAGATCTGCCGAAAACATCGACGCTGTCCGTGAGAGTGTGCACAAGAATCCGAGGCAGTCAATTCCGTGCCGCTCACAAGAACTCGGCCTTTCGCAGCCCACAACTTGGCGAATTTTGCGTCGTGACTTGGGTCCGCACCCGTGACTTGGGCCTGCACCCGTGCAAAATTCACCTGACCCAGGAGCTGAAGGTAAACGACTATAGGCAACGACATGTTCGCTGAATGGGCTGTGGAGCAGTTGGAAACTGACCCTAATTTTCATCGAAAAATCATCTTAAGCGATGAGGCTCATTTCTGGATGAATGGGTACGTCAACAAACAAATTTGTCGAATTTGGGACGATACCAATCCACATGAGCTTCAAGAGCGTCCAAAGCATCCCGAAAAAATCACTGTTTGGTGTGGATTTTGGGCTGGCGGCGTCATCGGTCCATATTTCTTTGAGAACGACGTTGGTCAGGCCATCACCATCAACCATGGAAATTCTGCATGAGCGATTCGAGGGCATGGTCATCTCACGTGGAGTTGATGTGAACTGGCCACCGAGATCGTGCGATTTGACCCCGTGAGACTTTTTCTTGTGTGGTTTTCTGAAGTCGCAGGTCTATGCAAATAAGCCGCAAACCACAGCGGCCCTCAAAGCAAACATAACCCATGCCATCGGTCAAATTCAGCCTGAGTTATGCGCCAGAGTCATGGAAAATTTGACATTTCGGTTGCGACCCCTATTGTATTATCCGGGTTCAGTTCTGTGTTGTCTGCTCCTTTCCTTGCTAGTTCGTCTACCTTTTCGTTATTCGGTACACCTTCGTGCCCCCGTACCCATGTGAGACGGACTCTATTGCGTCTGGCAAGTAAGTTCAATTTAGTTTTGCACTCCCTTACTAGTCGTGATTTCGACATGGGGTTTGTAATCGCGCTAATTGCTGCTTTGCTGTCCGAGCAGATGTCGATTTGCCTCCCTTCGCTGGTGTCTTCTAAGAGTATTTCAGTTGCCTTCATAATTGCATAGACTTCTGCTTGGAACACCGATACAAATGGTTCTAGGTGAATAGCAAGTTCAATCGGTGGGTTAGCACTAAAGATGCCAACCCCTGATTCCCCTGATATGTTAGACCCGTCTCTATATACCGATATCCCATTGGAGTTTCTTGTCGTTCTTTCATAAGTCCAATATTCTCTTGCGGGGAAAATTGTTTCGAAATTATTGGAGAACGTATACGATTTTTCAACAACATCACTGGAGCAATCGATGAGTGGTGTCATTACTCTTATCAGTTCGGTGATTTTTCGATGTCCCGTATTTGCACCAACGATGAAATGGCCGATAGTTCTAAGACGTGAGGCTGAAATGCCAGCAATCTTCTTCGCTTCGAGGTGCACTGGTAGAATGTTAGTATCGCTTCAATGGCCGCGGTTGGTGTTGAGAATTGTGCTCCTGTGAAACCCAGGCAGACCATACGTTGCACCTTAGTTAGCAAGTCTCTTGCATACTTTTTGCTCATCACTGGCCACCATACAACTACACCGTAGAAGATGATGGGTTTTATTACGCATTCGTATATCCAGTGGACCTGTTTCGGTTTCAAGCCCCATGATTTCCCGATGGCCCTCCTGCACATCCAATACGCTCTCTTGGCTTTGGTGACTCTTTCTTCCAGGTTCTATCTCCAGGTCAATTTCCTGTCCAATATAATGCCCAGATACTTGACGCTGTCGCGGAGTTGTAGTAATACTCCTCCAAGTTGTGGAATGTGAAAGTCACTAGTTTTGGATTTCTTTGTAAAGAGAACTAGTTCCATTTTATTTGGATTTATTTCTAATCCACTCTCCTCCGCCCATTCTTTTATGATTCGAAGGGTGTTTTGCATAAGCTCTCCTATGATGTTCGGGTGCTTACCTCTTATCAGAACGGCTAGGTCATCTGCGTACGCTACACATTTCGCACAGGTTCCATCCAGTGCTTTTAAAAGGTTGTCCATTGTGAGCACCCACAGAAAAGGAGATATTATCCCCCCCTGTGGTGTTCCCGTACGGACTGCTCCCCTTCTTGTGTCGTCTCCCAGTAAGCTTGTAAGCATGTGTTCTAGCCAATTGTTTATTATTTGGTTATTACAGTATATCGAGAGTGCCTCCACAATTTTTTGAGTTTTCACATTGTTAAATGCCCCTTCGATATCTAGAAAAACGCCTGCGACTGATTCCTTGGTTTCAAAAGCATCTTCTATTGTGGATACAACCTGGTGTAGTGCCGTCTCAACTGATTTTCCTTTGAGGTATGCGTGTTGATTAGGACACAGCCGCGGATTTGTAATCTGTGTTCTGATGTAGTTATCACAGATTCTCTCCATTGATTTTAGTAAGAAGGACGTTAGGCTAATAGGTCTATAGCCCTTTGCTGTCGACAAATCTTTCCCGGGTTTCGGCAGAAACACCACCCTCACCTCTTGCCATTGTGTTGGTGTGTATCCGTGATATAGACATTCCCTGAAGATATTGACCAGGGTTTTCTTTAGGGTGTCTAATTCTATCCCGTTTTGCAAGAAGATGGGAAGTATTCCGTCCAAGCCCGGTGATTTGTGTGGCGCAAATGAGTTAATAGCCCAGGTCGCTTTATCTGCATCAACTATGTTCTCAGTGTCTTCCCATTTTGTATCAGTTCGAGTGACCCCACGCTTGGAAGGTGTAGCTGCCTCGTTAAAAAACAGTTTGGGAAGTGTACACACATCAGCGTCTCCAAGGTATCAGCTGCGGTTCCCAAGTTATTGCCCGCCTGTAGAAGTTGATAACTTGGTGGTTCTTTAGACAGGATCTTCTTTAATCGCGCTGCTCCATTATTATCGCATATGTTGGTGCAGAAAGTTTTCCATAATTCCCTTTAGCAGCCCTGGTGAGCTTCTTGAAGCCTCTTTTACTTTCCTTATAGGATTCCCAGTCTGCTTCTTCGTTGGTTCTTAAAGCTTTATTTAGGCGTTGTCTAGCAACCTTCCTTATTTCATGGAGGTCGCCGTTCCACCATTTTTGCTTTGCACTTCTAGTTACCGGTTTTAGAGGACAGGCGGCCTCAAAAGATTCTATAATACACTTCTGTACTTTGAGGACTTCATTGTTGAATTGGTTAATCTCAGTGTAGCTGTTACCCTGAGTTAGTGTCAGCTTTCCCTGAAGATTACTTACAAAGATGGACCAATCTGTTTTCTTAGGATTCCTAATCATTATTTTGGATTTGTGATCAATTCCAATACCAAAACTCAACCACCCGTGGTCCGAAAAGGAGATCTCATTACTGATCCTCCAGTTCGACACCAGGTGTATAGACCTAACGTCGCATAAGGTTATATCTAATACCTCCCTTCTAATTTTATTTATGAAGGTTGGTGTACAGCCCTCATTCAAGGTAATCAAGTTTTCAATATTTAAATAATCGGCCAAACACTCACCTCTTTTGTTGATGTTCGTACTTCCCCAGTTAGTGTGGTTGGCGTTAGAGTCCATACCCACTATGAGGCTCTTCTGTTGGGACCTCGAACAGGTGACACACTTCTTTAACTCATCGCTATGTGGAGGTTGCGGGGAGTCATAGGGGAGATAGCAAGAGGCCAAAGTAATTTGGTTGGTCTCGGTATTTCTTACCCTATATTCAAGACTTGTGACTGTGAGGTCGCCTGTGCTGATCTGTGGAATAGAGAAAATATTAATATCCTTATGTGCCACAATACAGGCTCTACACTTACTGTTTCCATTGTTTGCAATCAATTTCAGTTTATTCTCCCCTCCTGTTACCTTATTATTCAGTCAATAAGGTTCCTGGATGAGGGCGATATCCGCTTTTCCTGCTAAGAGGTAAGCACAGAGGTTGGCAGTTGCCGCCCTACTGTGCTGAAGGTTTGCTTGGATTACCTTCATTAATTCTTTCGTGGAATGAAGGGATTACAAAGCTGGCCTGGTGAAAGCCGTATAATGCTTTACCCCCTTGTAGGACTAGTGACTCCAGCTATTCCTCATCAATCCCTACCACGATTAGTTGGCCTTTGCCTGCCTGCTCCTTTGCGTGGTAGAGTTTCCACTTTTCTGTCTTAAGGTCCTTGTTTTGCAGCTTCATTCATGCAAACAGCGTTGCAGGTTCCTCGATAACCCCTGGGATCCAAACGGACACCCTGGTTAATCTGGAAATCTTTCCCGCAGGGAGAACCACTAGGTTAGTTCCTTCCCAACCATCGAGTCTAGATGTTAGTTTAGTTAACGACTCCGTCGAGGCATTATCCTGACAGCATATGTGGTAGCGGCTGCCTTTGAAACCTGCCCTCACGAAATTCAGGAAAGTCGTCGGATTCTCACAAAGTGTTTGGTCCAGGGCAGCATTGAGGGCTTTCTGGAACCGTTCATGTAGCTCCTCCGGTATCTTCCCATCCTCGTCGTTTCTGTTGTAGACCACCATCTCCAGGAGGTTGGCTGCTAAATCCCTATACGACCTCGTGTGACGAGATTTTATGGGTGTGGCTGCCTGTCTCCTTGAAGTTGACGGCCTAATCGGGTTTTTGGATTTTGATTGTGCGACAGTACTTCCCTCGCTCCTCCCTGGGTGAGCGTTAGCCAGCCCTGGTGGAATAGAGGTAAGCCTAGGAAGCTCTTAATGAAAGACCCTTTACATTATTAACCCGAGTACAAATCGAGCTCAGGCAGGGAGAAAGCCAGAGAAGAATGCTGGAAATGCAGATAAGGACAGCCGTGTAAACCGGAATACCCGCCGTGAGGTAATACCTGGCGTGGTTCCGCGGGGCGAGGATCTGAGCTAGCGGAGGTAAGGTTTAGTCAGTAAGAATCTGACACTACCTCCCAACCTAGAGTGCGGTGCCTATGCAAGTTTCCCCCTCCGCTTACAAAAAAAAGAGGCCAGCAGTGAAAATTCACTGAAGAGTTGGCTGTAACTGGCTTAAAGCTTGTTGTAGAATGGCGGGCTATATTCCATCAGTACCAGGTGACTTGAAGCCATCAAAGGACAGGGATAGCTCTGTCCGTTACCACAACCGATGTAACATGTCAATTGCATCGGCTTATTCGGCTTTGATTATTCTCAGCCTCGGTGATCGTGTGAAACGTAAATTGCGATTTCGAGCATGCCTGCTGCTGCAAAAAAAAAAAAAACAATATTGTTTTTAATTAAAATGGCGATGATATGTATGTAGGATGAGGAAAGTTGGGAAAGGTAAAGATGAAAGTTCGAAAGAAAGACGCCATAAAAGCGGTTGTCGAGATAAGAACGACAGTCAAGGTGTGGACGGTAAATAAAATGATCTATCATGATATTCCCACCTCACCGCAGAAAGTCTGGCATGTTTTATTTCTGTATTGAGCCAAGGGCCAAGTTCCTACGCCCCCAACGGGCTGAGGAGTAGCTAGCATGCCAAGCAAACCAAAAGGTCCTTTACTTACTTTTTATTTTTTGTTTGTGTTGATCAGTGACATCAGTGAAGTATTACTGCATATAGCCAGTCCAACCTTTTTGAAACACTCTATACGAGTATATATGAATGTAAAATAGAGTGAACCATTCTTCCATTGAATTGAAAATATGACATTTTGATAAACCATTATGCTACCTTGACTACACCCAACCTATTTCAAATCCCTTAATGTAGAGAATCCTTTGCCCTAGGTATCAAAAGTGTCATATATCAACATAAATTTCAGAGATTCTTTACCTCCAACGAGTCCTATTCACTCAAGTATAAATAACTCCATTAATTTTCACCTTAGTGACTTTATGAACACATTTTTTCCATTCCATTTAATCCCTTTCCTTTGTTTTTTTTAATCAAAAATTAAATCTTTATCACAGGTCGGAGGTGCTGCTCAGTTTATTTCCATTTACCTACCATGGTCACCCACTCTAGATACATACACGGGACACACATTTTATTTTGCGCGCTCATTTTAACGTTTGTTGGGAATGGTTGCCGGAAAAGTATTTAAACTCGAATATGGCAATAAGCGGCTCCTAAAAATACTAAACTTCCCGAGTATGTGACAACATTTGATAAACGAAAATCGTTGGGACAATAAATCACATGAAAATTTCAGTGGTCAGACTATCTAGCCGAGAATAAATCAGTTGCAGGACACATTTTTTGTCCACTCCTTCCAATCCCCAGAGACAGTATCACTGTAAACCAATTTTATTTAATAAAAAAGGAAGAGAGACAAATAAAAGTTGGGATTGTACACTATGGTGCAATAGGGAATGGAATCTACATTGTTTCAACCCGAAACCCGTAGTGCCGTAGCCAGCAGGTTGGGGTGGCTTAAAATAGGTGCGAGGGTGGCAAAGTGAACATGGCTAAAAATGGACACAATTGCTGTCTCTCACTGATATTTAAGGACTCATTTAAGTTTTTCAAGTCATTTATTCTGGTTTCTGCTATTAAGCTGCACCCTGCTGCAAATAAAAACAATCATTCGAAAGTCTATTGGAATTTGGAATTTATGTATGTGGAGGACTAATCCAGCAGTTCGCACAGTCCGGTTTCGCCGCCTGGTTAGATAGATGGTTAAGGAAGAACTCCACCACATGAAGGGGACCGAAACGGATTCACACACTGAAACAAATTGACATTTTCGCAATTGCATGGGAGTCAAGTGCAGATTTATCCGAATGCATTTTTCTTGACATATTTTTTTTTTTTTTTTTTTTTAGTGTAGTGTTTCTGGTAAAATGTTTGTTTTCTTTTTTCTATGGGTTTATGTGAATTAATTTGTATGCGAAGAATGAGTTGAAATACCCTCGAAAGGAATGGCAACTTCTTCAATTAATACCACTTTTCTGGTTAAAAGCAATACCGAACATACGACACAGATGTTCTTCGTATGGCTAAATGAAGAACGAATTTGCAGATAGTTGTTAAAAATACTTAAATAGCTACATATGTGCATAAGCAGAACCAGTTTCGCAATCAGGGACTTGACTATGAATATCACATAGACAAACAATTGTAAGCGTACATATTTCGAACCTCCTCGTGGTATATTGTTAGAATTGTTGACTTCATTTTCAATCCTCATAGCGGTATAGACTGTTTATTATGAACAACTATGTGCATGCATTGAATGACTGTTATAACTGACTGGTATTCTGCATTAGTTTTACTGTCCTTTAAATTTTCTGAAGTATGGACATTATTGTTCCCACCCGCCCTATTTTCGGCAGGGCAGTGCTACAATCGCTTGCTGTGTCCTACGTTTTGATTTCTAAATGTCCTTCTTTTCAATTAAAAAAATATCATTAAAAAAAAAATTAAAAATAGTAATAACAGTAGTAATGAAATATGTACATACCCCTGCATCTTATTTCTTCATTGTTTGTGGACACGAGTACATTGTTGCATTGAAAGTTATTCCTTACCGATCTCCTCGGTGCGAATTGGCAGTAGTTACGGTTAGAATACAACGACAGAGTTCTGACAGAGGACTTTAATATATTGTAATATGCGAGCTACGGCTCGAGTAGATAAAACAATATTCTGTGAAATTATTTCTTTATTTTCTAGTCTCTAGAACAATTCAGGTTCACACTATACTATTCTTCGCAATTCTTTTCTTACAAGGTCTCTGTCCTCTCAAATCACTTTATCTCCTTTCAATTACTTAATTCACAAATCCAAACTAATTACTTCTTCTTGTTAAATCTCAACTTTCAATTTATCACAAAATTACAACTTCGTCCATAATCACTTTTTTAATCTCTTCGCCACAGTTTAGAAACTACTGCCCCCTTTTTGATCGCCATCTGTCCTTATATAGCAGAAGTTTCTGATAGCCAGAAACTTCTAGCAAATTCTTCGACCACTGGAACAAGAGAAATTCCAAGATGACAATTATTCTTGCAGTTATAATTCCCTCTCATCCGTGATATTATCCGCCTCTTTCGTAGACATGAACTGTGGAAACCGCAGACACGAACCTCGAATGAAAGGACAGTTCGAACCAAAATTCTGCCAGAATGAAAAGTCACTTCGGAATTTGTTGCATCATACTTTTAGGGAGCGTAGTTATTATTATGCTACACTGCCCCCTCTTAGACGTGTTCGTCCCGAACAAGTGCATCCTCATTTCGGCCATTGTATCGACTCAGTCGGTCCACATGAACCACTTTCATTTTGGCCCTTGGTCCTCGCTGGATGCGGTAGACAACATCGTTGATGCGGGTTACTATTCTGTAGGGACCTTCCCAGTTCCGCTGCAATTTAGGTGATTTCCCCTTTTGGCGATGGGGATTATACAGCCACACCAGATCTCCTTCCTGGAATCCTGACGTTGTTGCCTTGGCATCATACCTGGTCTTCATGCGGTCGCTCGTCATCTTAATCTGGCTTCTGGTCCTTTGGTGTATGTCCCTAAGCCTTTCCCTAAGGTCCGCCACGTACTCTTCTTCATTTCTGGGCTCATTGGTAGGAGATCCAAATTTCACCTCACTGGGTAAACGAGCTATTCCACCAAATAAGATTTCGAACGGCGTATGTCGAGTAGTGCTATGCACGGCACTTCTATAGGCCATCAAAAACAAGGGAATCTGCCGGTCCCAATCCCGTTGGTAGTCACCTACGACCTTCGAGAGATGTTCGTCCAAAGTCCTATTGAAACGCTCCACCATACCGTCCGACTGTGGATGAAGCGGGGTTGTCCTTGTCTTTTTAATTCCGAGTAGTTGACACATCTCTTGGAAGATTCTTGACTCGAAGTTCCGCCCTTGGTCAGAATGCAATTCCAAGGGCACACCGAATCTGCTAACCCAATTGTAGACGATCTGCTCCGCCACGGTTCTGGCTTCCTGGTTAGGGATCGGAAACGCTTCCGGCCACTTACTGAAGTAGTCCATCACTACGAGTATATACCGATTACCATTGTCGGTTTCCGGAAAGGGCCCTTGCGATGTCAATGGCGATTCGTTCGAAAGGTGCTCCCACGTTGTATTGGTGCAACTTACCTCGAGTTTTGATTCTCGGAACCTTGCTAGCTGCACACACGTCGCATTTTCTGCACCAGTCTTCGATATCTTCCTTCGCTTTTAACCAATACAAACGTTCTCGTACCTTTTCTAGCGTCTTATTCACTCCCAAGTGGCCTCCGGACGCCCCGCCATGCATTTCCTGTAACACCTCCTTGACCCTCGTCCGCGGTACGACAAGCTGCATTACAAACGACTTTCCGTCGGAGGATTCCCATTTTCTTCTCAGAACACCTTCCTGGACATGGAGGGAGTCCCACTGCGCAAAATATGCCTTTAAGGTTGGGCTTCTGTCAGAGATGTCCTGATGATCCGGTTTTTCCATGTTCTCCTTCCAGGCCAGAATCGGCTCGATATCCGGGTCTTCCTTCTGAGAGTTCCGGATCTCATCTACGCTCCAGCCGGCGATAGGTTCGGCTCTCATTCTTTGGATGGAAACCAGCTCATGTTCTTCCTGACGCGCACAATGTTTACAATCCGTTCTGCATGGTCTCCGGGACATTGCATCCGCATTAGAGTGGAGTTTTCCTTTACGATGCTGTATTTCGTTGATAAGCTCCTCACCGGCTTTAGGGTATGAAAGATGGACTAGTCGCTCTATATCCGCTTGCAACTGTTGGAGCGTTTCCCCCCTTTTCTGGACTCGACTACGCAGCTAAACCCTGTACACCTGCTGCATGTGTTCATCCCCAAACCGCACCTCGATAGCCTGAACCAGAGAGTCGTAGTTCTGCTGTTTATCTTCCGGGATGGTCTGCAAGAGCTCCGCAGCTTTTGTTCGTCCATTGCTTTCTTTTGTTCATCCATTGCTTTCTTTTGTTCATCCAACTTAAGTTCTAGAGAATTCTTTTGTTCGTCCAGCTTAAGTTCTAGAGAATTCCTTTGGTCGCCCATTGCTTTCTTTTGTTCGTCCATCGCTTTCTTTTGTTCGTCCAGCTTAAGTTCTAGAGAATTCCTTTGATCTTCTATTGCTTTCTTTTGTTCGTCCATGACTAACTTAAGTTGCAGGAGCAGACTCGTTATACCCGGGTCGGCTGCTGTACTTGCTGGTTCCTCTTCCACGTCAAACTCTACGTCGTGCGGATTTTCACCTTCCTGCGTTACTGCTTCTTCCAGACGAATCAGTAGGGCATCTTTTCCCCCAGTTGTGTCGAGGTTCCGCTTACTGAGGTCTGCCTTTAGTTGAGTTATAGTTAGTTTTCCCAATTTGTAGTTATTATTATGCTACAATATGTATTTAGTGACAACGACGGCAAACCCCACGGGCGGACCTCGCCGTAAGGAAAAGAAGAAGATTTAGTGACAACGACCCCATTTTTTGTCTTTGAGCCATCGCACATTGGTGAATTTTGAAAAAAATAATTTACAGGATGTTTCAGAATCTTCTGCTTAAATAAGACTTTCTCAAATCCGTATAAAACAATGCACTCTTACACATACACTCCTAAAATGTAGGTATTTGTTGACGATCAACAGACTTGTGCACACTCAAATACAGAACGACCATCTATAACTACTACAGAAGCAGTTTTTCGCTGCAAAAAGGTAAATAGGCCAGGCAGCGTTGCCACTTCAAAAAAAGAGGAGCGCAGTAGATCATTAAAGATTGGATATTTCAAAATTTGTGAAAAATGTGCGAAGAGTGGTAATTCAGCCTGGCTAGAGGAACCATACGTGTTGCCTGATATTACAGACACAGAAGGTGCAGTAAAACAATTTGAAAGAACACCAAAATGTTTTGAAGAATGCTGTGAAAAATCAAAAAAACGAAAAGTTCAAAATCTTTTAAATTCAAAGAGCCCTCATGATATTATAAGGGCTAGCGAGATTGTATTTCGCAAAATGGGAAAATGAGAATAAGAAAAACTTTTCAAGGATCTTTCTGAAGTTTCATCGAGAAAAGCTACGGAAGTTAAAATGCTTTGTAAAAGATTTGAGCTGTGTCTTCATTGGTTCTGTCTTCTGATGAAGCATTGGCTTTAATGATTGATGCTAATTTGTCCAAATATCAGCCAAAAAGTTAACTCAAAAACTAAAAATCTTTTCCCTTCCTATGAAAAAGTTCGAAAAGCAAAAAAAAGAAATGCTGTCCAACAAAAATTAAAGTCACCGGTGTATATGCTAGAAGTCAACATCAGTCGTTGGTTGATCATACCATACAAAACCTTTTCTTGGCGCAGGAACAAATTTTATTTAGCATGGATGAGCTTAAAACTGATGAAAATCATCTTAATATTTTCATCAAATGGGGATGCGATGGGGCTCAGGCAAAACAATACAAACACAAATTTTCATCGAAAGGTCAAATATATGATAGCTTATTTAGTATTTCAATAGTTCTCATTCAAATTCATTTAAGTTTTGCCCAAGGAAAAAAAGTTGTATGGCAAAATCCAGCTCCATATTCTACAAGATATTGCCGATAAATCAAGTTTATTTTTGCCAAAGAGTCCACTGACTTAATTTCACAGGAAGTGAATTTGGTCGAGCAAGAAATTGGAAGCTTCTCCCCTACAGTAATCAAAGGTAACAAGATTAATTTCATAGTAAAGCATACTTTTATGTTAACTATGATAGACAGAAAGCTTTGCACTATACTTTCATCCATGACGACGTCATCGTGAAGTTGATTTCTATGTGGATATTGAATAAAGTCGTTGATAAAAGATCTTTAACCTTTATATTGTCTCCACTTCATTCTTAGATACATTTCATGGAGTGTATATTGCACATATGCACATGTAGCGTATAAGCTTCCTATAACGATCTGCCAAGCGCGAAGAGCCGAAAATAAATCTAAAGTAGCTGAAGTGAAAAAAAATATCCAATACAGATTTCGCAGTGAACTGGATTTTCTTGTAGATATCCCTACACAGCAAGCAGACAATACTAATGATGGTAATACTGCTAGGCGGTTTTCCGAGCAGCCGAGAAGAGTTCCGAAATCACAGAAGTTAGTCGACAATGAAGATGCCTTTTAGATGTATGTTGCTGAAACGAAAAACCTTTATTTAAAGGAATATTCATGGTACATTATGCCATGCCCAAGAGGCTAGAAATAAAGACACAGGAAAATATAGAGAGATTTTCACGAAGAAAACATCGAGAGTGAACGAAAGTACTTATCCCTTTAATAAGCTGTTGATTTCTTCAGATTTTATTATTGCCATTTTGCGCCACGCTCCCAACCGAGGAGCTGTCTGTCGATAATTTCGAAGAAAATGTTTTTAATAAGGAAATCTCAAAAATGCATTTTTTCTTAATTGTAGAAATCATATTTTCTGTTCCTTTTTCTTAAAAATATCACTATTTTAATTATATTATATATCCACCATTTTTATACTCGTAATCTTTGATGAATTTGCACTCATATTTAGCACTCAAAAACAAAACTACAAAAAAAAATGTTTAATCTCTAAGAAATTCCTTTTTTGATAACAATGAAATACTGTTTGCCAGTTTTTCTTAAAAAAGTGTTGCTACTATAATTAAAAATCTAGCATTTCTGTGTGTTCCAAAATTCACGGAAAAAAAAAATGCCAACGAAAAAAAAAAAGACAGCGTGACAGCAGACGAAAGAACAACAAGGATTTCCACCTTCTGGACCATTTCCAGGACCAACCGCTGCTGGTTTTCCAGGATTTCCTGGATATCCTGAGATAGGTAATATCTTCGGACTTGGAGCACAGGGAGGATTTCCAGGACAAAGCCCAATACCAGGACAAGGTCTGACACCAAATTTAAGTGGAAATATCGCCGGTCAAGGTTACCTATTCCCAGGGTTTGGAGGAGCTCCCTATCCCATACACGGTGCAAGATATCCAAATCAACCAGGTTTTCCGGGTCAGTCAGGAGTTTCTACTCAATATCCAATAGGAAATAGCTATCCCCAAGCTATCCCCGGGACAGTACCCATCTGGACAAATATCCATATCCAGATCCCTACGCTGGTTACAATTCTAATACCTACAGCATCACACCATACAATAGAGGTGGCGGATATGCAACCGCATTTGATGATTACGATGAGATGAGTAAAAATGCCACAAGTGGTACAACAAGGGCGCTAAAACCAGAAGGTAAATCTCATAATGCAAGTAGGTCCATAGATAATAATACATATAAGAATAAGAAAACATAGATAGATTGTAGCTATTGATTCTTAAGTGTGATAAACCGACAGCTGTTAGTAATAAGTTTAGCATTTTAGTTAATTTAAGTAAACGATACTTTTATACATACCAATTGTTGTTATAACGATAGTCGAATAAAATAACGCTCCGAAGAATGTCCACTGTGATTGGTCAATATTCTCGTCACCATCCCAGCCATGAGTCTTCATCGCTGTAAGTATCTCTTTTTCGAAACTTGTTAGCCGGCTTCGCACTTCATTTGTCCATAAATCTTCCTCGAGTACGTCTGTAGCCTCTGTCATGGTCCAAATGAAGTTGGTGACATTCAAGCGCATGTCTTTGATGCCTTTTTTTCACCTAGAAGTAGATAATGATGGGTTTAAGTTGTTTGAATTTGAAATCAATTTTAACAAGTACCATGGCCGTGGTGTAGTGGTAACATCATCGCTTGTCACGCTGTTGATTCACGGTTCGAATCCTGATATCAAGAATCATCTATTTATTTCGCATGAAATAAATAAAAAAGTCGATCACTTGCGAAAGCTAAGTCAACTCTACTGTGAAGGCATAACACTGGCAGTAGGGTGGTCAAATGGCTATGACGGAAAAAATACTGTGAATCATAAGCAACGACAATAATAGCGAAAACAAACAAAATACTCCCCAGTTATCTGGACAGCCACCCTTGGAGTTTACAGCAACCTTTTCCTCTGTCTCTCCCCCTTTCCACAAAACGCACGTGTTCTAAAAATTAGTACAAGGGTATTCATATCCCCTTTAACACGTGCAGATTATAAAAAAAAAAAAAAAAAAATACGATTAATAGTGCGGTGATGTTTGGGGTAGATTGCCTTACCATAGAACAACAAAAAAAATTAAAAAAATACTATAAGGCGATGGATTTTATTTATTTCCGAGCAAAAAGAAGTAGACAATGGGTTAGTACTAAAGATACAATCCATATCCAAGATAAACACTAGCGTATGCGCGGGCACCTTTCCGACACATTGGCAACTCCATCAGATTTCTGGACTACAGCGGTGTTTTCTAAGTGGAGGTCCTAGTAGTGAGAATGGGCCAGCGCACACTGGATCAATTTTCCCCCGGGGTAAGACCGGGTATCTTTTACTTCAATCGCACACTGGAATAATGCGGGGGGAAATTGTGTTATAGTACAGTGTGCGCCATCTTTTATGTCGGTATGTAAACATTGAAAAACTTTGACATTTATCAACCGATTGACTTGAGTAGACATGTTTTTGAAACGTCAATTCAGTACAATTTTAACCATGAATCGCTACAACGTGCATATTGTCGAAAATATCGTCGCCACTATTCGTTTGGGGTCGAATTTCGTTGAGCACGGGGCAGTGGGAGATCGTCGACATGAGGTTTATCAACGCCCAAGACGTTCCAATGAACTGGTTGAAGCGGTAAGAGAGAGTGTTGCCGAGAACCCACATGTGTCGTATCGTCACCGCGCTTAGCATTTTGGCGACAGTGGATCCACCTTGCGGCGCATTTTGAAGGATGATTTTCATTTGTTTCCGTATAAAGTGCAATTGACTCAAAAATATTGCCGACAGACTGTAAACGTCGCTTGGGATACGGCCAAACAGTCGCTTGAATGGTTGACACTGAACTTGATTTTTGGAATAAAATTTTGATGACCGACGAGGCCCATTTCATACTCTCTGGAGCCGTTAACAAGCAAAATTGTTGCATTTGGAGAACGGAGAATCCACACGAGATCCATGAAACACGATTGCATGACCAATGACTGGACGTCACGCCACCCAGATCTCCAGATTTGACTCATTCGGACTTCTTTTTGTGGGGTTATTTGAAAAGCAAAGTGTACGCCTGAGACTATTGACGAGCTCAAGGCAAACATTCGAGCCGAAATCAAATGCTCGAAAAGGTGATGGAAAATGCAGCAAAAAGGGCACATTTTGCTTTGGTAAATAGAGGTCGCCACTTGATTGATGTTGTATTCAAAAACTAGTCCAAATAAATTGTAAGGACCAAATTAAATAAAAATACCTCATAATGGAAATAGGTTGTTTTTTTTTTAATGTTATTCAATATTCACATACCGACATAAAAGATGGCGAACCCTGTACAAGAACCAATTTTCATTGTAGTGGTATTTTGCCCTCGAAATTGACAACTTATGTGGTTTACCCCTGATGTTCAACCACTTCATTACTGGATGAATATTTTAACCTGTTTCTTACAGTCAGTGTTTCTCTTCTTTAGAGCCGGCGTGAATCTATAAAGTCAGTTTTACTCCGGGGGAAATGATCCAATGTGCACTGGCCCAATGAAAGTAAGTAAGCGGTGTAATAAAAAAAAACAAGTACAGTTAGGAAGGGTTTCTGAACGAGATTAAAGCAACATAAAATAGGTATCTGTTTCGTTTGATACGCCTCATGATACATTTCAAAGATTATTAACCAATCCAAGAGAGTTCCTTGAATGGATTACGGAATAACAACAAGTGGATGCTGAGTTTTCAAACAAAATCTTCTTCAGCATTTTATTTACACTCATAAGACAACACATCATTCATTTAAAAGTGGATTCGACTTATTTCTATACTTTTGCCCAGATAGATTTACGAATCCGCACACTTAATATTTTACTTTAAAAATATTCAAAAGTCCATAATTGAAGTAACAACAGGATGTCTAAAAGTTCATTTGAGCAAAACAGTGAAGAATTTAGTTGAGAGCACCATTTTTTAAATGATTTTTTAGGCGTATCAAGAGAGTTTTCTCTTTATTTTGTGTCACAACAGAGTACATAATACAAATTTCTTTCGTCAACGTCCAGGGTAAAGTCTGATCAAATCTCTGTATTTTATTTGGTTTTGACATGCCTTAACAAAGAAAGGAGTGGGTCCGATGAGGCTGCAAGCATGTTGAAAAAAGTCTGAAGCATCCTTAAAATCTTGAACGTATTTTGATATCTATATTTCTTGTAGTCTTTATTTATTGATTTCTGAGCTTCTTCTGACAGTTCTGCAAGTGGTAACGATTGATACTCGATTATACTTTGACTATGAGTTCAAAGAGTAGGTGTGAGTTGTTTTTCTGGATACTTTTGCTTTAGTAATTCTGTTCTTTTCTTGGCATACTCCCCACACTTGACAGTGTTAACCTCTTCCCTGCAATTGAAAATACTGTATTAAGTATTATTTTATGCCTCGTTATTATCCTCTATTAACCCCAGTTATACGAGCTGTTGCCTCCGATTCTTGGAAAAATCTCCTCGAAGTATTTCCATCATTGGTATTTCGAAATCCTTGCTTTGGTTTATCCACATCGACCCAAGTTCATCGCATGCTTTTGGATCTTTGGTTTTCTTACTTTTTCTGCCTCCTTGATTTCAGAAGATTCATAAATATCCTCTCCCTCTTGTCGAAGTGTATTTCCAAGTTTCAAAATAATTTCCATGCAATTGATTCTTGCATGTAATGGAGAGATGTTATTCGTCATTATTTGATTCATCTTGATTGTTGAAGCTTTTTTTTTGTTCTTTTGCATAATAGGACATGACCGCGTTGACTTGTATCTGTTATTGCATTCAAAACTTTTCCGTCACTCATAGTTGAAAATAACTCGTGATTGACAACTACACCTGTTTCGTCATTAACTTTATATTCAGTAGATTGAAGATCAGCAATTTGACTTTTTTATGAGTTCTCCAATTTCTTTTTGCATATTGGACGAGGGTTCCTCCAATGTTCACTATGTGAACTGTTAAGCCTCAGCAGATCAATTGACACCATAAACATGTTTATATCTGTTTCACCACCTGGTGTATTTATTTTTGCTTGTAAACACCTTGCCCAGATGGTCCATTGCAGCAATTAACTTCTTCTTACTTTTGCTTTGTAAAAGCCGCATTGCACTATGAAACATCATGTCTTGAAGTTTCACTCTAACTGATATGTTTCATGATTTCGTAATTTCCTGGAACTGCCTCTTTTGTTTGCAACTGTTCTGTAGGATGCCTTGGTTATATCAGCTTTCTACTTTTCATGATCCTTATTATATTTTATTACTAAGGCATTAGAAAGATTAGTGGTTATGTTTTCGGTAACATTTATTTAGTTTTTGTTTTTTATTGAACGTCGAGTACTTAGTTATTGATTTCCTTGGCCTTCCTCTTGATGACTTTGATGTACTCGTAGTTGGTAAATCACACGTTTCTTCTATAGTTTCAGTATCGACGTGTAGAAAATTTCCCAATCATTTTTTTATTCTTTTTGAAATTCACTCGCGATCTATGGGCTGCGACCCATTTTGATTTAAGCTGCACATAAATTGATGAAATTTTTTTTCAATTTCGGACAAACTAATTGTTTTAATTTTCGATTTTACAAATGAACAGAAAAATCATTTTTTAGGTGACCTTAAATATTACTCTACTTTGAGTGGCTCTACAAGCAAAACCATTGATCCAAACGAAATATTTTTTTCGATTAGCAGAGCTGAAAACATTTGTTAATCCAATGGATTTAAAAGTTTTGCATTATACTCGTAGTCCCACCCGAAAATTTAATTATGCAAGCACTCTTGCCTAAATGGACCACTGTACATCGTTGATAATATTGATGGGTTTACAATTTTCATCATCCCACCGTTCTTCCATTTTCCAGTAGAAATCCACAGCGACAACTTTCCTGGAGTTAAGTCTAGGGCTGAGGAAGTGTACTCGTATAATGTTGCAAGTGCTGAGCGGACCTGAAATTCAGGACGCATATATCACTTCGACTATGTCATTTGTTAATTTGTTAAAGGGAATGTGGAAGATAAGAGCTCCTGAAAAATTTAGTAAAAGTGAAATAAAGAACTAATAAATAATTACAAGTTTAGTTTCAAGTGCACCATAAAATCTGATTTAAACTTGGGAATAGAAAATCTTTGTAACGCTTAGTGCATAAGTCATGGTTAGGTTAGGTTAGGTAACTGGGTGCCCTTGTTGACAGGGTTGTCAACAGCTCACTTAGACCATTATGAGTCCATTATGCCCAATATTTAGAACTCTGGGAACCAAAAAATTTCGATCTTTGACCGCTAGGCTAAATCACCCAGAAAAATATATGAATCTCAGGAGTTTTCTTAGTTCAATGCTACCTAGCTCATCCAGCTTTGAAAAGAAGTATCTGCCAAAGGCAAGGCTTCAAAGCTGGACAGTCACACAGGAGATGATGAACGGATTCTATTTGCTCTACGTCCCTGCAGTTTCTACAGTAGTCGTTATGACTGCTATGCGGATATCCCTTCGACTTAATTCTATAAGAATGATAGATCTCTTTTTGTCGTAGACCAACCTCCCAGCAATTATGAAAACTACTGAAAACTCGCTAAGGAAATCTATACACAAAATATTTGTTTGAGAAATGATTAACTATATGCTGACGACAAAATATTTACCTGGGATTCTCCCGAAGGACTAAAATATGGAAACCTGGATAGAATCCAAGTTTTTTGTGAATTATTAAAAGGTGAGACTACAGGTGTGTAAGAAATACTGAATGAAATACTACATCAAAACTCATTATATGAATCGTCAAGAGAAACCAAATGTTCAGGCAGAACAGCAACTCTGCACTCAACAAGTAAAGCACCCACTGTACGAAGTTAAATTGTGCACGCTATTGCATGTTTAGTTGAGACGTACGTATATAAGTGAAATAAAGCCATCTTTCTGAATGAAATAAGAACATATAATTTAAGAATTTTAAGCTATGATACAATGTCGCAGGATTCAAGAATAAACTATTACCTATTTGTTGATTTTTTTTTTAAGTATTTAAATGAATTTGATATATGAGGGTGGGTCAATAAGTCCCTTAAAAATGAAATAAGGAACACTCTTTTCGGTATAAAAACAAACACAAGGTTTTTCAAAAAAAAAAAATAAAAAAAAAATTTAAGGTGACGACACAATTTGTGTTAATTTCCAGGAACTTATTGACCCACCCTATTCTATTGTATTATTAGAAACTTATGTGTTGAATTACGAGAACATATTTTTTCAGAAACTATGAATAAAAAAGTATACCAGCTGTGATAAGAAACAAATTCAGAGGAGCAAGTGTGGGGGAGTTATAGTCGTATCTTAAGCAACTGTTGGAGTAGATATTGAGTTTGAAAAGATTTAAGAGACATATGTGTTAAGACTGAGATCAACGAATAATGAATTTTACTCAATACCTACATATACATGGTGTCCCAGAAATCACGAACTAGCGTAAGCAATTTATAACCTATTAATTAGGTAACCTTTTAATCTTTTCTTTTCAGAATAACTTAAAGTGAACCTTTGCAATTAATCATGGAAAGTTGAATTCTTTTTTATAAATCAACAGTCAATTGTTGGAACTCAGTGTGCATATCGACGTTATTTGAGCAATTTTGCGCGAAGTAGAAATTGGAAGTTACCTACGTGATATTATTTTTGGCAATTGATGCGTAGAAACAATTTATTGATTAAATAAAAAAGTGCAATTGACATCTTTCTGTTTTCATCAATATTTTAGAAATTGTAGGGAAAACAAATCAGTCTATGACTTCTGGACCACCCTGTATAACTGAACTGTAACAACAACTGACAACACGACTTTGATGAACTCAACGACATTATGCACCAGCTAGGCGTATCAAATTTCATGCTTCTTGTAGACTTTAATGGTAGATGGGATTATCCCAAAATAGCTTTGTTAGTGGATACACTACACAGCCACTATACATACATCCCGCAACTCCAAGAATAAAATATATGACACCAGAGGTGGTCTGATACTAGAGTTGGCAGATTATCGATTACTGTTTTGTAGCTGGAAATTGAGAGTCCGTTTTTTTGAGTAAATTTCTATCATATGCCGAAAGGAAGCTGATATGAACCAATTGAATCTGTACTGAAACGACAGGTTTCTTGAGTAGTACCAGTCTAATTTCAACTTGAAGCTTAATCTACTGCGTGTATTGCACCTCATATTGAAATTATTAACAAAGCGCCCCTTCCAAGTAAATGCATAAACTATATAAATAAGAAGCGAAAGCAAAAGCGATTTGACAGAGATTGCATGGAAGGCAGATGTTAAGGATAATAACATAAACATTTTAATTAAAGATCCTTTTGCTGTTGCTAATAAAGTAAATAATACCTGTATGTTTGCACTAGCACTTACGGCTGAATTCAATTGTATATTTGAAGCAACAGATGGCGAGGTTCTTTCAGTCGTCGTCTTACTGCAGCCAGGTGTGCTTATTTTATGCATTCCTTTTATTTTTTTTTTTAATGTTGTACAAATTTTTTCGTGAGGATTTTCTTTTCAATGGAATATTTGTTGAAGGCACCGAATCATTTTGAATGAAATAAAGGTAAGTTTTGAGTTATCATATACACTGGACGTCCAGTATAATTAAAGATATAATGTTCAGCCAATTCGTTATATCGAAAAATTCGTTATATCGAAACTAGTTTTTTCGACCTTAAAAAATACTTAAAAATAAATTAAAAAAATTGAGAGCTCTTAGATCGACTCTCAATGTTTACGGTATTCGGCAGAATACTTTATTTCATAGGGTTAAGAACTATAAAAATAATAAAAAGCTTCAAAGTGAAGAGTATTCAAACAAATTCTCTACCAGCAATATTTTTTTTTAGTTTTTTTTTTTTAGTTTTAATTTCTTTATTTCATTAATAACTTAAGGTTATACAAAAGTTTAAAACAAATTCAAAGATAGATTTACAAGATAGTAGAGCATTTAAGTTATAAACTGAAATAGTTATGTACATTCTGTTGCCAGATTTTGACAAGAGGCGAATGTACAGTACATACTTAAAAAAAAAGTATTAAGATTTATTTATCGATGGGGATGCGATAAAAAATAAGTGTAAATTCAACTATAAAAAGAATAAAAAAAAAAAAAAAAATACAACAAAAAGAAATCAAACCAAAAGATTCTGTAAATTACCAATTACAGCGTAGTTTAACGAGAAAAGCCAACATTTTACATTTTTAAGATATACGGGTTTAACTCGTTCACATCTCAGACTTGAAGGTATTTTATTGAACAAACGCGGATCAATAACATTGTAGAAGGTGGAAAAATGAGATTTATTGATTATAGGTACATTGACGAGATTACTAGTGTTGACGCGCAAATTACGGTTTTCATAAGCCCTAGGAGAGTTGTACCCGGACTTTTCAAAAAATATTTTTAAAACTTTATAGAAGTACAAATGTCTCAATGGAAGAAATCCAAGACTATTGAACAATCCAAAACTAGGAGTACGACGGTTAACTTTACACATAATACGAACAACGTGTTTTTGTTTTATTAGCAAAGGCTCTAATTTGTTATAATGTGTACCACTCCAACAAGCTATACCATACTGAAGTTTAGATTTGAGAAGACCATTATAGACTAACTTTAAGATTGGCAAATCACAGTATTGGCTGAGATTGTAAATCTGTCTAACAACATTGTTTAGATAAGTACATAGTATGCTCTAACCAACTGAGCTTATAATCTAAAGTAATACCTAAGTACTTAAAGCTGTCGACGCTTTCGATTACAAAGCAGTCAGCGGTGCAATGGGCATGTGAATCAAAAGTGGGTGAATTATGATTGTGTGTACAAGGATTAATAAAAGGGAATCTATTGCAATTTGGCGAATGGTATTGTAAAGGCATATCATTACAGATTTTACCCATAATGTTAAAAAGCATGAACTTCGTTTTATCACTTATGACCAATTTATGAAGCTTAAACTATCTCCGCAGTATATCTAGATCATAGTTCACATCCATATATAAATTAAAATAACATTTACCATAATAAGACAAGCAGTATCATCAGCAAAAGCTGTGAGTTTACCCCTAAGAGGTTCAAGAAAAAGCGAGTTTACAAAGATTAAAAACAAAATAGGATCCAAAACAGAGCCTTGTGGAACACCTATGTTAATGAGATTTTTTTCACTTAAACTATTTTGAATCTTAACTCTCTGACTTCGGTTATCAAGATAAGAAGTGAACCAGTCATGGATAAAACCTCTGAAACCCGCGTTATAAAGTTTTTTAAGCAATATGTTATGGTCTACCATGTCAAATGCTTTAGTGATGTCAATGAATAAGGTAGCAGGGATATCAGAAACATTTAGACTACTATAAATTTCACCACACAACTTCAACAAGGCATCTTCAGTAGATTTGCCACTTCGAAAGCCAAATTGTGAAATACTAAAGAAATTAGTTTTGTCTAAGAAAGACAGCATTCTAGATTTGACCCCTTTTTCAAAGACTTTGGAAAAAAACAGATAACAGGGATATAGGACGGTAATTGTTTAAAGACATGGTATCACCTTTTTTATGAAGAGGAATGAAAAAACAGCTGTCTTAAGTAATTCCTGAAAAATACCCTTTTGTATACTTGAATTGAAAATATGACATAAAATATCAGACACAAGGAGCGATATTCTTTTTAAGATATTACTTGAGATTTACCATCGCTGAAGAAAATATGCTAGAGAGTTATTTTCTATTAATTATTTATAATAATTATCGGAGCTCAAAAATTAATTATGGTTTGACACACCATCAAGCTCGGACTTTAGCATTTGAATATGCCGTGTTATTAAAAAAAAATGTCCCGAGAATTGGGCTGAGAATCGACAAGCAAAGGTATTTTTTTTATAGATGGGCCAATGGATGTGGTAATCTTCTAAAGATGTTAGTAGCTTACTAGTATGCACGATTTGCAGACCCGATAACTCGATTCCAGGAATGCTCCTACGTACACACCCGGCTCACTTTTATCACTCTCCCCAGGGAACCGCCGTTACGTATTTCTTCGCGGAGCTGGTCGTGCTATGCTTCTTGTTTTGCTGCTTCTGCTCTCCTTGTTTTCTCAATTATACGAAACTCTTTCTGAACATTCGTTACGAGTGCGCAAATTTCCATCCAGTTCTACTCTGATCGCAACATATGGTCTAAAAGGAGTGGTGAACTCGGCAAGATATTTCTCCATTCTGCGAAGCGACTGCAATAGAACACTGCGCGTTCTGTGTCTTCCTCTTGATCTTGACAATCTGGGCAAAAAGGTGAGCAATCGTGCCCAAATTTATTTATTTTTATTTTTTTTTTGTTAATGAAAGTGAAAATCTTGAAAGACACAGTGGGGTTTAAAACCCAAAGTAGTATGGGACTGTAACTGCACTAAAAACACCTCCCTGATCAAGATCAATCAACTACTCATCGACAAAACATTTTGTTTTCAACGTTAAGTCAGTTTTGAGAAGGTAGTATAATTTAAATACGGCTCTCATAATTGTCAAAAAAAAACGTTCTTATATCGTACATTTAAGATGTATATCTCAGGATTAATATGCGTCTGCAAACGCTCGTTGTGATGCATTGCGTACTTCTTAATCACATCTGTTACGAGGTCAATTTGCAAATCTCGATGCAAATCACTATTTCTAATATACTATGGGGCATTCACTATTCCCCGAAGGACCTTATTTTGAAATATTTGTATTATTTGTACATTCGTTTTCTTTGTACAACCCATAATTGGATACCATATGTCCAAACGGGTTTTGGTATATGATTATATAATAGGATTTTATTCTCAGTGGACAGCCAATAAAGTTTTCTCTATATAATATTTAGGTCTTCTACTTTCTTTTTAACATGTTCCTTCCATTTTAGTTTAGCATCCAGATTCATACCCAGATACTTAGCTGTGTTAGAGTAGGGAACTACATTGTTATTAATAACCATGTTCCCGTGGTAAAATTGATATTGGTGGACTTCAACTCATTAAGTTTAATTCGCCATCGCTGCGTCCAATCACATATCTCGTTAACTGAATTTTGTAGCTTTTTTGTTGCTTTTGCCACACATCCATCTGTTGATAGAATAGCAGTGTCGTCTGCAAATGTGGCTATCATGGTATCACTCGCATGTGGTATATCACTCGTGTGTAATAAGTATAGGGTGGGTCCTAGAACACTTCCCTGTGGAACACCTGCTTATATTCCTTTAAGTTCAGAGTACGCTGAACCATAGCGAACTCTAAAGAATCTATCTGATATATAAGATTTAAGTATTTCATAGTACTGTCTAGGTAGGTCCCTATGAAGTTTGTACTCTAAACCCTTATGCCAAACTTTATCAACAGCCTGTGCAACGTCTAAGAATATTGCAGAACAAATTTGTTTTCCTTTCAGTGCCTTTTCTAAAACATTAATTATACTTGGTCTATTGTCGTGTGCCTATTTCTAAACCCGAATTGGTGGGTGGGGATAAGCTTTCTTTGTTCTATAATTTGGTTTAGTCTTTTAAGAAGGAGTTTCTCGAAAAGTTTCGACAATATCGTTAAAAGCGAGATTGGCCTATATGAGGTAACTTCTGATATAGGCTTACCTTGTTTAGGTATAACAATAATTTCTACTATCTTCCAGTGATGTAGGACATACCTTTGTTTAAAGCAAGCATAGTTTATAAGCTTGAGTTTCAACAATGCAGTGTAGGGCAGTTCTTTCAATATTTGAGCAGTTATAAGATCATAACCTGGTGTTTTTCTATTATTTAGTTTATGAATACATGTCTTGATCTCTCTTAACGATACATAAGGAATTTACTTTTCATCTACTCTGTTACAGAAATCAAGATTTTCGTTTGCTACGCTAGGTGGAAAAGGTTTGAAAAGGTTTGAAAACCTTTGAAAGGTTTAACCTTTTCTTTTGGATCGCCGATTCATTTCTCATCAGATGTTTTCAACGGGGGATCTTGCGCTTGAGGTCTCTTTAAACGTTTAGCAGCAGCATTCCAAAGGGAGTAGTCCGTGACTTTGTCAGCTGTGAGATTGCAAAGGTATTTAGTTAGAGAATCATTTTTCAATTAAGTGATACTTTTTTAAGTCCGTTATTAAGTCTATTAAGTATGGTTTTATCGCCGGTATATCTTGTCGTTTGCCATTTTCTACGAGCTCTACTCTTTTCAAGTATCAGTTGCTTGATTACCGTGGGGTATTTCACCGAAGCCCGTTTTTTTTTTTTTTTTTTTTGATAAGTCGGTGTACTATCATCAGCAATGAATTGTTTTGTTTCAATGTCAATATGTTTTGTTGTGACAAGTGGAGATCTAAGGTTAATGAAACCTTCGAGATGTTCTCTGAATTTACACCAGTTCGTTCTTTTGTTTGTTAGTCGTGGGCTTTGTTATCTGTTCTATTGATAAACCGTTGACTGTTAGGATTACAGGTGTATGACCCGATGACAGATCATCACTGCTTTTAACTTCTTTTCTATTAATACCTTTCGTTATGAAGAAGTCAATAACATCTGGTATTTTCGTTGGGTCAGATGGCCAATTAGTTGGTGATCCAGTCGAAATAAGTTCACAGTTAAAATTTCGTCCTGATTTGTAAAAGGTCATTTAGATCCTCCTCTGTAGGCGAGTGCTGGGGTGGGCAGTATATCGCAGCTGTTTTAAATTCCTTGCTTTTAGTTTCTATGTGTATTGTCGCTACTTGCATTATTGGTTTTGCTATTTTTGGCAATTCATAAGGCTCCAAGGTACATTTCACAATCACAGCACTACCTCCCCTGGCACTGTCAGCTGGATGGGGAGAGTGGTAACAAAGATACCCAGGAATTCTAATCTGTGTTCCCTGTTTGAAATGAGTTTCAGAAATCAGGCAAACATCAATATCCTCGTTAGATAGAAACACCTGAAATTCAGGGATGTGTTAGAGTAAACCATTTGCATTCCACGTTGCGACTTTTAGATTATTTTTAATCATTAATATTTTGTTGCTTTTTTTCTGCTTCTTTGCTTAGCAGTTTAATTATTTTATCCTGATTATCCAATCTTTAGATAATAGTAATAAGCATTTCCTTTACCGATATTTCCTCTTCTTTACGTTTATTTTTCACAATTTGGGAATACGATTTACTCTCTACTGTTGATATGTTTGTTTTAGCAGCAATTGGCACTTTGTCTAGTTTCATGTTTTCAACGTTTACTTGTTGTTTACTTTTACTATTGGATGGATTTTGTTGTTTGTTTTTAATAGCTTTGCTTTTCCTTTCTTGATATTTTTTTGCCATCGGACAACCACTATAATTTGCTGGGTGATCACCATGACAGTTGATGCATTTTGCTTTCACGTCCTGTTTTAGCGGACAACTTTTTGTCGGGTGTTTTGCTTCACATTTAACGCTAGCATAATCTCTTTTGCAATAGCTTTGCGTATGCCCGAAAGCTTGGCATCGTTTGCATTGGGGTATTGAGTTTGAATTTTTTCGAAGTACCTCGATCTTAACAACAATACCCATTATTGATTTTATGTTGTATATCTTTTCGACTTCTTCTTGATTATGAAAAGAAAGCATAAAAAGAGATAATTTTCTGTTTCTTGTCATTGGTTGCCCATCATTACCTTGTGTGGTTTCTTATCCTAAATTTTGTATTAGTCAAGTCTTTGACGATATCGTGTTCATCACACGAGAAGTGAAGACCTCTGGCTACTACCTTAACTGGTCTAGTAGCTTTATTATCATATGAGTGCCACTGGAACTTCGTTTTGGTCAATTCGTAAATAATCTCTCTATTAATGTCACTGTCATCGACATTTATTGTCCATTTATTGTTATTATAGGATGTGAATTTACGAGCCTTTTTGATTTTTTGTTCGATTACCCTTTTTAACTCACCAAATCTGTCTACTCCCGAGATCATTACTGGTGGTGGTAATGGCTGTTTTATCAAACCAATGGTTATCTTTCCAAGCCTTTTATCATTTGTCTTACCTTGAAAATTCGCTTGTTTTGCATCATGTCTTCTTGCAAACAGTGTCCAAATCTGTGTCAATATATACTTCCGATAGCCACCGTGACCCGATAGGAACTCTGTAAAGTCGTAGTTGCAGTCCCCATGCATTCGTCTTATCCACGCCTCGATAGTGAGGTTCAGCTTGTAGGTCCATCTGCCTTTTGTACTGTTTCCCCACCTAGCTTGCCGCATAGCTATTGATATTGCCTTCTCTTTCTCTTTTATTTTTTTAACAATTCCTGCTTCTTAATCGTTTGCGAGTATGTCGATTGTGATCATTCCAGCTATGATTTTGTTCGGAAACCGCTGATTGTTCTTATCTCGCAGAGCCTGTATGTTGCAGACAGTTTTCTCCGAGACTCCATCGTCGCTAACGCCGCCGCCCAAACTGCGCCAGCATACGGGAGAACTGAGCTGACGACTCTTGATAGTAAAATCCATCTAGCGTACCCAGTTCCTCCCATGTTTGGTACTATTCGAGAGAGGGCCGCCTGCAGAAGGGAAGCTTTCTTTCTCGAGTACTCTACGTGGACTTTAAACTTCAATCTATTATCAAGCATTACGTTTTTCCACTGCATTTAGTTTGGGATCTGCCTTTACTTTGCGTAATATGTCCGCGTAAGAGAGTGTCCCCGTCGCTTTAATGACGATAGCGTGAGGTCTAGCTTTTTGCTCCTCCTTTTGGCGACCTTCTTTTTAGTGGCATTTAACCATTTTTGTTCTCCTGTCGCCTACTCCTTGTTTGCAGTTACGTTTATCCACTTATCCCTGGCCACACGGGTCTCAACGCTAGTTGCACCATCTTTCTCCTTAGTGTTAACCAAAAATGGGTGCTTTTTCTTACACTTCGGCACCGGGCGTTTGTTGTCTGCAACACTGTTTGGTGGGTTTTCTGCTTCTGTTTTGGCTCCGGTGGTTCGCTATTGGCGGCTCCATTGGATGGGCGTTGCTGCTTCCGTTTTGGCTCCGGGGGTTCGCCGTCTGCAAGCTGCTTCTCTTGGGCACTGATATTCCTAACGGGGTCAAATCGCACGATCTCGGTGGCCAGTTCACATCACCTCCACGTGAGATGACCATGCCTTCGAATCGCTCATGCAGAATTTCCAATGTGGCGTGAGCTGTGTGGCACGTAGCGCCATCCTGTTGAAACCACATGTCGTTGGTGACCATATGGTGCAATTCAGGCCAAAAGAAATTGGTAATCATCGACCTATAGCGATCGCCGTTGACGGTGATGGCCTGGCCAACGTCGTTCTCAAAGAAATATGGACCGATGACGCCAGCCCAAAATCCACACCAAACAATGACTTTTCCGGGATGAATTGGACGCTCTTGGATCTCATGTGGATTGGTATCGCCCCAAATTCGACAATTTTGTTTGTTGACGTTTCTAACTGCTCCAGAGCCCATTCAACGAACACACGTCATTGTCTATGGTCGTTTACCTTCAGCTTCTAGGTCAGTTGAATTTTGTACGGGTGCAGGCCCAAGTCACGACGCAAAATTCGTCAAGTTGTGGTCTGCGAAAGGCCGAGTTCTTGTGAGCGACATGAAATCGACTGCCTAGGATTCTCCTACACACTCTCACGGACAGCGACGATGTTTTCGTGTTGGTTGATCGTTTACTGAACCAGTGGACTCAAATTTATCCACAACACTGCGAATAGTCCTCTCGGAAGGACGATTATGGCGACCGTGAAATGGGCGAAGCCCGCGGAACGTTGCCCGAACAGAACACCCATTTTAATAAAACAATTTTATTATTTGCACGTGTTGTTGAACGTTATATCCATCCATGGTGATTTGGCAAAACAGACTGAATAAATGACAGTCAATTTAACAAATGTAGTTTCAACAGTTTGGCCGCTATTAACTGACAAATTTCGAAAGTCCCTATTGGAAGACCCTGTACATATGTGGAAGACGGTGCTTACTCGTATTGTCCTAGGGGTTCCTTTGACCTTTTCAGCCAAGCACACCATCTCTGCCGCTCTTGGTCGGGGACTGCTTATTGGATATTCGCAATTAGCCTCCATTTCTGCAGGCCGTTCACTATCCGCCACCTGAGACCCCCAGAGTCACCTCGAACTTAGCCTCACCAGCTTAGTGCCTGTGAAACAAGTAGTGCTGATTGGACGAAAAGTACACCACAATTACGAAAGAGAGGTTGGTAAGTACGAAAGAGCGGTTGGAAAGTTCGACTTTACCTCAGACTACAGTTGCGCAAGTGCATGTGGACTGTAAATGGTATTGAGATAAAAGTTAAGCTACCGTCACCAATCAATGTTCAAGGAACTTCAAGATCGGCTTCGACGATGGTATTTAAGTTTGGTTTTTCGAAATTTAAGTTTGGTTAGGTACCTGAACGTTCGAAGGTTTTTTCCACCGTCAACCTCGGGATCTCTAGAATACCTTCTATTAAGGGCTAGGTAGGTCCTGGTTGCTGTGCGTTTGACCAACTTGTCAAACGGATGCGAGCTAGCGAATTAGTACGAATTTGAAGTCGCGATAACGAAAAGCGAACACGAGCGAATGTAAACGCAATAGTTTCCCCGAAGGGTGTTTTGACAACGAATCATGGAAGCTTTATATCACGGAGGGTTTATATACAACATGAAACTAACAGGTTTTGTGTTCGCCTGAGAGACATTACGTTATATTTGAAAATTCGAATAATGTGGCGAATTAGCAAAATACAAAAATGTGGCGAATGGTATAATTTAAGCGCCAGATTCAAATATACAAATTCATTTATACAATAATTCATAAATTGGGAATTGGAATGATTACGATGTGGATGACGATGAAGATGATGATGATGTTCTGTTGGAGCAGAACATCATCATTAATATGTAATTATGAAATGCACTGATTACACTTATTTTATGAATTCTAAATAATAATATGTTATTGTTTAAAAAACAAGCTCCTAGTCTCTAAATTAACCATTGAAAATACTACCATTCAAAAGTGCCCCAGGTTAGTTCAAAACTGCCCCATGGGGGAACATTAGGACTAATTTTTGTAAAAAAATAAAAAAAAAGGAAATTTTATTGAATTTATTTAATACATAAATGCTATTTTGAATGACAGATCAATTCCACTTCTCCAAGCGTGAATAATTTACTGTCCAATAATTCAAATATATCGGTGTTAAGAAGACTCTAAAAGAAAATGTAATCAAAGGTATTCCCGCACCCCTATGTGCACTCACAGAGCTTCAGGAAATTAATAATATCCCCGTTCCACAAAAAGGGTGAATATGACGTGCCAGTGAACTACCTATATAGAGGCATATCATTTCTATACACTTCGGCTAAGTTGTTTAGCACCTTACTTTTTAATGGACTCACACGGTGGATTGAGAATAGAAAAGCACTGAACGAGTTCAAGGCTGAATTCAGGCAACATTATTAGACTACAGATAATTTATTTACTCTCCTGAATTTTGCAGAGATATGTCTTCGAAAATTTCTTTAGGCAGTTTTCCTTTTTCACGAGGTACTTTATCACGACGTGGTGCTTCAAATTACAAGAATTTCCGATTTCGGATAACATGGTGATGTCTATCCTACCACAGATAATAACAAAATGATATTATTATTGAAACGAGGTGATATTTATAACACTAAAGGGTGTCGCAGTTAGTGCTATTAATAATGAGAACATGACTCGTTGTTGAATATCTTCCATGTAAGTGGTGAATGGTTTATCAAATTTAATAATCGATACGGTATTCGTTACTTAAATATTGATGGCGAGATATTTTCTAGTGATCTTGGCTCGGTCACTTCGTTTATGTACGCCGGAAAAAGGTGACGGAAAATGCACATATGAAGACGCTGCATCGCAAAACAAGGGCAGCAAGGGAAGAGTATCGAGCCAGGAGGAGGTAGGAGAAGAAAATACTGCGTAGACAGAAGAGGGCCTACGCAGTCTCCCAGCTCAAGGAGATCGAAGAGTCTCGTGATCGAAGCAACATCCGGAAGTTCTACAAGAAAGCCAAGCAACTGGCTGCTGGCTTCAAGGCCGGAACACAGGCTCTTCGAAACAGTGAAGGAAATCTAGCCACCGAAGGGCAGGGAATAGTAGATATGTTTAAGCAACACTTCCAGCAGCTGCTAAATGGGCATCATGTAGAGAGAGTGATAGGGCAAGAAGAGAACCCACGTCCAGTTAATGAAAAATCAGTTCCAGCACCCAGTATAGAAGAAGTATGCTTAGCAATAAAACAGCTTAAGAATAACAAGGCCGCCGGCTCTAATGGTTTACCAGCGGAGCTTTTCAAATACGGTGGTGATGATTTGGTAGGGCGTATGCACCAAATCATCAACCAAGTATGAGTGGAAGAAAGCATGCCCGATGACTGGACTATCAGCTCCATATGCCCCATCTACAAAAAAGGCGATCCTATGTCTTGCAAGAATTATCGAGGCATATCCCTGCTTAATGTCGCATACAAGATCCTATCCAACGTACTGTGTGGACATCTCAAACCATTCTGCAACACACTAATCGGCACGTACCAATGTGGCTTCCGGCCCGGAAGATCGACTATAGACCAAATTTTCATACTGAGGCAAATCCTGGAAAAGACCAATGAATTTCAAGTCGAGACTCACCACCTATTCATCGACTTCAAGGCCGCATATGATAGCATACATCATCAGGAGCTTTATGTGGCTTAGTAGCGTGACGCTGGAAAACACGCGCTGCAACGTGCAATTTGGAAGTAGTTCCTCCGAACTATTCCAAACATGCACCGGATTTCGGCAAGGAGAAGCACTATCATGTGACTTATTTAATCTCGTGTTAGAGCAGATAGTGCGCAGGGCAGGTGTCAATACGGAAGGCACTATCTTAAACAGATCCGTCCAGCTACGGGGTATGCAGACGATATCGGCATCATCGGTTGTTCCCAGCGTGCCGTGATAGAGGCTTTTACGGCGATTGAAGAACAGGCGAAATTTGTTGGCCTTGTAGTAAATGAGGATAATACTAAGTACATGCTATCAACAAACAAACAAGCATCTGTCCACCACCTAGGACAGAACGTCACTATTGATAGCAACAATTTCGAGGTAGTTAAGGAGTTTATCTACCTCGGGGTAAACATGAACTCCACAAATGACATCCTAGTGGAGATCCGGCTAAGAATTACCCTAGGAAACCGCTGCTACTTCGGTTTGGCAAAACAATTGGGTTCAAAATTCCTAACTCGAAGGACAAAATGTATGCTCTACAGAACCCTTATCCTGCCAGTTCTGCTTTATGGCGCCGAGTGCTGGACGATAAGCAGGAAGGGATAGCTGATACTGGGCTCTTTCGAAAGAAAAATTCTTCGGCGGATTTTTGGTCCTGTGTGCAAGGAGGGCGAATGGAGGAGCAGATACAACCGCGAACTCTATGAACTGTACCAAGATGTGGATGCAGTCCAAAAGGGCAAAATGCGTCGACTACATTGGCTCGGCCACATCGAGCGAATGGACAATAATGCTCCAGCTAAGAGGATCTTCGAATCCCAGCCGCCAGGTTTGAGACGACAAGGAAGACCGAACCTCCGTTTCAAAAACCAAGCCATCGCGGATGCCAGAGCGCTTGGTCTGGATAACTGGAAGTAAGGCGCCCGAGATCGCAGAGGATGGAAGGCTACAGTGTCTAAGGCAGAGACTCTTCACGGGTCGGGAGACTGTTAAGTAAGTTAAGTAAAAACTTGTTAGAATTCGAAGCAGTACAAGTTTAAACATTTTTAAAACACGTTCATTTTTTTTAAATATTTAGTTTTTTTCAATACTTTTACTAGAAGCTGGAGAATATTTACACTACAAAATATGTAGACATTGCTATTGTCTATAATTCGTTCACACAGTGTATAGGGCCATTTTAGCCATTAGGGGCATTTTTGCCAAAAAACCGAATTTTAATTTCTCAGTTGCTATTTACGGTGATTTAAGAATGATGTTGAAATTTGTTTACAAATGGCAACAATAATTTTAGCAACAAATTATCTGGTAAAATAGAAAGTTCTCTAAGTAGAAAGATATAATTATTGCATTTGATTCAAAAAGTTCAAACACCTCATCCATTTTCCGAGTATTATGTATGTGTTAGAAGAAGGGTTTCATACGATTGTATGATGGAGGGTAACTTTCCTCTATGTTTTTATTTATCTTGCAGTGCAATATCCCTTAAGCTACCTTACTTTTGTTCCCGCTACATCAATACGATCGTTTAGAGCTTGTAAAGTCGTTATTTCAGTAGTTTAAACAAGATCTTTAATCCTTTTACAATACAAAAATAAAACACATTACTATAAGATCTAGGGATCTCACCGCCCAGTAAATTGATTCATTTCTTCCTATTCACCGATTGCTGTAGTTTGTGTCAAACCAATTCTTAACCTCTCTACCGTAGTGATATATCAACATGCTTCAATGATATGCCAACAGGATGGTACTCCAGACTATCCATCATGCGGTTAATTGGTAAAGCCTCTCCCCTGGCTAAGGCGGTGTGGGTCTGGCAATGTCAAAAGTTATACTCGTCCGTTCTGCAGATTGTATCTGTGGATTGCTCTCAGCCCATGTGCTTATGTTGTAAACACTTTGGATACCATTCCTGGGGAATTGTGGTACATACTCGTAAGTTCAGAAGATTTTAGTAATAAAGCCGTGCGTCGTTATCAAAATTGTGCTCCAACAACAAATGCAAAACGACTTCTTCTTTGCAAATCATAACGTAGTAGTTTTTGTACAGGTGGATGAAGATGTTTAGCGTGCAGTAAACTTCAAACTTTGAACGTATATAAATTAAGCTGTAACGCCAAACGCCTAATACTGGTTGATAGATCATTTCTAATGAATTCTACTATTCTTTCGTTTTCATCTTGCCAAATTAGAGCAGATCCTCTTTCTCCAAGGCTTCTAAATGTATTTGAAAATACGTGGCATCAGTTAGACGTCGATTTGAAAATTTCCTGCATTGTGCTATGCGTGCTTTTGTAGCATTTCCATCGCAGCATCCACGGACGTACAGATAGTTAATACATTACAAAAATGAACTTACTAATTCTTAACAAGTTGCAATTTGTGTTAATCATTTCAAACTGATATAACAAATGATGTGACTTTGGTTTCATACCAATGTTTTCATAAACAGTCTACTGCGGGTAGTCATAATGGGCGGAACACAATTACGACACTTATTGTTAAAAACTCAACCAAAGAAAACCATACCGGGAAGTTATAAACCGTCTAATGCCAATCGTATGTTACCCTATCCCCCATCTTTTAACTCACCCTAATAAAGTGAGGGTGGCATTGCGAACTTGTTGAAACAGATGCAAAGATATCTTTTTATAAAGAGGATATTCCGCGATTTTTGAGAAATTTTCTCACAAACCATGGACAAATTTTGCTACGTATATTGCCCAACAATACTTAACCGACAAACTATAATATTGTTTATTTTTTGCGGGACGTTTTCAGAAAAGACTGCAAGGAAAATATTGCTCTGAATGTGCCCCTAAAGAAACCACTTGAAATAGAAGACGAAATTGACAAGCTCGTGGAAGCCATTCAGTGCGCAGCATGGAAAAATACCCCTTTTCGAAAAACAGCAACACGGAACAGCAAAGTCAAATACCAGTCTGACATCGAAGACCTCATAGGAGAAAAGAGAAGAGCGCGCAAGAGATGGCAACAATCCCGCGCGCCACCGCATAAAACTTATCTTAACCACCTTTGCAATAAGCTAAAAAATGTGCTGCAGGACTTAAGAAATCGCGAGACTTCTACTTACCTCGAGATCTTGACCGCTGATAAGTGTTCAAACTACTCTCTATGGAAAGCCTTGAAGTCCATAAGGAAACCCGTAATGCACTCGCCACCAATAAAGAAAGCTAACGGCGAATGGGCAAAAGGAGACAAAGAGAAAACGGAATTATTTGCCGAACATTTAGAGGAAACGTTCAAGCCCTTCGATAGACAACCATTAATCGAAGATCCGAATGCAAATACGGCACCCGACAACTTTAAATTAAAAACTGTATCCCTGTCCGAACTTCGTATGACAATAAGAAAACTGAAAAATAACAAGGCTCCAGGATATGATTTAATCACTGACGAAGTTTTGAAGGAGATACCGAAAAAAGCGTTAGTTAAGTTACTCTATATTATAATTGCTTCATTGAGACTTCTATATGTTCCAAGGCAATGGGAAGTCGCGGAAGTAATAATGGTTCCGAAACCGGGGAAATGTGCAAACGACAAGAAATCATATGGACCCATTTCGCTTCTGCCGATAATATCTAAAGTCTTTGAGAAACTTCTGCTAAAAAGATTGCACCCAGTAATTGAAAAAAAAAGGCGATTGATCCCGGATCATCAATTCGGGTTTCGGGTTAAATATTCCACAATCGATCAGGTGTATCAAATAACAAATGGAATTGAAAAAGCTCTAGAAGGGAAAATGAGATATAAGCTAAGGGTAATATTACCAGATAAATTCTACAGAATATTGGAATCTTACATAACAGACTCTTTCGTGTTAAACATGGGGCAGAATATTCGGAATTCAAAAAAATTCAAGCCGGTGTTCCACAAGAAAGCGTTCTCGGCCCAATACTGTTCCTGCTCTACACAAGAGATATACCACAAGATGAAGGGACTGTCGTAGCAACGTTCGCAGATGACAGGGCTATCCTCGCAACAGATGAGTCAGTCGAATCATTAACTGGAAAACTCCAACGAGCTTTAAACAAAGTATGCGAGTGGACAAAGACCTGGAGAATCGTCCTTTACGAGACCAAGTCAACGCATGTCAATTTTACGTACAAAAAGATAAACAACTTACCTATTTCCATTAACTAGGTACAAATACCGTACGCAAACGAGGCAAAATATCTAGGAATGACACTAGACGCAAAACTTAAGTGGAAGCCACATGTTAAAAAGAAGCGCGACGAGCTCGAAATCAGACTTAGAGAAATGTACTGGCTAATCGGGAGATACTCGAAGTTAAGCGTATACAACAAATTGCTTCTGTATAAGCAAGTACTAAAACCATCTTGGACATACGGTATACAACTTTGGGGTTGTACCAAGCCAAGCAATATGACTGTTCTGCAAACATTCCAAAACAAAACACTAAGAGCAATTGTGAATGCTCCATGGTATATAAGGAATAGTGATATTCACAGAGATCTAGGAATTGCTACCGTGAGGGATGAAGTAACAAACTTTGCTCACAAACTTCATACTCGCCTTCATGATCATTGCAATAATGAAATAATCCGTACTCTGGACGTGACAAACCTCGAGCGCCGACTACAAAGAACAAGACCGTACGATCTGGCGCAGTAAGAGAAAACCGCATGTAATGACGGTATTAGTAGGTGCCTTCGCTGGAAAGCTACCTACCTAACGCGATTAACACTACAGAAGCGTAAACTACTTGTTAAGGTAACTTAGTCGTAGTCACCACAAAACGAAAAAATGAGAGGAACGAATATCCTACTACTATGAGCACGAGCGGCCGGTTCTCATAGTACCTCTCTGGGGGGTGAGGTTTAGCCCGTAGGCATATACTGGCCGACACTTATGAATCATCAGGTCAGATATATGAATCGGGCATAACCAATGGTACGGGCCATTAGTATCTTTTCAAGATTCCTACACCTCCAGGCGCAACCAAAAAAAAAAAAATTCTTTGCGGGGCTAGATTTTCAAATTGGCTTTGGGGTTTGAAATCCTAAGTACCTAATTAATCTTTGCGCTATAAATCATCGTGTGGCACATCATTTTAAAGGTACTTGTAAAGACATAATTCTAGAACCTTTTATTTTATTTGAACATGGTACTCAGTTCAAAAGTTAGAAGTAAAAATCCTTGTAACGGAAATAGTGCCTTAACTCTTAGCGCCCACTTGTCATTCAAAAGTGAACCCATAATCATCATTTTTCAATTGATTAGGCAAATTAAATAAATTTTACAGCCCACCTCCTGCAACCCCTATATAAATAACTTAAATATATCGTGAATTGCTGCCCCCACAAACATAGCCTCTTCATCCTTAAATAATACAAATTCTCATCATAGTCACTCATTTGAATATTTTCCCACACTTCATGAGAATGAAAGGTGTGCACGCATGACATGGTTACACTTAAAATTACACACAAGCAATAAATATCTACTCGGTTAAGTTCATTACGTTTACTCCATAAAACAAGCGACTAATGTCTGTCTGCAACACTTCTGTGACGCTGCCATATGTACCACTGTCGGCGTTAAAAATATCAATTTCACTCTCGAATATGGGTTCATTAGCATTACGCGAACAATTTAAAACCCGAAATGTTGTTCTCGGATACAATTTTATCTATGAGCCTCAAATGTAATTTCAACACCATGTCGGAAGGCGGAAGGGCGCAGTAGTAGATATCTGCGTGCGTATTAAACAAGTGGTTGATTCTCATACCAATAACCGCAAAATATATTGCCGCATATAAAACCAATTTATTTCCTTATCCTCTAAAGGATGTACCGCAGCCCTCTTCTTCAGATACAAAATAACTCAGCCGCCGCTGCCGGTTCGTTTTGTTTCCATTTTTTTGGGGCGGTTTTTCATAGCCACACTTCATGTACCCTGAAAACTGTTGCTGGCCAAGAACGCTCACATTTGGGAACCATACGAGTATACACCAACACCATGAATGAGAAAAAAGGGGTTCAGATACAGATACTACAAAATATATTATCCTTTTTTGTTTTAGCTGTGAATTATATTTAGTGGAAGTTCATTTTATTACGCACATGTACAATATGAACTCCTTGGGATTGGAATTGGGATAGTGTGATGAAATTTGAGGGCCTCCAAGCGATCTAGGGATGACGTGTAATAAACGTTCTAAATTTATAAATTTTATGGTAAAATATTCCAGCAGGTTAGTAGTTTAGGCGATGCTCTTTTAGGTTCCTTGTTTTACGATTTTTGCCTTTTTGTTTATGACCCGACACATTTAACAACCCAACATGTGTGACACGAGATCCGGGCCGTGCTGGAGTATTTAATCAAAAAACGGTGTGAAATAAGGAGTAAGCATTTTATTAGCTTTTGTTTTTCATATAGAACGCTAGTCGAAGGGTTACAGTATAGCGATGGCATGACGTACGATGATAAACCTGTCCAGGCAGCAATAGGTCCTTTTTAGAGAAAATATTGTCGGTGGAAGAGATGAAATAAATTTACATAAAATGGAAAAAAAGTCTTGTCTCGTATAGCGATCTTGACCCTTTCGAGGATATAAAATACAACAGATAGTAGTCCTGCTCCTGTGGACCATTCAGAATGGACGATGCCAGTTAATGATACATAGAACAATATGAATCCAGAGGTTTGGTGTAGAGTGGGATGATATGGTGGATGCTTAATTTAATCAAGTTGATATATTGATCTGAAAGATTCTACAATATGAGAAAAGAGGGACTATGAAACAGGTGAGGAAACTTTTGAAATGAATCATTGCAATGGTTTTTATAAACCATTATTAATGAGGTATTCAAGGCTACAATGGACAATAAATTTCTATTGAAAAGGGACATGTTGCTTTGATAAAAATGGTGCTCAAATTGTACAATAGAATTGCTTGAAGAGTAGGTCGCAGTTTATTTTCTCATTTATGTCACAACGTACAATATGGTAACCGAAGAATAAATAGACAAAAATAAGAAATTCTATCCAAAAGAAATTTGCTTACAGTCTTCAAATGGAGAATTTGTATAAGGGTATTCATATCCCCTTTGGCGCGCGCGAATTATAAAACAAAAATCGTTCAGACCACTAAATAAAAAGTCACATGAGGTGGGACCTGCACCACTGCCAACATTTTTTTTCGTCATCCAGACTCATAACACCTCCAGGGTAACAGTAATAACTCGTCACTCAGGCCAATTGCTCTGAAACCACACGAGAAAATGGAGATGGGGTCTATGCAGACACGTTAAGTAAATTATACGAATCCTACTCACTTTGGTATCCCATTTAAGAGAGGTGTTGGATCTGAGGATTATCATCCCAATTACGTCAAACAGCAAAGGCTGTACAATATGGAAATGGGAATTAGATGAATATAACCAGGAATCCAAAGATATTAAAGGTATTGCAAAACGACGGGCGCCTCTCCATATACATATAGAATATGTGACGCCAGAGGGCACAAAGCTTAATTTTCTCGTTGATACCGATGCTAATGAAAATTTCACCAGCCCTTATATACCTGAAAAAACTACACGTTTGACTAAACCATTTATTGTTAGTTGCGCCGCTGGTAATATATTTGTCAATGAAAAAGTGTCCGGTAAATTCTTCAAAAAAAGAAAGCAACGATTCGATCCTCACATTTTATGTTTTCCCACGTCTTATGTCAATCGATGAAATTATCAGCGACGACATTATTGGGAAATTGAAGGCGGTAATAGGTCCGCAATTCCTCTCCGGGCAAAATCGTTTGAACAACTAAACGTGGTTATCGTCTATACAGGGCTAAATTTCTCGAGATGATTACTAAATCTGAAACAATTTTCTGAGTGGTACCGAACAAAATCCAAACCATTTGAGAAAAACAATACCGGGTTGTTATAGACTATAAGCTTTTAAACGAAGTTGCATTACTTACTCAATTTCGGACATTAATTCTACTCTCTCAAACCTTGACAGAGCTAAGTACTTCGTCACATCCCGATGAGACTTTCCGATGTTCCCAGGAGTGTATTTGTATGAAGTGGAAATATGAGCTCCTGAGATTGTCATTCAAACTGAATACCTCGGCAATATTTCAAACGATGATAGATGACGGCCTTAAAGAATAATGGGTAGAATTTGTTATGTCTATATAGATGACACAATTGTCTTCGGTCGGACTGAGGAAGACCGTCTTAGGAATACTGACAACGTGTGTAAGTATTTCTTGGAGGTGAATCTTAAGAAAATTTGGAAAAAAACGTTTATGAAGACAGATGTAGAGTTCCTTGTTTATAACCAAAATTCGAAGGAAGAGGTTTCTGGGATTCACGTCTTATTATAGAAAATTAATACGCGATTACGCAAAGGTCACGAAATCACTGACCACCTTAACCAGGGAGGAAAAAGCACAAGTTAAGACTAACGAACCTAAGTGTGTTCCAGTTAAAGTGAAGGACGAAGTCTTACAAAGTTGAATTTTACCTGCCGTCGTGTGCACACCCGATATTAACGTTCTGCAAACGTTGGGACAAAAAAAAAATCTATCTAAAACAAAAATTCCACAAACAAAATCGATCGCTCGGGTTACGTCGAAGCCAACAACCAAAACAACATTCCCACGAGAAACAAACAAAAAGCCAACATCAGCGTCTAAAACAGATGTCACATTCAATTCCAAGGACACACCAGATGCTAGCAAGTCAATAACCATCGACTGGACAACATAACCAAGTCGTATGTTAACAAAATGCAAAACGCAATCTCGGCAAAATAGCCGCACAAAGCAAAGCTTCGTGAAGTTCAATCAGCAGCAATAGTTTTAGTTTATCTCCCGTTGTTAACCTCGTCGCTCATATTCATATAAAATAAAGTTTATTATCAATTTTTTAAAAAATCAAAGCCAAAGTGTTTTCATTTAACTCGCGCTCGAATTCAAATCAATCAATTCAATCAATTCAAAAGTGCAGTGGAAAACAAAAAAAAAAAAAAATTCTAAAATTCATCGTCCGAAAGCAAGTAATTCACTACTGCTTTATTTACAGAAGCCCTAGTGTGGACAGCAACTCAACTTTTGACGAATTTGATGTGTTGTCCGATTCCAACACTCGAATTATCTCCTTGTACCCTCATACTGAAATCCTCATTCCGGGGGATTTCAATACACACTATTCGGATTGACTTCAACATTCTGGCCAGACAACACCCGAAGGAAGGTATGTTGAACTTTTTGCTGAGATAAACAATTTGACTCAGCTTTTAAATGAGCCTACACGTATACCGGACATTGAAAGTAATTCCGCCAATACTTTGGACTTGTTTCTTACTTCGCACCCTGATAAATAAACTATTTTTTTTTGGTTTTAGCGCCTCTAGGTCGGTCTGACCATAATATCGTATCAGCTAAATTCTCGTACTCTGACCACACAGTTAAAGAAAAAACTCCTAAAAGAAAAGTATGGCAATACGAGAAAGCCAACTTGAGCGGCCTCTATAGCTTCTTTAGTAGTTTTAACTGGCCGCTATGCTTCCTCGATAGCGACGTGGATGCCGCAGCTGATACGAGTATGATCACCCACACTATCCTCTTAGGTATGAATGACTTTATTCCTAACAGAATAAAGAGCATTATACCTAAGATAAACTCGTGGTTTGACCAGAGTTGTAAAGAGGCTATTAGGTTGAAAGAAGTAAGTTTTCGTCTTATAAAGCCAACAAATCTGAGGAAAACCGAAAGAAGTTTAAACAAGCCAGAAAAGACTGCAATGTAGTAAACCTTTTTGGCCATTCGTCAAAAATATTAAAAATTCTGCCTCGTCTGCCATCCCCACGCTCATTTACAATGACGTTCTAGCTGTCAGCTCCTTAGACAAAGCCAATCTGCTTGCTGCTCACTTTGCAGCGAACTCCACGCTGCCAGATAATGCTTTGTCTCCACCAGTATTTGAGAACGTCCAATTTTCCATGGGACAGGTCCACTTTCGCACTCATACAGTTACAGGTGTACTCAAAAGTCTTAACTTACACAAATCCGCTGGTCCAGATGGTATCCCCCATAATTTTCAAGAGGTGTTCTTCTACGCTGGCAAAACCTCTGCGTAAGCTTTTCTGTCTATCCTACTTTTCAGAGCTCTTTCCGAGTAGATAGCATCATAGCATTCGTCCAGCCCATCCCTAAGAAAGGTGAATCTTCCTCCCTGTCCAATTACCGACCCATCGCACTTTCGTCCCTTCTTTCCAAGGTCATAAAAGCGCTGTTAAATCGTCAGCTTATGAAATATCTAGATTCACGAAAACTCCTTAATGACCGGCAGTATGGGTTCCGTAGCAACAGGTCCACTGGTGATTTGATGGCATATCTCACCGAGAAGTGGAACCAATCTCTCTTGATATTTCAAAAGCATTTGACAGAGTTCGGCATCAGGTTATTTTGTCGAAAATGCGTGCATATAGCGTCGATGAGTCTCTTCTTCAATGGATTAGAAATTACCTTTCGGGGTGTTCAATACAAGTTGTTTTGGACGGCTTCAAGTTTGCAATTCACCAAATAAATGCTGGTGTTCCCCAAGGCTCTGTTTTGTCTCCGACTCTCTTTCTTATTTTTATAAATGATCTCTTGTCTGCAACTTCTAATCCATTCCATTCCTTCGCTGATGACAGTACCCTCAGTTTTTCATATTCGTTCCCTAACTCACGTCCTTGCTCTCCGGCCGTAGAAGGAGAACGGTAACGTGTGTCAAACACATTAAATTTCTACCTGGACACATATAACGCCCATATCTGGTCTGGTGCACCCAAGACCGTTCTGCACATTCTTAATAGGGTACAGAATCGCGCGTTAAAACTTATAGGTGATAGAGACATTGTGAATTCCATATATGCACTTGAACATCGGAGAAATGTCTCATATCTCTCCCTTTTTTTTTCGTTTTTTCTACAAAAAATGCTCCAGCGAAATAGCCAGTTGCATTCGTCCCCTTCAAAATTTCACCCGCAATACGCGACATGCTTCGAATGAACATCAGTTCACCCTAAAGCCTAACTTCTGTCGTACTGTCAAATATATGGATTCTTTTATAAGCCGAACGACACGAATGTGGAATGATTTACCAAGCTCTGTGTTTCCCCATCACTACAACCTTTAAACATTTAAAGCCAACGTGTTCAGGCTTCTCCTCTGTTCCTCTTCCACCTTTTTCCTAAAAGCCCGTGCCCTGTAACAGTATAAAGGTATTCATATTCCTTTTGGCGCGCACGAATTATAAAAAAAAGCATTTAGTGATTTGAAAATATGGCTCACATCATTCGAAGTTCTGAATTTCCCGGAGGTTCTGGCCTCCCCTTTGAGTTTCGTAATAGACGCAGTGCTTTCGCAAGTGGAATAGACTCTTAATAAAGCAGAAGAAAACTGCGCGACCGGCTCTCGACAATCTCCGTTCATATTTGTTTACAGCTAGCAGGATTCGTATATATACGGACCACCAGCCTTTGACCTTTGCCCTGAAAAACTGGAATCACAGTGTCCAATTAAAGTACTGGAAGACTCCTAAAGAGGAGTACAACTGTGAAGTAACTCTTTCTAGATTCCTTTCACTTGGAAGACTCAGAATGTACTGAGACTGAACAAAGTGCAAAAATGTCTAGAGATGAATCTACTGAATTAAGTTGTTAAGTTCAACTGCTCATAGCGTCGAACAGGACAGCACAGATTTGATTCCATATTTCGTAGCTCTACTAAACGTTTTACGCATCCAAATAGTTGTTAAGGTAGAGAAGGGTCTAAAAGCCCTCGGAGAGCCCCATTCGGGTTATTTTCGCCATTATGTCAGAATTTTTGATCCAAACGAGGAGAAGTTAATAGACTTCCTAATAAACAATCTAAATCCAAATATGATTAATGGAATCAAGTACCAGAGAATTGCTTAGAAATACTACAGGAGGTATATTTAGAAAACTTCTCCTGGTATAAGATTAGAATCACTCAAAGAATCGTCGAATGAACGTACATAAAATCAAGAAATAGCTACTCGAGAGCTACATCTCCCTCTCGAGTAGTCTCGTACCAAATCGCGAAATTTGTAATACTAACAAATACGAATGGCATTCAATTCATCCCGAATTTCAACCGACATTTTTTGAATGTCCGTTCTCCATTTCAAAGGCAAAATTATTAATATTCCTCATTATTTTACAACCCATAAAATACTGAGCACCGACAATGAGAGTAGTTTTCTCAGTCCAATCATATTAATCAATTCTATTAAAATGCTGGAGATAAAGGTGTACCACACATCCGTTAGTCGCTATGAGGTGAACGGCCAAGTTGAAAGGTTCCACTCAACTATTCTGGAAATTTACCGATGTCTCAAGTCTGAACTTAAAAAGCTGCAATTAAGGGAACTACCTACTAAACATAATGGTCGACAAGTATACGAGGGTGGGTCAATAAGTCTTGAAAATTAACACAAATTATGTCGTCACCTTAAATTTAATTTTTTTTGTCAAGAATCATCTTTCAAAAGAATGCACCAACATTTTCAGACAGATCTGTCAAATAGTTTTGTTGTGGCAGCCATTTTATGTAGTCACCTACTAGCATTTTCTTTAAAATGGAAAAAGTGAATTTCGAGTGCTCATTAAACACTATTTTTTGCGAGGAAAAACTATCACGCAAACCAAACAAAAGCTTGACAAATATTATGGGGACTCTTCACCATCGATTGGAACCATTCACCACTGGTTTACTCAATTTCGGTGCGGTCGTTCAAGCTCAAGTGACGCCGAACGTTCTGGTCGCCCAATTGAGGTCACCACGCCACAAATGGTCAACAAAATCCATGTTTGAAGAGGCCACAGGCTTATCACATGGCTCAGTGATATCTATTTTACATAAATATTTAGACATGAAAAAGCTTTCCACAAGATGGGTTCCACGTTTGCTCACAATCAACAACAAACGCATTCGTTTGACAACTTCAAAGGTGTTCCAGAAAAATTCGGCTGAGTTTGTGCGCCGTTTCGTAACCGTGGATGAAATCTTGATTCACCACAACACACCAGAAACCAAGGAACAGTCAAAACAATGGACTTTTCCTGGTGAATCGAAGATGAAGAAGGCCAAGGCGGGTTTGTCAGCAAACGAGGTCATGGCGACAGTTTTTGGGAAGCGCGTTTTATCTACTTCGCAAGTTCGACGAAATAAAACACGAATCTCTTCAGAGACTTAAAAGAATTTATTAATTATTATTATGATATACATATAGTACATATGTCGACTCTTCGGAGTGACGATTTGAACTTGACTTAACAACAAAAATATTCTACTTCGAACCCATACACAACTGGGAAGTTGTTGCGTCATCATAAATTTCCACCTTCGCTTCTCACGGTGATATCGAACCGACATATGAATACTTTTGCTTTATCAGCTCGAAGTCTTTGCAATTGGATTCTGCCAAAGCATTCGAGCTGATGTCTGGAGCATTTCCGCTGCAGACAAGCATGTCAGCATTTTGATGTTGAAGACGATGGAAATTTATAGATAACGTAACTCGCGCGGTGTTATTCACATCGATTATCTTAAAAAGGGTAAAACGATCACCGGCGTATATATTACGCAGAGCTGCTGGATCGGTACCAAGCTGATTTGAAGCAAAAACGGCCGCATTTGGCGAAGAAAAAAGTTATTTTTCATCAGGACAACGCACGAGGCTGTACGGTGAACGATTTAAAAGGAGTTGTTTTTCTGGCCCAGCGTTTCTTTTAAAGACATGAAAAGAACCGCCACCCCTTTTTTTGAAATCAATCGCCCGCGGACGAGATAACTCTTCAGATGGGCAAAACCATTTTGCCCGATAGAACCAAGGAAACATAGATAGGTACAGTTCGTGCGCGAAAATGAATGAAAATTCGAATTTTACCTCTGGACATTACCCCACTGACCCGAGGTATGAAGTTTGAAGAAATTTCTCCAATTTTCTTATATTGCAGCCCGAGGTACAGACAGACGGACAGGCAAACAGAATTACGAGACCCACTTTTTCGAGATACTCTATTTTAGTAAGATCAAAACCTCAAGATCCGAACATTTTCATTATAGAACAAGTAAAAATTAGCCTACTTGCTGTTTTGCTGTACACTTCTTTTTGTCGGGTCAGGAAACGCTACACGGGGGCACTCAGACGCAACTGGTCCACTATACTACCAAGAAACAAAACCCTGTTTTATCTATTTTAATGGAATTTCTTCGTCTTTCGGAGAAAGAGGAGGCAGCGTAGGGTTCAAGAGACTGATTGGTTCCAGTTGATGCACCTTCTACCGACTTTCTTTTCTGCGTCGCCGCTAAAGGAGAGCTACTTTCAGCGCTTGTGCATTCAGCTAAGTTAACGGCATCATTGCCCGCGTGATAGCCGCCCTCTTTCGTGGTGTTCCCCAAGGCTCTGTTTCATGTCCGATTCTCTTTCTTATTTGTATGAATGATCTCTTGCCTGCAACTTCTAATCCAGTCCATTCCTTCTCTGATGACAGTACCCTCAGTTTTTCATATGGGGGAACGACAACGTATGTTAAACACATTAAATTTCGACGTGGACAACATAATCAAATACGGTTCAACTAACAATGTGGAATTCAATGCTTCCAAAACACAATGATGTCTTCTGTTTCTCAAGCGAATCTAAAACCCTCAACAATTATCCATGAATGGTACTTGCACCGCTGAAACCGAAAGACTTGCCATTCTTCGTATGTGTAACCATCTTCGATTGAACGATCAGATCTATCGAGGTCGCCAAAAATGCTGCAAAATGTCTTGGATTCCTTAAGGGATGCGGGAAATATTTCACCCCGTCTGATCTGGTCCCATTTTTTAAGGCATTCATCCACCGAAAGCTGGAATATAATGTTCACATCCGGTCTGGTGTACCCAAGACCGTTCTGCACATTCTAGACAGGGTACAGTATCGCGCGTTAAAACTTATAGGTGATAGAGACATTGTGAACTCTTGAACATCGTAGAAATGTCTCGGGTCTTTCCCTATTTTATCGCTTTGTCTTTTAAAAATGCTCCAGCGAAATAGCCAGTTGCATTGATCCCCTTCAAAGTTGCACCCGCAATGTCATGCTTAAGCCCAACTTCGGTCGTATTGTCAAATATAGGGATTCGTTTTTAAGCCGAACGACACGAATGTGGAATGACCTACCAGGCTCTGTATTTCCTACATAATACCTCACTACAACCTTCAAAAATATTTAAAGCCAACGTGCACAGACAGCTCCTCTGTTCCTCTTCCCCATTATTTGACTCTTAAGCCTACCTGCTACGAAAAGGTAGCTGATGGTGAGGCTTTTTCTTACTAAAGTAAATAAATATTACAAATTTGCCTTCAAAATTTTGTTGAATATGGGGATACTCTTAGAGGTCATGGATTTAGAAAAGATAATTCACAAACTTTGACCTCTGTCGCAATAATTTACAAACAGACGTGCGCACTGGGAAAAATTTACCTGATGATAGGATAAAAATGTCAGCGTGGCTATCGCGTTGAAGCATTCTTAGCATCTTGTCCACCACTCGCGATCTAGGCACAAGGCCACTCCAATCGCAAAGACCGATGTTGAGCTAAACCCTGAGCAAACTACCAAGAATGGCGTTGGCTCTAACATTGTTGAAAGCCCATGAATATCGAGAAATTCTTCTAGGGAAATTACTTATTCTACAAAATATTTATCAAAATGAGGCAAACGAAAAGAAAACTTGGCGCAGAAGGCTGCCGAAGAACTTTTCGAACCTTTTAACAACAGAAACAGCAACAGAAATTTTCCATTCGACAACTTCTTCACCAACTATGAACTTGCTTCCAGATTGTTGCCCTATAGAAATGCTTCGGAAAAATAAAAGATGAATAACACAATTTTTGTACCTAACAATAGACAAGAAATAGAGAGCAACATATTTGGTTTTCATAAGGCAATCACTGGTATCCTACGTACATAAGAAAAATCGTTATGAGATACTATTATCGACAGGACATCACGATAGCACAACCGATCTGGTAAACAGAAATAAATCGGAGATCAATTTATACTATGATACAATTTCACAAAATGAATAGTGGATACTCTGGATCAAATGGTACATGCATACTCGGTGAAGCGCAAGATCAAAAGGTGACCTTTATATATATGCATACAAATGCATACATAATATATACAAGCTTTATTTGTGGTTCGAAAAAATATTCATCTTGACTATATAGAATATATTCAAAAAGTTATGGCATTGAAATATGTATCTACTTTAGAAAAATGGCTACGGAATTTGTAATGGAGTATATTAGGCGACGGATATTAGAAGAGGATATGAATACTCTTATACTATTACAGGACACGGGCGTTGTGAAGAAGAGAGAAAGACAGAAAGAAAGATTTAGTGTAGTAGTTTGAAACTCAGATGGTATTAAGTTTCTGTAATCTCCAAAGGTAGCGTCCAGATAACTGGGGAGCATTTCTGTTTTGTTTTTATTATCGTTGTTTATGATTCACAGTATTTTTTCATCATCACGATCAAGTTGCATTTTCAGCCATATGACCACCCTACTGCCAGAGTTATGCCTTCCCAGTAGAGTTATCTTAGCTTTCGCAAGTGATCAACTTTTTTATTTATTTCATGCGAAATAAACAGATGATTCTTAACATCAGGATTCGAACCGTGAACCAACAGCGTGATAAGGGATGATGTTACCACTACACCACGGACACCCTGAAAATGAAAATCTATAAGAAGCGAGCAAACAGAGTTTCTCGTAATATGCTTTACAAAGCTAAAAAACTTGTTAACCATAAGCCAACAATTTTAATTTCATGTTCTAACATATGTTCAAATGACTTAGATACCAATTTTGAATGAAATCGCCTTAGCTACATCAGAGAAATAGTACATTTTTTAAAGTCCGCTAATACGTTCATAATACCTCAGATTTGAATTTTTATAGAAGTCGTTAGAGCCGTTTTGAAGAAAATTGCAATTTTTCGAAATTAGAAAAAAATCTGATTTGGCCTCTGGGCATTACACCACAGACAGCAGACAGAAGTTGAAAGAAAATCCGTGCAGTCGTTTAGGCTTCAGGATGAGATACAGACAGACGGACAGATACACGAATAGACCGACAAACAGCATTTTTCGCGTTTTTCTTTCAACAATACAATTTACAATTTAAAAAAATTAACGAAAACAGACTGAGCCCCACCTACTAGATTGGCAACAATATATATGCATTATAAATTATGATCAAAACTATATTTATAAATGCAGGTTTAAAGATTAGGATAATCTGTTTTCAAATATTCAAAAAGCACTTCCCAGTTCTCGCCGTTTAAAATCCTGTATATTCTTTCTTCTTCGTTTCCGGTACGTCTCCACACAAATTGCCGTATTTCCGCTAACATAAGACATATCACCAAGAAATGCATCGTTTTCTCTGTTGCTCTCAATTGCACAAACTGGAAACTTTAGGTACGAGTAGATCTCCCCCATGAGGTCTATAATTTATCTGTAGGCTGGCTTTAAAAATTTTAGATATGGTATCTACGAAATACTTTTCGTTAAAATAATCTGTTAGGTTGTATTCCAACAATTTGTACAATCTTCGTTGTTGTGAGGTCTTAGTGTTTTCCGCGTAGCATTGCCGTAGCTTCTCACCAACAAGTCGCATGAGGTCATCTAAATGCAGCTTCCAGTCGTGAGGATTTCATGTGACTAGGGTAAGATTAATGCAGTATTTTGAAGCCAATTCGGACCAACTAACGTAGTATAGTTGGTATATATATATATTGCCTCTTCATAGCTACAAGTTTGGTCACTCTTCCATCTTCTAGTTGCATTACTCTGACTACATAATTTATATTCCTCTTTAGTGTGTCTACGAATAATGAAGATAGTCCTGTCTGGAGACGTCTTCATACTCTTTATATCCCCAAACTTTTTTTTTATAATTTGCGCGCGCCAAATGGGATATGAATACCATTAAATTATTTCAGGGCACGGGCGTTTGCAGAAATTGAGAGAGAGAGAAAGGAAGATTGGTGTAGTGGGTTTGAAACTTAGGTGGTATTAAGTTTCAGTAAACTCCAAGGGTGGCATCCAGATAACTGGGGAGCTTGTTTGTTTTGCTTTTAGTCGTTGCTCATGATTCACAGTATTTTTTTCCCTCCACCTGATGTCATCATCACGATCAAGTTGCATTTAAGCCATATGACCAACTTCCGCGCCATACAGGAGGATTGATTTAGCCGTTGCAAGAAATACTTTATATTTCGCACTGGCACTTATATTACTGTCAGCTAGGTAGTTCAAGCCTTCACGGCCTTGCCTCCATTTTATCCCGATGGGGTGCTACCAGTAGATCGGAAACTGATTACATGACCCCTACGCTAGCATTTGAAAGGAGATTCACTATAAGAATTCCTGACAGAACGTATTGGAGGAACCGAAGAACCATGAAGAAAAAGGAACTGACGTTCTATACCGACGGTTCTAAGATGGACGTTGGCACGGGAGCCGGAGTTTATTGTGAAGCTTTAGCAATAAACAACTCCTTTAGAATCAGTGACGACTGCAGCGTCTTTCAGGCCGAAATCACAGCCATCATAAAGGCTGCGGAAATTATACGCAAGACAGCCAGGCAGCCATTAAGGCTCTTGACTCTGCTGTAATTAGATCAATGCTTGCGAGGACCTGCAAATTACTCTTAAATGGGATATCCAGAGGCAAAACGGTGACCCTCTGCTGGGTACCAGGGTATACGGATATCGAAGGAAAAGGAAGGGCTGACGAGCTTGCTAGAAAAGGGTCGGCGCTGCACTTATCACGGGCCTCCCTTTTGTAGTAACCCCAATCAGTTCCCTACGGAAGAAAATAGAAGATGAAACCACCGGTCGAGCAAACAGACGGTGGGTTCATATGGAATCATGCGCAACGGTCAGGGCGCTATGACCGGCCTTCAGCAAGAAGAGATCAACTTCTCTGGTGAAACTTATTCGTTATAACGCACGGATCCTTTCTGGAATAATTACTGGACATTGTGAAATTGGCGTTCAAGCGGAGCGACTCAGTGTGCTATATAAAGACTATTGTAGAAGTTGCAGGGACGAAGAAGAAATTGAATCAGTTCGTCACCTGCTGTGTGATTGTCCCGCCCTATCCGTTACAAGAAAGAGGACTCTTGGAAGTTACTTTTTCTCGGAATTGGAGGACTTAGGTAATGTAGAGCTTACGGACCTCCTGATATTTATATTACTATCTGGGCGGTTCTAACAGCGCACTTTAGAGCGTTTCCAGGGTTAAATGATTGGGCACAATGGACCCGAACTGTTGGTCTAAGTGAGCAGTGACACTATTTGCCACAAGGCACCCATCTACCTAACCTAACCTAGGCAGTTCTTCCACGAAGTATTGATTGCTTTCGATTCTGTTAGTTTCAGTTTTAGATGCAGCCTCATGTTTAAATTGAAAGACTACGTATACTTCCATTGGTTCATCGTCACGTTCTTGCCCAGCTTCCACCTTAAGTTCCATTTTTGGCAATAACGTTGTAGCTCGTCAATCATTGTTTGCAGTTCAGATAGTTCCTTAGCGAATTGTTCGCGTATATAAGCATTTCGACAATTTTGTTCCGCATCTTACCACATCCTTTGTTATGTCATAGAGAAATAACACAAAAAAGAATGCGCTTAAAGTACATCCTTGTTTAATATTCATTTTTGTGTTACCGTCCCAAACTCTTGTTTGTGGAGTTGCGAAAAACAGATTCAGTGATATCTTTCTACACAGGGGATATCTCCGGGTTTATTTTTTTTAAAGAAATTTTACGTATTTTGATGAGATATTCACAAAAGAACTCAACCATCACCGTAAATAGGTTTAGAAATGCAAAAAAAAAAAATGCTTCCAAAAAGGTGTGCTTGGCTATGTAAAATGTACCAACGAAATGTAGAGAAAATCAACGTCTACATACTTTACTTAGACCATATTTTCGAGTTTCTAGCAAAATTATTGAAAAAAACCTAGATTTTTTAAAAAGTGGGCGTGTCTGTAAGCGGATTTTAAAATTTGTTACACTAGTACTGCTTTGGATTCTAGAAAGCTTATATACTAAATTTCATGTTCTTAGCTGAAAAATTTAAGGCCCAAAGTGGTGACATGTAGAGGGATGGACAGACATGACTAGATCGATATAACTTTTGATGCTGGCACAAATATGTATACTTTCGGTGGTCTATCATTATTATTTTTTATGTCACAAACTATGTATCAAACTTAATATACCCTGAATAGATGGTAATGATAAAATGTTCAACGTTCATGTTTTACAATTTTAATTCAATTTAAACAAAAAAATGTGTGCCTGAGAGGCATGCCTTCGTATGTTATTTTACGAAAAACCTTTGGCAGGATTAGGGCAAAATGCAAATTTAGAATTTTCCGTCAATTCTCCTCGAGGAATGGGAAATCCTCCGCAATTTTACAAATTGTAAACGGCAACACTGTGTAGAAGCCATCTTTCATAAAGTAAAAGCGCAGAGCCTTGCACGCTCAATACGGCTGTGTATAATGACACCAACCCTACCAGCCAAATCGAAATTACTCTCTGCAAAAAACAATGAGTGCAGGATAAGATCACAATGTGACGCGGTCGGGGTTTATGGGGGTGCATATAAGACTGTAAGAAGGCAAAATCCAAGAGCATGAATGGAACTATCTTAGCCTTTCGTCCTTTGTTGAATTTCCTTCGCCTAATACAAAAGCTAATGTGGGAGAATGTATTTTTTTTGTTTGCCTTAAATATGGAAAGAGGTTAATATCTGTCTGCTTTTACTAACGGTTGAGAAGAAAATTGTGTACCCTATCCACAATGGATGTTCAACGTAGAAATTGCAGTGTTTGCGAAATGTATTTTTATTCTTATCTCAACAGAGTTTTGCGTGTATACTTAGTTAAAACAAAAGAAACCAACCTCTTGGATGGAGCAAGAATTTTGATATTTTAAATGGTTCTTAAAGTGAATTGGTTTTTCGTCAATGAAATGTCCTTCGGTATAAAATTTAAAGAGAAATGAGATCAAAAAACTAAGTGGCTATTACGGTACCTACGTATAATATTTTTGAAAGCCATATTTAGTTCTTCTAACTTAGTGGTTCGAACACAAAAAAGGCATCGTAACATAATTATTTTTTTTAACTATCTTTACTAATATTGCAGGCTAGGAGGTTAGCGTTTATACAGGGTGTCCGGTGACAGATTTATTTTTTAAAATGTGAATATCTCAAAAACTTATAAATGGTGCGGGGGGAGGTTTTCGTCATTTGAATCACCGAGAGTGGGGGTTTGTCAGCCACAATGCCGCAGTGGTCCGGAAAGATTTGTGTGTTCGAGGCGTTTTTTTTTTTTAAGAGGCGATTGTTGCGTGAGTGCGCGCCGACGACTTTGATCACGTTACAATATTCGGCGTTTGAGCGATGGGCCAAGTGTAAATTTAATTCGTTCGTAGGTGCAAAGGCTCCGCGAAACTTCTTCAGCTCTAAATACCCCTCAGCTAGGGCCAAGCAGAACATCAACGACAACCGAAAACATTCGGGAGGTGGAAAGAAGCTTGCGTACAAATCCAAGAATCTCAATGCGGAAAGGAGCGGATGCTTTGGGACTTCCAAAAACTATACAGAAGGGCTTAAAATTTCAACCTTTTAAGATCCAATTTGTACACAAACTTAATGAAAATGACTTTAATTTACGCAAAATCTTTTATGGAACAATGTTGGAGAGATTTCACACTGTGAATTGCATCTTTTGGAGCGACGAGGCCGGCTTTCACATGAATGGGCACGTAAATAAGCAAAACTGTTGTTACTGGGCTCCGCGAAAACGTAATCTGCGACTTAAACACCAACGGTCTTCATATTGCCCAAGAGTTAGTGTTATGCCTTATCGGCAAACTGAATAATTGGGCCATTTTTTTTGAAAATTCGAAAGAACAAAGGATAAATGTGAACAGCATGGGCGCTTGATCACATATTAATTTTACCTAATTTGCGAGCACAAATTCTACGCTAATAAACGGTTTGCCACAATATGTCTTATAGTTTTGTTTTATTCACGTTTAAAAATATAAATCTGCCACCGGAACCCTGTAATATACAAGTAAAGGGTTCAATACGGACACAGCAATTTTGTATTTAAATAAAACACAGAATAATTGAGATATCCAGGTGTAGTACACATGCTAAATTTAAGTATGGACTTCGATCTCGTTGACATGACCACCGCGAGCACCTTTGCAGCTATCGATTCTTTGGAGCCAATTTTCCACACATATCGGCCGGAACGTTTGCAATTTCGCGTTCGATATTGTTCCTGAGCTCCTCTAACGTTGTTGGCTTGTTGGCATAAACCAACGACTTAACGTAACCCCATAAAAAGAAAACCATTGGCGTTAAATAGCAAGAGCGAGCTGGCCGGACCATTTATTTATTTATTTATTTATTTCATATCATCTACAAGTATATAACTTAACAGATTGTGATATATATGTATATATATAATAGATTACAAAAGTAATTAAAAATAGATAAAATAAATATGAGAATTTGAATTTACCTACACAATTAACCAATAAAACTAAATAAAGTGTTTTTGAAGATTGTTCTGGATAAACTTAGATCTACAACAGACCAAACCGAGTTGAAATTTAAAATAACTCGAGACATAGGCTCATTCAACCCGTAGTTTGTTCTATGTATTGTACGAAAAAGAAACTCTCTTTGTCTCAATGGCCTTTCAGGAGCGTAAATGGGGATTAAAGCTAACAAGCTTTTTAAATGATAACAAAGGAGGTCTCTCATAAACATTACAACATGGAGCTTTCTTCGATTGAGAAGCTTAGCTAAACCCAGCAGTTGGCAATTAGCATCATATTCTGGTGAGAAATTTTAATGCATTTAAAAAAAAAAAAACAAATTTGGAAAATCTTCTTTGAATACTTTCCACCCGATTAATATGCACCTGGTAAAAAGAACACCAAACGATGTCACAATATTCCAGAAGAGATCGAGCAAGGGCTATAAAAAGGGTTATCAGCGAGTGAGGATTAGAAAATTCTACTGCATTTCTTTTAATGAAGCCAACCATGGAGTTAGCTTTTGACGTTATATAGTCTACATGATCGCAAAAAGTTAACGCCTGATCAAAAACGATACCAAGGTCCTTAACATCATTTACCCGAGTTAACTCTATTGAATTAATGGAGTATCGGTGAATAATTGGGTTAAAACATCTGCAAAAAGTTATTACGTTGCATTTCTTTATGTTAAGGAGAAGGTAGTTATCTTTGCACCATATAGAAAGAGCATTAATATCACTTTGGAGCTTTATACAATCATTTAAACTTGAAATTCTTAGTAGGCATTGACTGTAGCTTAGCACAGTTTTTATATCATTGATAAATATAATGAAAAGTAAAGGACCCAGGCCTTGAGGTACACCTGAGCTGCAATTGAATGGTTCTGAAAGAAAAGATTCAATTTTTGCAATCTGCACTCTATTCATTAAAAAAGACGAAATCCATCTCAAAATAGATGAGTGAAAACCGAAGCAATCTAGTTTGCGTATTAAGACACTATGATTCACAGAGTCAAATACCTTACTAAAGTCGGTATAGACCGTATCCACCTGATAACCCCTTTCAAAAGAATTTAATACAGACGATGTGAAATATACGAGATTGGAGGCTGTGGATCTCCCTGAAACGAAACCATTTCTCGAGTTTAAACGATTACCGAACTTCCCCTTCAATAGATCAATTGTTTGACCAGCTGTGTGTCATGTGGCACCATCTTGTTGGAACCACATATCATTGATGTCAAGTTCATCTAATTCTGGCCAAAATTAGTCTTCCAACATAGCACGATAGTGAACTCCATTGACCGTAACATGGCCATCATTTTGATGGACAAAATACGGTCCTATCAGCATGAAATCCGCACCACACGGTCACTTTTTGTGGATGCAATGGAGTCTTTTGAAGCACATGTGGGTTGGTCCAATAACGCATATTTTGCCAAAAATGAGCTTCACTGCTGAAGATGATTTTTCGATGAAATTCAGGATTTTCGTCAAACTTTTGCAGAGCCCAATTGGAGAAGTTTCGGGTCTTCAAGTAATCAAGAGGCTTCAGTTCTGCAGTTAATTTGATGTTGTAAGGGTGTAGGTCAAGATCTTTACTCAAAATTCGCCACAAAGTGGACTGAGGGATTCCCAATTCCAGTGTACGGTGTGGAATCGACTGATTTGGCACATTTTCGATATTTTCAGTACTTCCAGCGGTGCGTTGTCTCAATGGCACAGGAATGTTGACTCGAATTTATACACTATAGCACGCACAGTCTGTCTGGTGGGTAGATTATTATGACCGAATAAGCGTTCTTAAAGTTGCGACCACCGATTCAGAAATTCGGTAGTAATTTTTAGTAATTTCTAAACGTTGCTCATTCGTGAACTTCACCATGACGTGTTGACATTGACGGATCATAAAAAAGTTTAAGGGTGCGTTTGTATTGAAATATAAAATTGTTATGTCCCTATTGAAAAACCCTTTATAAGCTGTTCATGCAATAACTCTAAACTTGGTGTGTTGTAAGACGCCCAAAAAAAGTTAAATTCAATTGATGCATCAGGATAAGACCCTAAATGAATTTTTGGAAAAAAAAAAGAATTATTTGCTCATTTTTGAGACAAGGTCAAATGGATCGTCCCATGAAATCCCTTTCAATATGAAATTTTTCAATAATCTGATCTTGATAAACTTTATACAGAGAGAGAATACCGCATGGGTTTTGAAACTCTTCTGATTATTTATTATTTTCATTTTTATAAACGCCAACATATGATTGGTCTTGTTAATTGTAGGGTTGCTGTGAACTTCAAATACGTTAACGTGTTATTTTTGCAGTACGAAAAGTTAGAAGAAAACATCTTATTTCTGCTTAAACAGTTACTTGTGACTAAGATACATACATAGTGATAGTACAAGAGCTTCGATTATCGTATTATAGTTTTAGAACATCTATATGTTGTTATTAAAAAGCATCCTGCTTAACTGAAAATAATTATTTTACTTGGCAAGAGCCTGTGGAGAGACTTGGTTTCTACTTCAATAACTACCCATAGATTTAAATAAAATTTGGTTTCCAACCGGGTTTTCAAATGACATAAAAACTCATCAAAATCAAACTTGGTGGGGCAAGACACAGTTAAAAGTGACCAGATATAATTTGTTCTCCATCCTTCTAGGTTTCAAAATGTGTATATCCCGGGCCTTTATTTTTATTTTATCAGGTTTCGAGAAAAATAAAAACTGCCAGAAAGTTATTTTGACTTGGCCGCAAGGTAGCCACCTAAGCTATTTACTTCGTCACTTGAGACAAAATCAAATCACTTCACTTTATTGAAATCAAAGCATGCCTCCCGGACGCGCAATTTTCTTACTTCGCCACAGCCTTTTCCATGTTTCAATTCCAATTCCACCCACCGGGTGCAAAAAAAAAGAAGGAAGTGTTATTTCATATCTTTAACCTTAGATTATGTTCAAAGTAAAATCATTGAATGATTAATTTATCAAGAAAAAAAGGGGGACGTTGGTAATATCCTTTAATTTTCTTTGAACTACAATCCGCAACGATATCTTTACTTTACTCAAACGATGAATGCAAATCTTTTTCACCAAATCGATGTCGCAGTACAACCAGCACAGTTCTTCATTAAATTTTCTCCTCCATATACCATTAATGCAGGTAGGATCATCGTAAAATTGTTTGCTGAAAGACATCATCGGATTTTGAAAAACTCCACGCTTCAGCGCCATATAGCAGGAATATGATGATGAGGGTATTATAAGGATTTTCTTAAGATCTTCTTGATAGGGCCACTCAATTGCCTTTTCAGCCCATAGAAACAGCAGTTTGCAAGAGTGATTCTCCATTTTATTTCCGCGCTGATGCCATTGGCAGCGTTAACAGCAGTGCCTAAGTAAACAAAATCCTTGACTACATCGAAGTTATAGCAATAGATTTTGACGTTCTGCCCAATTTTGCCGGTGGTGAGTATCGTTGATTATTGATTGCATACCTATACTTCGTTTTATTCCGATTTTCGATGTGTTGACACGCATGTTTGGCACTCTTTTTTCAAGTACAATATTGAACGAAGTTGTCCAAGTCGTCTGGTGGTGTTGAAGATCTCGGTGATGTTTTTTTTTCTTTTCAGAATAAACGAATGAGTTTCGCCGGGACATCAAAACTAGACAAAGTGTGATATATAGTAATTCATTCCTATTTACCCTGTCATACGCGGCTTTGAAGATTTAGTCGATTGTAGATTTCCCGGTCCAAAAATCGCACTAATAGTTTCCAATAAGTTCGTCGACATATGACTTCAGGAGTTCAAACATTATACTAGATACGATCTTGTTTTCGATGTTCAGAAGGCTAATTCCTCTGTAGTTGGCTCAAGTAAGGCGATCTCCCTTCTTATGGATCGGGCAAATGGTACTGAGGCTCCAATCATGCATTTTTTCATGCAACCATATCTTAAGCGGCCAATACACACAACAAATGAGTTCGTACTGGTGGAGCTGGTGAGGTAAAACCAAGCACATCAGTTGCAGCATTTCTAAGGACTTATTAGCAGTGCTGCCACTGGTATTCTGCGCTTGCTGATGCGGCTGTAGGATTCCTTAAGCGTTTTAGGGCACGCGATTGAGATTGCAACTTTTCGACATTGAACTTTCTCATGCTGGAGGTTCTGGATGTTACATCATTGGATGTTTGCATTTGTGCTTTCGCTATAACCAATTAATATTCCAAGTCGATATTTGCACCTCGTAAAGTGTGAACATCCAAAACACTCGTGAAGTTTCTTCCATCGATTGCAACATGATCAATTTAGTTGGAGGCTAATCGATCAGGTGACTTCTATATTGCCTAGTGAATACAGAGATGTGGGAATTTCGTGCTACAAACTACCATATTTTGTTCCGCCACAATATCAATGAGCCTGATTCTGTTGCCTTAGGTGGTGTCGTGTAGGTTATCTTTTTCGATAGTGCTACCAAAAATTTCCTCCCTTCGGATTTTGGCATTAAAATCTCTAAAGGACGATTTGTACTTCATATTTAGACCACTACTCGTAGGTGTCTTCGAGGAGTTCATTGAACCAGTCTTTGATAGTATCGTTTTTCTTTTCTGTGGGGACATGAACACAGATTAGGCTCAGATTGTTGTATTTTGCCTGGATGCGGATCGACAGCAATCGTTGACTCAGGTGTCGAAAGCTCAAGAAGCCTAATCTGCTTCTGACAGTAAGAACCAGTCTTCTTCAGTTATATGATGTTAATCGGTTAATCCTATGAATTACATCCGTGTCTACGTTTGGATCTAAGTTAAGCACTGAACCAAGATATTTGAATTAGCTAACTCCGTATATGTTTACTGTTGTTTCTTGGATTCGACCGCATTTATCTTGCAATCCTTTCTCCATTTTTTTTTTTTTTTTTTTATCATATTATATTCTCTCATGAGAGGCGAACGTATAACGCTGGGATGGCGCCCCGAGATGATTGCAGATGACTGTTGATTGGAGGTGCATACGAGTATGTCGTTATCCCAACGGACGTTATGCTGATAGATGATATCCCGACAACCTTTATCCCAGCAGACATTATCCCGACAGGCATTGCTCCGACAACCTTTATCCTGACAGGCGTTATGATAATTATTTTCATATCTAATCGACTTATTTCATAACAATTTATCTTTCTGTGATTTTACAATTTTGAAAATAAATAGTACGAGTAGATATTAAAAAGAACTATAATTGAATAATTATTAGACTGTCCACCCATCTCTAATTAGCCGGGATAATCCCAGTTTTTATGTGATGTCCCGGTCAGTTTTCGGTTTGTCCCAGTTTTTAAGAATTGAATTGTCCAATGTCCAATGTCCAATGTTCCCGTGAATTATGTTTGATATAACCGCCATCCAGAAAATAAAGGATAAAATTCGCAATCAAGACGCAATGGAGAAGGATACATATTCGGGTATAAATAGTAGATTAATAAGTGGAGAAATAAACTAAGGCAAGATGTCGTAGCTGCTTAATGATACTTGCTTAAAGTATCACGTTAAAATCATCCTTGGGCGCTTTAATTTGTGCTAAAACCTGGAGAATGTTCACTGGAGTACTTAGAAAAGGACATATGCTCTCTAGATATTCTGCGCTGGCCTCAATCATGTACACGTAAATCTTGAACTCTCTCCGTAAAGTGCATTCAACTAATCATTATGCAGATAGTGGCGCGTTTGCCAATGTCAGATTAGAAGAAAGAAAGTGAGTCAATTGTTGATAAACAAGGTCAATACAAGAACATTATTCGCTGTAACAGGCCATCAAAACGACACCGACTAAGAATACTATCGAAATCCGTGGTTACTGTATTATTAGGTAGGAAGAATATATTCATTCCAATAGACTGTAAGGTCCTACTTTGACACTGACATCGCAAATATTAAACATACTGATTGCTTTCGATGACTCAAAAGCTTAGAGTATAGGCAAGATCATATCCAACGGTCGTCCAACGAGACAAAAAAAAAATACCCGGTGCTGTAAGATCTGCAGAAAATTGATTTTCGAAATGGAACTGATCTATAAAGATCTGAAAAGTTGAAGAAAATTTCTAAAGCTCCCCGGAACTTGCAGAAGATACGAGTATGGAGGTAAACTTCGTCGGTTCTGATTTTGTAGAAAATTTTAACTAAAGACTCCATTTACTTACATTTTTGTCACCCGAACAATTACACATATTTGACAAAACTTCCGAAGGAATTAAAAATAAATAAAATTTAATTTAATAAAAAGAAATAAATTAATGCCTCATATACGAATATGACGGGATAACAGTTGTGGGGATAATGTCTATCGGGATTAACATCTGTTAACGTTTTCGGGATAATGTCTGTATCTGTGTTGAATATCTGGAGATTAAATGCTTTTGGAAATACTATATGTCTCCTGGGAGTGAATTTCAAAGCTTTTCATGTCCTGTACCAACACGTTCCGCGAAAATGCTGTAGGCACAAGTTTACGTCCAACAGTTGATGACAATAACCTTGAATTAATGAAAAGAAAATAATTAAAAGTATAAAGTAAAAACGATGACTTCACAGAAAGTATAATTGTAATGAGCAGAATAATAATTTTTTTTACTTAAATTCAATTATGTTTTTAGTGGCACAGTTGGTAAGACCCCTTTCTGAGGAATGAAGATCCAGTGTTCGAAGTAACTCTCCTACCGTTTCGTGTTTAAAAAGCAAAAAAAAAATATACACAAATACAATTGCAAATTCTATTTTGGTGCATAAGTTAGATAAAGTGTGTCACTCGTCTACAGTCGCGATAAAAAATTATTATAACATATAACAGTGAATATACACGCTATTCCAGTCTTCCCTCGAGACAGATCTCATTCGAGTAATAGATTTCACTCGAATGAACTTTTCATATTCCGCGTCTCGAGTGAGAGGTGTTCATTATAGAATGAACAAATTCAGTGATTTTAATTTTCGAAATCAGCTGCGCGACGATTTAGCTGTCAGAGTTTATTTTTTTTTTGGAGAAAAACAAGTAAACTAACAATAATGGCATTGTATAAACAAAATAAACAGAAAATACTAAGAGACAAATCAAATCCACTTAATCTGGAAGATGGCATGTATGTACATATGTATGTACATTTTTGTTAAGATACTAAACTAATTTACTTTCCTTAGGTTTGTTTTAAATTTTCGACTGAATAAAGCAGCATTTCAGTATGTATTGGACGAATTAAGTTCTCAAATACAGCTTGGCACTTTATCTTCAATCCCCCCCATTATAAAATTAGGGGCTGCTCTCAGATTTTTTGCAGAGGGTGGCTATCAACTGGGAGTCGGAAACGATTTTGACATCAGCATAGTACAACCTACCGTTTCAAAAACCATCACTTTTATTTGTAGTAAAGTTCTTGGCGATATCGGGCTTTGTTTCCATGAGTCTCACCATAGCTTCGAACTGTCCACGATTAGTCTTGGAGTGAGTCCTACGATGCACATACATATGTTACAAAATAATCAATATTTTTGTAAATAAAAAAACAAAAAACAATTGTACTTACATTTTGCAACACCAGCTCGACATCAATTTCTGCTCGAATGAAAAATGACTTTTAATTCGATTCGAGTGACAACTAGAATTGAGTGAGTAAATGAACAAACATCGATATCGATCGATATCGAAACCGAGAATGTCATTGGGATCGGTTCCAACAAAAGTCAATCCGAATCGAGACGCAGAATAAGCATCATAGTGTAATTGTGGCATTCACTAAACGTGCTAGAAAACAGGTGATTTGAGTGTGAATAATAGGAAACTCGAAATGGAAGACCAAGAATAACAGTTGTTACAGAAAGAACAAATGCAACAGGAAGATCAACAACGAGCTCAACAGCAAGCTCAACAAAGAAATGGGCAGACTACAATTTCATTGAGTTCTGAGAGTGTGTTGAGCCAATTTCGACAACTGAAGCTACTCGTATATACGGGAATAGGCGAATATAAATTATCATGCTTCATTAAGTCAGTAGAGGTTTTTTTTTTTTTTTTTTGGAATGCGCCAGGGATGTGTAATCTTCATAGATACTAGTAGCCCGAGTGCTACTAGCATGCACGATTCGCAAACCTGAGTACTCGATGCCAGGAATACGCCTACGTACTAAACACACACCCAACACACTTCAACCACTCTCCCCGCGGGACTGCCGTTAGGTATTACTTCGCGGGGCTGGTTAGCAATTCATGCTATGCTTCTTGTATTGCTGCTTCTGATGCTTCTGTTGCTTCTGCTGCTCTTCTTAGCTTTTCTATTCTCCGCAACTCTTTTTGTAGAGTTGTTACGAAAGAACATATTGCCATCCAATTTTCTTCCAACCGTAACATATGGTCGAAGAGTAATGACGGACTTGGCAGAGTAATTCTCCATGCCGTGAAACGTGTGCAGTAAAACACTGCGTGCTCCGTATCCTCATCTTCACCTGGGCATTCCGGGCAGGATGGTGAGTTGTCGTGTCCGAATCGGTGTAGATATTTGCGGTAGCCACATTGGCCAGACAGGAACTGCGTTAGATGGTAGTTGCAGTCTCCATGCTTTCGACTTTTCCAATCTTGGATTGTCGGTATAAGTTTGTATGTCCATCTGCCTTTTGTTGTATTAGCCCAACGAGCTTGCCACATAGCTGCTGACGCTGCCCTTTCTTCAATTTTTATCACCTTGATACCAGTGGCGTCGTGATGACTCAATGCTCTTCTGTTATATATCCTCAGCATTTCATCTGCGAGAATATCGATGGGGACCATTCCAGCTATGACAAATGCAGCTTCGTCAGAGATGGTTCGAAAGCCGCTGATTGTCCGTAGCGCACAGAGTCTGTATGATGACGATAGTTTCCTTTTGGTCTCCTTCGTCCTCAGTGCCTCCGCCCAGACTGGGGCGGCATATAACATAACTGAGGTGATAACTCTAGAGAGTAGAATCCTTCTAGCGTATCCAGGTCCACCGATGTTAGGCATGATACGCGAGAGAGCTCCCTGCATTTGCGATGCTTTTTTGGTAACAAAATCAACATGCGTTTTAAACCGTAGCCTGTTGTCCAGCATTACTCCAAGGTATTTAACTGCCTCTTTCGACCTGATGCTTTGGTTACCAACCTGAAAGTTGGCAAATTCGACAGTTTTCCGGCTGGTTATAAGAACAGCTTCTGTTTTATGGTCAGCTAGTTCTAGTCCGGCGGATACTAGCCAATCTTTTATCCGGGCAATTGCTTCATTTGAAGCTGATTCTACTGCACGGATCTGTTTAGCTACTGTCACGACTGCAATGTCATCGGCGAATCCAATTATCGTTACTCCCCCAGGTAACGCTAATCGTAGTACTCCGTCGTACATGATGTTCCACAATAGTGGCCCTAAAACCGATCCCTGTGGAACTCCCGCAGTTACGTTGTAGTATTTTACGCCTTCATCGGTATTGTACCTCAGCTTTCTGTTGTTGAAGTAGTTCGTCACTATCCGTAGCAGGTAATATGGCGTATCCATCCTGGCAAGTGACCTTCTAATAAACGACCAGTTCGCAGAGTTAAATGCGTTTTTAATGTCCAGCGTTACTACTGCACAATACTCCTTTGTGCCGTAGAGCCATCTTTCTCCTTCGATGGCACCTTTGGCGATATCGACTACCGCTCTTATGGCATCAACAGTAGATCGTGCTCTTCTGAAGCCAAATTGGTGATCTGAGAGGGCTCCTTTCTCTTCTACTACTGCGAGTAATCTATTATAGATTATCTTCTCGAGGATCTTTCCCATGGTGTCTAATAGGCATATTGGGCGATAGGATGATGGTTCTCCTGGGGGCTTCTTTCCTTTTGGCAGTAGGACCAAATGCTGCGTTTTCCATTTTTCGGGAAAGGTTCCTTCTTCAAGGCACTGCTTCATTGTTGTTATGAAGAGGTCTGGTCTTTTTGTTACAGCTGCCTTTACTGCCCTGTTCGGGATGCCGTCGGGTCCCGGAGCCTTGTTGTCACCTATCTTGCTGCATGCCCTTAGCAGTTCCTCGTGAGTAATTAAAGGAATATCTTCTGGATTGACTTCTCGTATAATATTGCACATAGCAGCAGGCCTTTGAGGGAAGAGGTACTCTACTATGGATCTCAGCATTATCGGACATGTTATTTGAGGAGTCCTATAGCCCTTTAATTTTGTCATCACCATTCTGTATGCCGAGCCCCATGGGTTGATGTCGGCTTCTTGACAGAGACGTTTAAAGCATGCAGTTTTGCTTTCCTTAATGGCTCTATTTAAGCTACGTCTCGCCAGTCTAAGGTTGTCCAGGCATTGTTGGAAATCCGCCCTCCTTCTTGATCGTTGGACTTTACGCCGGGCTTGCAGACATTTTGCCCGGAGTTCGAATATTTCCTCGTTCCACCAGTAACACGGTGATGTGTTCCTGGTGTTTGCTCTCCTAGGCATTGATGCGTCGCACGCTGTGGTGATGGTGCCTGTGAGGTGGTGAGCGAGGGTTTCCGCTGTTCCGCTTGGAGCTTGATCACCGTTCAACATCTCTTCGAATGCATCCTTATCGAAAGATCTGTCATTCCATTTTGGGCCAGTAAGTTTTGGGAGCTGGACTGGTTTTTTCCCTTTTATTTCCAGTATTATCACCTGATGGTCGCTGTGTGAATATTCCTCACTGACCCTCCACTTTATGGTTTTCAGGATGGAGTTGCTCGCAAAGGTGATGTCAATAATGGACCCTACTCCAGCCTTCCGGTAAGTATTTGTCCGGCCCTTATTAGCAATGCCTATCGCTAGGGGAACGAATGTCTCCAATAAGACCTGTCCTCTGGTGTTGGTGAGCCTGCTGCCCCATTCTGTTGCCCACGCGTTGAAGTCTCCTCCTATAACCACTGGGGCTCTCTGGAGCGCATCCGTGGTTAGATTATCCAGCATTAGTTGGTACTCGCTGGCCGTCAAACTGGGTCGGGCATAGCAGCTATAAAAATGGATCCCATTTATTTTCGCCCGCACGAAGCCGACTGCTTGGTCGTTTGTTTCTTGAAAGGCATAGCGTCCACACATCCATATCGCCGCCTGTTTTGCCTTATCGCAGATCCAATTGTTGTTCTCTTCGGGACATGGGACATTTATATGGTTCACTGATCATAATAAGTAGAGGTGACTTCAACGCTTTGTGCAACAAAAGCACACATTTTCTTTTACGGAATGCAGATACTCGTAGTTTTAAACGAAAAAATGGCAGATATATCCGTCAACTTGGAGACAACTTGGATTGGAATACAATAAAGTTGAAGGTGAAACAACATTTCGAGCCACATAAAACTTATGCTTTCAACTACTGCCGATATGTTAAGGTTAGTAGTTTAAGACAACTTTTCGCTGATTGATTTGAATTAGGAAAGACCCGAAATTTATAAACCCGAAAATGATGGCGTTAGAACTGTAGATATTAACCACAAGAATTTAAAAAAGGAACACAAATTATAGCAGCAGTTCTAAACATACTAAGCAATGAATAGCATAAGAGAATCAAGACAATATCACAGTAGGGGTCCTAGTCATAATTTAGAACAAACATAGGGAAATTTAAATTTTAACAATTATTATTATATACGATTAAAGTTAGTTTTATCGTCGAAGTAGAGAAAATGATGAAACGTTCAAGGAGCTGGGGTAAATTCTCAAAACCAGCCTCGGAAAACAAACTGCCAATCATATATCTACCTATAGGCAACCAAACAATAAAGTGTTTAGTCTAATGTAAAGGGTTATTCATTTCGAAGTTAAAATTTAACATCCCTGCTATATGGCACCTGTCAAATGCATCTGTCATCAAAAGTAACAGCTAGTAAGTCCTTGCCTTGCCATTTTGCAATACGGATCGTTTACCGATTAACGCATTAAAATTGTTCATTTGGAATATTTTGCGCTTGGATTTAGATCTTCATGCCTATAAGATCTCAGGTTTGGCCTGAGATTGATGACATTGATAAGAGCGATATGCGGTTTTAACAGAACGGGGCTACGTGCCACACAAGATACGAAAAGTTGGATTTATTTTTGTGGGACTATTCCAAAGATTGTCTCAATGCAGACAATCCCCAAATTTTGGAGCACTTAAAAACCAACACCCGTGTAGTTATGTCAGCAAAAGGCCGTGGCGGCCAATTAACCTGCATAGTTCAACCTCACCAAACAGCCAAGAACAAGCTTCGAAGAATGACAAGAGAGATGAAACTTTCTTACAAAGGCAAATGGAAGCAGAGATTGATCCACAATATAGACCCTTGGATCAATAGGAAGCATGGAGAGCTGAACTTCTATCTGACGCAAATGCTTACTGCTCATGGATGTTTCAAAGCCTACCTCCACAGATTTGGTCACAAAGACAACCCTTATTGCCCAACGTGCATGGAAACAGTCGAGGACGCAGAACACATCATGTTCCACTGTGCACGATATTACGAAAAACGTAACTTGCTGGCGAACAGACTGGGTGTGGGCTTAACACCAGACAGATGACGAGCACGCAAGAAGCTTGGAAAGCAGTAAGCGAAATGTGGCTATCATCATGAAAGATCAACGAAGACAGGAGCGACAGCGAAACGTCGCGCAGACGGCTGCCAACATGAACGAGCCGATGTACGAGTATGTAAGGCTGAAGTCCCCCTCGCGATGAAATGTTTGACGGCAGTTCTGCGAGGACCAGGGGTAGGAGGGGAGGTGGGTTTAGTAGGTGGAAACCGCACACTGTTACTGAGTACGGGCTCAGTTTCGTCTTTGAAAGATTCCAACCTTCCAACGCAAAAAAAAAAAAAAACAACTAACTGCAGTCCACTGACAAGCTCTTTCGAGTACAGGATCTTTCTACCAGGTTCCGGTAGACTCGACTTATCAAGTAAGCTAAGCAATGATATACATATGTGAATGGTCAGTCATTTTCTTTCACAAAAGAGAATTGATTTAGACTGACCCCATTTCTTCGGTAAATCTTTCTAAAACAGAAAATTAATTTTAAAGTTATGAAATTTATATACCCCTTAAATTTTCTCTCAGCTGTATCATTATTCATAAGTAAACAAAATATAGCCCACCCAGCCAATAAAAAAAAAAAAGATCCTTTATCACGATCCTCTTAACCCAATATTTGCCTCAGTCACATACACTTCCAATTGTCATTCATTGTTCACAGATGCCACGGAATAAGCGGAAAGCATAAATCCTGATTCCAAAGTGCCAAAAGCACAAACAGTTTTACTGCGCACACATCCATACACACTTGCATACATGGTGGACGAAATATAATTTTTTTTATGAATCCTTCACAGAGCAATAAAATATCATCCTGTCGCTGCATTCATCGCCATTCGACGTCATCGTCGGCGCTTTATTTATTTCAAGCTTAATATAATATCCCGTTGATGTTTACCCCTCAGAGTCCTTTACCTCAAAAAAAGAGAAAAGGACAGAATGCCGTGCCGCTGTTAAAAATCCTTATCCAACGACAATCAAGCAAGGACACTTGGACACAAAAAAAATAACGTCACCGCTTTGTTTCTCTTTTGCTTCCTTTTTTTTTGTTATACTATGTACATGAACAAGGATTTAGCATCAACGGACCAAAGAATTTTTGTAAAAAAAAAAAAAAAAAAACCGAAATGAAAATGCATTTCACAAAAAAGGCGTATGAAAGAAATTTATGGTCACATGTCGCCTGCAATGCAGTTTATTTCAGTAAGAACAAAAGAAAAGCACGACAGAACCCACCAAAATTTGGTTAAAAAAAAAACAGAAAGCCGGGAATGCAAAAAGAAATATTTTTAACACCCAACACAAAAATGCACCATGCGCCAGCAAGCGACACTATGTGGCTGGTATTAGTATGTATAACGAAGCCATTACCACATTACACGCTACAATTCAGAATCAAGTAAGACACCGCTCGGTGGCAACCCTTTGGGACTGAGTCAAAACAATTTGGCAATCGGTGTTTTTTTCGGCAACCCTTTAACTTTTTTTTTTCCAAGATTCATTTTGTTTCGCATGGTGTTAACATTATTTGAATTTTATGTAAATGTTTGGCAAAAACAAAAATATAAATACATAAATGACTACGCGATCAAAATGGTGTATGGGGATACAATAGTTTTTCGTTAATAAAACAGTTTACACGTTATTTTGGCACATCGCCTATACACCTTATCTCATTTTCTCGCCCACCGGGTGGGGTTTTTTCCACCTTGGTTAACATGAATAATCACTGTGGTGATAATATTCTATGGTGCACAATGCAATAATAATTGTACATCATTACTCGATAATTAAACTTCATCAAAGGGGTCGTAATTTTTGTAGATTTTTTTTTTTTTTTTAAATTTAACTTTGGAGCAGCAACTCCGTCTAATAGGATATCCGGGGTCCTTTTTGTTGGTTCGGAAAAACGGCAATGCAAATGTTATATTTTAGTGCGGCTAATTCTAAAACCGTTATCTTCTAATACCTTAATTCAATTATTAAATGTATTCTGAAGGGCTGTCGCGTCGCTACTTATCGTTGGAAATGAAAGCAAGGGACTTAGGCAACTTGGCTGGTAAAAATCCTCATACTAACCCTCCACATGGGTGCCAGCAGGAAATAACCACCACAGAAGTCTTGTGCGATGTCAAGATGGGGTTAGCTAAGGTCAGGAAGCTTTGTATAGGATTCTAACTCCTTAATAGTTTAATTCTTTATATTTATAAGCTTTTTGATCATCGGATCGACGTACCTGATTTCAGTGGTGGTGTGAGCGCTTTGCACGAAACCGTGCCAAAGAATGCAAGGCTGGGGGTTAATCCAGTCATTAACGAGCTCCTTCAGATGCGGTGGCAGGTCTGTCGTAACTGATGCCTTATTCTGGTAAATCGGCTCTGCCAGGAACCGACCTTCATTTCCGAACAACTCGTGGGAATAAAATCTAAAAAAAAAAAAAAAAAATAAGTAAAGAAAAAAACATCATCAGCTCCTCATCAGTAGAGGAGCTGCTTGCCTCAAGCCAAGAGGCAGGTGAACTGTTAGGCAGTATGGGTAGTACTAGCCAAAGTACTCTACCGACGCCTCAACCAGCCACATCCATATCTGTGGTTGATGCTAAGGATACCAGCCATAGTGTCCCTAAGCAAACACCAATAGTGAAATACACCAGTCTCCAGAATTATATTATTCTTAATAAGATTGCTAAGAATGAAGAGGAGGGAACTACAAATGAAAGGGACCAACAAGACAAGCTAAGGTACCAGGCCATTGTTGAAGACTACAATAGAAGCAAGACTACTAAAGCAATCTCGATACAACCTGTGGAAGCCACTCTAGCAAACGCAGCAAAGTCGAAAGCGGCGTGTCAAAAAGGCACCAAAAAAAAGTTTAGTCAAAAAAAAAAAAAAACAAACAGCGTCATTGTTTCCACGCGAACCGTCAGCGAAGTGGTCAGGGATGATCTCCAAGTGGCCGTGATGGATGAGCTGTCTAACAGCGACAAGTCCATCTTCAATGTTTTGGGTGAAATTGGAGCCAATCTATCGCAGATGGTGCTGGATCATCTGTTGGGGAAGCAAGGCGGGACCCTACCCTGTTTCGACTCAGCCGAAGTCGTTAGAGGTTACAGGCTTATCAAATGCGAAGACAGGTTTTCAAGGGACTTTCTTGGTGCTTGTATCGCTAAGATAAGTGATGCATCGAGCAGCTTGAGACTTAAGCTAATCCCAGTCAATGATATCCCACGGAGACCGAAGGCTCGCATTTGGCTTTCCAATATACCTTTAGACAATGAAATGCTGATTCAGGGTCTAAAGCTTAATAACCCTGCTGTCCCAATGGGTGATTGGGCAGTTATTAAAGCGGAACAACCACAACAAAACAGTAGGACTTTTCTTCTCCTTATAAACGAGGAATGTTTATAGGTGCTTGAGAAGTCTGACTACAGGCATTCGATTTGCTAAACTTAATGTCGACGATGCCAACACTTTGTTGGAGGGTTTGCAGATCGTCCCAGAAACTCCAAATGTCCTCCCACTGAAGCTAGTTCAGATTAATAGACAATCTGCGTGTCTTTATCAGTGAAGAAAACATTGATATTGGCATCATTCAGGATCCCTGGCTAAAAGAATCAAGTGTTAGAGGACTTTAAGACAACCTTTATAATTTTTACTACAACCAAAACAACAGTAACGCTAAGCCCAGAACTTGCATTTTAGCTAAGAAACATTTAAAAGCTTTTTTATGTCCTAATCTTAGCTCCGCTGACCTAACAGTGATTAGGTTGGAAACAGCAAATGCAGGGGACGTTTTCATTGCAAGTACCGCCCGAGGAAGTCCAGCATCTAACATCCACTATCAATGCAAATTAAACAAACCTTCTGATGGGCTGCGACGCCAATGCCAGACATACGCTATGGGGCAGTGCAGAAACTAACCACAGAGGTGAGTCTGTTCTTGACTTCATTATAACAAATAACCTCTCTGTATGCAATACTAGCAATACCCCAACTTTCGTTTTTCCGAGTACGGACAATTTTAATGGGTGGTAAGCGGTTATTGACATAACACTAACATCAAATAACGAAAACTTAAAGATTAATAACTGGAGGGTATCCAATTCACAATCTTTTTGAGACCATAAATAGATACTCTTTGAAGTCTGTCTCGAGTCTGAGTCTCCAAAACCCTATAGAAATCCCAAACGAATAAACTGGACAAAGTTTAGTCGTATAGTTAAGTCAAAACTGGGAAACACACCAATGCAAAAAATCGACCCGACCACAGTACTGGACTCAAAGGTAGAGACCTTTAAAAATTGCATATAAAATCTGGTTTCCAGTCAATTTCAGTAAAAAGAAAGTCCCAACGTGGTGGAATGAAGATCTGTCAAAACTCAGGAAGATGACCAGAGTGATTTTCAATGTCTGCTATAATCACAACTTCTGGCATCCCTACAAAGACTGCCTAAAAATATATAAGAAATCTATAAGAATGGCCAAGAAACAGGGCTGGATAAAATACTGCCAATCTACCGAAACTCTTAAAGAATCCGCGCGGGTCTGCAAAATTCTGTCCAAAGGACACAATAATCCCTCCTTTCTTAAAAAGGCGGATGGTAGTTGGACAAACTCCTCCGCGGATTCGCTCGAACTTCTTATGAATACTCACTTTCCAGGCTGTAGGGACAGTAGCACAGAAGAAGCTAGTTCTGATAGGGTACCGCCGACAGCGTGGGAAAGCATTACAAACATCATCTCCTGGGCCATAAACAGCTTTTCTCCATTTAAGTCACCCGGCCTTGACTGCATTACGCCTATTATGCTTCAGAATGTGCAAGACATAGCTCTTCCTTGGCTACTACCGATCTATAGGAGCTGCTTATACCTAAACCATGTCCCCCAAACTTGGAGACATGTTCGGGTGGTCTTTATTACGAAGGTAGGCCGGTGAGGTCATGAATCCGCGAAGGATTTTAGCCTGTCCTCCTTTGTGCTAAAGACCTTCGAACGTATCCTTGATTTTCAAATCCGAAAAGCCCTAAGAGTTCTCCACTGTCGAAATCCTAATCCTAGCACTTCTATCTCAAAGGGCGATCTACAGAGACGGCTCTTCATGAGGTAGTGCGATCGATAGAAAAAACTCTTCATTATAAGGAATACACACTTGCTACTTTCCTAGACATAGAAGGAGCTTTCATCAACATTCATACACAAGTTATTCAAGAGTCTCTCACCGAGTTAGGTGTAGAGTCTTTCCTTAGACACTGGATAATATCCATGCTTAATACTAGAATAATCAAAGCTACACTAGGTTACAGCAGTACAACTAAGATCGTAAATAGAGGAACCCCACAAGATGGTTTTTTTTTTTTTATAATTTGCGCGCCAAATGGGATATGAATACCATTAAATTATTTCAGGGCACGGGCGTTTGCAGAAATTGAGAGAGAGAGAAAGAAAGATTGGTGTAGTGGGTTGGAAACTTAGGTGGTATTAAGTTTCAGTAAACTCCAAGGGTGGCGTCCAGATAACTGGGGAGCTTGTTTGTTTTTGCTTTTTGTCGATGCTCATGATTCACAGTATTTTGTTCCCTCCAACTGATGTCATCATCACGATCAAGTTGCATTTAAGCCATATGACCACTCTACTGCCAGTGTTATGCCTTCGCAGTAGAGCTGACCACGATAAGTCAAATCATGGAAAGTGTTCTGGATAAGGTACACTCTTGGGCTACGAGATGTGGCCTTGGAGTAATTCCAGACAAGACCGAAATGATGCTATTCACCACAAAAACCAAGCTACAGGAATTCACTCCCCCCAAGCTAGACTGTCAACCACTCTCACTATGTTCCAGTGCAAAATACCTAGGCACGATTCTAGATCCGAAACTTAGTTGGAAACTTAACATTGAGCAGCGGGTTAAGAAAACAAGTGCCTGCAGCAGAATGTTTCGCAAAAAATGGGGTCTCCAGCCAAAGATGACCCTAAGGATGTACACAGCCATTGTGCGTCCAATTCTTACCTACGGCGCCATAGTATGGTGGCCCGCCTTACATAAAAATATAACATCAACAGAATCAAAAAAGTACAAAGATCGGCGTATATAGGCATCACACGAGTCTGATCCTGCTTCAGATCACTCTTGAACTCCATATTCAATTTTCAGCTATATGCAGTGCAGTCCGGCTCAGGGAAACTGGGTGCTGGACAGCAAAGCCATATGGCCACTGTAAGGTCCTGGAGACGATACCAAGTTAACTGGTGACATCTTCGACCGATTACAGGACTTCCACGCTCTACTTCAGCAAACCTTTTTCAGTAAAGTTCCCTACCAGAGCAGAATGGAAGAACGGAATGGTAATCAATCACTTTGGTACCCGTATATATACGGATGGTTCGAAAATGGACTGCGGAGTTGGCGCAGGCATTTTCTCGGACCAACTGAATATATCGAAATCTTTCCAGTCTCTGCTACTGTCTTACAAGAGGAGCTTCTTGCGATTCGGGAAGCCTGCCGCATGCTAAAAATTCTCCCAACGTCCAACCTAAATATAGGTATCTTTTTTGATAGCCAAGCCGCAATCAAGGACATTGATTCGGTTACCATATCCTCAAAACTGGTAGAGTAATGCCGGTTTGAATTAAACGAACAAAGTATCCATTCTGGAATTACTCCCAGGACACAGTAATTATGAGGGTAACGAGCGAGCTGACGAGCTGGCCAGGCGAGGGTCGTTAGGGGCAATTTACACCTTCACTTCCTCTAGCTAGCCAATCTCGGGTGGAATAACCTTACCAGTTGTGCCATATCAAGAAAGACATGGCCCCGTTTCAACAGACCTAAATCAAATAGCTACTAGACAGATCAAGGCCTGATATTGCCAGAATTGTAGCCATTATTACAGGCCATTGGCCTATAGGGGCCCACGCGGCTAAGCTTGGCATCCCTTATAACACTTTCTGTCGCAGCTGCAAAGACAGTAACGAGAGGGAAACACTTTTCTACTTTCTTGGCTGTTGTCCTACCCCAGCAAGGACCAGACAACACACGCTAGGTAAACCCTTTTTTGACGATTTCAGAGAGATAATCTAAACGGATTGGAGAACTAATCCTGTTTCTGAACTCCACGGACTGGGTTTAATTATATTTTCTATCTCCAATAACACACGTAAACAAACAGGGTACACGAGTTTTTGTGGTATCAAAACGGAGCATTTGGCGTTAATTGGGATCTTCCGAACCAGCACTTTTCCTTTCCTACCTAGGCAACTGCCTTGGTACACTCCTAATTTAATTTCGAATTCTCCCGTTATTCCTGCCGTGCATTTTAACTTTCGTTTTCACGTCATAGTACATGTGCTGAATCATTCTAACGTACGTCTACGGCTCTTCTTAATATCTCACCCCCGGAGATCTCTCGAAACTCTGTCGAAGGCTCTCTCCAGATAGATAAAGATGATGTGCAGATTTTCGCAATGATTTTCCATTATTGTCTGTAAGCCTTGAATCGTCACACTGTCGACTAGCTAAAACCCGTTCATAAATTTTCATTAGATATTAGCTTTACAATTTCTTAGTTGCAATTTCTAGTGCCTTTGCTTTTATACAGTGAAATAGCAAAGGACCCCTTCCACTGACTTGGCTTCCGATGTCCTCTTATCATTTTATTAAATACAATCGAGAGCCATTTAAAACCTATATTGCCAATTTTCAACCATATATCCGAAGGTATATAATTCGATCCGACTGCCCTTCCCTGATTTATTCTTTTCGCTGCTTCTCTTACTTCGTTTACTGTGTTGTTTCCTCTTCATGAGCAATAGTAGAAGGAATACCTCTGTCGAGAATTCTTCATTAAATAAAACGTTGAAATACTCTTATTCTCTATTGCGTTTTCAATATATTTCGGTGATTGAATTTCTTTCGCATTTTTTTTCCGTTGAGTGGTAATTTTAAAAATAATGGCACTTTTGTTTGTTCCTCGATGTTGAACGTCTTCCGAAGCTTGCTGTCTATCGATCGATTAGGAAGAGGCATATTGCAATTTTCACAGCGTTCGCATTCCAGTTCTAAGCGCACCTCTTCATAATTGTCTATACTTAGTCCATGCTTCCAATGATATCTTTTTATCACTAACCGCCTTTTTGGTTTCGTCGTACCACCGCCAAGTTTCTTTAATATGGAGGCGATCTTTCGAAACACTGAACGAATTGTTTGCTTTATTTATACATTCATTCTCCCAAACCACTGTAGCGTGTTCCAGGCGGAGAAAATGGCAATAAGGGAAGTCTTGTCTTGGTTAGAGAAAATCGTGTTGATATCCGCATCTTTTCAGACAGCCAAGCAGCACTCAAATCCTTGGAATCATCCTCAACAAATTGTAGGGCTGACGAACTTGCCGGATGTGAAACAGCAATACCCATCCTTCTAGACAAAAGATTACTGAGTATGCCTATCGCTGCATGCAAACTTAAATTAAAGCTGGATGCTGAAAGTGCAAATTCTAGGTGGACAAGTGATAGGTACAATGAAACTGGATCTGAAACGGTCTAAGAATTTGATTTCTCTCAGTAGAATGCATATTAGCGCTGTTATTGGTGTAATTACTGGACACTGTCTAATAGGCAAGCATGCAACAAGACTATTCTCCACCGTCTTTGCACCTGCCCAGCTCTCTCCCAAAGAAGGAAACTCCTCTTAGGAGCCCTCTGATGCAACGACCTAAATGATCTCAATAATGTAGGCATATTATCAAGATGTGTCCGAATTTTCTTCAATTCCGCTGTAATTACATTTAGTAATCATGTAAATAAACCACGTTAGAGCCTATCATGTGATCATCCCGAAATCTGGGGACAGTTATATAATTAACTCTACTTAACATACTATATAAGATAGAACTTGTAAAAGAAGCAGTAGCAGATTTTACAGCCGACGAAGTTCTCAAATTGGTTCGGGAAAATTCTTCTTCTTCTACATCCGACGACTCCATACCCGTCAGCGACCACGTGTCTGCCGTGGAAGCAGAGTCAGGTGGCCAGGAAGAGGGTCAACTAGATGAAGAGCTGGAGAAACTCCGTCGACTTGGACGACAGGACTAGATTTCTGTATGGGAAAAGACTTCTCAGAGGCACAGCTAAACTATTCGTCAGAACAATTAATGCGAGGAGTTGGTCGGAGTTAAAAACGGCATTGAGGAGCGAGTTTAAGAAAGTGGTTACGAAAGCCGACGTCTATGATGAACTTAGGAACAGGAAGAAACTTCAAGATAAAACAATTCAGCAGTAAGTGTTAAATGTGCAAGAAATGGCTTCCCATGGTTTGGTCGAGGAACAAGATTTAATGATGTTCATAATAAGAGGTATTTCTGACAATGAAGTCAACAAGACCATTTTATATAGTGCAAACAATATGGCGGAATTAAAAGTGGCGTTGCGCTAGTACGAGAAATTGAAAAGCAACTTTCGAGTTAATTATGGTGATAGAACAATGAAAAGTGGGCCGTTTAACTTTCAGCGCAACAAATCATTCAGTAAGTCGAAGAAGGTAGATGACAACGGAGTACCTGAAGCTAATACCAACACCAATCGTAAGCAATTCAATAAGGAGCCTATAACTTGCTTTAAGTGTGGAGAGCAAGGCCATATTTCTACGAGCTGCACGAAGTTGAGGCCAGTAATGACGCTGCAACAAAATATATCTGACTGTAATGATTTTGAAATGCACCTTAACTACCATTTCGCAAATGAGAATTTGGAAACTTCGACGACGCTGTTGACGTTGCTGGACTCGGGGAGCCCTATCAGCTTCATGCAGGAGCAGTTCATACCACTGTCCATGGTAACAAAAGGAGGCTTGGGGGACCATAAATACTGTGGAGTTAACAACAGTCCCCTCTATGTGGTCTAAAGATAATCCAATTGCATCAGGTCAAGATCACCATATCAGCCGAAGTAGAAATCATCATTACCCAACCACAAATTCAAGCCACGACGATGTCGACGTCGACGATGAAGATCATTTTGTCCATAAAATTTTAAATATTGATGTAGACGACAGCGAATGTTAGTTTCAACTTAACATTAATGAAAAGTTATCTAGTGATATAAAAGATGAGATTATGAGAATAGTTAAACCAGCTTATTTACTTCTTAATCATAATAGTTTTCACCCGAGTAGTGATTTTCAAATGCAAATAGTATTGTCCAAGAGTGTTTCTTTCAATTTTCCGCCAAGAAGGTTACCGTACGCACATAAGATAGTGCTTCAAAAATTGTTGAACGACCTTCTAACTAAAGGCATAATACGAGAATCCAATTCTGAATTTGCATCCAACCAAAAGAAGAACAAGGAGTTCAGACTTTGCGTTGATTTTCGGGAGCTCAACAAAGTAACGTTGAGAGATAATTATCCGTTGTCTTTAATTGAAGATCATCTCGATCGTCTTAAAGATAAAGTGTTTTTCACAACACTGGATCTCAAGAATGGTTTCCACCATGTAGTGTTAGCTCAAGATTCAATAAAATATACGTCATTTACAACGCCTGTAGGGCAATACGAATTTTTGAGAATGCCGTTTGGGCTTAAAAACGCCCCGTCTGAGTTCGAAAGATATAAGAAACACGTTTTCAGAAAATTGATCTCAGAAGAGAAGGTTCTTACATACTTAGATGATATACTTATCGCGACACAGACAATAGAACAACATTTAGATATATTACAAGAAGTAATCCAAGTAGTAAAAAATAATTGTTTGCATCTTAGGTTCGATAAATGTTCATTTTTGCAAAATGAGATTGTTTATTTAGGGTACAAAATAAACAAAAATGGCCAAATGATTGCAATCTAAATGCTATTCAAAACTTTCCAGCGCCATCCTGTACTAGGGATGTGCATAGTTTTATCGGTCTTTGTTCGTATTTTCGAAAATTTATAAAAAGTTTCGCAAATATTGCAAAACCTCTTTATGAACTCTTAAAAAAGAACGACCCGTTTACGTTTGGCGCCATTGAGCTCGAAACTTTTGAGACTTTGAAAAAGAAGCTTATTGCAGCTCCAGTTTTATCTATCTGTAGTCCACATAATATTACCGAATTACACTGTGACGCAAGCATTGTCGGATATGGAGCAGTTTTAGTACAGAAGCAGGATGATAATAAATTTCATCCAGTCTTCTATTTTTCGAAGCGTGCTACAAAATCAGAAAGTAGATGTCACAGCTATTAACTGGAAACTCTCCCAATTATTTATGCATTACGTAGATTCAAAATATATCTGATCGGTATACATTTCAAAATCGTGACGGATTGTGAGGCTTTAACTTTAACTTTGAACAAGAAGTCTTTAAATCCGCGAATTTCTCACTGGGCCCTAGAGCTACAAAGCTTCCATTACAGTATAGAACATAGAAAAGCGAATCGTATGACTCATGTTGACGCTTTAAGTAGATCTTTTAATATTCTCCACGTTGATGATGAATCATTTGAGTTTGTACTCGCAGCCGCGCAGAAGCAAGTTCCAAAAATACTTGCTATTGAGAGTTCATTATTTGAAATGATAGATGGATTAATATATCGTAAAACTAAGGACAAAGTTCTCTTCTAAGTACCGTCTAAGTTGGAAAATCAAATTATACGTACGCATCATGAGGCATTGTGCCATTTAGGATTAGAAAAGTGTTTCGAACACATATCTGGAAGCTACTATATATGAGAATATATTAAGGGTTGCCGAAATATATCTACTACTCTCCTGATTCCAGTAAGCCCCAAGGTATATTATATTCTATCCCGAAAGGCGATATCTCTTTTGATACGCTACATATTGACCATCTAGGTCCTCTAGCAAATTCCAGTTCAAAGAGAAAACAGTTTACCAAACTTTATCCAGTAAAAACCACTAAAAGTAGAGAATTAATAAGTTGTTTGAATTCGTTTTTCGAGAACTATTCCCCACCGAATAGGATGATATCGGATCGTGGAACTTGTTTCACATCTAAAGAGTTCTCCGACTTATTACATGGAAATAATGTGAAGCATATAAAGATCGCTACACATTCTCCTCAATCAAACGGTCAAGTAGAACGGGTTAACAGGATACTTGTTCCTATGTTAGCAAAAGAGTGCGACGCCCATACGACGATTGATTGGGATAAGCATGTAGTAAAAGTTGAGAACGCCCTTAATAACACCCCTTAATAACACGTCAATAGAAGCACCGGTTTTACTCCTAGTATGGTCTTATTCAGAAGAAACCAGAAGGGAATGTTATGTGATAGGGTTATAGAGTTGTTAGGGAAAAGGCTTGAAAACAAGCAAATCTCGATGATGTAAGAGCTAAGGCTGTAGAAAACATTGGAAAAAATCAGGCGTATAATAAGACATATTATGACAAGCATCACAAACAGCCAAAATCATACAAAAAGGGTGACTATATTATGATTATGAATGTTGTAACTACTCCGGGTATAAACAAAAAACTATTCGCTAAGTATACAGGCCCTTACGAAATTAAAAAAAATGTACGCAACGATCGTTACGTCATAACTAACGTCGAAGGCTTGCAGTTGACACGGTTGTCATATAAAGGTGTATATTCAGCTGTCAATATGAGCCCATTTATAGTACAATCGTCTGATTTGGATAATGATGAAAAAAACAAAGGCCCTAAAACGATACAGACTAACATTTTGGTAGTCTTTGATATACTTATGTATATATACGGTCAAGTATTTTTAAGTCATAAAACACAAACCATTTTTTCCGAGTGAGATTTCTTCGTACATATCAAAAACCATCACTTAAACATAAAGCCTAAATATTTGTTTACGCTATTTATTTACTCATATGTTCACACTATATATGTATATGTATCTTACGTTCCAATAATTTTGAAATCTATTCATTGTATCTTTTGGTGTCAAACTTTAGTTTTTTTTAAGATGCACCAAATGTTTTTTTCTTTTTTTTTTTGCTATTAAGACTTTATACCGCGAGGGTAAATGTAATCGGGTCGATTACATGGTCAGGCTGGTCGAACTGTAGGAATATTATCAAGATGTGTCCGAATTTTCTTCAATTCCGCTGAAATTACATTTAGTAATCATGTAAATAAACCACGTTAGAGCCTATCATGTGATCATCCCGAAATGTCTCCACTCTGGGGACAGTTATATAATTAACTGTACTTAACATACTATATAAGATAGAACTTGTAAAGGAACATGATTAAAAAAAAATATATAGCGTACTCAGAAGCTCACACGTTGTGTTTTACTATTGTCGAATACCCCTGCCCCTCTACAATAAAATAGACGTTAGGGATCTTCTGCGCTTCATCAGAAGCTCCAATGGGTCAATGAGCTAGATGCCGCTTCCCAAACCCATGAGGTCTCACAATGGCCCTATTGCTGGTCTAAGTGTGTTGGCTTTCTTAGCTGACAGCCATCTTTATCTAACCAACAGGTTAAGATAAGTGAAATTAACTTTAAAGTATGGTTTCCAAAAAATGAGCGGGGGAAGGTGTCATAAAACGCCATAAAAAGTATGGGGTATAACCAGTCAATATAGAAACCTGAAATGCGATACATAGGTAATACTTGGGAATATAGACAAAGGATACAATCCGGAAATTAACAATTATCTATCGATAGTGTATCTTTGTCACTAAATTATTACATTAATTATGAACGTATTCATGCCCAATCTTTGCATTGAACAAGCTTAATCGTTTTGTGGCTGAATAGTTACACGATTTTTGCACTAGGGAACGGTGAGATAATATTTAACAGCATTAAATATTTATACCTACTCTTTGTAGAGATTTACTATATGAGAAATTGATGGTGCTATTATGTTTGCTGTTCTATTCTCTTTGTTAAAATACCGAAACATTTACGAGTAGACTCCAACCGCATGCACGCATATGCACATAGATTAATCCTGTTCTTGGACCCACAAACAAGAAACCGAATATATTAACAAACTGCGAAAAAAATAATTGTAATAATAATAAAACTGTCAGATATTCATAATTTTTCACATATTTTTTTAATCAATTAATTCAATTAATCAAAGGGGGTATATTTTGTTTTCGCATCGCTCTTTGGAGCAATTAATTTTAATTATGTATAGTATTTGCGTGAATTTTATCATCAAGTGGAAAGATCTTTCATTTTTAATTATTAATTCCTTTACAGAGCTTTCAATTGAATTAAATTTTTAATTGGCATTGTAATTCATGCTATTGTACGTACATATATTAGCGAATGATTTTTAAACATAAGCGGAATAATAATGAAAAGTAATATAAGGAATGCGTTTGCATGTCATCGAATTATGTTGATTGAGTATATCGCTAGGCCTGGTCCTTTATAGCGTGTTAGCTCCAAAATATTATTAGTTAATAACTTTTCAGGGGAGATATCGATAAGTTTTCGTTTAGGCAGCATGTTTTGCACCGCTGTAGTGTTCAAAGTTTACCTTAGATGGTTGACTTTCAAGAAAACTCGATAGTCCGAACTATTGGTGAATTTATTCAGAGAGATTCACGAACAACCGTAATTTCTTATATTTAATTATAGGGTCGAAAAGTAAAGAATATAATCGCACAGAAAATTTGCTTGTTCACTTCTTGACAGCTGTCAATTCCCTTCTGTTGGTATACGAGAGTGGGTCAATAAGTCCTCAAAAATGAAATAAGAAACACTCTTTTCGGTATAAAAACATTTTATTTTTCAACATAGTCTCCTTTTAGCTCTATACATTTCATCCAACGTTTCCCCAATTTGTTGATGCCCTCCAAATAATACGATTTCTCGAGCCCCTCAAAATAAGCGTTTGTTTCAGCGATGACCTCTTCATTCGACCCAAATCTCTTACCTCCGAGCCATTTCTATATGTTTGGAAACAAGAAATAGTCGCAGGGGGCTAAATCTGGGAAATATGGTGGATGAGAGAGAAGTTTGTAGCCTAACTCATGCAATTTTGCCATTGCGACTGCGGATTTGTGCGCCGGTACGTTGTCCTGGTGAAAAATAACTTTTTTCTTCGATCCAGCAGCTCTGCGTAATATGCGCCGGTGATCGTTTTACCCTTTTCAAGGTAATCGATGTGAATAACACCGCGCATACCAAAAAACTGTCGCCATGACCTTGTTTGCTGACAAACCCGCCTTGTCCTTCTTCGGCTTCGATTCACCAGGAGAAGTCCATTGTTTTGACTGTTCGTTGGTTTCTGGTCTGTTGTGGTGAATCCAGGTTTCATCCACGGTTACGAAACGGCGCAAAATTTAAGGTGACGACACAATTTGTGTTAATTTTTAAGGACACCTTCGTATATCTATGCAATAGAACCTTTAGTTCGGAGGGTGGTCGGTGACTGTGTATATAATAAGAATGCTGTCAGTACCAGTTTGTTTTTCTTTTCTATCCCCATTGCTGCCCATAATCGTATTGTTGAGCTGATAGTCAGTCGTTTTGCCGAGAATCTCAGCGCACCAGTGATACTGATACGTACTACTCGTTGAGTCATTTATATTGATTTCAGGTTCAAATCTCTCTCCAGGGCGGTCCATCACACAGAAAACCAAAAGTTAAAATGGGCCACAATATCGAAGTGAGCTGTAGGAAGTGCCAATGTGGTATGACCATAGGGCGTCGTGAGAGAATCTATAAAAACCACAACCCTTCCTCTGAACCAAGTTCCAGGAAACACACAATCAAATACATACCCAGCAAATCGTTGACACTCTTTTTCACTTGCACCTATGAGGGTAGGTATTAGTTTCAGCGATTCGATGAATTCAACTGTAGGTAGGTTAAAATCCGATCTGAACAGCATAATCAAAAGGGGTTCAATCAATATAGTGGAATTTAATGCGAAACCAAACCCCTCAACCATTATCCATGAATGGTACTTGCATCGCTGAAACCGAAAGACTTGTCATCCTCGGTATGTGTATTAATAACCATGTTCGATGGCCCGGTGACTATTCGAGGTCGCCAAAAATGCTGCAAAAAGTCTAGGATTCCTTAAAAGGAGCAAGAAATATTTCCTCTGATCTGACCTCAATTTATAAGGTATTCATCCGCCCATGGCTGGAATTTAACGTCCATATCTGGTCTCATTCTCGATAGGCCACAGAAACGCGCGTTAAAACATATATTAGGTGCGCAACTAAGTTCAATAGATGCCTCCAGCAGTAAGTGCTGGCCGATTTTGACATATCCAAAACGTCATGAACTGAGCTTAGACATAAGGTAATCAAACTGTTTTGACACATTAGTGATTTTGTTTTGGCGTCATATACTTTTGGTTGTGTGAAAATGTCTGATCTTGTGCCAAATAATCGTCATTTGCGGAAAGAGTTGATTTTCTTCTTTCATTCGAAGAAAACGGCGGCTGAAGCGCATCGAGAGCTCCAAAAAGTTTACGGAGATGCTGCTCTAAGTGAAACAACGTGCCGTGAATGGTTCCGTCTCTTCAAAGACGGTGATTTCAATGTTGACGACCGTCAGCTTGAAGGAAGACCAAAATCCTTCGAAGACGCTGAATTGGAGGCATTGCTCGATGAGGATCCATGCCAAATGCAAGAACAGCTTGCGTCAGCATTAGGAGTTACCCGTCAAATCATTTCCAAGCGATTGCATGCATTTGGAATGATTCAAAAACAAGGAACTAGGGTTCCTTATGATTTGAAGCCAAGGGACGTTGAGCGTCGTTTTTTCGCCTGTGAACAACCACTCCAGCGGCAAAAAAGAAAGGGTTTTCTTCATCGTGATGGGTGATGAAATATGGATTCACTACAGCAACCCAAAGAAAAGAAAGTCATGGGGACTGCCTGGTCATGCTTCTACGTCGTCGGCTGGCCGAAGATTATGCTGCGAAGATTATGCTGCGTATTTGGTGGGTTATGAAACCCAACAAAACCATCTCTGGGGAACGGTATCGACTTCAATTGATGAAAAACGGCCACAATACAAGCAGAGGAACGAAAAAGTGATTCTACAGCATGAAAACGCCTTGGCCTCACGTTGCCAAACCCGTTAAAACCTACCTGGAAACGCTCAAATGGAAAGTCCTACCCCACCCTCTATATTCCTCAGATATTGCGCCAACCGATTATTGCTTGTTCCGTTCGATGACACATGTACCTGATCAGCAGTTCCGCTCATATGAAGACACAAAAAAATGGCTTGATTCGTGAATAGTCTCAAAGGATGAACACTTTTACTGTAACGGTATTCGAGCTCTGCCAGAAAGATGGGAAAAAGTTGTAGCTAGCGATGGGTAATACTTTGAATGATTCATTTGTAACCATTTTTCACAATACCTAAAGTTGCGTTTTCATAAAAAAAAAAAAACAGCGAGAACTTAGTTGCGCTCCTAATAGATAATAGAGACATTGTGAGCTCCATAAATTTACTCGAGCTTCGTAGAAATATCTCCTGTCTTTCTCTATTTCATCGCATTATTTTTATAAGAAATGGTACAGCGAAATAGCCAGTTGCATTCCTCCCCTTCAAAATTTCATCCCCAATACGCGTCATGCTTCGAATGCACATCAGTTCAGCCTTAAACCTTGTGTCTACAGCCAAAAACTTATATGTAAACATACACCCAACATACCCGGTGTCCCATACATTTTTGTATGTACACGGACGTCGGAAGGAGTTGGTAGTGTTTCTGCCAATTGTGTCTTAGAATTATTTGAAGTGTTTTCTCGGGTTGGGGTCAAAATCCCGAAAACTGAAATCCCGAAAATCCAAAATCCCGAAAAACCAAAATCCTGAAAATCCAAAATCCTGAAAGTCGAAAATCCCGAAAAAAATCCCGAAAAATTATATAAAATTAAAAATTTGTCAAATGTTCAAATATATATATATTATATCCACAATACATAAAAGTAGAATATGTATGGTGGCTGCCCCCCTTCAACCCTTCAGCTTGGGGTCGCTGTAGGATTTGGAGTGGGTGCGAGGTGTTCACTTCAATTTTCGGGAATTTGGCCTTTCGGGATTGTGGATTTTTGGAATTTTGGGTTTTCGGGACTTTGGGTTTCGGGATTTTGGGTTTTCGGGATTCTGTCCGACTCCCGTTTTCTCTTGTTACAACATTTGCTACGGCATTTGGATACAAAGACGCTTTTATTTTTCACGCAACGCATTTGAGAAAAAATATTGCAAGAAGTAAGCATACATTTTTTTTAGTTATTTTTATATTTATACATTTATTAATTTTTTATTTATTTCTTTATTTATTTACAGGTTTTTAAAGCTATTAATAAAAATAAAATAAAATTACATTATGGCTGATGGTCAATGGTTAACTCCACGGCAATTGCAAGGATTTAGCTTTGAAGACAGAGTAAAGTACATAAGCCAAAGATTGGAGTAACTTTTGGAAGCTGATAGTGAAGATGAGCAAGATACTTATTGACGTTCATTGGCAGACGAAGAGGGCGGTGGTGAATACAATAATGTGAATGTAGAGGATTCAGATGCAGAGGGATTGCAGTTACCAGAATATGATCCTGCTAGTGAGACTGATTCGGACGAGGAATTGGAAGTAGCTCCAATGGAATACTCTGCAAATAATTATACAGCTAGAGATGGTACAATTTGGTCAGACCAACCACCACAAACTCGCCGATTTTTGTCGCATAATATTCTTAGAAGCTCGAACACTGGACCAGCATGCAGAATAAAAGATCTTAGCATTATACAAACGTGAACATGAAGAAAACCCAGCAAGACCACTTCGTATATGGAAACCTATTACTACAACTGAATTTGACGCTTATCTGAGCATACTTTTGTTAGCTGGTGTCACACATTCTAATTATAAAGCAGGAGCCAAAGTCACTGTTGATGAACAACTTTATCCTTATCGTGGCGGCACCGGATTCACTCAATATATACCTTCAAAACCGGCCAAGTATGGAATTAAGGTTTGATGGGTATGTGACGCTATTACTCCTTATCCAGTCAAAGGACAAATCTATACTGGTATGGCACCTTCTGGAGAAAGAGAAAAAAATCAAGACGAACGTGTGGTCAAAGATTTGTGTTGCAATCTGTTCCGTGGAAGTGCTCTAAACATCGTGTGTGACAACTTTTTTACAAGCTATAATTTGGCTTCTGCTTTGATGTTAGACTACAATTTGTCAATATTGGGCACTATAAACAAAAGACGTACATTTGTACCAGCCGAATTTTCTAATCCAAAAGGAAGAGCAGTCGAACCATCAATCTTTGGATTCAGCAGCAACATAAGTATGTGTTTATATATTCCAAAAAAGAACAAATCGGATGTGCTTCTTTCCACTTCCCATTATAGTATCGAAATTGAAGGTCCTAAAAGAAAGCCAAAAATGATACTCGTTTACAAGAGAAGCAAAGGAGGTGTTGACAATATGGACAAATGCCTTGGTGAATATATAACGAAAAAAAGAACGAAGAGATGGCCTTTGGCTTTTTTTTATAACATTGTGGATGTGGCTGCATTTGCAGCATTCGTGATCTACATGGAAAATAATCCAAATTTGAAGACATCAACAAACCGTAGAAGGTTGTTCCTACAACTGTTGAGTGAACAATTAGCCATGACAGAAATCCAGAATCGTTCACAAAATGCACAAATCATGCGAAATTTTCCATCACGTAGTGGAATTGAAAGTATGTTGGGCCAGCCAGTAACACCGACTGTTGAAAATCTTCCAGTAAGGGCTCAAGAAGAACGTGACAATTCTACCAGAATCAAGCAGAAGGGAAATTGGTACCTATGTCCCAGAAGAAGACCAACACGAAAAGCCTACAAAGAATGCAAAAAGCCAGCTTGTGCCGAACATTCAGTAGATATAACTCAATGTGATAGATGTCCATCCTAAAATAAGCCATTTTTTATAAAATTTAATATTTTCCTTTTTTTTCCAAACAAAATAAAAAAATAATGTTAAATGAATAAAAAATAAGAATTTAGAATGAAACAAAAGTGCTTTTCTGGATTTCTAACTAACAATTTACATACATTTTTCTATGCACACCCGGGTGTGTTGGCTATAGATACGAGTAGAAGGGGTAAATCGCAAAAACTACTTGTAAATTTTGACCCAAAAAGAAAATTTTTTTTTCGAATATGATAAAAACAATATTTTAGGAGGCTTTTCAAAATCTCAAGTCGAACTGCACCTAGAACTCAAAACATATAAATCTGAAAATGAAAAACACACACGGGTATGTGAGTGTAGACACACAGGTTAAGCCCAACTTCGGTCGTACTGTCAAATACAGGTATTCGTTTATAATGATCTACCAGGCTCTGTATTTCTCCATCACTACAACCTTCAAACATTTAAAGCCAACATGCACTGGCTTCTCCTCTGTTCCTCTTCACCCTTTTCCCAATGTCCGTGCCCTGGAGCAGGGGAATATGAAGGTATTCGTATTCCCTTTGGTGCGCGCACATTATATAAAAAGAGAAAAAACTGTAGGTCAAGCTTTCTTAAACGTAATAGCAAAGACTTTTATATGTATAGCTTTAAAACTGTCTATTACTAGAATATACATCCATCATTTGGGATTTGCCACATGTTTTTCACGAGTTTAAATAGAAAAGAGTTCAAATAAATTTCACGAAATATGCTAGAAACTTTAGAATTCGAATAGCAATTTCGTTTTTATCAAATTGCTCTTCTAATGACGTGCTTCATAACCTTTTCACACATGTCGGCGCATATTCCACTTACTTCATTATTTATTAGCACACACTCTTCTCTATATGTAGACATCGCCATGAAAATAAGTACGGTGCCATCCAATGCACGTGTTGAGAAATCCTCAGTCATGTGGCGGTATCGTTCTCCAGCAACAGTAACAGTAACTCCATATCCGTATTCGAAAAAATACGGTCCAAGGCGACTCCTCCAGACCAAATAGAGAACCACACTGTTACTTTTCAACAATGTAAAGGTGACTCGTAAATAATTTGTGGATTTTGATTTGCCCAGAACTGTCTGTTTTGGTTATTAACACAACCATTTAAATGAAAATGCTTTTCAACACTCATTACGATTTTTTCATGAAAATCAGGACGCTCATTAACAAACTGTAACATGTCATTGGTATATACCCGACGCGACGGCTTGAATGTTCTTATGGAAGAAGCTGTTGTATTAACTGAATCTTGTACGGGAACAAACGAAATTTTTTGTGAAGACTTTATCACAAAGAATTTGGAAAATTCCTGAGAACGGTGCCGAATTGATGTTGAGGGAGATTCGGACACGCTGTCTCGCAGAGCAGCAATGTTTTTAGTTGTTGCCCGGCTACGGTTTATCTACATGTGTGGCATGTGATGAAAAAGAAATATACGATATATGTATGTATATACCCTCCTCTCATTTTTAGGAAAAGTAATACATCCACACCGAATTCCAGGATTCAAAGTCTTCCGAATTTGCTCTACCTACACATTTTGATGACCTTAGAACATATTGATACACCACATCGCCCATTTTCTGCAAACGATATTGAAAAGATAATTCTACTCGTCTCATCATTTGTCTATACCCCAAATACTACGTCTGTACCATTTTCCAGGGTTCTATTTTGACTGAGTATATTTCAGAAATACGCAGATTGCTTTTATTCTCTTGGTGTGATATTTCAATCTTTTGAAGGTGATTTTTATTTGTTCAACTTCATTTTCACAATTTTTAATATAAATTAATCTATATTCCACAGCACACAAATACAATTTGCCAATTATACGGTTACGGCTCCAGCTTTTGGTCCCTTCAAAAGCTGGATGAAAAATAAAGACAGTGTTGGAGATTCCATTGGTAAAATAGGAGAGCATAATCCAGCACTGTTTAACCTCATAAAGAAATGGAAAATTCTGGTTCACCGTTGACTGGGTTGTTGGCATATAAAAATCCACTTTCTGGATTCGTTTTCTTCAAAAAAAACATATTTTTCTAGTTAAAGCTACTTACAGTTTTATTGTGAATATTTAATTCGATTGCGTGAACTTTGTTCGCAAAGTCTCACCCTCTTTTCGTTTAAGAAAAAATGTCCGATAAAATCTCTGAAAAATCGCAGAAGTATCCTCTGAGTAGAAAGATGGCATTGCATTTCAATTAAAAAGTTCACAGCGCCGTATGTCACCACTTTTGGGATCTTAAATTTTAAGCTAGGAACATGAAATTTTGTACGTAAGCATTTCGTAATTCGAAGCAGTAAAAGTGTAAATAATTTTAAAATCCGAATACAATACAAATAATTTTCCTCAATATTTCTATAAACTGAAAAATATTGTCTAAGAAAGATTTGTAGACTTTGATTTTCTCTACATTTTGAGTATACATTATATATGGCCACGCCCACTTTTTGGGGGCGTTTTCTTAAAAAAAAATACATGTATTTTATTTTTCCAAACCTATTTACGGTGATGGTTAAGTCTCATTGTTGAATATCTTAACAGAATCCACGAATTTCGGTTACACATTTTGGGAGCCACGCCCACTTTTGTGATAATATTTCTTTAAAATCGTAAAAATATTGTCTGTATCCGCCTGGAACGGGTGGTATAATACCCTTACCTCAACTTCTAACCCATTCCTAATAAAGTGGGCGTAACGTTTGATAACATAGTCTTTGGCTGACTTTTTCTAAGAAGAAAGTGGGCGTGGCGGTCGGCACTTTAACTGAAGATCAAGGATTCTGGTGGAATTTTCACAATAAGGCTTAAACATCACGGTAAATAGCTTTGAGAAAGCAAGACACGATTTTTGGGAAAAGAAAAGGCCCCAATGGTGGGGGTGGCATTATATAATGTATGGACGAATTGTAGAGAATGTAAATGTCTACATATTTCGTTAATGCGATATTTTTCAGTTTCTAGTAAAAATATCAATAAAATGGCTTTTTGTAATAAAGTGAAAATGTCTAAGGGCGCGGCCTAAAAAGTGGTGACATAGAGACAGATAGGCAGACGGATGAACGGACATGGCCATGCACATCTACGGCAACGATACTGTATTGTGAGTGGTCTAAGTGCAGTCAAATAACGAGTCCGTAAATGTGCTACGTGTTTTCGACACAAAACGTCAACGAAAACTCAAATGATGGGAACTTTGCCACAACCAAGAGTATCGAAAACTAGACTATTTTGACATACATGGGTCGACTATGCAGGACCTATTGACAACAGGACGGCGTAATAAGGGGAAACATGTCATATAAAGGATATATAGCTGTATTTTGTTGGTTGACAATGAAAGCAGTTCACCTCGAAATTGATACCAGCTTTTAAGAGATTGTGCGCCAGGAGAGGGACAACGGCACGAATTTCGTGCATGCAAATAAAATTCTCCAGCTAAATGCAAGGGAGGCGAAAAGGTACAACGATGAAATATGCGAGGCATTAACAACTTACCATATGGAATGGCATTTCATACCCCTAGCGGCACCCCACTTTTGTGCTCTATGGGAGCCAGAAGTGAAGTCAGTTAAACACCACCTCAAGAGAACCATTGGGGAACGCAAATTGACATACGAAGAGATGTCTACGCTATTAAGTCAGATCGAAGCATGCTTAAACTTAAGACCTCTTTGTCCAATTTCAAACGATCCTGATGAAATAGATGTATTGACGCTAGGTCATTTCTTGATCGGAACAACCTTACTGCCACCCCTAGAAAGGCATAGGCTCAATGGAAGAAGAAGGATTATTGACGCGATGGCAGCTGATAGAACGATTGGAACAAAATTTGCAAAATCAACGGCGCTGATACACTGACACACAGCATAATTCAATAATTCAACCATCAACTGATAAATGTAAAAGGCAACAATGACCTCCTATTAAAATAAGGACCCGGAAGGAAGCCAGCAATTAGAATGAAAGGATCTCAATTTGACTTCGTTGCAACCGTAGCGAACAATCTGTTTGGGATTTTAGACGAGTCATATGCGGAGCTGCTCATTACCAGCAGTAGATTCAACAGACACGATCGAATGAGAACCATCTACTCACGCTGATTAATAACCAAACATCAATCGCAGAATCAACGCAACATCTTGCACGCAAGCCGTGACTGTACAACTCCAGGTATTTCATAACAACCTACAAGACTTGAACAACTATGTAAAGAAGACCAGCAACCAGGCAGTGGCGTAAAGAAAATTCTAAGCTATATCAACTTATACCACTTTAGCAATGGCAAACTATCAACAAGTTCAAAATTCGTTATTGGACGTTTTAACTGATCTTCATCGCGCTAAAGTAAATCCGCTTATATTAATGCCAGACTAGCTACACGCACAACTAGAGTTAATAAGAAAGCACCTACCCCCACAGCTGTCTGTGCCAGAAGACCGAATGGATTCGAATATGCTAGCACTTTACAGGCTGCTAACAGCAAAGGCCCGAATAACCCAGCAGAACATTTTTTTTTTTTTTATAATTTGCGAGCGCCAAATGGGATATGAATACCATTAAATTATTTCAGGGCACGGGCGTTTGCACAAATTGAGAGAGAGAAAGAAAGATTGGTGTAGTGGGTTTGAAACTTAGGTGGTATTAAGTTTCAGTCATACATCATATTCGACATAAGACTTCCACTAATCAAGTCAGAAGACTATGAAATGTTCAAGTCATACCAGTACCGACACCACATAGAAATGAATTTATCTTTATTGAACCATCACTAGCCTACTTAATAGTTAACTTACTGAGAGAGTCATACTACAGAATGACAAGGGAGGAGCTCAGTTAATATACAAAAATCAACAATTGATACTTATGCCAACAACAACATCCCATGATTAATCGCCAATCAAACATCAGAAGATGTGAAATGGACCTACTCACCCAAACCACGAACTTATCACTGTTCTGCAAGCTGCGAAGCATAAGCCCATCTCCTGTATGGATCCAACTAAATAACGCAAATAATTGGACATACGTTTTGGACAGAAAGTACACGTTTAACATAATCTGCGCAAGACGGGTCCTAGAAGTTTCACTACAAGAGGATGGCCATTGGTCATTTCACATCCCAGTCTCAAGAGCCACAATGAAGAGTATGACTGTAAACAAACGGATAGCAGATCTCAAAAACAGCGAGGAACTGAGAGCTGATTCAATGGCTCACCACGTGCACTACAGCATTTCGTACAACCTGATTGGCGGATTGACGTAGTGTGGCAGCATAAAAGGAGAAGAGCCATACACGCGCAGCAGACCCCAGTACCTGCTACAAGGTGGTTCACAACATCGGGCTTCAGCATATAAGCCAGCTCGGCCCGGCAGAATGTACAATTGCGTACATATGCTCATAACTGGAATAAGACTTTATGGTGGATTTGAATACGACAACTCCAAAAGCAAAGTGTTTTAATTTGTTGACTATAAGCAGCCCCTACAAGTGGTAAGGTGGACTTAGTTAGCATTTAGTTATAACTAACATAAGTACATATTTAATTACTTATGAATTAACATGTTCAAATATGCCACTTAAAGTTTATCCCAAACTACATAGTCACTTAAAAAAAAAAAAAAACATGTATATGGGAAAGTTACAATCCGTCTAAAATGGATCGTATTATCCCTATCACCCATCTTCAAACTGATCCCTAATAAAATGAGCTTAGCGTTGAGAAATTTTTAAAACAGATGCAATAATATCTTCCTATACAGAGGATATATCCGCGATCTTTAAAAAATATTATCACACAACTGTTGGTACAACTTTTTCTTGGCACAAAGTGGGCGTGGCTCCGAAAATTTGTAACTACCTTTCATGGATACTGGTACGATATTCACAATAAAACTTAATCATCACCATAAATAGCTTTGCAACTATACATTGCCTAATGTATAGTTTTTTTTTTAAGAAAACGCCCCAAAACAGTGGGCGTCATCTATTGAGCTGTACTATTACATGGACGAAATGTAGAGAAAGTCAACGTCTATATATTTTATCCTGACAATATTTTTCAGTTTGTAGCAAAAATAATGAGAAAAATATTTTTTTTAAAAAAATTTTGCGTGTCTGTGGGTGAATTTCAAAAAATGTTACATTTGCACTGGCTTTGGATTTCAGAAAACTGTACCATATTTAAAATGGCGGTGGGCTCCACCAATTACAACCTTAAATTAATGGAAAAAGTTCAACAAGTGGCATGTCCAGCATCACGGGAGCGCTGAGAATCTCTCCAACAGCGGCGTTTTAAACCATGCTTTACCTCCTCCTGATAGATATTGTCGGTAAACAAATGGCTACCAGCTCAGCACTTCGGCTGAGAAACTCTCGGCAATGGAAAGAGCAAAACCGGTCATTTCAACATGCTTATGATGCATCGTCATCTCCACAAGGTCACTCACCATATGCCTACCGCAACTAATTTCAACTTAGGCTTGATACACTCGATACCGGACAGATCTGAGTGGACGCAACGCGATGTCCTTTACAACGGATCGCTGTCAATTTTTACGGATGGGTCCAAAATCAAGACCGAGTCGGCGCCAGAGTCTTCTCGGAGGACTTAGGCATCCGCCTCACTTTCAAGTTTTCGATCCATTCCAGCGTCTTTCACTCAGAAGTCACCGCTATTCGCTAAGCCGCTGACTGGTAAATACTGTATCGCGGAAAGATGTCGTTATATACATATGTCGACAGTCAGGCAGCTATAAAATCCGTCACATCCAGAATCATAATATCTAAGGCAGTAAAAGACTGCCGCGTATCTCTTAGCGAGATAACTCGACAGTACAACCTCACCCTTTGCTGGGTTCTAGGTCACATTGACGTCCAGGGCAACTGAGAGGCTGACGAATTGGTTAGGTACTAATAGCATAAAGAAAACAAACCATAGATGGAGCCAGTTTAGCCAATGCCACACCGATAGGCTCCACACTATGGCCAAAACTAGACCAAAGAAGTTCTAAATCTCCACACTAGCCAATGTAATAACCGGACACTATACGGCATCCCTCACAACGACTTCTGAAGGAGTTGCAGAGACGAGGATGAAGAAGAGACAGTCCTGCTCTACCTGTGCAAGTATCCTGCACTTGTCATCATTAGGAAGGGCACACTAGGTCATTACCTTTTCAATGATCTCAGTACTACCTTTACGGCTAACATAAACAGCTTCATCAGGAAAAGCACTTCAATCCAACCAACCAACCTATGTACCAAATTTCATGCTCCTAGATCAAAATTAAAGGCCCAAAAAGTGGTGACTACGGACGGATGGACGGACGAACAGACATGAATAGATTGACCTAACTTTTGATTCTGATCACAAATATATAAATTAAAAAACCGGCAGCGATTTTGCCTAGATTACAACTGATTTGAACATTTTTCTTAAAAAATGCATCTTAAATACTGTTAACCTGCTGACACAGAGCTTTGTACTGCGACGTGTTCCCACAGATGTATCCATAGGTGTATTGGCTTGCTGCATGTGGCTGCTCGATGTACGTGATGGAATGCGGTCATCTCAGATGCCGGTGCTGAGTCATATTGATGTGATGGGATAATGTGGGAATCTTGATGTACGTCGAATATTAACAAAGTGTTACGTTAACCTTGGGTGCCTATCGTTATTATTTCCCTATGTTATAAACTATTTGTCAAAAGTAATGTACCCTGCATACCGTATATTTTTTCCTATAAAAACTTTTCATCTAATCAACAATTTTTACATGGCTTCATAGCTTTGTAGATAACAGTTTAAACATGAGGCACAGTAAAATACAAATTAATTTATAGTTTAGCTTCAAAATACATACATACGAGTACAAGTACTAGCCAAAAAGTTTAAGACTGAAGAGGAAAAAGACAAATCAATTCTAGTACAGCTCAACAGATGGCAGATTGGCAGGTGTCAAAAAATACACACAACATGCATACATTTCCCTCATCCCCGATTGGGTGACACTGTATAACTCCAACCACATTCAATAATTATTACAAAAGTTGTCAATCATGAACCCTCGTAACAACCTAAGTGTGCATTATATGCTCGCTTAATGAAAATGCCCAAACAATGAAGAAGAATAACTTCATTGTATCCGGGCGATATTTCTCCGTTTTACCTTCATGCCTCACACAACAAAAGAAAAATGCCGATAAATCATCATCAAAGACCTCTTAAAGACGGAATACGATGTTCCACCTATCGACGATATGAAAATAAATGAGAGTAATCTTAGCTAAGATACCTCCTCATAAACATCCGTTTGCCTCATTGTCGGCCGCCCATGAAAGTCAATCTATAGAGAAGCATTGTCGTCGTCGTCTGTACTGAGATACTCATACCACAGACGTTGCCAATATCGGTTGCCACAACGACGGCGACATCAATTTTGCATAAGGACATTTTTCAAAATAAACGGGTCGCCGGATGCTATAGACAGCGATATAATCGTACATATGTCAGGGAACGGAAGGAATTGTGCATAAAAGAACCTTAGGTGTCTCTCTCTCTCTTTTCTGGGCTAATAATATGAAGCACAGTGAATGCTGTATTGGCATCCTATGAAGGAACCGAAGTCGTTCGAAATGGTAGTAACGAAAGCCTAACACTGTTGGATTGTCTATTTTTCCATGATGCTCGAGCTCGTTCTTTTGTAACTGCAAATGAGGGAAAGGATACAACAATGCCGCAAGGCGAATCCACAATTTATAACCATAATTTACCATCCACTTTAGTTAAAAAATTGTCTCCCTTAGTGGTATTCGACTAAGCGGATGCCAAACCAAACGAAAGACATTTTACGCTGCCGCCGCTGCTAAAGAGTGAGACGCGGACCATCATATTTGGCGCCGACGCTTTTAAGTTTAATGCGAAGTGTGATACATGTTTTATAATATGTAGTAAATTTTATTTTTATTTTTTTGAGATGCCATGTAACCATGTGCTGGAGGACGCGTCGGTTGAGAACAAATAAATTCAGCTGAGTAATTGTGCGCAATTATCCCTTGATTGATTATGTTTGCTTAAGAACTTTGATGCCATATGTTATTTGGGCTTTGCGGCCTTATTTTATTGTAACCCTCATTACTAGCTTTCTAAGGATTATCATTCTAGTTCCTTTAAGCTTGTACCTACATACATGCATGCATGAAACGGGAAATGGGGAACATGCCTCTCCCTATATACTCATACAAACGTATACTGTGATAATATTTTGTGATAAGGATCCAAATGTGCATTCGCCGTTTATTTTGAGCACGTGCGTCGTACATATGTATTTAATCGCAAACCTCAAAACCAAACTTATATTAATGAAATACGTAGTGGCATATTATACTACTACAGCCATGAACATGGGCTTAACCAGGACGTGGCTGTGGGAGAGACGACACCGAGTTTTATTCGTTGCTATCATGGTTGAATATTTGAAAGTCTGCTTGACAGTGGCACTGCATTGTAATGTGACGATCCCTTAAAGCGACATGTATTGCACATTTGAAGCGAACAACAACAAAACTGACTGACAACAAAACGAACTACTGCATACTCTCGCACAGAGAGTATTGCAAATCCTTAAAAGCGATTTCCTTGCCTGCATTTGCAATATTTTCACATTTTCCAAAAGCCCTGAATTACTTAGAAACCACAGATTTTCGATTTTCGAAATACAGGCTGTTACGAAGAAAATTTAAAATTCAACTTAATATGATTTGCCAGTGTGTGCCTTGCCACACTTTAAGGAGCGCTCGAATAACACAGAAATACGAAATTTTGTTCACTTTGTGGGTGGGGGACAGATTTTCAATTTTCGAAATAAAGGCTGTTAAAAATAACACTTTTGCGTCTCTCTAACAAAATTTCCAAATATGTGTGTTTTGCTTTCCACAACTTTCAGGACCTTAGGCATTACCTAGAAAGATGTGTTGTCGATTACATAAAATATGTTCAACATGGATACGTCTGATCACCTACAACAGAGACTACGCTGTAGGAATTCTCGTAGTCAGATTTTCGGTTTTTTAAATACAGGATGCCACAAAGTACATTTTTAGAATCTCACTAAACAGGTTTCCAAAGTGTAATTTCGTAAAAAAAAAATACATTAAAGATATGTGATACGAGTATAAGAGTATTTCTGACGCGATATGCGATTTCGTGGGGGCAGATTTCCCTATATTACTTGTTTTCTCAACTTTATTATTTATAATCACAACATGTAATATATTGAAATCTGCACCACGAAATTGCTTGTCGCATCAAAAACTGGACCATATGCATTTGATAGATCAGAGCTTAAAAACCAAAAAGTTGTACCACTTCAAAACTAAATAACTTGGTATGGTTGGAGCATAATTTTTAACTATGGACAAATATGTTATAGGTATATGTATATTGCGCCGTAGCTCAGTGGTAAGAATCCAAGAAAAAAAAAAAAGTTTTTTCACAGTCCCACCACTTCGCGAACGTCTTGCAGCGCACAGCACGAGTAGCTGCGAGAAGCTAGGCCAGGCCCTGTATTGGGCTGTTAATGCCAAAATAGTAGTACTAGTATAATTTAAACAAGTAAACCGTTTTTCATGAAAAAATATAGCAAATGGTTCGCCTTGATTTCGCGAATGTGCTGGCTATGTCAGTGATCGAGGGAAATCAAAATATCGGATAGTGGTCCAATAGTTTATGGAGTTTATATACACTTAGTTACAAAAGTCAACATACGACTTGATTTATGCCTCTAAAACTGTCAAGGAAGCGATGATTAAAAACGCAATGTTATTTATATATTAACTTATCTTATTTAAGTACTTTTAAATGTAAAAAAAAATGGCAGCATTAGTAATCCCTTCTTAAAACGAAGGAAATGGCAACTTTCGGCATTGGAAAAGAGACAAAAGTCTATACCATCATTTAAATCAAATTTACCGCTATGTTTCGCAATGAGAACTGGCTGAAGTTTATTTTTTTACGTGGTACTGATCATTCAGAGTTCTTAGTGAGTAATTTGTGATATCTTCTTGTGTGTGTGTTTTTTTTTTAAATGGCTAATTGAAAGGAAACTACCATTGAAGTGCGAAAAATCGTTTTAAAGTTAAAAAATGAAGGAATATCAATGGCAGAGATCGGTCGAACATTAAATCTGAAAAAACCAACCGTTCAAACAATAATAAAAAATTACAATAGCCGAGGATCATTTGAAAACAAAGCAAGATTGATGAGAGAATGTCGAGGAAAATTGTTCGAGTTGTGACCCAATATCCTAGACAGAGCGCGGTAAAGATAGCTAATGCCCAAACAATTCGTCGATGTCTAAAAAAAGCCGGACTTTCTTCAAGAGTTGCTAGAAAAAAACCCTTCATAAGTGCAGTTAACAAGACAAAACGGTTAGAGTATGCTAAAAAGTACGAAAAAAAGCGTGAGACGGACCATCCTTTTGGGAAAGAGTTATATTTACAGATGAATGGAAATTTAATGTATTTGGAAACGACGGAAAACCACAAGTTTGGAGAAAACCAAATAAAGCTCTTGATCCCAAAAATGTAGTCCCTACTGCTGTATGGGGTTGCATAGCAGCAAATGGGGTCGGAATATTAAGATTTATAGAAGGAACTATGGATCGGCACATGTATATTGACATTTTAAAAGACAGTTACGTTCCCAGTATCCATAAACTTAATTTATCCAAACAATCGATCTTTCTCCATGACAACGACCCGAAGCATACTTCGAAAATAGTAAAAGAATGGCTACTCTATCATGTTAAGACAAAATTGGATCACCCTCCGCAATTTCCAGACCTCAATATTATCGAGCATTTATGGGCTCACCTGAAGGCAGAAATCGGAAAAAGAAATGTAGCATCAGTCTCTGGTCTTAAAGCAGCCTTAATTGAAGAGTGGCAACAAATTTCGCCTGAAGTGACAATGATGTTGGCAAATTCGATACCTGCTCGACTTATGGAAGTAGTGCAAGCCCATGGAGGACCAACACGTTATTAGTTAGTACTGTACAGTGCATTATTATAAATCGATATATAATATAAATCGATTCGTATGTAGACTTTTGTAACATTCCTAAAGCGTATAAAATGAGTTTTTTAAGTTCAGTTTTACATTTTATCAAAGAATTGTACTTTTTTTCATTTCTATTTTTATTTTGAATTAAAATTTATTTGATTGTGTTAAAAAAATTAAGTTTTGTGGTTTGAATTTGAAGATATTGAAAATATTTGGGTCGTATGTTGACTTTTGTAACTAAGTGTACATACGTATATTCTACGCAGTTACTTAAATATAAGTCTCTCTCTTTTACTCTTTTGTACAATAATGTTACCAACTTAAATCAAGTTAGTGAATAAACTAATCTTCTTGGATGCACACCTAACCTAGTAGTTTTTCATTTCTTTTATCACAACGTCAAATAGAACACGTACGAGTATATATGCTTAATAAACTCACAAAAAACCATGTGGCACACTGTAGACTCCATTTTGTCCAATTCAAAGAAATAAAGACATCGACTGAAAGATATATCCATGAGAAAGGATTGCAACTATTCATCTTAATTTCCAGCCGGAGTTTCTTATGAAGCGGAGAATGCTTCTAACGTCCCAGGTTGCCGAGGCGTCGAAGAATGGAGCCTCTAGATGGAGCAGTCTTCTTTTGGACAGGGCTGGACAGGTCCCTGCAGCTACTGCAGTAATAATTTAAAAGAGATCCAGCCTTTAAGCGTGTAGACCGATAGGACGGTGCCCCGTGAAGACACTGATGGCGGTGCTGATCTGCGATCGCTTTAGCAAAACCAATCTGTTAGAGCGTTTCTTATCTAGCTTGAGCCAGATTTGTCTCTGCAAGTAGTAAGAGTCTCCCATCTGTGATTGGCTTTTTTAATTGCATCCAGTTTGAGTAAATGTTTACAGAGGCATTCCTAAATTTTGCCTTTCTGGCATAATTCTGTGGGTTGTACCTTTTCTAGTGAGCTCGTCAGCATTGCAGTTACCCAGCTATAGGTGAATATTGGATTTCTCCGTCATCTTCGTTAGAGACGAGCGGCAATCTTAAACTGCCTTTGAACTCAGTGAGAATGATACCATAGACTTTATTGCCGCTTGGCTATCCGTGAAAATGCTAATATCCCGAACAGATACTACATAACACTTCAGCCAGGACAGGGCTTCCTTAATCGCCATTACTTCCGCCTGCAGTTCACTACAGTGATTTTCGGAGAAAACACCTCCACCCACCCCATTTTCGATTTTAGAACCGTTCGTAATCGGCAATGTGTTCCCGTTCACTACGGGCGAGAATTGATGCCCGGAAGTTAGTATGAAATCTCAGTTTCGGTGGGGTGCAGTCAGTATTGTCGTACAATAAGTTGCGCCAAATAGAGGAGGCTTTTAGATGGATAGCTGCACTGGCGGCCATCTGTTTACCAAGAATGTCAAGAGCAACAGATGAAACATTGCATCTGGTGCTGCGGAGGGAGTAGTTCTTAGTGCACCGCTGATGCCCATGCTAGCGGATCGTTGCACTTTTCCTAAAAGTTTGAGGTTTTCGTCATTTTCCAAAGCCATCCATACGATGACGCCATACATAAGTATGAGCCTTACAATAGACCCGTACAGTCAGAGTGTGCCCCGGTTCACCTCAGCTCTTTCCGATGTCCTTTTTACGCGAGTAGAGAGCAACACTGGCTTTTTTAACGCGTTCTAGTAAATTGGCTTTCCAGTTTAGTTTCCCATTCAAAATAAGACCCAAGTATTTAGCTTTTTTTGGAAAGGTAATATTGGTGCCAATTATAGTGGGTATAAGAGGAAATTTGTATTTTCGAGTGAAGAGAACCAGTTCAGTTTTGTTAGGCTTTACTCCCAAGCCACAATTTGTGGCCCACTTGGAGAGCAGGAGAGGAGCATGTTGGATGAATTAAGGTGTTTCCCGGAGACAGAAGTAGCAACGTCGTCCACATAGGCAATCACCTTGCATCTCTTCCTTTTCAGGTCGACTAGTAGTTTAGCAATCACCAGATTTCAAAGAAGAGGGAACAGCGTCTCTCCCCCAACCTTCCTTTAAAATGAAGATCAATGTGTATTGTAATGCAAATTTTATTACGCCTACAACAATACAACTGAGTAACTCGAAATTAAAAATTTATGCGAAGTCGAAAAGAGGCGACACAATTTGAATTTTCGAGAAATTTTAAAGACTAACAAACTGTTTTGACCACATGTCTAAAATTTTAATGCCAAATGATCAATTTTGAGTAAAATCTTTTAGGTTGTAACCAAGATATGTTCAATTTACCAAAGTTCGCTGATATGTACAGCATCGTTATTCGATCTTTGTGGATCGCAGTCTTGTAGCAAACATCCATATTACCTCAGATGTGAATTTGTATCGAAATTTGTATGAAATTGGCCTCAAGTAAAGTACCGTCAATTTTGAGGGTAGATCGCAAATTCCGATTTCGCCTCAAACTGTGACCCAGATATGAAGTTTGACATGAATCCGCTCAGCCGTTCAGTACATAAGTACAGTCCGATAGAGGTCTATACCATTTCTTAAATCTTACTTAATTACTTAATTACTGGATGTTTTTTATGATCAACACTTATTTAGGTAGGTAAGAGTGACGGTTCTAGGAACCCAGTTAGTACTAGGTGACGTTTTGATACTACAACTCATGTAAACCTGGCTATTAAGGTGTGTTGATGAGAAGTCTCTAAATCGAACCTGTGGAATTTAAGAAAGTTTTTAGTTCTTTAATATTTTTCCCTGAGATCTCCTCGAGTGAATTGAAAAATGGTTTGCCTTCTGCTCGTTGTCTGGCCCTACCTAGAGCCGGACAGGCTCATATATAGTGGGTGAGGGTTTCTTTTTCGGTTGCAACCTTACAACTGCGGCAGTGTGTATTATGTGGGATACCTAATCTGGCTGCGTGTTCTGTTTAGGAAGTCGTCTGTCTCTACCTTGTTGTAGTTTGGCCACATCTTTCTAGATATGACACAGTTTGTTAGCCCAGCCCATCTGAGGTTGGCTTTTCTAAGGAATATTGAGGAGATTTTTGCCTTGACTGCTCCCAGCGGAACGTGAACTAGTTTTGCTAGTGCACAGTGAAGGGCTGAGCCTTGCCTAGACAGTCGGTCGGCTTGTTCGTTCCCATGAACGTTACTATGCCCTGGAACCCAAATCAGGGTTATCCTGAATTGATTATTTAGCGAGGCTAGCTCCCTTCGGCATATGATCAACACTTATTTATCTAACTATAGAAAAAGCATAAGTTGAAGATTTAAACATAAAAATCTTTACTTTTTCTCAAATATCAGCTGCTTATAAGGCCCACAAGTATTTTTATAAAAACTTAACTGCCTTAAACAACAATGTAAACATAAATCAACAAAAAATAAATAAAATTAAACATTTTCTGATAAACTCATATAAATAAACAGAATTAGTTAGAAGAAGGGGAAGAGTATGCTTCACTTGGCTGCCGTGCATTAGGAAAACGTAAACGTAGTACTTGGCAGTCCAAGAATAAGCAAATAAAGTGCACGAATAGATCGCACGTACGTGTGCACCTTTACTCTGTTTATCTGCAACAACTCAGATTTGATTTTGTTTTTTTAAAATTTGTTAAGATTCAAAAGAATTTTTTTATTTAAAATCCGTTAGAATTAAAAAAGAAAAATTACATTTATAACCGAGAAATAGTACATTTTTAAGAACCAGTTATAAGTATTTTTTTTGCAAAAACATTGTACGCCATCTGATAGCATATATCCACCGAAACCCAAATATGGAACTTAATAAAAATCATTAGAACCATTTTCGGCCATTAGTAAAGTACCTTTTATTTTGGAGTAAGAATGAAAATACCGATTTCGCCTCGAATTGTGACCCCGCAAGCACCAGATAGGTATAAAAGTATGCAGAAATTCCATTAAGTCTGCAGTCTTGCATACACACAGATAGACCGACAGAATTGAGAGACCCAGTTTATTGAGTTTCTCGATCAAAGTAATGTCAAGTTTGATCAAAATCTGAAGATCGAACATTTTGAGGCAACCAGTAAAGAGTCTTTCATTAAGCGCTTCCTATCTTTAAATTTAAATAAAACAAAGTGTGTGTGAGATATCATAGAAATTTTTTATTCATTTGAAAGGCCTATCGATGCCATTATGTACAAAATATAACATTGTTCAAATATTTGTCGCGGCTTCTCTAGGTGGCGCACAACCGAAATGTCCAATGTTCCATGACTCTGGCGCATAAATCAGACTGAATTTGACCGATGGCATGGGTTATGTTGGCTTTGAGGAGCGCTGTGGTTTGCGGCTTACTTGCATAGACCTACGACTTCAGAAAACCCCACAAGAAAATTTATAACGGGGTCAAATCGCACGATCTCGGTGGCCAGTTCACATCACCTCCACGAGAGATGACCATGCCCTCGTATCGCTCATGCAAAATTTCCAATGTGGCGTGAGCCGTGTGACACGTAGCGCCGTCCTGTTGAAACCACATGTCTTTGGTGTCCATATTATCCAATTCAGGCCAAAAGAAGTTGGTAATCATCGACCTATAGCGCTCGCCGTTGACGGTGTTGGCCTGGCCAACGTCGTTTTCAAAGAAATATGTACCAATGACACCGCCAGCCCAAAATCCACACCAAACAGTGACTTTTTCGGGATGCATTGGACGCTCTTGGATCTGATGGGGATTGGTATCGTCCCAAATTCGACAATTTTGTTTGTTGACGTACCCATTCATACAGAAATGGGCCTCATCGCTGAAGATGATTTTTCGATGAAAATTAGGGTCAGTTTATAACTGCTCCAGAGCCCATTCAGCGAACACACGTCGTTGTCTATGGTCATTTAACTTCAGCTTCTAGGTCAGTTGAATTTTGTACGGGTGCAGGACCAAGTCACGACACAAAATTCGCCAAGTTGTGGTCTGCGAAAGGCCGAGTTCTTGTGAGCGACGCGAAATCGACTGCCTCGGATTCTCCTGCACACTCTCACGGACAGCGACGATGTTTTCGGCAGATCTTGCTTTTCGTCGACGTACGGGTGTTGGTTGATCGTTTACTGAACCAGTGGACTCAATTTATCCACCACACTGCGAATAGTCCTCTCGGAAGGGCGACCGTAAAATGAGCGAAGCGCGCGGAACTTTGCCCGAACAGATCACCCATTTTGATAAAACAATTTTATTATTTGCACGTGTTTTTGAACTCTATATCCGTCCATGGTGATTTGGCAAAACAGACTGAATAAATGACAGCCTATTTGACATATATGGCTTCAACAATATGGCCGCTATCAACTGTCAAAGTTCTGAAGTCCCTATTGGAAGACCCTGTAGTAAGAAGGGGAATTAGACTTCCTAAATAGTCGAAGTTGGGAACATAGACTAACTAACAAATCAAAGCAAATGGTTATTGAATTTAGGTCACTTGAATCTTTATCTCGTAAACGAGTCTTTCAGAGCAACAGTAATGACATTTTGTGAATTATATCAGTTAAAAACAGCCTGTGAAGTATTTTAAAGGACTTCGTTCTTGTATGAAAAAAAAAAATGATGGAAAAACTTAAATCCCCAATGTGTTAACTAAAATAGACCATGAAAAATTTAAATCACAAAAAAATCAACTAATTGGTAAGAACTGGAAATGAATGCTAAAACAAAACCTCCATCCAAAATGTAGTATTTCGGAGATATAAGACGATGACCGGGTCTGCCATAGGATCAAGTGTCCCCAAGTAGGGGAAAACTTATTTTACAAGAGATGAAAAAGTTATGCACAACTCAATCGTACACTTTATCTACCAAACACAATTCAAATATTTTCATAAGTTTCACTGAATTCATATTCAATCTCCCAAGGCAAAGTTAATTAGAAGAACCGATACGGCGCCGCACGAAGATGCAAAGTAAACACTTCTACTGAAAACAAAGATGTCAACAACCGACTACCAAGGACCTGCACCCGACCGTTGCGGAAAAGAACAGCTCAAATCAGCTATTGTGTTGGATCGAGAGTACATCTGTTTTTGTTTTCCGCTCCCGTTTAGAAAATGTAATTATTTTTCTTATTTGCATATCCTAGGAACAGTGCGGCTAACTATGTAGAGACAAAAGGATAAGGACCGCATTTTTCGTCTATGGAGCATGTAGCATGACGGCATGCATACCCGAAAACAATTTAAGAAAAGTTTTCCTATTGACGAAGACAATACATACATATATGTTTGAATGTATGTAAATACTCGTAATGATGACTTTTATTGACGAAGAATACACACGCCTCTGGGATACAAAGGACTATTTGGGGAGAGTGTATGGATTCAGTATTCTTAGCGGACCCGCAGATGGGTGAGTTTTTGTCATGCAACTGTTTTATCATTACCTCCAAAAGCTCTCATGTAGAATTGTGGGCCGGGCAGTGGCAATTTTGTCGCCCGTCTGTGCTCTTCCATATAGCTAAACGTAGAGACACGGTGAAAGTTTTCTCAACCAAAAGTTGGCGACAGGAGGAACAAAGGTCACCCTGCTACGAGTGTGCACCGCCATAAGATGCAATGGGCTTGGAAGTAGTGACAAAATAGTTGCATGATAAAAAGTCACTCGTCTGCGGGCGCTCGTCGAGATGGAAGTGTATTTCTTTTTTTTTTTTTTTTTATTTTTTTGCTGCAGAATGTCAGGAGAGAAGGAAATCTTCATAAAATTGCAGCAAAAATAATAAAAGTAAATTGTTTTTAAGGAGGAGGACTCAAACCATGGACTAAGGTGCGGAATAGTGAGAAATAAAATGTGTGCCTCAGGAAGGAAAGTGTTTGAGCATTAGCGCACAACGAAAGGATATTTGTGTTTGGGAAGCATGAACGACAAGAGTGAACGTTTCTCGTCTTCCGCGAAGGCAACTAAGTAGCATTCCATGCACACTTATCGTATGCGTACCAGTACCTTCATCAGGTGGGTGGAGAACGAGAATGTAAAAGATGCGTTTTCTTATAGCAACACGAAAATATCTGCGATAGATGGAGGTCTTTTTTGGCGTTTATTCCCTAATGGTTTCCCGTGTGAAGGAAATTAATGCGGTGGTACACGGTGGCGGAAGTAATTTTGTTTTAAATTTCGTTACTTACCCCGTCATCTATGAGAAATCATATTATATCAAAGACTTTAAAGTGGGGTACTGCTCCCTACTGGTCCGCGGCAGTCTTCTCGGTTTCGGATAACTTTGTCACTGAGGCCAATCGAATGCTGGTGTTTTTGCATTTGTGTGATCCAGTTGTTTTTTGGGCTGCCTTTTTTGCGCGATTGTGTGGGAACGTTGATTTATATTGCCTTTTTGATGGGGTCGAAGGATCTTCCCTTTGAACATGACAATACCAACTGAGTCGGTCGTGCTCTATCTTGCTTGTGATGGGTTCTTTTACATGAAGGCTTCCTCGAATCTTTGAACTTCTTATTCTATCAAGTTTTGTTCCATCTTCATCTCAGCTGCTGTTCATTTTCCCTCATACTTTTTGTACATTGTCCAGCATTGTGAGCCGTATTTTAGCGCCGGACGTACAACTGCGGTGTTGAACATTCCTCTCAGCTTAGAGGGCATTTTTCGATCACAGAAGATAACAGAGTTTTCCCGCCACTTCATCCACCCTACGCTTATGCGATGATTGATGTCATCATCACAAGTTGCTTCGCTATTGATCATAGATCCCAGATATTTGAACTTTTCGCACTTGGGAAGCACTTTTCCATTCAAGTAAATGTCTGGTATAGGCTGGTGTGGATCAGAGAACGGGCAGCACATATACTCTGTCTTTTTTTAACTAATATGTTACCAATTTCCCCCCAAAACATCCACTCATACATCAAGTGCTCGTTGCAGGGACGTTTGATCTTCACTTGTGATAGCTCCATCGTCAGCAAAGAATAACTGATGCACTTTGGGGTCTGTCACTTTCCTTAAAGCAGATAATCAAGGACTGCAATAAATAGCAAAGGACTGAGTGCACTTCCCTAGTGTACACCGACTTTGATGGGGAACTCTTGGGTGACTCCTGCGGGACATCTTACTCTTATCCTTGCTTCCTCTTACATGTCCATGATCAAGCGCACGTAGGTTTCTGGAACTCCTCGTTGTCTTAGCGCCATAAGAGATCTCTTGATTGTCTATCAAAGGCTTTTTCAAAATCAACCAACACCATGTGCAAGTCCTTTAAGGAATCATGATGTTTTTCCATTAAGATCCTTATACTTTCGATTGCATCTGTTGTTGATTTACCCGAGACAAACCTGCACTGGTCATAAGATAGCCGTATTATTTTCCGCAGTCGGCCATCTAATACCCGCTCAACGATCTTTATGGTGTATGACATCAGCTTAACAGATCGGTAGTTATCGCAGTTTCGCGTATCGCCCTTTCCTTTGTGCAAAGGAAGAGATAACTTTCCCTTCACTGATTAAGCATTGGATCACTGCTCATAAATTTGGAGATAAGAATCATGAGCTATCTGGACCCGATGTCCCCCACCTTTTTCCAGAACTCAGAGGGTATCTCGTCTGGCCCAACCGCTTTTCTTTTTTTGGAGTATTTGACCGCATTCCTAACTTCTTCGAGAGTAATGTCGGATACTTCGTCATGGTTAGTTGCGCCTCTTGGAAAGTATACCCGGGGAAACTTTTCGTTCGGAAGTCTTTCACAATACTGTCGCCATCTGTGGAAAATTTTGTCGTCTTCCACAAGAAGCTGGCCTTGAGCATTGTCAATGAACTTTGGGGAACGAATCTTCTGTGCATTTCTTCTTCTCTGGTCGGCTATTTTGAAGACAGTTGTTCCCTTGTTCAAGTTGTTTTGTCGAAGCTCCTGGGTAGCCTGGTTCCTACCAGACGCCGAAGACGATATTTTCCCCAACTCTCGATAGAGACCTTCCATAATTTAATTTGTAATTGTCATACTGGTAATAAAAGCTTCGCCTTTTCGTTTGTCCAGCTTGTACCAATTGATTTTCTGAGGCACCTTGGTTCAATTTTTTTTTCTTCCCCGTGTCCTCAAAAATTTCTGTCAGCAGGAGACGGTGTTCCTGGGCGATCGCCTCTCCCAGGATCACTTTGCAATTTTTAATCCGAAGCTTCATGAAACTGACTACCAAATGGTAGTCAATTTGGGTTTCATTTCCGCCACTGCTGTAAGTGATCAGGTGCCGGCTTTGTTTGACGAACATACCATGTTAGCACGATATAACCGTATGACTTGCACATGGTTAGGATGTCTTCACCTGAAGAATTCCTGGTGCCGTACCCCAGTCCTCCATGGCAGTCTTCATTGTCTTCGTTTGTCTTCCGGACATGTCCGTTTAAATCTCCGCCAACTAACAAAAGCTGTTCCTTTGGGATGTTTTTGAGCTCCAGTTTTCAAATGTCTCAATTGTAACAAATCTTCAGATTCAGATGTAATCTCATCCCTTGTTTTGAAGAGGTGTTTTTTTTCCCTGGCCAAACTACCATGTAAGTTCTTTCACTTATCACTCATTAGACACCTTCCTGGATAGATGGAAATATGTGCACGTTCAGACAATTCCCAAAAAAGGTGATAGCCTTTCCTTCTTACTATCGACCCATAGCATTAACGTCAGTAACTCCCAAGAGCATGGGAGGGACATTTGTTAAAACATTTGTTCATCAAGTGTGAATCGGCCCTCGTGCGGTTAGTACTATCGACGTACTGCAGCGTGAAAAGGTCTGTGAGTTGAAATATACACAAAACCAATGCTGAAGCTGAAGCGGAGGCTAAAGCAGAAGTAAAGGTCCATTCACAGCTCAGTGACCTGCGAATACGAACGAGCGAATATTTGAACATTTTGAAATTTCATTCACAGCTACTTTTTTTTCTAGTCGCAGCAATCTGCGAATACTTTGAGCTCTGACCGACCACCAACAACAAAAGAAAAGAATTGTGAGGTTAAACTCTCGCGAATGTTTTGGTCGCGCGAATGTGGATTGCATTTCACATCTGTGGAATGTGAATAAAATTTGACAGTTCGCAAGAAGTATTCGCCTATTCCCGGAAAAATCTGTGAATTGTTAATTTCTTCGTAGAAACTAATCAAAATTGAACGTTTTACCTATTAATCGATAGATAAATTAAGGTCTGTTCTTTTGGAATAGTAAAGTTCTCAATTATGTGCCTTTAAATGTACTAAAAGTGGTTTGTTCGCAGTTCGCCCATTCGCCGGTAGCTGAGCTGTGTATGGACCTTAAAGTCAAATTCAGCTTCATAATTGTCCACCTTCATTCGGACTCTATAGATTCATTCCTGTGATAAACATATATAAAAAGCTTGATAAACTACTACAATTTGGTGACTAAATCCTTGGAGATTTCTTTGGTCCATGGGGTCTCAGGATTCTCAACTGGGTTGATAACCGTAGAAGTCCGGGAACAGTTCTGACTTTTTCTCTCACATCCTCGATTTTTTATGGAGAACTTTTTTTCCCATAATTGAGGACGTTGTAGATTACTAATTACACTTACCAATAGATAGCCAATAATGGCAATTACTTTTGGCACAATGGACCGACTGTTGGTGACAAGCAAGTCACAGGGCACCCATCGACCTAACCTATTGGTAAGGTCTTTACGAGACATGCTGGTAGCCAAATTTAAACATTCTCTTGGAATACGCGTTGTCCCTACTTTATTCCTACCATACACTTCAGGCCGTCCAAAGACGTTAAATTATACATACGTGTTTCCTTATTTTATACTAAATCCAAATGCTCAATCGGTTTGAAATCTAGTGACTGAGCTGTCCAGACCAAAACCCGCAATTTCTGATTAGCAAACTAGTCCATCGTATTTTAAGACTTACATACATATGACATTATCATGTTGGGAGAATCCTATTACCAAATAATTTTCAATTGGATGGCCTCAAAGTTGTTTCCAAAAATAGAAATGACTATATAGTTGCACGTTACATGAAAGTAACATACTCGTAAGTAATAATAACACACCTTCACTCATTTTCATCTCTTGTTCTTACTTCGTCTTCAGAGTCCTCTTCACGCTTCAGCTTGAGCTTTGCCATTGCGTTTTGGTAATTAAACTGTGGCAACCAGAGTTACAGATGGAGAAATTGAAAAAAAAAGTCTACGAAAATTCACCCTGAGTCAAAAAAAGGATCGTTCTAACTTACTTATGTTTAAAGGATAATGGCAATTACTGACCCATAGCGAATAGAAGTGGTTCCAAATCGATTGTATCAGATATATGCGATAGACTGAAAGCATATACATATGTATTTCAATTTCTATAGGCTTTTTATATTTTGTAAAAATTTAAATTTAATTTGAAATGATTAATAAGAAATTTAAATTCGGCGCACGTGCAATCTATCATACATGCAAGGTTGTGTGGGAATCAGTTTCGCTTTTTATACGCACGCCTCTGGTGAGAATAAATAGTATGTAGAATAATCTAAAATATTTTTTTTTTTAATTCTCGTAGACTAAGCTAATTACAGCGTATATAGTGCTGTGCAATCAAAGTTGGTCAAGCCCGTTTTGACATTTTAGAGCTGCAATTCTTGGAAAATTGAAATAGCAGAAATGTTGAATGTGCATCAATAGAATGTGGCATGGAATTTGAGAAAAAATTCGAGAAACTGGGAGCACCGGTAAAAAAAACGCTCTAGGAGGCCATGAAAAATAAACGCCGATTGAAGATCGCTTTTTAGTATTCTAAAACCGTCGGCACCGATTTAAAATCATCTGATATTAGAAACGATCTTCAGCGAGCAACAAGAAAAAAAAAAATGCCGGTAAGTTTAGTGAGAAGAAGACTGGTTAAAGCTGGACTGAGTCAAAATCCCGAAAAAAAATCCCGGAAACTAAATCCCGAAAAATAATATAAAATTAAAAATTTGTTAAATGTTCAAATATATATATATTATATCCACATTGCATAAACAGTAGAATATGTATATATGCAACCCCCCTGCTTGGGGTCACTTTAGGATTTCGAGTGGGTGTGAGGTGTTCACTTTAATTTTCGGGAATTTGGCCTTTCGGGATTGTGGATTTTCAGAATTTTGGGTTTTCGGGATTATGTTTTTCGGGATTCTGTCCGACTCCCGGACTGATACATTTAAACCAGAACAGAAGCCAGATTTTCCACTATGAGTCAATCAAAAACCTTTACTGTGGGCTAAAGATCACGCATATTGGACTCGAGGCATGTGGCTCAACCTCCAATGAGTAAGTTTAAGCTCCATGTCGGAGATGGAAGAATCCTCGTACGTAGAACCAAGAGAGAGATTCAGCGATGCATGTCTCCGAAGGATGCCCCCGAAAGCTGAAGGTGTAATAGTCCGGGGATGTTTTTCTAGAAAAGAAAGAGGTGGAATGTGCTTTCTGGAGTCAAAAGAAACATCAGCAGTTTACCTGCAGGTTCTACAAAACAAATTAGAGCCCCTCTTACTAGACCTTTGCAGCGAAACTTGCAGATTTATTTTTTAACAGGATAATGCTCCATGCCATATCGTTAAAAAAGGAAGTAACAACTTATTTGTACTTTTAAATTAAAGGTTATACAAATTAGTTATATTTATTATATCTATATTTATAAAAAAAAAATTATCTGTCTTAGGGTGAAAAAATTCTTCGAAGAAAAAATATCGATGTGTTAGATTGGCATCATTACAAGCCCAGACATAAAACCGATTGAAAATATCTGGTAATGAAACTTAGAGTAGCAAGGAAGGGCTTAGAATCAATCAGTGAAGTTCGGTTCGGTGATAGATTGGAAAGTGATAGCTCTATAATTGCCAACAAGTTTAATTCTTACTTTATAGAAAGTGTAAACGCTATCAGTAATTCCATAGCGACAAATAATACCTCTTCGATTTTTAATTTAACGGAACATCAAACGATATTTAAGTTTAGACAAATAGATTTGAGTGAACTACGGTTAATATGCAAAAAGATTAACAATAAAAATGCGTTACATCTAAATATAAAAATTATTTTGAATTGTTTTGATATTATTGGTCCAATAATACTTCAAATCGTAAACGAGTCATTTAATCGTGGTGAATTTCTTAGAAACTTAAAAGAATCGATAGTTGTTCCAATACCCAAGGAGTCCGGTACAAAAATGTGTGACAAATTTAGGCCCATTAACATGATGCCTATTCTAGAGAAAATAGTGGAAAAGTGTGCTCATCAACAATTTTATAAATATGTGTGTGATAATAAATTATTGATCGACAACCAATCGGGCTTTCGTCATGATCACTCCTGTGAAACATCCCTAAATTGGTTAGTGATAACCTTTAAAGAACAAAGACACAGTGGTAACAAAATTATAGCATTATTTTTAGATTTTCAGAGAGCATTGGAAACAATTGATAGAGATATATTAATACAAAAGCTGTCAAAATATGGTGTCAAAGATAACGAGCTTATGTGGTTTAAGTCTTATTTGTTTGATCGTACTCAAAAAACTAGTGTAAACTGTGCAATGTCTAGTGCCAAAAATACATGTTTCGGTGTACCGCAAGGAACTATACTCGGTCCCTTATTATTTTTAATTTACATAAATGATATCTGTAAAGTGTTAAGAAACAGTCAAATATCCCTGTTCGCTGATGATGCCTTAATGTTTGTAAGTGGTAAAGCTTTAAATGGCCTTAAAGAGCATATTGAGAATGACTTAAAAAACCTTAGTGTATAGCTGCAATAAAACAAAGATAATTTTGTAGAAAAAGGAAATAAAAACTTAAAAGCTACAGCAGTACAATCAGAAATAAGTCGTATATATATTTCGATTTTAAATGTTGCTATTTTAAGAAATGTTATCAAAGAAGATATGCATCCATTCTTAATGATCCAAAGAATTAGCGAAAAGCATTTAATCAGTGTGATTTGATTGTATATTCGTCAAATCTGTACAGATTCTAGCGATTCTTTTTTCAATCAACACAGAATCTGCTTGAAATCAGAGAACAATGTAAAAGCATCCGACTCACAATTGAATATGATCTTCCGTATATCTCTTAACTTGTTTTCATTAAATTAAGCAAAGGGGTTTTCTACAAAAAAAAAGATAATTATATGACATGTACGAGTATCTCTCTCCTAAATATGAGTATCTTCTCTCTAAGAATATAAATGTGAAAGTTTGGATGTTTGTTACTCAATCACGTCTTAACAGCTGAACGTATTTGGACGAAACTTGGTGGATAGATAGTCCATGACCTGGTTTAGCACACAGGCTTTTTATCCCAGAAAAATGCATAATTCCTTAGGGAACAACCATTATAGTCCGAAATGCGAAAGTTTGGATATTTGTTGTTTATCACGTAGATCTGCGAAGGCTTGAACAGACAGAACATCAGGCATCTTACAGATCTTCTATTTTACAGACAATCGATGTTGCGGTTATTTAAGAAACTGACGCCGCATCTGAAAATTCCAGAATAGGTCTAGAATACCTAGTTATACAGCAATTTGTGTAATATATAACCAAACATATGGATCTGCCACGTAAGTAAAAAGGATATTGCAATTGCCAATCCAACACAGCTCTGCTGATGATATTTTCTCTATTACTACTGACCGTAGCTGGTATACATATCACAACTTTTAGAAACTACCAAATAAACCTTGGCCACAGCATGTATTACCGATATTTCTCCACACTTCAGTATAATAGCGGCGACTTTAACAGTCATCATACCTCTTGGAGATATGCAACATCAGACCCAAATGGCCTCAAACTGTCCGACTAGGCTAAAGGTGTTGACACCTTCGACGCCAAGGATGCCACCACTTTTCAATCCAGACGGTGGCAAAGGGGCTTCAATTCTTATTTGACATTCGTAAGCACCAACAGCGACAAAATGTTTCTCCAAACTAGCTGTAAGATTCTTTTAAACTTCCCACATAGTCAACACCGGCCTACAGTTATCGAAATCGGCACTCAAATCCCTGTCATCAAATTCATAGCGCAGCCTAGATGAAATATCAACAAGGCTTCTTGGAATAACTTCAGGAGCGAAATCGATGCAAATACATAAAAAGTTGATCCAGCCAGTAGCGCGAAACTATAGATGTGTAGTAGGCATTGCTCTTTCTACGGCGATGAAGCACGCACCGAGAGGTTTCAGTAAACTATACATACCTGGATAAGCGATAGCCTCTACAAGGAGTTCGAGACAAACGGGTATCCCGAAACTATAGACGAGTTGCTTAAGTCTCTTGATAAAGCACGCAGTGGTAAATAACAAAACGCCATATAAAACGTTAACTTTGTCTACTCCAGCCGCAACGCATGGAGCTAGCTCCGAAAACAGCACACCAGTAGCAGTACTGAAACCCACAACCTATCCAGATAAAACAGCTGCTAGGATTGTCAAACTATTTAAGGCCCCTTTAGATGAAATAGAAATTAAGACCATTAAGCAAAACATTCGGTCATTAAAAAGTTAGTCACAGGAACTGGCAGAATTTGCAAGAACGGTCAGTCCCGAGGACGTCGAGGCTGCACTTTTCAAGGTAGAGGTAGGCAACGCAGCAAGACCAGATGACATATTTCTAGAGTTTCTACTACATAACGTCGCAAACTTCAAGAATAGCCTAGCCTGGTTCTACTCAAACGTACTTGAAACGGAGCACATCCAACAAAACTCAAGAAATCTAAAGTAGTGATCCTGCTTAAACCTGTAAAGTCCAAAGCATCGCCCTATCGCACTAGTTAGCATCCTGTAAAAACTGTTTGAGAGAATAATATATAATAGAACTGAACCAGCTATCAGCGCAATTGTATCGAACAGACAGGCAGGCTTCAGACCCGGCCGAAGATGTACAGATTAAGTACTAGCGCTGACGGCTCACATCGAGACCGGCTACCAGGCCAAACTTAAAACGTCCTTCTCGTCCCTAACAAAATATATATACGTTTCTATTTTCAACAACTCATTCATACATTGTACAAAACTTCGCCCACTTTTTCGGGTCGCTTTCTTCTCTAATTGTGGATACCTCAACAGTATCCTCGAATTTCTGTTATAGGTAATTATACGCCCACTTTCTTAAACTCTTAAAAATTACGGATAAATCCCCTGAGAAGAATGGGTTCATGACATTTGGATTTGTCATTTGACATTTGAATGGTGTCATGGCATTTAAAAAAAAAAAATCGCTTAGAAGATGAGTAATTAGATATTATCTGATTCGTTCCAGATGGATTGTAACTCTTATGTATGTTTTATTTTTAACTAATGTTTATTGAAATAGAGAAATACCGGAGCAATCTCAGAATATTTAAATGTTTTCGATTTGTGTTGAATATTAATGATGTCCCAATTTCGGAACTCTGTTCCGAGATGTTCCAATTCAAGATAAATCTTAGTGCGAGATTTCGAATTCTGGGATTTTAGTGCATCGGGACTGATGTTCCGGGACTATGTATCGCTCCCGTTGAACCCACCTAACGGCTTTGTCAGTTCTGTGATCAGCAGAGCTCTCGCAAATAAATAAACCGATTAGTAGTTTTGATTTAATATAGAACCAAATACATAATCCATTAATTATGCAGCTGTGTGGAAATTTTAGTTTTTGTATACCTATCCTTTGATCTTTTGGGCTTTGTGTTTACAATTTCTAGAATACACCAAACAATAACTTAATGTTTACCTTAACAAAAACAAGGAGTTGTATATGGTTTCATGTAATTCGCTCTAACAAAGGACTATTGAATTTTAATTTTAAATTCTATCCTGCATCTGATGATTTTTGTGAAAAGCGGGTAATAATTAATAAAATGATTCAATACATTCTGTACTCTGTTCTGTTGAACAAAAGGAACCCCCTTCATTTCATATGCAACCTGTGTCCAATTTATGTAAATGGCATCTATCTTTCATTTTATTTTTCTACTTTTCTGTTGAGTTTTTTTGCCGTAAAATACAAAACAAAGTAATCAGAGCCAACTCGCTGAAACCAATTCAATCCAGTTCGACGGCCGAAATTGGTTGACTGCATTCGATTGCCTATTCAAACACTGACATTAATCTCACAAACAAAGTTTCATAGGGAAGGCACCACAACATTGTGGCAAATATGTAGTTCAAGTGATACCACCCAGAATATGCAAAAAAAAAAAAAATTTCAAATTAATTTGTTTTTGCTTATTTTGTATTCAAATGTTTTCAGGGCATATACAGTTCAGTAAAATTACTAAAAAATTCTCAAAATTTCCCAAAAATCTCAGTGATTGAACAATTAAGCAAAAAATATAAATAAATTCAATTTTCTTATAAACTACAGAAGTAAATCAGAGAACAATAAGTTAGCAAAGGTGTTTTTTTTTTACCTAATCTGAATTCAAAATTTTCAAATTTGAAAGGAAAAATGTTTTTATTTGTAGTAGCCATTTTTAGTTCGAAAATTTTGACCTCAGATTTAGATCAATGACCTCAGAAACATATATCTGTACGTCAACTATTATTATTAAAGTTTTGACCAAATTTGAATTTACTAACTTCGAAAACCCTTTCACTACATTTTCCATTGATTCGCTTCGCAAAAGTTGTCATTTTTAATTATGAAATTCTGACTTCCGATTTGATTCTAGCAACCTATAAAACCAGCAACCTTTATTCATCTAATGTCCCTCGATGTACTTCCATAGTTTTTAGTAACCCTGTGTGTTGGCGAGGTCATGACTTCATCCGCTCCTAATGTGTAAACATAGACGATGTTAGATTTGTGCCAGCTAAAATTTACTCATTCGTATGCAATGGTTATTAAGAATGAGTTAACAAAACATACTTGTACCTAATTCCCTGGTGGCGTGAGCACTAGAATAGTGCAGAGCAATGAAAAAACTGGAGGCTAAACCAGTCTTAACCTGCTCGTGGCAAGGCTCACAGTAAGCAGTGCCTATTTGCATAATGCGGATGTTGACTTCTCCGCTACGAATAAACCACATAAAACAAAAAAAAAGGAAACAAAAAAGACTTCGGCCCTCTGAAGAAACGCCTCACAATGTCTTGGAAAGTGGACTTCCCTGCGCTGCTGAAACGGGCTTAGCTGTTGCTCCAAACCTGGCACTAGCTATGCTGGCAGTTCTGAGGAGAGCTGCGTCCCCAAAGATGTTGAACATCCGCCGGATAAGACACTGGATGAGTTAATCACTCAGTTAAAATAAGTACTTAAAAACAAACACGAATCCAATGAGGAAAAATTATTGCAATTGGCGATACTTCGAAAATTTTTACCTGACCTCCTTCCGAAGAAACGAATTTTCTCGAAAGGTATTTGTTGGAGGTCAGATCCGAATGTAGTTCTGAATTCAGAAAACAAACACGAACACATTGCAGGTCAAGTCAGAATGCAGTGGGTTGAAGCTCGCGATCAACTTTCACCAAATGCTAAGGACCATCCCGGTTCTACACCCTCTTGTCGAGATGGTGGCTGGCGCGAGGGGCATATTAGAAAGATTGTTTGCTCAGATCAAAGATCGAAAGAGCAATACAAAATTGCTATCTCCACATTGAAAGATGGTTGACCAGGAGCGCCAAAGGTAATGAACTTATGTGGTTTAAGTCTTATTTGTTGGATCGTACTCAAAAAACTAGTGTAAACTGTGCAATGTCTAGTGCCAAAAATACATGACTCGGTGTACCACAAGGAACGATTCTCGGTTCCTTATTATTTTTAATTTACATAAATGATATCTGTAAATTGTTAAGAAACAGTCAAATGTCCCTGTTCGCTGACGATACCTTAATGTTTGTAAGTGGTAAAGCTTTGAATGACCTTAAAGAACATATTGAGAATGACTTAAAAACCTTTGTGCACGGCTGCAACAAAACAAACTAAAAATTAACGTAAACAAAACTAAAAGTATGGTTATAAATAGTGATGTATTAATTTAAAAATATATAATGGTACACTTTGAGTTCTGCTCTACTATATAGTTTATGGGGAATAATGAACACGTAGATCAACTGCTCAACTATCTTGTTTGAAATGGGTAAACATCACGTAGCGTATCATCTTTAATGTGCTAACATTTGTATTTAAGATGAAATTCAGCATGGTGCCACAATATTTGACTACAAATTTAATATCATATATATACAAAGGACGCTCAACCATATAATTTAAGAAAGTTTTATAGGGAAATATGCTCTTATATCGTGGCTTAAAATTATCTAACGAATTACCTAATGAAATAAAGAATGAAACTGTTTAAGGAAGATTTAAAAATTTGTTAATATCACACATACGAAATACAGTAACTTAAAAGTAAAATTAAATATTGTTATATAAATTAAGATAAACCAAATGAATAGTAACTAATACCAAATAAATAAAATACATATATACATCTGAAGAAACATAGTTTGTTTGACTGTTTGTTAGAGATGATCTCATAATTACTGGACCAATTTTAAAGAAACCCAGAAGTATCAAAGGCTACATGCCGTTATATACTTTTGACTGTGGCATTTGTTATTCCAACCTTACCGGATGTCATATCATTTGAAAAGGCTTCACGCGCTGAATACGACTATGTAATATAGTATACAGGGTTATTCATTTTGAGCTTTAGGATTTTAATTTAAAATACAATAAAAATAATTCAAAATTTCAAATAATTTTTTGCACTGTTTTAAGTTTTGGACTGAATACAACATCCGTTAAGTGACCGTCATGGCAGTTTTTGCAAAGTTCGATTCTTGTAAGGTAATTTTCCATGTCTTTTCCATAAATTCACGAAACTTGGTTTTTAAGTGCTCCAAAGTTTGGGACATAGAGATGATCTTTAGCATAGACATGATCTTTAGCATAGCTCCACAAAAGGAAATCAAACGGGGTCAGACCACACAATCTTGGTGGATAGTTTATGTCGCCAAAATTCAAAACTAAAGGGCCGGGGTAATTTTCGTGCAATAGAGCCAAATTTGCTGTATTGTGTGTCACGTAGCCCCGTTCTTTTGGAACCACATGTCGCTCACATCGAAGTCTTTAATCTCAAACCAACAAAAGTTGGTTATCATTTGACCATAGCGCAAAGACCTTACCGTGACAGTGGCGCCTTCGTCGTGTTCCCCCCGCCAGTCTACAGTGAGATATAATGGCTTCTCACTGATCACATTTGGATTCTCAGAACCCTAAATTGTGCAGTTTTGTTTCCTTACAAAGCCGCCGAGCAAGAAGGTTAAACAATCGATTTTGTAGAATGGCAACGCAAAAATTAACTACGTGGCACTATGAATGACAGATGGATTTGATAGATGCAATATGGCAGGGATATGAACAATCGATACGTAATTCCATTCAGAAGCTATAGAATTTGAAAGGATCTAACTCAAAGTAATACTCTTTTCGCTTCTCTAATTAATTTTTCTTTGCCTTACCTTCACCTATAAATTCTGGCATTTTGATCGGATAATGTTGGTAAATAAAAATATTTGTACTTTATTTGCTAGTTAGAATTAGCAAAACCTTTTCCTTAAACCAAATGCTATATACCAATTGTTGACTGAACTAGCCCTTTTCACCCCGAAATGTTAAGTTACTATTATAGACTCATCTATCGTAAATGGCATCAATCTCGCCTTCACTTGCAAAGCAAAATACTTGAGTCTTATTTTGGATAGAAAACCAAACTGGAAAAGGAAATTTACTAGAACGCGTTAGGAGACTGGCTGTGCACCCCGTACCATACTCTGACTGCATGTGTGCATTGTCAGGCCCATATAAATGTATGGCGTGGTCATATTGATAATGGCATGGCAAGCTCGATTTGAGTACCTATTTTCGCCTCCCAGATAACTGTAGCGTACTTTAGGGCAACACAATAGCGATTAAGGAAGTCCTCTCCTGACTGAGATGTAAGTAGTATCTAATCAAGATATTCTCATTTTACGGACAGCCAAGAGGCAATAAAGTCCTTGGTATCATGCTCACTTACTTTAAAGGCCGCCCAATATTATCACTCGCCTCCCACGGAGATGGCGTAGCAATTCAAAATCCACTTATGCAATGCTGGGTGCCAGAAAAGCCACCATCCTCAGAAAGGTCATATTTATGGATGCCTCTCGCTACATGAAAACACATGGGGGACTCATGACTTATCGGGTCTCTAGACAGATATTACTTAAGCTAGGTGAAAAATGTTCTAATTCGTTCTGTCCCATAGAACTACACGCTTAAAGGCTGGGCTTCTTTTCAAATGATTTCTACAGAAGCTGAAGCGACGAGAAGGAGGCGGAAACACTCCATTTCCTTTGAATCAGTCCAGCCCTGTCCAAAAGAAGACTGCTCCATCTGGGAGTTCATGTGATTTACTTAGGCCTTTGTCGATCTTTTTTTATCTGACTGTGTCCGTATACAGTACACAGGTGCAGACAGCCGCCCTAATCTACTCTAACCTAGAAAATCGCAGAAAAAAACTGCAAAGTCGGTTCTGTGGAATATAATGTACGATGGTGTATTGAGACTACGAATCCCTTATTGAGTACAAATCATAGGCTTTGCCGACAACATAGCTATAGTGGTTACGGCGAAAAACTTAGACGAGCTGGAGTTAAATGCTAACGAGACCATCGCATCTGTCACACAAAGGCTAGAGCCAAAGAGTTTAGCTTTGGCAGAACACAAACCAGAGGCAGTGCTTACTAGTAGCCGCAGAATAAGAGAGACCATCAATGTCAAGGTGGGGAATCATACAATAATCTCCAAAACATGTATTCGGCGTTTACAAAAAAAAAAAAACTGCAAAGTCCTACATACCTACGCGGTATCAGATGCTTTCCAAGGGCGTTTCTACCATTGCGGTTGACTAGTTATTTGCTTGTTTAGTATTTTTCAAAAGTTAGATAAAAACATTCACATTTTTAAAACAGATGCAATGATATCTTTCTACTCGTATATAGAGGATATTTCCGCGATTTTTATGAAATTTGTTTACGAAACTGTTGTTATAAGTTTTTCTTAGCAGAAAGTAAAATTTGTAACCGAAGTTCACGGAATGTGTTGAGATATTCAAAATAAGCCTTCACACCGTAAATAGCTCTGAAAAAGCAACATATGATGTTTTTTTTTTAGAAAAGGCTCCAAAAAAAGGGGCGTAGCCATGTTTAATGTATGGATGAAATGTTGAGAAAGTCAACGTCTATAGTACATATTTTACCAGACAATTTTTTTCAGTTTCTAGCAAGAATATTAAGAAAACTCCCATTTTTTTAAAAATTGGGCGTGTCTATTGGCCGATTTCAAAAACGTTTACACCTGTACTACTTCGGATTCTTGAAAGCTTATATACAAAATATCGTGTTTTGTTTTTAGCTCAAAATTTAAGAGTCACAGAGTGGGGACATACGGATGGACGGACGGATATTGCTAGATCGACATAACTTTTGATGCTGATCGCAAATATATGTATATACTTTGGGGGTCTACCGTATATATATTCCGTCGTTTTGAAATTCTGACTTTGGATTTGATTCCAGCGACCTAAAAAAAACGTCTGTTCCTTAATATCCGTTGATTTGGTTGGTTGGTTGGTTTAAGAGGGTGAGCTTATGCTCTTCACTTAGGCCTCCATTGGGCCCGATGTGTCCCCGTCATCTATGTAAATGTAGGGAATAGTACTGTGCTTTGGGAATTATGTGTTGAGAGGATTTAGGTCTTGGGATCATAGGTAGCAAACTATATCGTATAGTGATCGGGGAATCATAGTGTTCGTCTAGCGAACTCCAATATATCCCCGATTCCTTTCTTACTGAGGTGTGAAATATCCGGAATCCTTGGAGATCCCAGAATTTTCAGTCTTAGCCTCGCTGTAGCAGGGCAGGGGCAGAGAAAGTGTTCTATATCTTCCTCCTCCTCCTCACAGTTGGCACAGATGGTTGTATCAGCTATTCCAAGTCTGAACGAATGTTTGTTGAGATTGATGTGCCCTGTTAAAAGTCCCACCATCAATCTCAATTGTATTCTGCTTGAGTTAAGAGCTCTTTTTGCTGTGTTGTTAGCCACTAGCCACTTTGCACGTGACTAGATTCGTCCAGTAGTTATTGAACTCCTGTCGTATCTTTTCATTGATTATTGTTTTAATAGTTGTCAGAGGGACCCCTATTGTATTATCCGGGTTCAGTTCTGTATTGCCTGCTCCTTTCCTTGCTAGTTCGTCTGTCTTTTCGTTACCCGGTACACCTTCGTGCCCCGGTACCCAAGTGAGACGGACTCTACTGCGTCAGGCAAGTAAGTTCAATTTAGTTTTGCACTCCCTTACTAGTCGTGATTTCGACATGGGGTTTATAATCGCGCTAATTGCTGCTTTGCTGTCCGAGCAGATGTCGATTTGCCTCCATTCGCTGGTGTCTTCTGCGAGTATTTCGATTGCCTTCATAATTGCATAGACTTCTGCTTGGAACACCGATACAAATGGTTCTAGGTGAATAGCAAGTTCAATCGGTGGGTTAGCACTAAAGATGCCAGCCCCTGATTCCCCTGATACGTTAGACCCGTATATACCGATATCCCATTGGAGTTTCTTATCGTTCATTCATACGTCCAATATTCTCTTGCGGGGAAAATTGTTTCGAAGTTGTTGGAGAACGTACACGATTTTCCAACAACATCACTGGAGCAATCGATGAGTGGTGTCATTACTCTTATTATTTCGGTGATTTTTCGATGTCCCGTATTTGCACCACCGATGAAATGGTCGATAGTTCTAAGCCATGAGGCTGAAATGCCGGCAATCTTCTTCGCTTCGGGGTGCACTGGTAGAATGTTTAGTATCGCTTCCATGGCCGCGGTTGGTGTTAAGGATTATGCTCCTGTAATACCCAGGCAGACCATACGTTGCACCTTAGTTAGCAAGTCTCTTGCATGCTTTTTGCTCATCACTGGCCACCATACAACTACACCGTAGAAGATGATAGGTTTTATTACGCATACGTATATCCACTGGACCTGTTTCGGTTTCAAGCCCCATGATTTCCCGATGGCCCTCCTGCATATCCAATATGCTCTCTTGGTTTTGGTGACTCTTTCTTCCAGGTTCTTTCTCCAGGTCAGTTTCCTGTCCAATATAATGCCCAGATACTTGACGCTGTCGAGGAATTGTAGTGATACTCCTCCAAGTTGTGGAATGTGAAAGTCACTAGTTTTGGTGTTCTTTGTAAAGAGAACCATTTCCGTTTTATTTGGATTTATTTCTAATCCACTCTCCTCCGCCCATTCTTTTATGATTCGAAGGGTGTTTTGCATGAGCTCTCCTATGATGTTCAGGTGCTTACCTCTTATCAGAACGGCTAGGTCATCTGCGTACGCTACATATTTCGCACAGGCTCCATCCAGTGCTTTTAAAAGGTTGTCCATTGTGAGCACCCACAGAAAAGGAGATATTATCCCCCCCTGTGGTGTTCCCGTACGGACTGTTCCCCTTCTTGTCTAGCTAATTGTTTTTATTATTTATTTATTTATTTATCTACGGAGTTGATCTCTTACAGATTTTACAAAATTTTACATATCTGGTAATATTTATTTATAAATAAAGTACATAATGTATGTATTACAGATAAAACTTTATTAAATTACAGCAATTCAAATTGAAGCAAACTTCTAATTGCAGTTCTACTACGATTAAAGTCAACTATGTTGCTAACTAGATTATTTAAGTGTGTAGATCTAGCAATAGGCTCATTTAAACGATAATTATATCTATGAGTATAAGTGTATAAAAACTGAGACTCCCTTAGGGTTCTTATCGAAGCATACATATGGAGCAATTCTAATATCTCCGTACATTTCACTTTATAGACAAAAACATCCTGTACAAACATTACTGCATGAATCTTACGTCTTCATTCTAATAAAGTTAGCCCTAATAAAGCACATCTGCTATTATATGAGGGCATAAAATCCCATCTAAGTTTGGATATTATGAATCTAGTGAAGCGTTTCTGTATTCTCTCAACTCTGTTTATAGAAACTCCATAGTAGGGATTCCATATTATAGAGCAATACTCAATGAGCGGTCGAACTATAGAAACAAAAAGGGTTTTTAATGTGTATGGATCACTAAATTCTTTAGTGTTACGTTTGATAAAACCCACCATTGCGTTCGATTTGGCTATGACATAATCGATATGCGCATTAAAAGTAAGTTTAGTGTCGAAAATTACACCGAGATCATTTATTTCATATACAGCTTCTAATCGGCTACCCTTGATAAAATAAGACATATTGACAGGGAAAAAACGCCGATATGCCGAAAAGACCTTACATTTAGAAATGTTCAAAGTTAATTTGTTACGCTCACATCAGCTATCGATTTTATCCAAATCGCTTTGTAGCCTAAAACAGTCATTTACACTTTTTATTTTCAAAAACAATTTTAGGTCATCTGCATAAAGCAAGCACCTAGAATGCTTAATGACTTTAGATACATCATTTATAAAAAGAATAAAAAATATTTGCCCAAGATGGCTACCTTGTGGTACACCTGAGTAAGCATTGATAGGATTGGAAGTACAACTGTCAATTTTAACAATTTGTTTTCTATTTAATAGGTAATTGGAAACCCATTATAAAAAACTTGAATGAAAGCCGATCTTATTAAGTTTAAACAGCAATAGCTTATGATCAACAGTATCGAAGGCTTTTGCAATGTCTGTATATATAATATCAACTTGCAAACCTTCTTCAAATGACTGAGAAATATAATTTAAAAACACTATTAAATTTGTTGATGTAGATCGCCCGCTAACAAAGCCGTGTTATCAAAAATAATTTTATCTTTCACCAAACTTTCGAATAAATTGAGTATGACTGAAATTTTGGATATTCCTCTGTAATTATTTACTAATTGCTTCCTTCCAGACTTATGGATAGGAATTATGTAAGACCATTTCCACATTTCAATAAAATCTCCTGCAGCCAACGATAAGTTAAATAAAATCGTTAGTGGTTTACAAAGGGAATTTTTACAGAACTTTAAGACAGGAGGGGGAATGCCGTCAGGACCAGAACTAGTGTCTGCCTTTAGTTTATTAAGGCCATTTTGGGCATCAAGTTCAGAAAGCTGTGAAAATCCAATATTTATGGAGGATTCACTTACGGAATGTTCAATGTGTTTAGAACAATTATCAGGTCTTCTATAAACAGTTTGGAAAAATTCCGCAAACAGATTACATATTCCTTGTGAATCATTGGCGGTAAGGCCATTTAATTCCATATTTACAGGAAAACCATTCGTTTTCCTTTTTGTATTCACAAACTGCCAGAAATGTTTTGAGTTATTTTTTTAAATAAGACTCAGAATTCAATACATATTGTTTGTACAGGAATGCATTTAAGAATTCGTATTCCTTACGCAATCTCCGGAAATATTCACGGTCGCATTCATTATTAGTTAATTTATATAACTTAAATGCTTTATTTTTAACATTCTTAAGATTGGAAAGGCGTTTATTATGCCACGGTAGCTTCCTAGCAACCTTCTTGCTAGATCTAGGAACATGTAAGGAAAATGCTTCGAACAATTTATAAACAAAATTTTTATAAACACTTTCAAGACTAGTGCTCGCCAAAACTAACTCCCAATTAGCATTATTATTATTATCATTTATAAATGTTAAATTGGGACAATTTATCTTGAGAAGGTGATTTTAAACAATAATTATAGAAGCATACTTTAAAGCAAACAGCAGTGTGAAAAATGGAAGTATTTAAAAGTGGTACAATTACTTCGCTAACATTATGAAATAGCTCATTACTAATAAAAATTAAATCCAAAATTCAGTTAATAGAATTACAAACATTATTGATTTGAAATAAATTTAATGCAAACAAAGAATCAATTACCAGAAATTCACATTCACTTTTTAAATTAAATGGCATTAATATTTGCTCCTCCTCAGAGTAGATCCATTGTATGTCACCAACATTAAAATCACCCAACACAACTGGGTATTGATTAGTTTTTAAATTGGACACAATGAGCTCAATATTTTGAATGTGAGTTACATAAACTGATAACATAGAATGAGGTGGTATATAGCTTACGATTATTTGGTTATTACCCGCCTGTAGAAGTTGATAACTTGGTGGTTCCTTGGACAGGATCTTCTTTAATCGCGCTGCTCCATTATTATGGCATATGTTGGTGCAGAAAGTTTTCCATGTCCGTTGATTTACTTCCACTGTGATCAGCTAAGTAATTAAAGGACAAGCAAATCATCCGGGAGTAAATCATTTTCCAATCAGCAAAACCTAACTTTTGGACCGGGAGAAAATAAAAAACAACAGAAAATAAAAGATGAGCTGAAAAAAATGTGTCTTGCAAAAATTAATTATTTGATCAGCAGAAAGCAATGCGAGTTATTTTTATCTTTAGAAAAAGAAAACGAAAAGAGACAGTTATTAAAAAAAAAAAAAACTTGATCGATTGCAAATTTTAGCAAATAAGGGCCAAGCCAATTCAAAATATTTTTTTTTTGTGTTCCTTGAATCTCCCGGTCAGTGATAACACACCCACCCTTTTTCGTATATGTACCAGTAATATTCAGATTGATCAAAATATAGATATCGGAAATGCTCCTACATATATAGGAGAAAGTATCACCCTTTTCTTCGCCATCACAAGGACATCAACAATTTAAATGCCACTGAGATGTCGGCAGAACAAAGAGCACAGAATCAGTAGCGGGTGAACATTTGAAAAGGGTTGTGGTGTGCCCAAAACAAAGCAAGTGCAAATATTTAAAAGGCTTTTGGGAACAACGCACGATGAACAGTACACTTACAAAAAACAAAAATTCGCAAAAAATCGGCCGAGTTAAACCGCATAAATTGTGCAGCGTCCGCACCAGATGACAATGTTGTTTTAATTTAATCTTATTTCCACTTCTGTTTTTTTTTTTTTTTTTTGTCGGGTTTTTTTTTTATTCATTTAATTGTTGTTGTGTGCAAGGGAGCACGTTGTTTTGCTCACCCCCATTGTACTAGTTTGGCAGCCTTTCTTTGTTTGAATGCAAATTCATTCACAACTGAATTTGCGTCCCTGAAAACGGCTTACAGCCAGTAGGTATGAAGTGCCGCGTGGGTTATCAAATTGGTTTCAGAGTTTCAGTTTTCGAGGTGGATTAAAAGAATTTCCTGTGGTAGTTTTCGGCCTAATTTTCCTGTTCAGTTAGTTGTGCTCGTGGCAAAGAAAAAATACATCCAGTTAGAATGGGTTCATCTAAAGCGATTTTTAATTAGAATCCTGACAGTTGATTGCGTCACAAAGGGACATTAAAATAGCAGCGGTATCACAGTGATTCTAAATAATATTTGGATCTTGGGACGAATTTTAACATTCAAAGCAGCATTTTAAAGGCAGCTTTTGTTTGGGTGTGGTACCTATGTACATACAAACTACCTTGTTGTCCAAGTTTTTCTCCCGCAACTATTATGAACAATTTGCTTTTAGCAAAAGGGATGAGAGTTATTGAATTTCGTGCACATTTGTTGATTTTTCGAAAAGAATAATTTAACATTTCAGCGTCGCCTCCCATGCTGCCAAATTGCCAAAGGCGAAGCTGAAGCGCAAGCTGAAATACTCAACAAGTCAAAGACACAGACACAATAATGAAGCCGAGTCTAAAGCTGAATTGACTTCTATTATTGTTGTGCGCCTCACACTTCATGCAAAGTAAATAGAGTGCACGACTTGGTCGCACACTAATCTAGGATTTTAAGTAAAAAAAACGTTAAAATTATTTTTTACTAGTATCTAAAAGGGCGAGAATCGATTTCCTGATAATTTTTAATCTCGAGATTTTGATCAATCATGGTATTTCTATACCAGATGCTGCAAAAAAGTATGTACAGGGTGGTTTTTATGTTCCAGGTCGATGCTTTTTGGCCGTGATTTTGGTTTGGTTGGCATTTGTCAGTGCGCATTTGACTGAAATGAAAAGCAATCGATAACAATATATTATGGAGTATCTAACGCCTCAACAACATGTTGAAGTTATTAAAACATAAATAATCGTTAAATTGTTAAAACACGAAGACATTAGCATAATTTTGTTGGTTTAAATCATGTGCCTAGGAAGTCAACGTATAAAGAATAACTTTGACACTCAGTATACACTGGCAGGTTAAGTGAAGTTCGGCCGAGTTCATAGCGTACGTACGAGATAAAGTATTGCTGCAGTGACAAAAGTCCGGGCACCTCAATTCGTCTCCTTGGACAAGAATTTCGGATGCCTCCGGCAAGATTGTTTAAAATAATCAAAAAAGATTTGCATTTGTACAACAACTAATGGAATATGACCATATCCGCCGCCAAGAGTGAAGTTATAAGGTTTTGCAGTTCCATATTGACGACCAAAATTTCTCACGGCCGCATAATGTCAAACAGGTGATATCGATTGGTCCCCTCGATCACTTTCCTTTGGGGCACTTGAAGAAAAAGATCTACGGCAACAAGCAAACCACAATCCCGACAACAACATTATTCAAGAAATTGGTGAAATAACACCCGAAATGTGCGAAAATGCTATGTAAAATATAGTTGAAAGAGCACGCATCTGTACCGCGCCCATTTGGCCCATATAATGATCCATACATAATCGTTATATACCAAATAATCGGTACATAAAATAACATTACGAGTATGGCCGAACGGCTAATAAACCGACGATCCATGAAATATGGAATGCATTAAATCAATGCCAAAGCTGGAAGTATTTGCAATTAATTTGCCTACTGCAGTACAAAGTACATGTATTTTTTACCTTTAATTTTATAACCCACTAAGTTTACAATAACTTTAGAAACACCGGTAAAACAAAATAAAGGACACAGCTTAGTCGCAAGTACAAGTACATACTCGTAGTACAGTAAAACCCGCTTAAGCGAAACGACAAAAAATTAAAAAAAAAATTTCACTTAAGCGGGTTTTTCAGTTAAGCGGACCTCGGATAGCTGAAAAAAAAATTTCAGTTAAGCGGATCTTGGATAAGTGAAAAATAAATTTCACTTAAGCGGATTTCAAATAACTGAAACAAATTTCAGTTAAGCAAACCTCGTATAACAAAACAAATTTTATAAAATCGATCTTAAATAGCTGAAAAACAACGTGTTGTAAACGTTTGCTAATTGCCTTTATAAGATAAGTTAGTTCATTTCATGTTAATAAAAATGTTGTTTATTAAAAAAGAAACAAGACCGAGTTATTAACAAATAAATATTTTATAATGAATTATGAAACGAAAAGACAAAACTATTGCACATAGATTCAAATTAACTAAAAATACTTCAACATACTTAAGCTATTCGTTAGAAGTTTTTGTCAAAAAGTCATAAATATGCTTTTGAGATAAAGACTTAAAATAATTGTTTGTAATATTATTTTCAAACTCATCGATGAGCATTTCAAGTTTGTTGTTCCCTTTAGAATATTTTTTTAGGACGCAAAGGGATTTAAAAGCCTCTTTTATCGTTGGTGTTTGTCTTTGCAAGTCCACATCTGTAATTTCTACATCCGAATTGTCTTCTGTTACATCTCTTATGTTGTTGGGTTCTATGAAGTGCAACCGTGCCTCATTTATTATTTTCTGGTCGGTCATGTCACCAAAGCAGGGTAGATCCTTATCTAAATCTACAAGAAAATTAATTTATTGTCTTAAAATATCAAATATGGGATCATCCTGATTTTCTCCTTGCTCGTCATCAACATCTTGATCTTCTGCTGGATTGTCATCATTAAAGGCAAAATCCGATTTCCGAAAACAATTTTTTATTATTGCAGGAGTCACCATCCACCAAGCCCTTTTTATCATCTTCGAAGCCATCATCAAATCTATTGATTTTGCAAAATCGTGTAAGGATTCTCCATTATCTAAATACAACAGTTGCCTCTTTGTGATGCACCTTCTAAAATGGGCCTTAAAACATCTGATTATTCCTTGATCCAAAGGTTGTATCAGTGAAGTAGTATTTGGGGGAAGATATTCAATTTTGATGTTTTCCAGCAAAACATTATCTTCAAGTTTATGACATGATGCATTGTCTACTAGAAGGAGAATCTTTTTCTTACTTGCTTTAAGTTTTAAGTCAAGTTCCAACATTATTTTGGTCCAAATTGATCCAGTCATCCACGCTTTCGAATTGGAAAAATATCTAATCGGTACATTTGAGTTCTTGAAACATCTGGGGTTGCGAGATTTACCTAGTGGGACCAAAAATTATGTATGTATTTTATAATGACCTTTGCTACTCTGTGTTCTGAAAAAAAAATTCAAAGCTTTTCTTGTTCCAATGTTACAAAATTGGGTAGCTTACTCCTCTATAGAACAAGATTAGCTCTGAAACTAGTGGTTGTCGAAAAAAGCGCAGCAAAAATTTTTAAAGAACCCCTTACCAATGCAAAAAATCATTTTGTCCATGCCTGTTGAATTACAAACAAAAAGGATTGTAATGCGGTCTTTTGTGAGTTTTAAAGCTGAAGGATTTTCGGAACGATTCACTAATGAACCCGTTGGTAGAGCTTTGTACATCAACCCGGACTCATCCGCATTGTAAACGTCATCTGGATTATATTCTTGAAGAATGACTGGCAGAACGTTTTCTAACCAATCATTGGCAGCACTTGTGTTGGTCGAATTCTTCTCTCGAAGGCATAACACTGGCAATAGAGTGGTCATATGGATGAAAATGCAACTTGATCGTAATGATGACATCAGAAGGACGGAAAAAATACTGCAAATCATGAGTAACGACAAAAGCAAAACAAAAAAGGTCCCCAGATACCTGGACGCTCACCTGAGCTTCAAACCACTACAACAAATCTTTCTTTCTTTCTCTCCACTGGCCGATAGGAAACTATACAGCCAAGCTTGGTATCCCTTGCAACACCTTCTGTCGGAGCCGTAGAGATAATGATGAGAAGAAATCTCTAATTCAATTTCTCTGCAGATGTCCGGCCCTGGCGAGGGCCAGACGACTTGCATTATGTAAACCCTTTTTTAACGACCTTAAAGAGTTGTCTGGAAATATGATTTGAGAATTCATCCTCTTCCTAAACTCCACTGGTTGGTTATAATTTACCTATACCTCTACATAATACCCCTATAAAATTAGTTATCACGAGTTGTGTTATCAAAGCGGTGCATCATACTCCTAATTGGGTTTTTCCCCGTAAGGAAAAAGTACCACTCCTTAGTACCTACCCTTTGTTATAAAGTGTCATTACATTGAAAGCAATCATATAGCATAACTTGTTTTTCAAATTTTTAATTTCTAAACAGAAATAAGTAAATAAGTATCAATGTGTCTTCCAAAATTTTCTGAAAAGTTGTAACATTATATTTTTCTCCTTTATGAAAAAACAAGTGAAAGGCGAGTGCAACAGAAATCAGGGTTCCGGTATTTCAAGTGTAAAAAAAAGTAAGAACGGAACACATTTAGTGAGAGTCCATATGTCCGTATGTATACTGCAAAAGAAGCTTTGCCCTGCCTTACTACTGAAACTAGAAAAATTTCAAATGTTGTATATGCCACTCTTAAAAAAATATAGGAAAACTATTTTGATTTCGATACTATGTCGATTTTCTAGGAACTTATACAAATGTAAGAGATAAATAAAATGGCGTCTACCGTCCACTATCTTGTTTTTACCGAACAGATGAATATTTACACTATCCACGATAATAAGATATCATTTTTATAAAATGGTATGCACTAGAAAGCAAAATATTCGTCTGTATATCGGACTGCAGCCTAAACGAATGTATGGGTTAATGCTATAGAATGGGGTACCAGCTTTTGACGGCACTTAAAAAATGGCCCATATTTTAAATTAATTGCGGTTTTGTTATTTTGTTAAACCAAGAACAATTAAGAAACAGCATCTGACATATGAAGAATTTCAGCACCATTAACACTAGCATTGGAAGACTTAATTAAAAACGCTTTTGTGAACAGTTTACTATCGGCATAATCATCAACATTAGAGCATTAGCATCTTTACGTTCAGCAAACAGAATCAACCTTTATCAGCTGGAAGAAACTCCGCAAGTCGCTGGAGCAAGAATTTTGTTCCATAGTCACAAATGCTCAAATGCATCGTCGGATGCAGGACAGAGATATAACCAAAACACACCTACGTCATGGTGGAAATTTCAGTACAAGGTGACATGGAAGAAGCCGGGCTGTGCGAATACATAATCGATGGTATCAAAGGCATAGATGAAACAAACAAAGTTAGCCTATATGAAATTTCGAATTTAACTAAATTGAATTCTCGTCTGGACCTTCGAATGTATTAGAAACAATTCAAACATAAAAAAGTTAAATAAGTGCTGCAACATGAGTGTTGTACAACATATTCGTTGCTTCAAATGTGGCGTGACTGGATATCCATAGTATAAGGACTGCCAACATAAAGGTTTTAGATGCAATACGAGTACATTCGGACACATCAACAAATGATGTGGTCAATCTGCTGTCAGTTATGTGTAGAACGCATCAACGACGATAAGTCAGTACAAACTAATAAGTGAAGAGACGTACCACGCGATTGGGGAACCCAGAATCATTGAGTCTTTGTTCTCTTTTGTAGGGACATGTTTCACTTCACCTGGAGGAGTTGGTTAATACGCAAATCAACGACTACAAGAAGAAGTGATAAGTAAGACCCAGTTATAGTGAATTCTCTAGCCACATAGTACTCACGAAGAAAAAGGACGGATCGTTCGGATTATGTGTGGTTTATAGAAACCTTAATAAAAACATCATTAAGGGTCGTTTCCCGATGAGCACCAGCTGGACAATCTTTTTGATGCACGAGTCTTTACCACCAAAGACCTTCGGAACTCTTTTTTTCACAAATCGTTAGAAGAAACAAGTATCAAGCACACAGCTTTCGCTACACACAAAAGGCCATTATGCATTTTTGAGGACACCATTTGGGTTATATATAAGCTGGGCCAGCTTTTCACGCTTTTTCGGAGAAGTCTTTCGGCATCTACTGAATGAAGGTAACATTTTTGCATTTGTCGATGATCTATTCCTCTATAGAGGGGACTCTATATAGGAAAAGATGAACCTACACCAATTAATAGAAGGTTTAAAGGTGATCACCATTAACTTCATATATATGAAGAAAATTCCAGTTATTCCCGCGAACTTCTGACAAAAATCCGAGAATAAAATTTTCATAGAATCTTCTCTCACCCGAAAAGAAAAATGTCCTTCGGAAACGGAATAAAATTGCAAGTACCAACCATTCGTGCGGAGCAAATCGCGAGTGGCTACGAGAAGCTAGGCTGTATTGGTTGTTAGCGCCAAAATATTTATTTATATTTATTTATTAATAACAATTTGGTGATTTAAGTTAACTACCGGTGATAAAGAGAGAGAGAGAGAGGGATTAAAAGGAAACTACAACAGTCTTTTAGTATTTGTTTTCATTTTGATTTGCGCCAAGCAAAGAAGATCACCCACTTATTCCAGACATTCTCTAAAATTCTTTTATCGTTTTCCTCTTTTTGTTCCTATTCAATTTCTTTTCCGATAATATATGATATTATGTAGGAAGATCTCCAGCCTATTCCGACGAGCTAACGCCATGCCAACGCAAATGTGCCACTATCTTCTCAGTAACTTGTTCATGGTAAAATTTTCCAACATATCCATAGTTCCCCCTACAGATTCTGCCTCGTTTTTAAATACGTGTTTGCAATTTTCGAAAGTCTAGGGATGGCATGCAATGTTATAACTTTGCATATACTTAGCAAGGTACGCGAGCGAATTCGAAGAAATCCACTTCGAAAACAGAAAATTATATCGCGTGAGCTGGATATATCCACCTGATTCATGCCAAGGCTCATTCTGGATGATTTCAACATGAGATTCCGACGTCGGTCAACTGCACATCTATTAACATCTAATTTAAAGCAAATTAGGATTGAAAGATGCAAGCGACTATTGCACTAGCACGTGGACAATGGCCACGCAAATATTTTTTACCGTCGAGGAAATTTTTAATAAAAAAAACGATAAAATTTATGCAAGGATATCTAAAGAAGCAAACAATACAGTTCCTAGGGTTCAGCGCGTTCGACACCCTTCTTCGGTAATGGTTTGGTGTGGGATCAATAAGGAGTCATAACTGGTCGAAGGTGTACCAAGAAGATGTCCTAGAAGGCGTCGATAAAGGCTTGGTGAATACCCTTTTTAAAGGACCAAGATGGGTTTTCCAAAAAGACCTTGCCCCAGCAAGCCAAAATAACTCAGTGGCTTAGAATCCGAGCATTGACCTTCAGGAAGCTCAAATTTGAATCATTTGCATTATTGTTTGTGGTCAGTGTTGGATAGTTTGGCCTGCAAGAGACCACCCGAAATTTGGAAAGCTTTAACCACAGCAGCGTTGTCCATACCCCTGGAAACCGTGCGTGCCGCTATAGCCCAGTGGCCACACCGTCTGAGGGCGTGCAATAAAGCTAAAGGCGGTCGCTTTTTTAAAATGTTTACTATGTAAGCAAATACATTTTATAAACACTAATCCAGAATGTTTTGTTGTTTAATTTTTAAAACCTTTTTGTGCTTGTAACAGAACTTATGGCAGGGCTAGGTATACAATTTCGTTATGTGTGTGCGTTTCTTCGGATTTATATATAATTTTCCTATACTTGGGTGACTTCCGACAGGATTGCACTCACGAAATCCGCTGGTGACACAAAAAGCTGAAAACTTAACAACAGTAGTATAGAATTTGAAAACACAGGGTGTTGCAGGGAATATTTTTCCCGATTTATATAAAATTTGCCTATTTCTAAACGACTTCCCGCATACCTATAAAACCGATCATGCAGAAGAATATAGTCTAGCTCAATTTCTTATGTTCGAAGTATAACGAGCTGAACAACATATTTTTTTTATCGATTCTTATGTATGCGCACTCCTTCAGAAGCTTCTGAAGGACGTCAAAACTCATACTTTGCAGAATGGCAACTGCCGTGCAGAATTAGAAAACTGAGCCAATAGGACGTTGCAGTGAACATCTTTCCTCGTGAGTGTATTTTTCGGCATTCACCTAGAAGCTTGTAGATGACTTACGAAGCTGGAACTTTGCACACCGTGTTATAAACGGGTATCATAAAATAAAATCTCGAAACCGCATTTTTTGAATTTTGAAATACAAGATTTTACGTATGTAAATTTCCCAACGTTTGTACGTGCTCCCATACCCCTCGAGAATACCCCGGATGACCTGCGAAGCGGGAGCTATGTGTACTCGTAGAATGGATCACAGCGCAGAAACTTGAGTAGTCAGGTTTTCGATTTTCATAGTTTTCTAGGTTGAAGGGTGTTACTCGTAGAATGGATCACAGCGCAGAAACTTGAGGAGTCAGTTTTTTGATTTTCATAGTTTTCTAGGTTGAAGGGTGTTACAATGGCCATTTTCTTCAACTTTGCTTGGCTTACAGCCAACAGACTCATGTCCTATATACATAAAATTGCTCTTCCGATACCCTGGAAACCAAGCACGTACTGAAGAAGTTTCCAAATAATGATCAAGAGGAAGATGCATAAACCTTTTATGAGGAAATATATTTACAAGCAAAACGGTAAGAATAAACTCATTGCATACTTTCTGTCGTGAACTACGCTCCCAGCCCAGTAAGAAGTACTAACAAATGCGACTTAATAAGAGTAAATAACCAATTTATTCCAATATTCAAGTCCCAAATTTGTCAGATTCATTGTCTAATGCCGGTCAAATTACCCGACTATGCCACGGACCACTCAATCCACCACCGAGCACAATATACTACTCTGTCTGGTATTTCTTCTTCTTTATTTGTACAACGATTCAGAGAGTAATATTTATGACTGCCACTCGAAGCGTTACTGATTTCCCAGGAGAAATAACTCAACCAAACATGAGTACAAAGTACAATCTGTTCACATTGTGGCCCATGAACACCAACACTTTGGCCGTGAACATACAAAGTGGTGGACAAGCTATCCTAATACCGTCAGAGTAGCAGAAGGAGCAGAATCCTAAAATGGCCACAACACCCCCAACACACCAAATGGAAAATATTTATTTTTTCCTTTTTTTTTATATTTGATATCGAATACAACAACTGTTATAGGTCAACGATTGGAATACGGTTACAGGGATAACCTATGCCAACGGAAACAGGTCTTAACCATAAATTTTCTAGATGATTTATTTTCTTTCGGTGCGCGCGTCCAGTTGTTGTTGGTTGAGGTGGTAGTAGTGGTGGTAGTGATAGAGGTCCTCTCGAAAAATAATGCTAGGGAAAAATTCCCCTTTTTTTCATTTATTTGGTGAAATGCTTGTGTTTCGCCAGAGGAAAATTCAAGAATTCCATAGGGGAGCAGGAGAAGAAGGACAGCTTGCACGATGAAGTTCATCGGAACAATTTTATGCGATGATCGTGATATAATTTTATTGTGCAATTTTTCATGTATTAACAATCCCTATCGACCATATGCGACCAAATCACCTCCCAATAATTTTATGAGTATCCATTTTCAGAGGAGGGTAGTAGTATCCTTTCGTATTCGTTTGTTCGAGGGCCTTTGTTATTCATCCATGAACCAAAAGACCGGATGTGTCCGTGTTGTGCTAATTTTGCGTCCGCTTTCTGTTCGAACGAAGTTATAGATTAATGAACAAATTGATATTGGACGTGTTTGATGTGATTGTCGATCGAAAGTGTTACAAATGTTTCATGATTTTGGATGGTTGCGATATAAATCGAAATAGTAGTATTTAAGCGAAGTGAAAACTTATAACCGTTTAATAAATAATGGAAAAATAAAATAAAACATAAAAGTGGGCTACTTGGTTGGAGGTCCTGGTAACCGATTTGCAGTATCGAAAGTCTCAGATATTGCAAAAATCATAGCCCCCCGAGATGAAAAATAAATTCTGGATACTGGATAGCACATATTTCGGCTCATTCGTATTGGCACCCTCCTACGCTGCGTTTGGTTGTCGCTCCTATCTTCGCTGCGCCTTCATTGTTTACCAGCAGGTGCCGTTCTTCGTAATATCGTGGACAGTGGAACACGATGTGTTCCGCATCCTCGACTGCTTCCGTGTACTTTGGGCAATAGGGGTTGTCGTCTTGTCCAAACTTATGGGGGTAGGCTCTGAAGCATCCATGTCCAGTAAGCATCTGTGTCAGGTAGAAATTCAGCCGCCATGCTTCCTGCTTCCACCTTCCTTTAACAGAGTGATACCATCCCTTCGGCCATTCTTTCACACTTGTTTTCAATGGTCACTTCGAATCGTAGTTCTTCATGCCGTTGTCTAACTGGCTCTGCATTTCCGTTGGGTTTTTTTTTAGCAAGAATGGTTGTGAGGTTGTTCGGAAGGCGCTGCATATTCGCAACGCGTTGATTCTGTAAACTGCCTCCATCTTCTTTCCGCACGACTTCGTCTTCTTGGCACCAGCCCATATTTGGGCGCAACTCTTGCTAAGAGCAATCTCTTATTGTGTTTTGATTTGTCGATATTTGGTATGATCCTTGCCAGGCAGTCGTTGCCTTAGCTGCCTTCTCAGCTGCATGCTGATGTTTTTTTTAAAAATTGTTTAAAAGTTAGCCTTACACCTGTAGTAATGCCAAGGTACATCAACACTAGTTTGAAAGCTTCAACGTGATCGCTCATGGTTACGCTTGTAGTCTCCATGACTCCCCTGCTGCTGATGAGTACTGCTTCTGTCTTTTCTTCTACAAGTTGTAGGCCCATTGATACTAGCCAGTCCTGGACCATCCCGATAGCTTCATTGCAGTCATGCTCCAACTCCTCAAGGAGTTCGGTTACTACAACGATTACTATGTTTTGAAGGTCTCGTTCCATCATCGGTGTCATAGTGTAGTATCCTATTTTTACAATAGGTAATGTGGAGGGATCTGGTCACGTAATGGTCGGAGAATTCTTTGGGCCACCGTTTGACAAAGACAAGTGATGAGTTAGCTTTATCTCATCAATATGTGAACGGAAATTTAGTTCCCTATCATACAATATGCCAAGATCGCGGAGAGATTGAACGATGGATATGGGTTGACCATGGAGATGGTAAAAGCGGGCCGGGATGATAACGTAATGGATTGGCATTTGGCGATATTGAGCTCTAAGCGATTTTGTAGGCACCAGTTCGAAAAACTATCAAGGTCTTGTTGAAGGAGACAGTAGTCTTGTGGTGAAGATATGGCTTTGAAAAATTTAGTATCATCAGCGTACAGAGAGAGGAAAGAGTGTTTAATAATCCTCTCAACATCGTTTATGGTTAGAACGAAGATAAAGGGACCTAGATGGCTATCTTGTGGAACACCAGAGGTGGCCAAGAACCGGGCCGATAGGAGGAATCTGAAGCGAACAGAGAGTTTAGAGAAAGTTTAGCAATGGGGCGATAGTTTGTTACTTCGTTCTTTGATCCCTTTTTGTGTATGGCTGCTATGAAAGAGGTTTTCTAAACCTGAGGGAATTCTCCTAGTGGTAGAGACAAACGGAAGTGATGAGAGAATAGGAGAGAGAGAGAAAGGAGAAGCATTTTTTTAAGAAAAATGGCAGGGAGACTATCTGGGCTGGGTGCGAATTTATCATCAAGATTTTGTAGTTTATTTTCAATTACAGTTGGATCAAAAGGCAGGGACAAAAAGGGGCCAACGGAGAAGTTAAGAAGGTGACTGAAATAAGATAGGTCTGGTTCAAAAAAGTTGTCGGCGAAAGATTGTTTAAAATAGGTGGCAAAAAAGTTGGCAATGGTATGCGAATTAGTTGAGGATATGTTTTCAAAAGAAAGAGACCGAGGGTAACACCGTCAGATTTTTTTTTATAGTTGACGAATTGAAAAAAATGACTTAGGGTCGTTTATAAGATTTGCTTGCGCATTAATTAGGTGGCGCTAGTAGAGAGAGTTATAAAGGTGATTGAATTGAAGGTAGAAACCGAGATAGTTGGAATGGTGCAAAACAGAATTGGTACGAAGGAAAGCTACCCATAACTTGCTTCTCTTGTTACGTAAGGCGTAAGTTCGCCACTTAAGGCATTAAGTGAAAGAAGAGATCCGATTAAAAAAAATTATTTCTCGATATATATATATCTCCCTCGAGTGAAATGCATTTCTCACATCGAGCTTACAGTGTCTTATTAACACCGAAAAAATATTCTATTTCCTTGCCTTCATAATGACTTTCTACGGCCGCCTTAATCTCGTTCTTATCTGCAAATCTTCGGCCCCATAACTACTTTTTCAAATTGGAAAAAAAAAGAAAAAGTCGCTCAAGGCCATGTCTGGGCTATAGGGAGGGTGGTCTATTGTTGAAAAACATGTGTCTTTAATGGCGTAATATTGACCATTCATCAGAGTCCCCTTTGGCAGGTAATCAATCAGCAAATCCCCTTCGCTGTTCAAAAAAACTGTCGCCATATGCTTGGAAACCGACTTTTACACCTTGAATTTCTTCGGCGGCCTCTCCTCTTTTTCAATCAACTGTATAGACTCCGGATCGTATTGGCAAACCCAAGTCTCATCAACAGTTACGATTCCGTTGCAAATTTCGTAGAGATTGTCCCCGCCTAACTCCAAAAAATCTTTACAGCACTCGAGCAGTCGTTGCGGCGTGAGCATTTCGGTACCCTGCGCGTACAAATTTGTTTCATCTATCTTTGCTGATGTGCAACTCATCCACTATCTGCCACAGTTTTATTCTTCGGTCGGCCAGTGACTACTGACACAGGACGCCCTTGTTGAAATAAGCGGGTCCATTTTTTTTAGGCGAAAGCCTAGAATCCTGAAGAGTCAGATGACACGTTTTCGAAAATTTCTTTAGGAGATTTTCCTTTTCTCACGAGGTACTTCGGGGGTCATCTACACAGCTCTCTCGCCCTTGTTGAAATAAGCGGGTCCATTTTTTGACCATGGTATACGAAGGCCTAGAATCCTGAAGAGTCAGATGACACGTTTTCGAAAATTTCTTTAGGAGATTTTCCTTTTCTCACGACGTACTTTATCACGCGCAGTGCTCAAAATTGCGAGAATTTCCGATTTCGGCTGACATTGACATGGTGATGTTTATTCTACCACAGATAATAACAAAATGAGATTATTATTGAAACGAGGTGATATTTATACTACTAAAGAGTGCCGCAGTAAGTGCTATCACTAATGAGGACATGACTCGTTGTTGAGTATCTCAGGCCGCGAACTTATCTGCCGCCTCTCGTATACATAACTATCACAGTCTTTTACTTCTATCTATAGAGATTGATTTTCGACGAATGTATGTTTACTGAAATATCTATAATTTAAAATTTTAGAGCAGTGACTATGCATGGGTGTGGCAATAGTAAGGGAGTGTTAAACTAGGAAATGACTTAATGAAGGATATCTGCCTTTTGACTCTTGCACAAGTGATTTGTAATTTTCCTCTGAATCAAAAACCGAAATGAGTTTGGGTTTTAAGTTATTATTACCTCAAACTACCGTCGATCTAGTAGCAAACAGCCAAATTCTATTTTCGGCAGACTATTCTGGAATAATTGCGTTCACTTAGCAAGCTATTAAAACAAATTTGGTATTGCATGTATCTCCCCTAGCTACCATTTTATTTCCCTTAAAACTGAAAACTTCACCAGGTTTCCGTAGCGAACAAGTTTTTCCCTCATTTAAAATTTAAATATTTCGTGGAAAAAACTTTTACCGCAAGCATTTTCCGTAGTCATGGTCCTCATTTTTCGTTATGCTTTCCTAATTAAAACGGACTAGTGTTCAAAAGATATAAAACGCACATAGAAGTCTTTCACAAAAATGGAGGATTATATGATTCTTCAATTGAAGTTATATTCCAGTTTGTTTTCAACTGCTTGCATTTCTGTTACAAAACCTGCACCCATACTTTTGGTTCGGGCGGTGGATCTACTTTCAGAACAGTGCAAAAGATATCCGCTTTATCATTTTGTCATATAAGCTTTTCCAGTAATTTACATACGTCATAACGGATTAGCATATCCTGATTTATTTTTATTAGGGTTCATTGTAAAAAATATTCCTTAAATGGGTGTGTTTGTGTATGACTCCAACCCGAAGAAATGAGGTCATTTAATTGTGTTGAGCCAGCAGGATGTCAGAAAAATAATACCCGAAAATAAAAAAGAAAAGGGATTTTCATATTATCCTGAAATATGAAATATACGAGTATGAGCTTTTGTGGACAGGATACGGTTAAAGGTGGAAGGCTTAAAACATTCATCATTTGTCTGATTTTTAAACAAGTACTGGGAGTGTTTTATTCTCTAGAAGATTGAGAGTGAATGGCCATGAGCTCATAATTTCAGCAGTCAAGAATTTTGATTCTCTCTCTTTGGGCTATCCAGTGTTGCCAAAATCTTTTTTTTTTTTTTTTTTTTAAAAAAGGAAATTACCAAAACCCGGAGTACTCAGACTCACACGCAGTCCATTGTACTACCAAGCAGTACTTCTTTTGGTGTAGTGGTTGGAGAAACTTGGATTTTATTCGTTTCTCTTTTATGCTCATGTGACTGTGGTTGCTGTTCCCCGTTCGGGCTTGAACCTGCACAGTTCGGGTCACAAGCGAACACACTATCCCGTCACAGTACATATAAAAATAATACTTTTTCTTCTTTTTTTTTAAAATATGGTAATTTTGATACTTTTAAAAGTCGCGGAAGTATATTCTGAATAGAAATTAACATATGAGGGTGGGTCAATAAGTCCCTGAAAAATTAAATAAGGAACACTCTTTTCGTTATAAAAATATTTTATTTTTCAACATAGTCTCCTTTGTACAGAGCTAGTTTACTTCATCCAACGTTTCTCCAATTTTGTGATGCCCTCCAAATAATACGATTTCCCGAGCCCCTCAAAATAAGCTTCTCGGACTTGTGCGCCGGTGCGTTGTCCTGGTGAAAAAGAACTTTTTCTTCGCCAAATGTGGCCGCTTTTGCTTCAAATCGGCTTGGAATCGATCCAGCAGCTCTGCCTAATATGCGCCGGTGATCGTTTTACCCTTTTCAAGGTAATCAATGTGAATAACACCGCGCGCATCCCAAAAAACTGTCGCCATGACCTTGTTTGCTGACAAACCCGCCTTGGCCTTCTTCGGCTTCGATTCACCAGGAGAAGTCCATTGTTTTGACTGTTCCTTGGTTTCTTGTGTGTTGTGGTGAATCCAGATTTCATCCATGGTTACGAAACGGCGCAAAAACTCAGCCGAATTTTTCTGGAACATCGCCAAACACACCTTTGAAGTTGTCAAACGAATGCGTTTGTTGTCGATTGTGAGCAACCACGGCACCCATCTTGCGGAAAGCTTTCTCATGTCCAAATATTTATGTAAAATCGAAATCACAGCCATGTGATAAGCCTGTGACCTCTTGAAGCTCACGCACTTTCACTCGCTGATCGTCCATTATCAAACCATGGATTTTGTCGACCATTTCTGGTGTGGTGACCTCAATTGGGCGACCAGAACGTTCGGCGTCACTTGTGCTTGAACGACCGCCCAGAAATTGAGTAAACCAGTGGTGAATGGTTCCAAACGATGGTGAAGAGTCTTTTGTTTGGTTTGCGTGATAGTTTTTTCTCGCAAAAACTTTGTGTTTAATGAGCACTCGAAATTCACTTTTTTTCCATTTTAACGAAAATGCTAGTAGGCGTCTATATAAAATGGCTGCCACAACAAAACTATTTGACAGATCTGTCTGAAAATTTGGGTGCGTTCTTTTGAAAGATGATTCTAATTTTCATTGACTTATTAACCCACCCTCGTATACCATTGCATTTGAATTAAACACTTCACAACGCCACTCCCACTTTATCAGGAATGGGGTGGAAGGTGAGGAATTAGCTATCATAAAATCAGTTCGGCAGATTGTAACTTTTCTGAATGTTTTTTTTTTAGTTGCACCTGTAAGGGCAAGTATTGGTTTCGTAAAAGAATTCGATCTCGAGATTTTGATCATTCTTGGTATTACTATAACGAAAAATCTCAAAAATTGCTTAATTGCAGCCTAAACGGCTGGGCGGATTTTTTTCAAACTTCGTACCTAGGATCTCCGGGCTTACAATTCGAGGCGAAATCGAAATTTTCATTCTAACCCTGGAATTAACGCTGCTGTATTAATCTATTTTCTACAGCGCTGTAAAAATTATTAAATTTTTTGTGATTCCAAATCTTTTATCACACAAATTTTTCCTCTCCCCTTTTCACAGTTATGTCCCAAAACCAAATGTTCGATTGATCGAACGTTGGAGCTTATCCCATACAATGAGAAATTTTCCCACCAAGTAACAACGTGCTTCCCATTTCTATTGTGTTTTCAACAGTAGTGAATTTGTTTTGTGCGGGTTTATAATATTTTTACATTTTGACGGCTTTTAATCCTTTATTTCATAAAGTAAGTGGTAAAAAACTAGTAGAATATAGATTTATTTGATGTGTTATTCCGAGTGTTTGGAACGTGCAAGGAAAATAACAAAGAAGGAGGTTGAATAAATTTTAGCGAGTTGGAGCCATGACGAAAATCCCGTTCAGTTTATCAATGTACTCCCACCCGAAGTAAACGAACAATCGGATGAAGAATTGATCGACGAGGATATAATTGCAATCAATTCGGACCCAAGTGTTTTGTCTGAGGTTGCCGGCTATGTGGAAATTGAGACTGAGCGAAACATTCATGAGGATATTGGTTATGAAGTGATTGTTGAAACTAAGTCGGAGGCTGGGCCGTCAACTTCCAAATCGGATGCTAAATCGACTGCCCCACCTCGAAAGAAACCAAGAGTCAGCTACAAACCATTGACTTCATTTGGAACTCCAAAATGGTCCAGGAACACAGGGAAGAAGCAGTTATATTACGATTTATCGCCTGATGCAGCTGCATTGAGCAAAAAGAGTTGGCGAAGAACTAAAGGATCTTTCGCCAATTCAGTTGTTTTCAAAGTTTTACGATGGGGAGGTGTCGGATCACATTATAACTGAGACCAACCGATTCGCAGCTCAGAAAAATACCGATTTTCATTTGGATATTGTCTTATTAAAGAGATTCTTGGGGATTTTACTGCTATCGGGCTACCACACTTTGCCTTCTGTTGATGATTATTGGTCTTCGAAGCTGTCAAAGGGAATTCCTATGGTAAAGCAGGCACTGTCTAGAAACACATTCACGAACATCAAAAAATTCATCCATTCCGTCAATAATTTTGAATTAGATCGTAATGACAAGATGGCCAAGGTGCATACGACAATTTTTATTTCATTATTGTGATTAAAGTTTCCTTATTTGTATTTTATTGATTTCAGCTTCGTCCATTCTTCGACATTATAAACAAAAAGTTTATACAGTTTGGCATTTGGGCAGAATTTTTGTCCATAGACGAACAGATGGTACCCTATTTCGGCCGTCACAGTTACGAAATGTTTATTCATGGAAACCCGATTCGTTTCGGATATAAACTTTGGTGCCTCTGTTCTTCAACCGGTTATTTATTCTCATTTATCCCTTACTTTGGACAATCCGATGAATATAACAAAGAGATTGGTCTTGTAGGTGATGTCGTTCTCCGATTACTTAGCAACGTCGAAACCCCCATGCCACACGTAGTATTTTTCGACAATTTCTTCGCATCCTATCATCTTCTGTGCTTGCCATCAGAAAAAGGATTCTGTGCCACTGGAACTGTTCGTTGTAATCGTGTAGCTGGTGGTGTTGCTAATATATGGAAGACCGGAAACAATTTACCTCGCGGCGCTCATGATTTTATGTATGATTCTAAGAACCAGATCACTCTTTGTCGCTGGCAAGATAATAAGGAAGTTAACATTGCCACAAATTACGATCAGATTCTCCCACTTCACCATGTTCGACGTTGGAAAAAAGCAAAAAAACGAAAGGGCCAGCAGAAGAACGAAAATTTGTCAACGTCGATCAGCCCGCTGTGCTTCGCAGCTGTAACAATGGAATGGGTGGCGTTGAGCTTCACGATAACAGCATTCAAAATTATCGAGTCAACATCCGTGAAAAGAAATGGTACTGGCCACTTTGGATAAACACCCTTAATTCTTCATCTGCGAACGCTTGGAAACTTGACTGCATGGTTGCGAAATATGAAAACGAGAAGCCAATGAGTCAGAAACAATTCAAGTTGTCCGTCACTGAGTCTCTTTTATTGACCGATGATGAAGAAGGAATGGAAGTGGATAATGACCTTAATTTCCAGAAACCACGCAATTTACCAAACGTGGCTCCGTCAGCCGGGAGAAAAATATCGTCGATGTCAGTTGAAAGGGTGTGGCAAACCACGATTTGGATGTGCGAGAAATGTGCCAAGCATATGCACGCCCATTGTTTCAAAGCTTTCCAGGCTAAATGATTTTTTTATTTTTTATTCTTTTAATTATTTTTCTCTTAATCATCAATAAATACAAAAAATCAATAAACAATATTCTTTTTACTTAAATAATCTTGTCTATTCACTTATATTATGATTCATTCATTTGTATGGGATTTTGATATATGGGATAAGCGCTAACGTTCGATTAATCGAACACTAATTTTGCCTGATACCTGTGCTATTCAGGTGGTGTCTGGTGTTGATTTTTTGATTGCAAAAGATAGCTTTACCTTTTGGCTATAAAACCGCATCATTACTTTTTTTTTCTGTAATTATATATTTTTAATATAATTTACTAGAAAGGCTTATGGTTAAGGTATTTTTCAAGCAACCCCCCGCAATTACGGGTGGGGGAGGGGGGTTGTAAATATTTTTTTTTTTTTTAAATCTAATGATCACAGTAATATACGATATTAACTATATTACTGATATTATTTACCTTCACAATGAAAAAAAATAGTAAAAAAGGACAAATTTCACGTTCAAATAATCGAATGCCTGTCGAAAATGGGTTAATGGCCGATTTTGTAAAAAACGGATTTTCTCAAAAAGTCTTTAACGATTTTATTAAAATTTAACATTTGGGTTACAGCAGACATATGTATGTCAATAGATGGCGGACCAAATTTTTGTCAAAAAGTGTGTATAACGCTATTTCGCCTATTAGCGGATTTTTGAAAATTTGCTGCTTCTCGGCTATGACTAAATCGATTTTGTTCGATTTAGATATTTGTACGATACTCGTATTTGGCACATATACAATGTGGTGAAAAAGTAATGACTCTACAGTTGTGTAGTAAACAGATGCGAAAAATACGACAATGAACAATGGAACGCTTTACTCCTCAGAATGTGGAATAGTTGTGCCACATTTCTGAGGAATAATTCTTCAGTGATCAGAGAAAGAAGTTGGGGGCTGGTGAGCGCGGCGGCCATTTAATATCCCCAAATCTCGGCATGTCATGAACAAAATCAGAGTCATATCTGTTCGATTTTTGCACTCCAGTCCCGTCGTCTCTGGTGGTAATTTTCTTGAAGTTCTAGAGTTACTTGAAGATGCATAATTTTCCACATAGGCGTTGGATAAAACCCAAATTGTTGAGCACGACGACGTATCGAAGTTTCCGTATTTTTACTCATATTGTCCGTCACTGCATCAAAGTTTTGTTGTGTAGTGCGTAGACGTGGTCCAGTCTTCGGTAAATCACTTACGCTGTATTGCAATAATTGATGAACCATTTTGATAAATTGTTTTCATCACTAAAACACGTGTTGTTGTGACGTCAAACTTTCCATGATATAATGGCATCGACAGCTGGACAGAAATGCCAACTTTCACAACCAACTATCTCTGTCAGAAATGGCTCCAATTTCAAATCGGCTACAGTCCTAAAAAACACTATGCATATACAAGGTGACGCAAAAGTAATGACCCTGTATGAATTGTCTATGATTTTAGCAAATGGCGTCTCCTGTCATCGTGTGTGTAGTAAACAGATGTGAAAAACACTACGATGAACAAAGGAACGCTAAAATTTGGAATAATTGTGTCAATTTTTTTGTGGAATAAGAACACAACACGAAATTCGTCGAAGATTTCCCCACCATTCGGCACCGACTGGTATTACAATTCGACGGCAAGACGTACGCCCCGAAGAGACTGGTTCAACGACAAGGGCTGACAGACCAAGAACAGGCAATTCGGCTGAAAATATTGATGCTGTGCGCGAGGATGTGAAAGAGTGTGCAGAAACATCAACGAAATGACAGACCACGCAATTGAGCATTCCCAGACCTTCTCTGCAACGTATTTTGGTGAAAGACTTGAAGATGTTTCAATATAAAAGTCAGATGGTGTATCAGATGCTGCCCGCAGACCACCAAGCTCATCTCTAGAATACAGCCAACGCATCACAAGCCTCAACCATTAATGGAATGATTTTCCTTCAAAGTTAATCATGAGTGAAACACATGAATCACATCCATTAAAAGTTACTGTGTGGTGCGAAGTCTGTACTTAAAGAGCGATCGGGCCCTACATTTTCGAAGATGCGAAGAGCGAACAGATCCAAGTTACGTGACTTTTTCATATCCGAATTGGATGAATTGTAGTTGGACCACGTGTGGTTTCAATAAAATGGTCCCACTGAACACACAGTGGGCGACACAATGGACGACAGGTTTTATCTCCCGTTTTGGTGATTTGCATTCGCCTGGGAGATCGCCCGATTTGACTACTCCAGATTTCTTTCTTTGGGGCTATTTGAAGTTATTGGTCTACTAACTATTGCAGTCCTGTGCCTGTCAGACAACATTAGACAAAAAATAGAGAACATACCGGTGGAAGTATTGAGAAAAGTGATGAAAATGCCATAAAAAAGGGCTCAAAAAACCGTTCGGGACATCAAAAATGTTTGTCTACCGTGCTAAAAATTGATCTGTTGAATAATCTCCACTAGAAGTCGTCCGCAAATAGCCCATACGAGCGCGGTTGAATTTGAATCCTTTGAATTATTGCTTGTAGTCAGTGTTAGAGAGTATGGCCTGCAAGAGACTCCACCGAAAATTGGAAAGCTTCAAAAGTGCTTTAACCACAGCAGCGCTGTCCATATCGCTGGGAAATAAATTTTATAAATACTAATCCAACACGTTTTGTTGTTTAATTTTTAGAACGTTTTACACATGTAACGGAACTTATATCAGGACTAGGTACATATGTGCCTGTAAGAAGTTCCACTTTTTTCTCGTTTCCCAACAATTTTCAAGTTTCAGTATTCGAGGTGCGCTCAATATATTTCGGCTTTTCGATTTCCGACTTGCATCTTCCTTTACCAGTTCGTCCGCTCTGAAGTTGCCCGGAACGTTTTGTATCCTTAATTCAATCACAGGAAAAGCTCACATTTTTTAGCGATCTCGTTCAGAGACCTACAGCATTGCTTTACCAGCTTGGATAGTATTGCCGGCGATTCCAACTCTTTTACCGCTGCCTGACTATCTATATACAGTACAATAGTGCTATCCTCTACCGCGTCAATTGAAAGCCAAGCCGCAGTTTGTCGTAATTTCCGCTTGAAATACACTACAGTGATCCGGTAGCCGTGTGGTAATGTTTCCATCAGGTGTACTGGAGAAGATTCTTGCAACCGCACCATACGCTGTCTTAGTTTTAGCTGTGTATATCTCTGCGTTTTCCTCAAAAAGCCTGATATGGCTTTTTTAAAGCTACTTACGGTGATGAATAAACCTTATTTTCAAGATCTTATCAGAATCCATGAACTTCAGTAACAAATGGTGCTGCCCCTCCAGCTTTCTTATAAGAAGCCATCAAATATGAATATGAAAAACGGAGGGTACTGTCATCAGCGAAGGAATGGATTGAATTAGAAGTTGCAGACAAGAGATCATTTATAAAAATAAGAAAGAGAGTCGGAGACAAAACAGAGGCTTGGGGAACACCAGCATTTATTTGGTGAATTGCAGACTAAAAGCCGTCCAAAACAACTTGTATTGAACGCCCTGAAAGACTTATCGACGCCATATGCACGCATTTTCGACAAAAGAGTCTGATGTCAAACTCTGTCAAATGCCTTTGAAATGTCAAGCTCAACCATCTTGGTTTCGCCGAAGTGATGGAGAAATTGGTTCCACTTTTCGGTGAGATATGCCATCAAATGACCAGTGGACCTGTTGCTACGAAAACCATACTGCCGGGCATTAAGGAGTTTTCGTGAATCGAGATACTTCATAAGCTGACGATTTATGAGCGTTTGGAAAGAAGGGACGTAAGTGCAATGGGTCGGTAATTTTTAGGGACGGGCTGGAAAAATGCTGTGGACTTGTCCCATGGAAAATTTGACGCTCTCAAGTACTCGCGGAGACAAAGCATTATCTGGCAGCGTGGAGTTCGATGCAAAGTGAGCAGCAAGCAGATTAGCTTTGTATAAGGAGCTGACAGCTGGAATGCCATTGTAAATGAGCGGGGGATGGCAAACGAAGCAGAATTTTTAATATTTTTGACGAATGACCAAACATTTTTACTACCTTTGGGACATTGTAGGATTTTTTGCCTCAATTTTTGGTCATGTAAGAATTTTACACGTCGAATATGGGCATTGCAGTCTTTTCTGGCTTCTTTAAACTTCTTTTGGTTTTCCTCAGATTTGTTGGCTTTATAAGACCGAAAACTTACTTCTTTGACTTGTCACGAATGACATTTACCTCATGTAACGAGACCTGAGACATCTGTCACTCGTGCAACACCTTCCCCGATTCACGTGGCCACGACAGGTAGTTGAAAAAAAAAGGAATCCAATAAGTTTTACAACCACCAAATTCAAAAGAAGTGGGGTGTCCTTATTAACAAATCTTCTAACAGATGTCTCGCCCAGCTTTGAGTCGATAATCCGACTACTAAGCTGTAAATTGATCAACTCTCCAAGTGAATTATGTAATTTGTTATCGCAATTTTTGTTTGTTAAAAGCCCCTTCTATGTCCAGGAAAGCTACCATTGTACATATATGGTACTCCTTATGATCTTTTTGTTAACTAACGTACATATATAATGCTGTTTCTGCAGATTTACCGTAGCCGACTCTAAAAAGTCAAAATATTAACCTCTAATTAAGTGGTCAGCTAATTGATGATTACACCAGAGTTGAACAAACAAACCGGACAAAGATTGTGTGATTTTAGTTTTCATTTCTTTTAGTTTTTTACTTGTACCTACATTCTCGTACAAGGGCAAGTATCGGTTTCCTGAAAATGTTCGATCTCGATAGAGAAACACTGAGAGGTGATCAAAATCATCCCATCCTCATTTATTAAGTCAAATCAAATAAAAAGCTGTCGGAATGAGATAAAGATTCTCAGTTCACAACAAGGACATCGCAGTATGTTGGGTTCCAGGATGTTGACGTGTCTCTCACAAGTGAAGACCAAAATAATTTGCATATTCTTATTTTCAGTTAATTCGATCTTTTGATATGAAACTGAAATCCAATCAAGTGAGAACAAAAAATCCAATCTAGTGGAAACCAGCAGTAGATAATGGATATAAGAAAGTCTCATATAAGAAAAAAAATCGCTTATAAGAAACGCGAGCATATTCACCTTGTCTTTTCTCATATACGAGTATCTCTATGTACTCGTAAAATACAATCGATATTACAAAAACGCTTACAAGAATAGAACTGATCTAAGACATACGAGTATGTATTTTTCAGACAACAAACTCTATAATTATATAGTAAAACACACATATAAGATTTTTGTTAAAAAAAAAAGTTGCAAATGCTCCGTGGTCCGTAATTTCTTTGTGTTGTTCGTCTGCACTTTTTGGCTCATTATCAAAACTCGCATTTCCTCTATAAATTTAAACATCAATCTTCAATCAATCTTACGAAAGGAGCTTGAAATCATTTTAACGTAACGCTTTCATTTGTGTCCATCGATTGAGAAAAATTTCACCAACAAATGCCAAGATACTCAACGTAGTTCCACCGATCCAAATCACAATAATTCCAGCGAAATTCTCCATACCGAGTTGAACAGGTCCGTTTTCATCGAAGTTAGTATGAAGTGAATCCCTTACTTGTTTCTGCATTGTTTCATCAAAGTATTTAGCAACAACCTTTGAAGTAGAAATATTTCAATAAGAAACAAATGTCCATCCTACAAATTTACCTTATATTCCCAGTACTTCATCAATCCACTAGATTGCACCATAAGATTCAAATGATTAAAATGCTGCATAAGTGGCCATGCTTTTGGTGTGTACGCACCCACATACTCGCGATAGATATCTTCAGTCATCATTTTCATGCGATCAATAGTAGGTTTTTGAATATTGGGAGGTAATGACAGAGCTCCTATTTGTTTTTCATAAATTAAAATTTAAACCATTCAGAAGTAATGACTCACCAAATTGTGTTCGTTCTAATACAATACCAATGCGTTCAGTTAAACTTTTTGCTAGTATCTCTTCGGCTGTATATACACGATAAAGGCTCAACATTTGGCGCATTCTTTCCTAAAAATAAAGATTCAATAAAAGACTTATTCATGTAGGTATCAATTAAAGTTTCTCAAACGGGATCCCGTGGCAAAATACACAACTCATAATCCCGGGTAAGTAATCACGGGATCTAGGGCAAGAAAGTCCAAGAAATTATTTCAAACGTATAAGATGGAGATTCATTTTTGTTGCATCAAATGATTGTGTCTGAGTAATGCGTTCGTAAGACACAGAAACTAAAAAAAAACAAGATAGATAGATACATAGATAGAGAGATAGATCGTTAGATAATAGAGGGTGGCCGTGGTGTAGTGGTAACATCATCGCTTGTCACGCTACAGGTTCACGGTTCGAATCCTGATGTCAATAATCATCTATTTATTTCGTATGAAATAAATAAAAAGTCGATCAATTGCAAAAGCTTATGTCAACTCTACTGCGAAGGCATAACACTGGCAGTAGGGAGGTCATATGGCTAAAATGCAACTTGATCGTGATGATGACATCAGGAGGACGGAAAAAAATACTGTGAATCATGAGCAACGACAAAAGCAAAAACAAATAAGCTCCCCAGTTATCTGAACAGCCACCCTTGGAGTTCACTGAAACTTAATACCACCTGTGTTTCAAACCAACTACACCAATCTGTCTTTCTCCCTGTCTATTCCCCTTTCCTCAAAAACGACCGTGTCCTAAAATTAGTATAAGGGTATTCATAACCCCTTTCATACGTGCAAATTATAAAAAAAAAATTATTTCAGAGTTCTTTACGTTTAAACAGTTTTTTACAATTTATGTTTACTTAACCTTTATGGGGTCCTCGGGTAATTTTTGACCCATTTTAGGAAAGAAATTAGGTTTTATCTAAAAGTAAATTTTTAGGTACTTGATGTTTAATGACTTTTTCTAAAGTTTTGAACTTAATAATATTTAGCGTGTAATTTTATAAAAATATCTTTTATTTTACCACGTACATATTTTTTTAAGTTCGCGGACCTCGGATCAAAATTGACCATACCGTATTAACGGAACGTTAATTGCATTCTTATTTGTTTTCAGGTTGCTCAGTAATTGTTGTGAGGTTGCATTGTTTTACTTACAGTACTTTTAAAGAATTTATTGAATTTGTTTACAAGTTTGACTAATTATTTCCTATTTGAAAATGAGTGATAGTGAAAGCGATTTTTCTTTGAGAGTGTCGGATGAGGAGGAATCGTGTTCTGAGTTCGAAGATCATGTTGAGGAAGCTGATTCATCGGATAGCAGTTTTAGTGGGGGTGGAAATGCATCTGTTCCTGCCGAAATGATGAAGTCAAAAAATGGCCTAATAACTTCTTCTAAAAAAACCCCTTGAAAATAATGCCGGAAGAGCCTCGAGGGAAAACATTATAAACTTGTTGCCAGGATTGACACGTTATTCGTCTTCAAGAATCACAGCAGAAGAAATTTCCAGCTTCGAATTATTTTTTAGGGCTAAGGGGCACAATCTTACGACTGATAACTTTTTCACATCTTATCAACTGGGATAAAAATTACTGGAGAAACAGATTACACTAGTTGGAATAATACGCAAAAACAAACCCGTAAATGTGAAAGGAAGACCAATTTTGTCATCAAATTATGCCTTTACCAAGAATACTACTATCGTGTCGTATATCCTAAAAAAAAAAATAAATCAGTGAATCTTCTAAGTACATTTCATCATGACTCGAAAGTGAGTGATCGCGCAGATAAAAAGCCAGCAATAATACTAGATTACAACAAATGTAAAGGTGGTGTAGACACATTGGACAAAGCAGTAAGTTGCTACAATTGCAAAAGAAAGACTAAACGCCTCAAGTGGTGTTCAGTAATATGGTCAATATATCTGCTTATAATGCTTTTATCCTATTCAAATCGGTTAACCATGCATGGAAAGAAAACTGTCTTGCTAGGCGCAGCTACTTTTTGGAAAATCTATGTATGCAGCTTGTTACTCCCTACATACAAAAACGGCAAACACTACCTCGAGCACCTTTGTCACTTGAAATCGCCAATAAAATACGAGGTACAGAAAAGAAAACAACCAAGAGAAGCCGATGTCAATTATGTCAAAAAACAGATAATAAAACAGATTTAGTTTGCGACATTTGCAATAAATTTATATGTAAGCAACTTTTTAAAACTATAACTTTGTGTACAAATTGTAATAACTGATTATATTTTTATCTTTCTTTTTCTTTTATTTGTAAAAGTACAAATAAGATAAAAATGTATAACAAACATGTTTGAAGTTACAATAAAATCCCATATATATAAATTAAAATAATTTTTATTTTCAATAAAAATATCTTAACTATTAAATTATATTAATTAATCAAATATTTTACATAAACTCTGAAATAATAGTAATGGGCCAAATTTGATCCGAAGCCCTTTTATGTCAGTAACTTTGAGGACCATATGAAGGTTAAAATCTAGTTAGGCGTGACCAGAATATAGCCAGATAATAGCTTTGTAAAATTAATTTCATTCTTTTAGTTTTATTATTTAATTATATTTTTAATTGTTTAGTTATAATGGAATAATCATTTTTAAAAATCCTCTGTTATAATTCTTTTTCTATAATTTAATGCTGTTCTTATAAAACAAAATAATTTATGCCAGTCTTGTCCATTTAAAATTTCAATGACGCCCTCTTGGTCAGCTGCCATATTTGTCGCCTAATTTCCGCCAAGATGGGACATTTAGCAATGAAATGTAATATGTTCTCTCTTTCGCCGGTATTGCATAATGTGCAGGTGTTACTTAAATCGATCTTGTGTGGTACGTAGTTTAAAGGTAGTACTTCCCCTCTTGTTCGAAATATCATTGAAATTTTTTCTATGCTGAATTTGTCTTTGAAATAATTGTTTTGATTTAGGTTGTACTGAAGAATTGAGTATATTTCTCTACTGTGAGTTCACTGCTTTTTTAATATTTTCTTCCCTAAATTTAGTATCCAGTTTCGCAAGCAGGATGTATTAGATACGTCCTCCACTCTTCTAAGTTTTCCAGCGTTAAGTTAAATGGCAGGGAGCAAGCTTCGGCAAGATGTTTCCATTCCTCCTACCATGCACTTTGCGAGTTTATTACGGTTATTGCAATCCTTTTAGCAACCTTCTCTTTGTGGCTATGCAGTATCTTAATTATAAAATCAAAATGCAGTTTTAGCGAGGTGAGGAAAAGCGGTGGTAATCCCGTTTCTACTAACAACATGTAGTTTGGTGTGGTACTTGAAAGTCTAAATTGTCCTTTTAAGAAGAACCGAGGTATTTTTTCAGTAGTCTCATACTGTCGCCATCCCCAGGACTGATAATATTGATTCTTATGTTGCTTTAAATACTTTTTATTTCGAGCTAAACGTTAAACGCTTGTTTCCATATATTGTTTGCCAAACTGTACCAATAGCACTTTTTGAGGCCGCCAGTTTCTTCGAGAGGTGTTGTTCCATGCAAAGGCTGCTGGTTATAGTTACTCCGAAGTATTGGTACTCTTTAACTGTTTCAATTTGCTTCGATCCATAGAACCATCTTTTATTCACAGCTGTGCGCCCAGATCGTTTGCAAAAAACCATTGCCTTTGATTTAGTCAAGTTCACAGTTAAATTCCAGTTTAGACAGTAGTCACGCAATCTGTTTATCATTAGCTGGAGCGACTCGGGTGATTCTTCTCAGAGTAGGTACGATATCGTCAGCGTACATTAAAACCTCTATATTGAATTTCTTTATTGATTTCCGTAGGGCAATTCATCACTGTGTAAGGAGAAAGCTGGTGGGCTAAAATTGCATCCTTGTTTTAAACCCACTAGGGAGAGAAACCAATCAGATAGATTTTTACCACCCCACACTGAATTAATAGTTTGACTATATATTTCTTTAATTATTCTTCCAAATTTCACAGACATCCCTTCCCTATAGAGTTTTTAGAAGAGAGCTTTTCTGTGTATAGAGTCAAAAGCGGCCCGGAAATCAACAAAAAAAGTACAGCTTCTTGTGTTTACGTGCGTAGAGTTCTGCAATATTGGTCAAACTAAAGATATAATCTACCGTCGAATATTCCTTTCTGAAACCGGCTTGGAATTCGCTTAACAGATGTGAGTTTTCGATCCAATTTGTAAAACGGGATAGCAAGATTTCCATGAACAATTTTAATGATGTGTTGAGAAATGATATGCCACGATAATTTGAAGGACCGACAAAGCCGTATTGGGAAGATTATAGATTTTTTGAATTCCTCTGATGCTTCTCCACTATTGAAAATATTATTTGATTTGCTTTACGAATTCAGGCAGTAGCGTGTTTGAAATATTCGTTCGGGATGCGATCAACTCCTGGAGCTTTATTTTTCTTTGTTTTAAAAATAGCCATCTCTAATTCTGCTACACTAATTTCACAACCCAGTATTATATTTTAGTAATTTGGCTTGGCATATTGTCTCGGTTCAGCAAATATTTTTGCATTGTCTAGTTTTTTGAAGTTATCTTGGAGTGCTGAGGCCGGATGTAGGGTGTTCATAACGAATCGTTTTCCTTTAATTGTTTCTTTTATTGTTCTCCAAAATTCTCCAGAATCTTTGCAGCCTATTAAATTATCAGCTTGAAGCTTACTAAAGCTTACTTACATGCCGTGATACACGTTTAAACGCACTCATCGTGAAACTAGTATTGAACACATCCATTCTATATTGACAGGTATTCAATAAGTGACATTTAAACTAAGTTAACGCGCATTTACACAATAGTCATTTTTAAATATAGAGTCGGGCGATATTAAAAACCGTGTTATGGTAATTAGCCTTCACAAGTGTAATATGGAAAGAGGTGTTTCGGGACCTAGTTACCGCTTGAAATCACCCAAGATTTTGTGTATCGAACTGTTTAATTGTTTGGGGATAGTGGTGGAGTAACTGACCGTCAAAGATCCGGATTCCCTATCACTGCCAGGATTAATGGGAAACCGCTGCGAAAGCAAAAAATCTTGGAACAAGAAATGAAGATATCGCAGAAATCTATATCTCGTATTATCAAACAAGATTTGGGACTTAACGCATATAAAAGACACACTGGCCACTTACTTATAGCCCAATTGAAGTTAAAACGGAATGAAAGATCGAAAGGTCTACGCCCCCCGTACGCGCAAAATTGTTACAAGAAAATTTTATTTATTGATAAAAAAATGTTTACTATTGAGGAATCGTACAATAAACAAAATGACAGTCTATTAGAACTTTCCGCGAGTCAAACGCGCCAGCTCATGAGGTAAAAACAACACAATGGTAGCTCCAAATCAATTTACCGGACTTTATAGCAGTAGGCGATTGGCCGTCAGGCAGTCCAGACATAAATTCTTTAGATTGTAAGTTGTGGTCTTTTTTAGAGGCAATGGCTAAATATTGAAGCGCGCATTATTGCGCGCAATATTGATCCGTGCAGTGAACACTTTTCCTATGGACGAGGTGCGTGAGTTACATACCCCGTAGACCAACAGGGAAGTATGTACTATTGATTGTACATGTACATGCTTCGCTACTTGCATCATCAGTACAAGATCTAGCCGCGTCGGACTTAGCAATCGTCTCAAAGCAACAACACCAACATATGGATCGTAAGCCGATTCTCTCGTAGCCGCTTGGTATGAGAATATCAGAGACCCCAAAAAATGATCCCAAAACATGGATTAAGAGTGCATTAATCACGCTGTCAATGCGTGTACCTTTGTTTTATGTATCATGAGTCTTGTTAGCGTATTATGTATTAAGCTTGATTTGTACTCTAACAAAAATCGTAGAGCAGTTCAGTTGGCTTTTTTTTATTTTATGAATTCGTCGGAAAACCCATAACACATGATGCGATTGATGAGTGGCCAGAGCGACTCAAGGCCTGCATAAATGTCAAATACTGTCTGTTATAAACAGAACGCAACCTATTCCTTGATGTAACGTCGGCCTCGGGTGCCTGCCAATTACTTCACCAGGACGATAGATGGCGCAAAATCAGCATCAAAAACGTATTGTAATTGGTGGGTTAAAAAATGGCGTTTTGTCAGTTGAGTTGGATTGAGGACGGCGTGGCGGATATACACTTTTTGGAGCATCGAAAGCGAATTTTACTTTTTAAATACACATATTTAAATGATAATAAAATAATAATATTCAAGTCATAATTGACGTGTTTACTTGTTTTAAATTCGTTGCTGCGAGTTCCGCCCTTCCAGACTCAACACTGTCATTTCAAATAAATCAATAAATATTATTTCCTAAATAATCAATTAAGGTTTTCAGTAAAACAAAAAAAAAAAAAATGTTTTGTTCGTTTTCATTCTATTGTCAAAAATGTTAATCAGAAAGAAGATCCGAGGAGGATATAACCTAGAAGAACACCAGCATTAGTTACTAATCCTTTGCTTTTTAAACTAACAAGCTGCGTATCTAATCGGATTTGTACACTTAAATAAAATTAAGGAGAGTGACTAGTTATTTGGAAATACAGTGGGCTCTCGCTAACTTGAAAATACGACAACTTGAACACACAATCACTATAAGTATCACAGTTTTTAACTCTCAATACCTTGAATTGTTCCATTAAGTACTCTATAAGTTGAACAATTGAGATATTTGCAATCTCTTTAACTTGAACACATTTTATGTAGAATACAAAAAAAAGTTTGAATTTTCGTTATGTGTCTTGGTACAAACATTAACGGCTTTTGTAAAGGGGAATCCCATAGAACTTCTTCTGTATTTGTTTCGAAAGTTTTTATTCATATTCCAAATGATTTTTATTGTAACAAGTAATGGTATGTGTTTAAAAAAAGGACAACAAATAAGAATATTAACACTAAAACAAATTATCGAAAATCCAAAAACGGAGAGAGCCCCTTAACAGATGGTTTCTCAATCTACGTAAAATAAATTTACCAATAAAAGGAAGCCTCATAAAAGAAAATGCTACACAACTTTACACAAAAGAGCCAACAAGGGGCTCTTCTAACGCTGTGGCTCTGGCAATAGTTCCAAAAATCGAAAATCAGATTTGGTATACTTTTACTGACTATACTCGTAAGTGGAGAAAAACTAGCGGCGGAGCCAGGGCCAATCGAGCCATACAAAAAAGGCTTAGAACAGCATTGGAAGATATTGCCAAAAAAAGAACTTCCGTTTCCTTTAATGAGCAAAGTGCTTCTTGTGGAAAAATTCCAAAAACAAAGAGTAACGTTACTGCTGGGATGTAACGCTACAACGACACATAAAATTGTTCGCTTAATCATTGAAAAGTTAAAAAAATTGGTGTGGATTAAAAAATTTCGAAATGCCAGTAGTATACAAAAATTCTGCCAATGCCTGGATGACAAAATACATTTTCAAGGAGCGGTTCTTTAAAAGTTTTGTTCCTCAAGTTAGACAGCATTATGAAACACAAAGTCTCCCACCTATGGCACTTTTGATTATCGATAATGCTCCTTGTCATCAGCAGAAGAAGAAATAAGGGCTCAAAATGGAAACATATGTATGTACGAGTACATTGATTTTACCACCAAACGTTATTGCTTTGATACAATTGATGGATCAGAATGGAATAAGAATAACAAAGCTGCATCATAAATCAAGCTTGCTGTCGTCTATCATTGTCAAGAAAAATAAGGACATCGCTTCCGCCCTTAAACATTTTAATTTGCGTCATGTCGTTATTTTCAAAATCTTGGGATAAGGTAAAATCTCATATTCTTGAAAAGTGCTGGAACCAAATTTTAAACGGTGGCGATGGTGGGTTTTTTTTTTGAGAGAACGCTGGAGAAAAATCCTTAACAGCGGCGAAGAAGAATCCTTACAATGTTTGCTGGCAAGAATAGATAATCATGTAACCTTCCTTAACCTTTTCTTTTGCACAAAAATATGTAACAGAAAACGTATGTGCATTCTAACAGGACTACATGGAAGAAGATATTAATGTGTGGTTAGGTTAGGAAAAGGTTCCGGATTCAGTTGAAGATATTAAACATGAAAGTGAATCTGATTCTGGTGATGTCGTTATCGTACAAAATGTTGTTACTGATGAGGAAGCAGTTGAAATCTCCGACAAAGCCACTGATTGGGCCACCTAAAATGAAAGAACATTCTCAGGACTGACAGTTCTCCAGAGTCTACAAGAATCTGCCCTTCAAAATCTACTCCGCTAGGCAAAGCAATACAAAATAACAAATGCGATAAATTGTGACTTAAGTCGCACAACGGTAGACCTAGGGCCCTACTCTGTATTTCGTTTCGAAAGTGAAATTTTCCGAAAACGAATATTTTGTACTCTCTATTTCGAAAGCGGAATGAAATCTACTACTTTCAGATTTTTAATTCCGAAAGTGGAATTTTGGTACCTGGCAACTCGTTCCCTAATGTCAAAAGCATTGAAATACGGAAAATTTGTTTCTACAACAAATGCGATAACGGAACGATTTGAAAGTATCTTAAAATGTAAGTTTTTTAAGAAAATCTTAGTGATAATAACAATTGCAAACAAATTTAAATTTACAGGGAATCTTCGAACAAAAGTTTGCATACGAAACAAAAACATTTCGAGATTTTGGTTCATGTGTGCACATCCAGATTTGGCCAAAGGACAAATAAAAACCGCTGATGCGAAGCAAACATCACATAATTTGTGAAAAAGACTTGCGTCCGATTTGAATGTTTTATTTCGCTCATTTTAAAATTTATATGTTTTGGACACAGTATTTTTTCTATTGCTCTACAGACTTCTGCAATAGAACTTGATGCTGTTTGTTGTGCCATGCCAATGTAGTAATCATGTCCTATTTGGTGCTGATAGCCTCCTTGTGCTAAAAGGTTTAGAGTAACAGCTACTTTTAAAATTACAAGAGCTACAGTTGATCTCAAAGGAGCAGCAAGTTCATCTCATCTGCGATTTAAAACATTCAAAAAGCATCCTTCGACAGGCGAAAGTTCTGAACAAAACTAAAATAATAAACAATAGTTAACGGTGTTATGAATCCTTGCTAGCAATCGAATTTTACCTTTTATCACTTATTTCCATAATATTTGATTTGTCCCGTATAATTTTTCGCTCAATCCTTTCTTCACTAGTTTCATCGTCCATCCAAAGTGCAACAGAATCCATTTTCTTTTGTAATATTAAATTCTTTCTTTAAAAATCACAATTTGTATTTGTTTGCGTTTGTTCATTTGACAGATCTCGAAAGAAATAAATCGAGACTCGACAAAGAAAAATCCTTAAGTGGAAAAAGCGTCTAGTACTATTTTTTACATTTCGAAAGTGTTACAGAGTACCAATTCAAAAGCGAAACGATAAGTAATTTCGAATACGATTGACTTTCGTAACGAAATAGAGAGTAGGGCCCCTGGTAGGGCGGATGGCGCTGTTTCTGTTCTCTTCTGCTTCTGCTGCGGTTTATTTTTCTGTTTTACCTGCTTTGGCGGGTAAGTTTTTTATAGAAGTGATAACGTCTATCAGTACGCATACACAACGTACGAGAAAAAACAAAATGGTGTACCATCAAGTTCTAGAGCAGACTATTTTTTTTATAAAAATTGTGGGTGGCATAAGTATGTCCAATGTTGACGGTTAAGTCAACATTCAACTTGTCACATACAGTAGACTCTCGATATACCTACTAAAATTTTAAAATGTTAATCAATTCATTATTACAAAAAGTGGACTGTATTACTGCATTAAATATAAAATTAAAATATTTTGAAGCCGACAGTCCATAGAGGGCCTGGCCTAGGTTCTTGCAGCCATTCGACGCTGATGGTTGGTGGTGTTGTCGGCAAGCCAAGGGTTTTTTTTTTTTTTTTTTTTTTTATAATTTGCACGTGTTAAAGGGGATATGAATACCCTTCTACTAATTTTTAGAACACGTGCGTTTTATGGAAAGGGGAAGAGACAGAGAGAAAGACAGAGTGGTGTAGTTTGAAACTCAGGTGGTATTAAGTTTCTGTAAACTCCAAGGGTGGCTGTCCAGATAACTGGGGAGTATTTTGTGTGTTTTCGCTGTTATTGTCTTTGCTTATGATTCACAGCATTTTTTTCCATCCTCCTGATGTCATCATCACGACCAAGTTGCATTTCAGCCATATGACCACCCTACTGCCAGTGTTATGCCTTCACAGTAGAGTTGACTTAGCTTTAGCAAGTGATCGACTTTTTTATTTATTTCATGAGAAATAAATAGATGATTCTTGACTTCAGGATTCGAACCGTGAATCAACAGCGTGACAAGCGATGATGTTACCACTACACCACGGCCACCCCAAAAGTGTCTAAAGTCGGAGGTAAAATTAACACCTGTATGAAGAGTGAATTTTAATTTTAATTTTTCTAGGTAGTCGAGTAAAAGAGATACTATGTGTTTGCTGAGGGTAGCTGTTGATAACCGGATGGGTCCGTCAATGTGGGTTTTAGCCCAATCTCTCCCGATATCGTTGCTTCTGCACTATCGCTTTACTGCACTAAATCGAGAGTTCACTATTTCGAAAGTTTACTGCACATACCATTATAATAACCTATTTACATTGCGCTACAGCTCGGGGTGAAACTGGGCCTCAACCAAAAAGTTGGTTCAGTTAGTACGGTCCTTAGCTAACTGCCTCCAGTTACACACCCTTAGTTAGTGAGAGTCCCCTTCTACTTAAGCGCAGCATTTAAGGCAAAGACTTCCTCTATTGCGTTGCCCCTCCGGGTTGGATTCGGAGACTCTGCGGGCCGGTGTGTTGATGTCTATTTGCTCTCCATGCCCTAGCGAGGGGCGATGGATTTGAATTTCTGACTAGGGCGATGTCTAGGCGATGTCGCTGTATAGCTCGTATAGTTCGTCGTTAAATCTTCTCCTCTAGAGTCCGTCAACGCAAACGGGACAGAATATCTTACGAAGAATTTTTAGCTCGATGAAACCAAGGATATCTTCTACCGCCTTCGATAAAGTCCATGTTTCAGAGCCATATACTATGACTAAGATAATTAATGTTTTTTTTAGAGAGTCTCCTTAGTTGTTCGGGAAAGGTCCTTTCTTCTGAATAAGCCTAAATAAGTAGCGTATAGCAAGTGTTAGTTTTCATCTGATTTATGTGCTGACGTTGCTTTCAGATGTACGAGTAAGAACGGAGCCGATGTAGACAAAGTGACTTATTACCTCAAAGTTATAGCTGTCCACTGTAACGTTCTATCTAATAAGGCGATTTTGGGTGTTCCTTTTTGTCGACAGCATGAACTTAGTTTTACCAACGCTAAACCCATTTGATCAGCTTCTGTCTATATACTTATAAAAGTACCAGTGACAGCCCGCTGAGTTATATCAATATCGTCGGCTTATGCAAGTAATTGCAGAGTCTTCTGAAAAATGATGCCTCTGATTTTGGTTTGTGAGTTTCGCACAATCCTATCAAGTTCGCGTTGCTTAAATCCTTTTCAGAGCAAAGGTCCCGCCAAAGTCGTCAGTGACGGGGGAACGAGTATTCTCAATCGTCATCCTGCATAGATAGATGAGTTTGCCAGGGGTGCCAAAACTGGACATGGGTCTAGATAGCACGTCTCTATAAATGCTATCATAGGCGTCCTCGAGATCGATAAGGAGATGGTGGGTATCCTTAGGTTTTCTCCAGTAACTGTCGAAGTGTAAATATTTGATGGGTTTTACCCTTTTCTGGCTTCAAATCGCACTGATAGAGGCTGATCACGTTGTTGAGGAAACATTTCAGTTCACTATATTCAGTGGGCGCCGTGACTCAGTGGTTAAATGCGCGATCACTGAGCGGGGGGTTCAAGGTTCGAATCCAAGAAAGCACACAAATAAAAAAAAAAGTTTTCTCACTGTCCCACCTTTCGCGAACGTCTGACAAACATCCAATAGTAAAAGTGTCATGAGAAGCTTCTCTCAATCGAAAAAATTGACTTTCAGAAACGGCATAAAACTGAAGGGCCCAACCCTTCGCACAGCACGAGTGGCTGTGAGAAGCTAGTCCACGCCCTGCATTAGGCTGTTAGCGCCAAAATATTATTATTATTATTATTATCTTCAGTTCACGCAATACGGTAATGCTTCCGTTACGCATGTTTTTATTATGTTAAAAGGTTTGTATCGCGACCATGGAGAAAAAAAGGAAAACACTCTGGCAACGTTGGGACTCACTAGTAAATAAATAAATTTTTAACACAACCTTAGCTTTTTTATGCAATTCACTACTCTTTTAAAATGTGAAATAGGACCGTTGAACATGACCGCAGTGTTACTGAATCGAAAATGTTTAATCTTTCAAAATCAAGAAATACATATCGCATACTGAAAACAAAAGTGGCACTAAACAAAAAACTTAATTTTCGAATATGGCCGATTAAAGTTTTCGTCTTAATTCAATGGTCAATAGCTCCAAAAAAAAGTTTCAAAAGTTTTCCACCTCTTGTGGAAATTAACCGAAGTATCAGGACGGGTATCTCGACATAGGGTGCGTGGTATATATAGGAACCTAGATGTCGCTCAAACTCAAAAGTGTAAAATTTTGTATAGTGCCACTTTTGTTTTCAACGTGCGATATGTCATAATTCTGAATGTAATTAATACAAAAACATAGTATGTACTAGATATTGAAATTGTTCATTTTAAAACAATCAGCAACACTGCGAATATATTACATTTTTATATTCAGTCTATGTACCTCTTGAGTATTCAGTAATATATAAATCCAACCAAGCGAAGTTCCTGTCCATATAAGTTTCTGCTTGATTGCACGATCAATTGTATCTGGTGCTTCTTCCAATCTATTTAAATACTTCTAAATTATGTTGTTTTTAGAAAAGTGAAATGCCATCACTTACGTTGGAAGAGTTAGAATGCTTGCCAATCCACCATTATATACACTGCTTATAATGATATCAATCATAAAGCATGAGAACAAGACGACTTGAACTGAGCTTGAGTATATTACATAATTTGTGCCTTGCGAAATGAACAATTTTAGGGTGGAGATATAACCGAATTTGAAGCTGTTTGTCCATGAGTGTTCCTCGCATTCTCCTTTTTCCATTTTACGTGTGAATAACAATGCCAGCATTTCAAGAATAAGACAGCCACAAATACATAGCCATAGAGTCATTTGAAATGGCTCCAATGGTAGTAGCCAGCTTGTTACGCGCCTGTAAGGATATGTTTATTTTATAATGCAACCAATCATAACATAATGATCTTACCTAGGTGCTGGAACTAAACATGTTACTCCGGTTCTTGAAGTTGGATAGGTCATATCTAAAATAGAATATGCCTCGGGCCTAGTAAAAAAAAAAATCATAATATTTGTACAATAAGCTTTGGAAAGGTATCCCTTTATGTATGAAAGGCTTTTCAGATGGGCTAATAAATATTTTGTTAAGATTTCAGAATCTGCATTATTGACTGTGTACGGTTGTCAAAATTCATATAATGTACTTAAAAACACACAAACGGCTATAATTCGTCTAAAACGTTCACAAATTTTGGACATTTTGTTCATTTTCCGACAGTTCTTACTAAAATCACTAACGATGTTCTGCCGACACACCAGGAAAATTGACAAAATTTTCAGAAATTATAACTCGAAAAGTTGAATTAATGGTAAAATTCTGTTTACATACACTGTGTTTTTTATGGTCTAGGCCGATGATTTTTTTTAACTAACTATTAAAATAAATACACTAATCATCCGAGTCCTGCTGTACGGCACAGAGGCATGGACTTTATCAAAATCGGATGAAGATGCCCTTGGTTACTTCGAGAGAAAAGTTCTTCGAGTGATCTTTGGTCCCATCTGCATAGACGGCGAGTGGAGGAGAAGTTACAATGCCGAATTATACGGCCTTTATAATGACATCGACTTAGGCAGAAGAGTTCACATACAACGCCTATGATGGCTGGGTCATATAGAGCGGATGGAGTCCAACGTTCCAGCCAAAAAAGTCTTCGAATCCACCCCGGACGGACGGCGCAGTAGAGAACGACCTCGTGGTAGGTGGCGCAAACAAGTGGAGGGGACCTCAACCAACTTGGCGTGCGCAACTGGAGGCAGCTGGCTCATAACCGGGCTGGCTGGAGGGGTTTGTTGGTTGAGGCCCAGGTCCACCCCGGACTGTAGCACCACCTAAGTAAACACAATTTTTTATTTTTTTTTTATTGACCGATTACTTGGTTTATAACAATTAAGTATGGAATATTATATAGGCCAAATGGCCGCGGCGCAGATGCGTGCTCTTTCAAACATATTTTGCATAACATTTTGGCGCATTCCGGGTCTTATTTCTTAAATAATGTTGTCCCTTAGCATTGGGGATTGTGGTTGGCTTGTTGCGAACACAGCTGTCGTGGGCGCTCAAATCAGGGCCAATCGATATCATCTCTGTTTGACATTATGCGGCCGGGAAAAATTTCTCGCAAAATATCTATCGTATCGTTAGCTGTGTGTGATGTAGAATTTTCCTGTTGGATGAATCAATCCAATTCGTCCACCAAGAAGTTTTGTAACATGTCACGATTGCGATCACCAGTAATTGTTACAACATTATCTCCTGCCTCTTTAAAAAAAATTGTGGCTAGTGATTCCGCCTGCCCTAATGACGCACTATACAGTAACTCTACGAGAGTATAATGATCGGTGGTGTATCAGTTGAGGTTTTTCAGTACCCCAATAGCGGATACTTTATTTATTGACAAAGCCAGATAACTCGAGCTTCGGCACCCATGATGATTTTTTCCCAAGAATTGAAGTCCTAAATATTGAGATGCAAAACCTTTTCACTCCACTCTCGCTGGGACATATGGTCATTTTTCATTAGTTCTTGATTCATTCCAAATTCTTTTGCACGGCGTCTAACGGAGGTGCCCGGATAATATTTTGTGCCGTACATACGCTAATAATTCGGCGGGCTTCACTTTACCTGTCACTGAATAATGGGTTTTAAAGTTGACCTGTTAGGCAAATGATTTAACCAAGCAAATTACGTAGATTTCTTCATGTTTTCACAACTGAACGATTATATAGATACAATGTTTTAATATCTTCAACACGTTGTTGAGGCGTTAGATGTTCAATTATATACTCTTATTGACTATTATTCACTACCGTTAAATGACAAAACTGATGAATAATATACCAAACCAAAATGTATGCACATTGGTTCGTAACCTGCAAATGTGAGTTCCTACGTACTTCAGTCAATTTGACCCAGAATCAAGGTACATACATATGTGGCAGTGCACTGCCAAGTTATCTACCAACTTGTGCACTACCACCTTATTTACACGAAACAACATAGAGCACTTTTACCGCCCTCCTAACTCGGCTCTCAATAACGATAGGAACACTATAAATTATACACCATGTGCCATTCTAGCATTTAAATCAAACTAACTTAAGCGGTTGCTGAGGTACAAAACTGAGAAAAAAAATGTGTGTGGTGTATCAGTACTCTGTAAGGTCATCAAAATATAAAGGGTATATTCAGCCAAAGGAGAATCCTGAAAGTCGGTACAGAGGTATTACTTGGGGCATAGTCAAAGAATAAGATCAGAAAATTGGATTCATCCTAAAAATGGGCAGGTGGCAGGACCATATGTTAATAATTGCGGCATATCATAATGCTGCTACTACCGTTTATCTCTTTTCAATGGAATACATAGGTTAATAATTATTATTAAAAACACCCTCTATCTATATATACATATAACTTTTTTTAATGGAAGTAGGCTTGTACTAAAAACGACTTAAGAACAAGAAATTTTGCCTGGCACAGTGATGTCAAACTCTTTCAAATGCCTTAGAAATATCAGGCACAGCTACGCAATTGGTGAAGAGATTGATTCCACTTCTCTCTGGGAATGTCATCAAATCACCACTGGACCTATTGTTACGAAAACCATACTGCCGGTCATTAAGGAGTCCTCTTGAAACAATATTTTATTTGATAAGCTAGCGATCTATCGGCGTTTCCATGACCTTGGAAAGAGGAGACGTAAGTGCAATGGGTCGGTAATTGCATAGGGAGCAAGATTTTAGGAATGGGCTTGACAAATGCTGTTTTCCAACTCCTCCGGAAGAGCCCTGGAGAGTAGGATAGACCCAAAAGCTTACGCATGGAAGAACACCTCTTCATAACTATGCGGGAGATACCATCTGGACCAGCGGATTTGTGTATGTTAAGACATTTGAGTACTCATGCAACTTTAGGAGTGCGAAAGTGGACTTGTCCCATGCAAAATTCAACGTTCTGAAGTACAGGTGGATACAAAACATTGTCTGGTAGCGTGCAGTTCGCTGCAATGTGAGCAGCAAGCAGAATGGATTTTTCTAAGGATCTGGGAGCTGGAATGTGATTGTAAATGAGTATGTTTTTTTTAACAAGCCATAACGCGTTTCTTCGGTGTCGGACTACAAATTTAATTTTAAACCAGATTTAGGAATAATATCCTCTTCCAAAAGCTGTGCTCTGATGTGAGGGCTGTCTAGTTACTTTCACGGTTTGTGAACGAATTTTAAATTTTGAATATTTTTGGTTAAATGTTCCAATATTTATTCCATAAAAATATTCGAAATTTATAATTCGTTCCTTCAGAAATTCAAGTAAAATTGTTAATTAGTATTTTTTTTTTTAAATCTGTTAAAAATATTTTAACAATATTCTAATAGAAATAACCAATTTTCAAAATTCATTATTAAGTAAAGTATTGTTACAAAATTTTTTCCAAAAATTTGGTACGCCATCTAGTGGCATATAATCCAGCTCAGATACTCAATTTCAATGAAATCGAAAGAGCTGGTTTCGAGAAAATCTATTTATTAGTGTTCCGCACCAGAATGGTATAAACGGAACACTAATCGGCTTCTGTCTATCTGTCCATGTCTGTAACTTTTAAACCCCTTGTCATAGAGAGCTGTGGGCCAAAAACAATTATGGAAAAAGCTGTAAAAAATATTTTGTGAGTTTTCGACGATATATCAAATTAATTAAAGCAAAACTTTAAAAGTGTCCAAAAGTAAAAAAAATAAATATTTTTTCTGGATAAAGTTTCTTAAACAAAATAACTCAAAAACCTTAGCATATGCGATGAAGTTTTTGGGTTTTAAATTTAATATTTTACTTGCTAATTAAAGTCATTTATTAAATTTATTGATTCAATTTATTTGATGCTACAAATTAAAATTAAGTACATAAAATGAATTCCATAGCACATCTACATTTTGAGATTATTAGTCTGTACCCCCTTGGTCTTGCTTTAAGGGAAGACACGTCTTCAAGAAGTCAGCAATTATATTTCTTTTATAGATTGGATTAAGAAGAAAATCATATGTGAGTTATTATAGTTCATTGGTGCTGGAACCAAGCACGTTAGGGTGGCCGTGGTGTAGTGGTAACAACATCGCTTGTCACGCTGTTGATTCACGGTTCAAATCCTAATGTCAAGAATCATCTATTCATTTCGCATGAAATAAATAAAAGAGTCGATCACTTGCGAAAGCTAAGTCAACTCTACTGTGAAGGCATAACACTGGCAGTAGGGTGGTCATATGGCTAAAATGCAAATTGATCGTGATGATGACATCAGGAGGATGGAAAAAAATACTGTGAATCATAAGCAACGACAATAATAGCGAAAACAAACAAAATACTCCCCAGTTATCTGGACAACCACCCTTGGAGTTTACAGAAACTTAATACCACCTGAGTTTCAAACTACACCACTCTGTCTTTCTCTCTGTCTCTTCCCCTTTCCTTAAAACGCACGTGTTCTAAAAAAACTAGTATAAGGGTATTCATATCCCCTTTAACACGTGCAAATTATAAAAAAAAAAAAAAAAAAACGTTACACCGGATCTGGATAAAATGCCTGACATACCTAAATGAAGATAATTATCATACCTGACCGAGTAGAAACACTTTTTCTGAAAATACTGCCAACTTGTATTCGGCTGAACACTTAAAATTGAAATATGCAAAACTGGAAGCAGGTAAACACAGAGATAGCCCATATGACATTGAAAATATATAACCTGCTTTTCTGTTCAATTTTTCATTAAATTGCTTTGCTACGGCGGCGTTCAATAACTTGCGACAAAAAAAAATGATAAAGCTTGTTCACTGTTAAGCCTTATTTTTAGCCTCTCATCAGAATCCTTGAACTTCGCTTACAAAATTTGCAGCCATGTACACTTTCTGTTAAGAAAAAGTCATACCAGCAGTTTTGTGACAAAATGTTTTGAAAATAGCGGATATATTTTCTGCAAAGAAAGATATCGTTGGATGTGTTTTTTTAAATTTCACAAGGCCACGCCCACTTTATTACGGATGGACGTTTTCTTCAAAAAAAAAAAAAAATATTTTTCTTTCTCAAAGCTATTTGCGGTGATGATTAAGTCACACTGTGAATATTTCACTAGAATAAATGGCGATCGACACGCCCACTTTTTTCTTAGAAAAAGCAACAAAATATGTTGTAAAATCCCTTAAAAATCGAGAGAATATACTCAGAGAAGAAAGATTTCACTGCATTTGAACCAAAAAGTTCACAACGCACAATTTATTAGGAATTGGTTAGAGGATTAGAGATAGGGTATCATGTGATTCTTTTCTGACGGATCGTAACCTTCCTGTATGTTTTTAAATGCTAATTTTTCGGGATCTATGGTCCCATATTTTATTTTATTTCCTGATGTTGATTAAATCTGGTTTCTTCGAAAAATGCAGAAGTGTTTTAGCCGATGACCAACTGTTGTTTTTTTTTTTTTTTTTTGTCGAACATGTGTACATGTATATAAAGAGTTTTTTAATAACGACATAAAAAATTTGTATTTAAATAAAATACAGAATAATTGAGATATCTGACTGAAATTTATTCCAGGTGTAGTACATACACTTTGGAGTCAATTTTCAACCACTCTTCCACACATATCGGCCGGAACGTTGGCAATTTCGCATTTGATATTGTTCCTGAGCTCCTCCAACGTTGTTGGCTTGTTGACATAAACCAACGACTTAAGGCAACCCCATAAAATTAAATCCATCGTCGTTAAGTCACATGAGTGAGCTGGCCATTCAACCGGACCATTTCTCGAGATTACACGATTACCGAACTTTCCCTTCAATATATCAATTGTTTGACCAGCTGGGTAGCAGGTGGATACATCTTATTGGAACAACATATCACTGATGCCAAGTCCATCCAATTCTGGCCAAAAATAGTCTTCCAACATGGCATGACGGTCCAATCAGACCTCCGAAATGGAGTCTCTTGAAGCACATGTGGGTTTTTTGCTGTCCAATAAGGCATAGTTTGCTTATTGACAAAGCCATTAAATGAGCTTCATCGCTGAAGATGATTTTTCGATGAAATTCAGGACTTACTTCAAACTTTTGCGCTCTTAAAGTTGCGACCACCCAATTCCAAATGTTGCTCGTTCGTGAACTTCATCAAGGTAAAAATGTAAACCTTGACTGATAGCTGGTAAAAGTTTTTGAAACATCATTTGGGCAATGAAAATTTATATAATTTCTTGCTATTCTTAGGCCAATGATCACAAAGTAGTTTTCTGTTGGTGGTTTTGGGAGGAGGAAGTCCCAAAGGGGTAAAAAAAATCGAAATTGCTCAAATGATGATCCAAAAACGTTCACCAGCTCTTAGACTCATCATCACACCAAGACTATCATTTAGTAAACATCTACAAGAAAAGTTGAAGGAGGCGAAAAAAACAATCACTGGAAATGTATTCTAGGAAAAAAGAACATTGCTCCTAGTGTGAAATATAAACTGTTTGAAGCGGTAATGAAATCCATTATGTATTACGGGGCTCAGGTCTGAGGAATTTCGCAGTACGAGGAAGTTGAGAAGCTGTTGAGATACTTCATAAAGAAAATATTTCGTCTACCGGTGAACACACCAACATGCATGCTGCATCTCGAAACTAGGTTACCTCCGCTGTACACGTTTATGTTAAGGATGCACTTCAGTTACATCTGCAATGATTGCGAATCACCAAACTATCCAAAATCGTTGTAATGTACTCGTACCTTCTCTGCCGAAAACTGAATTTTTTTAAATAATAGATGAGGTTAAATGGCGAGCATGATGTCCGAATACTGGAAGAGAACACTTCACGCTGGAAAAGCGCTCTACAGGCTTTGTTGGTGAAGATCGGTAGTTCCATTCTCAATAAATATATAGAAAAAGCGCAACAAAGTGAAACCAGAAGCACTTACCGAATACTTCAATCTGACCTCGGAGAAAAGAATTATTTTAGTGATCTCAATAGTCTAGATACAATCTCTACTATTTTTAAGGCGAGAGGAGAACTCCTACATCTTAACTACATACATGCCACATAGAACAGGGAGCAATGTGGAATGCTGGTTATGCAACCTACAGCCGAGAGAGGATGTCTTCCATTTTATAGGAATCTCTACCGTACTAACGAAGATAAGAAGACAGCATTTGGGGAAAAATATTCTACCGGTAAATTAAGTCATTGCACAACTAAATAGCCATCAAAATTGGACAACACTAATTGGCTTCATAAAATTAGCTTTAAAATATCGGCAACATATGGTAAATGAAGATTTTCGAATAAAATTACTTAAAGTAGAAAACTATCTGAAGTTTTACAAATTTAAGAATTGGTCATGTTATGTTTAATTGTATATTGGTTAAAGTTTTTATAAGACTCTCCTTCTGGCTAACGGCTGTACCCAATGCTTATATTGTGAAACTTATAAAATTAAGAAAATGCAGTACAATAAATTCACATCTAAAAAAATTAATCTAATCTATTGTATAGCCGTGTGTTATCAGTTGTTCGGCCTTTAATTTTGAGCTATTACAAATAATTCATAAGGACACACATATACTCGCATACATACTGATAGCAAATATTGATAAAAATTGTTGAATATATGTTTATAAAATCATGCACTCTTCGCCATTCCTTAACATCAAATTGTGCAGCCATTTCATACATTCTTCTATTTAACTTAGCAATTAGATAACACAACAGAGTCAACAACATACCAAAACTTCACTTACCACATGTATATAGCTATCATTTCAATATCAGCTTTTTTATCAAAAATTAAACTCAAAGCGCCGTTTGCAGTAAAATTTTGGTAAACAAAACCCCATTCTTCTTCTTCACCTATGTATAAGAATCGAATGTTTTACTATCTGTGTACCTTATAAGAATTCTGTCAGAAGTAGGGCATACTTGAATCGACTTGCACCGTACAATTATACAGCCAGCATAAATGGAAAATTAGTTCTGCGTCTGTTCCTTCATATAGAAGTCTTTCCGAAGGATCCTCATTTCCATTTTTAACATCCATCACATTGGTCACGGTAGACTTGTGAAAGAAAAGTTGTAATGTTTCTTGCCAAAGAAGTTGTTATACAAAAACGGAAACTTACGTTTCTCAGGATCGAGAAAGGTGGATACGTAAACGCCGCTACAATCACTTCACGACCTTTCAAATCTCTTAATTTGTCCGGATACAAATTGTGATTGAATTCAAAAGTTCCTGTCTCAGCGTGGTATCTGTCCAAAAAAATCTGTTCTTCGGGGTGATTTTTACGACTTCCAACAAATTTTGTTGTTTTTAAATCAAATAAAGTCCCATTGACAATCTCCACAAATAAAATGCTGGCCATATCTGTTGATCATACAAAGCATATTGTTATAGAAAAAAAATTGTTAAGGCACTTAAAATAATAATGTGAGAAGAGAAAACGTCCTTAACATTAATTATGAAATACTCAACTTTGAAAAATGATTGCTTAAACTCCGATGTAACATTTAATTGATCCTTGGTGTAAACAAATAAGAATTTGTACTTCAATGAACGCCATTTGGAGTGAATGACAGATTTGGTAAAAGAATTAGCAAAACTCGAGATCTCATCTTCAAAGGCGATGAAGCTCTGTTTTTAAAAGAAAAGAAAGCATTAGTATAAATAATAGTAATATATTAATAATATAATAAATAATGCATAATTAGTATTAAGCTGCGTAATCTAATATTCAATTGGAGGATATCTACTCAGGAAAGTGTTTCAGATACAAATTTTGTTATAATGTTTTCAAAATGCCAGGGGTTCTCTCTTTAGTGTATTAGGTAGCAAAATACACATATAAGTTATACATACATTAAACATTCGCGTGGCGTACCAGAATGGTATAAAATGGAACACGGTGTTCGTCTGTCTCTACGTAGGGACTAAAAAAGTTCGCTTTATTGGTGTCAATTTAGTCGTTTTTGAAAAAAAAAGATGCATTTCTGTAGCTTATAATCTAGCAATATTTATTTCCAAATTTCAGAACAATAGGTAAAAATGGAGACGAGAAAGAGAAAAATTAGTGACGTAAGCTCGGAAGAATTTCGTTTTGCTACTCTCTTCGGATTTCGACGTCAACTCACGCCAGTCAAAATTCTGCACGAATGCCAAAATGCATAAGGAATAAAATGCACCATCTCTTGTTACTATTTCAAAGTGGTTTCGAAGATTCCAGACTGGCCATTTTTCTGTGGAGGACGAATCTCGTGAATATCGGCCCAAAACCTCGACCGACGATACAAATGTGGCCCTGGTGAAGGCTAAAATTGACGAATATACCAGGATGACACAGGAGATGATAGCGGATGAATTGGACTTGAATGCCACCAATTTTAATTTATCACCTGTAATATTCGAAGAAATCAGCTCGGGATGGGTTCCAAAAATTTTGAATGGAGAGCAAAAAGAGTCTCGTGTTCGTTTTGGTCAATATTTCCTGGATAAGTTTGAAAATGGACAGTCAAGCTGCTTCAATAAGATCGTTAAGTACGACCCGGAAACCAAACAGCAGACCATGGTATGGTGCCCAGAAGGTGCAAATCCTTCAGTAAAGGCCAAACAACAAAAGTCAGCGACAAAAGTTATGATGTCTATGTACTTCACCAGGGCGAAAATGGTCTCCGTCACCCGACTTAAAACTGGCCAGTTTTCTAAAATTTACTAGGACACCGACAAAAAGAGGAGCTGCGCCGCTACTTTTTGCACCACGATAATGCGCCTACGCACACTGCTGAAAAAACAAAAACTTTCTTGCACTCTCGGGCATCAATGAAATTCGCACAGAACCTTATTCTCCGGATCTAGTGCCGTGTGACTTTTGGCTGTTTCCGAAAATAAAAAAAGATTTGAGGGGAAAAATCTTAACACCTAATGAGGAGATTATTAATGCAGTCAATGTCGAAATCGAAAAGCTCCAAAAAGAGGATCTTGAAAGATGGATCTACGAGTATTGGCTTAAGAAATTTATTGAAATAAATGGGAATTATGTGGAGAAATTAAAAAAAAGACGAAGATTAAATATCTAAAGTTAAAATTATTTTTGTGTTTTATTATTCAATCAACTAAGCGAACTTTTGTTAGTCCCTACTTATATCCGTCAATATGTCACACTCTTATAAATTTTGCAAAAGTATCTGGTGAACCGAAAAGAATCTGAGAGAGTACAAAGCTCTAAGGATTTCCAATATGTTTGTTGAACAAAAAATCTCCAAAAATAAGGCAAAGGCCTCTAGCATGAAAGTATTAACTCGAAACATTTTAAAAAATATTTCAGTTTATAAAGTCATAAGTCTGACTCATGAGAGGCCATACAAGTAGCCCTGAAGCAGAATAAAGACTACGATAAAACAACGCAATGAGTATAAGCCCAAATTCAAGGGAAATACTAAACAAAATTTTAAGTCAGTAGGGAAACTATGATAGCTATAGTGGGAGGAGCTCGTGCAATAACTTTAATAGAAACAGAGATCCATCGAATAATTTTAATAAAAATCAGTCGACAAATTTCTGATGAAATTAACAATATTTGATATAATAAATAATTAATCATTTTGAGGTTGGGATTTCATATCCCTGTGTCTGTCACATCCATCTATCATCCATAGTGACATGTAGTTAGTTAGTCTTGCCATTTTACAACATGGATCTTTTAATGACCGCTCGACGTATTAAAATTGTTTCATATGACCATAAACTGGCCACAGAATGCGCAGAACATACGCCGATTGGGTGGTCGAAAATCAACAAGTTGACGCCGATTTTTCGTACAAATTCTTCTTCAGCTATGAGACCCATTTCTAGCTCGGCGGCAACGTAAACAAACAAAATAACAGAACTTGGTGTTCTGAGAATTCAAATGTGATCGTTGACAGGCCACGGGTGACAGTTTGATGCGCGAGTTAAATTAAGAGGAAAGATATAAGGCAACAAAAAAGTCTAAAGCACACAAATCAAGAGAAGTGTAATATTATTTCTGATCAATTACTTGTGGAGGCGATATGCTAAGGTTGCAGTTTTGGATCGCCTGTGCATTTACAATTCCAAGATATATCATCGATACGAAGGGGTTTGCTGCTTAATTTATTTGCAAAGATATTTTCTTAGAATATTGAGTTTGCGCCAGACGTTTAGGTTGCACTTTTTTGGGTCACGGTGACCAATACGTACACGTCCCGTGAGGGAATGATGAAAAGGTTGTGTGAAGGGGGTCAATGGACGGACGTACTATGGATGGAACGTCGTCCACGTGAAATTCAATGGACGGACATAACTTACGCTTTGGACCCACGTGATCGGGCCGTATTTTTTTTTAAAATGAAGAAGGCGTCGCTGTCACGGTGAATTCTCTGCGCTATGATCAAATGATAAACAATTTTTTTTTACCTGAGATTGAAGACATTGGTGTGAGCGGCATATTTGGTTCCAATAGGACGGGGCTTCGTGCCACACCAAGGGCGGATGTAGGATTTATTTCTGGGAGGGAACAAAGGCCAGATAGGTAAAGAGTGTGCCCCATAGTATTCTAATTGCTAGTGTTTTTTCGACTGACCTGTTTTATCTGAATCGTGTCTGGAGGGGCCCGTGCCCCTGTGCCACCCCCCTGGATCCGCCCTTGTGCTACACAATACAAGAAAATTTGGCTTTACGAAAAGTTCCCCGACCGTTTAATTTCGAGATTTTTCGACATCAATTGGCCACCAAGATTGTGTGATCTGACCCCGTTCGATTTATTTTTGTGGGGCTACGAGTATGATAAAGATTGTGTCTATTCTAACAATCCTCAAACTTTGGAGCACTTAAACACCAAAATCCATGATGTTATGGCCGTAGTACAGCCAGAAATGTGCCGAAAAATCATAGAAAATTACCTCACGAGAACCGAAGTTTGCAAAAACTCTTGTGGCGGTAATTTAACCGATGTTAGATTACAGATATGAATAATGGCATAATCTTAGATATAAAACAGTAAAAAAAATTTCAATGAAATCTTTAAAACTTTTTATTTTATTTAAAACTAAAATCTTAAAGCATAAAATGAATATGAATATTATTGAGATTATAACCAAAGAAACTGACCCGGGAAACGTAAACATCCCCGGTCAGCGGAAAAGAGGACACTTTGGCAGAAGTCCTTAAACCTAACTGATGGAAATGTCTGTACAAATTTGTTAAATTAAGAATGATGGATTTAATATGAATATACACGTTTTTAATGGATACGAGTGCTGAGATATCCGTCTGTAAACACAATTTAGTAAGAAAAATACAAAACGACGATGTGTGTCAAATAAATGGTATAACTGATAAAGCAATTTTTTCGAAAGGTGTGTCCGACTTGGATTTATTAATGGGAATTAGAAGATAGAGGCATAAAATGCACATTGTCGACTGATGGAATACTGGGGTAGAAACTTTTAAAGACGAAACTGAGCCCATACTCAGTAAGTGTGGGATTTCCACCCACTAAAAAACACCTCCCTTTTATTGCCCTTCTTCGCCACGGTACCTCCGATTTGGCATTTCATAGTGGAGGAGCGAATAGCTCTACATGCTTAGATTCTTATTGATAATTCATCACTCTGTCTCTTTTCCGATTCGAGGTGTATTAGTTGTGTGGTAATATATACTACACTATATTCTCGGGGGTTGGTATTTCTCCAAGCTTATTTTTCAGCGTTTGTTTCTCAGTTTCAAATCGCGGACAGTGAAAGAAAACATGTTCCGTATCTTTCTGAGCCTGAATACAGTAAGGACAGTAGGGAGAATTGTCATGCTTGGTAGAACGCCAGTGGCTGCTTCCAGCCTGTTTGCGATGATACTTTCCAGAACTTTTCCAGCCATATCCAATATACAGAGTGGTGGAAACGACGCTTGCTGTTCATGATTGATTCCTACGCTCTGATTTGTATTGCTATTGAAGTTCAATGAAGATGTGTCTACTCTACCTCTGGGGCGTTGGTACAATCTTCTAACGCGATGACATTCGGAATGCAGCTGTTTTGCTAGCAGCTGAATCTGAGAGCGTTATGTTCATAAACATAGTTGTGTATGCCTCTCCGCCGGTTCCAGATATCCAACCTGTTCTGTGTACCATACGAGTATTTCTCGGTTGGTATCTATCTTGCTTTTTGTGTTCTTATGGTGGTCACTGTGGGTGTAATGTTGGCTAATCTTCCACGTTGTTTTTCGTACTACGAAGCCGCTAACAAAGATAAGGCCCATGATCGAGCAAATACTCTAGGTCCAGCGAAAGTATCAAATATATTAAGATCATAAAAACTCGGGATGGCAAGGAGATTGTAGAAAATGTCATGTTCGGTATACCCTTAAATAACTATGAAATCCTATCATATGGCAACAATCGTGAAAACGTGTGAAGATAAGGTTGCTGTGGAATCAAATTATTCTTATTATTTATTATTCTTTATTCTTTATTTCATGAAAAAAAAAACTTATAAATAAGTAAGCTACAATTCATAATATACAAAGAAGAGTGTATGTTATTTCAATGAAATAGTTAGGGCATTCTGTTGTCAGAAGAACAAGAGGCGAATGCACGATAGCAAAAGAGTATAAAAATAATTAAAGATGGGGAATTCATGTGAATAAATTTTAGATAGATATTTATATAAAAACACATAAGGGAAAAATTAATTACAAGAGAAAATAAATGGGTTATTATAATTACAATTACAATAGTGGACTAATTAAATGTTCAATAGTTTCATGGTTAAAAGAGAAAAGCCAAAGTTTAATATGCTTTAAAAATATTGATTTGTTCTTCTCGCATCTGAGACTCTCAGGAAGTTTGTTAAATAATCGACAAGCAGTAGTAAAATAAAATTTAGAAAAAAGTGATTTATTTATTTCCATACTGGAGCTTAGATTTGAATAAACCATTGTACACTAAAGTAAGTAATCTTGCACTGCAGTAAAGGCTTAGATAAAACATCTGTCTGACGACAACATTAAGATATTGCTTTAGATGGGTTGCATGATTTTTCCAGCTTAGACTGTGATCCAAAATTATACCTAATCATTTAAAACACGTTACATAAACAACAGTAAAACAATTATCAGAGCAACTTGCAACATTATTAAAGGAGACAAAACACATATCATGGTTGTGGTCATTGTAAAGAGGAAATTTTAAACAAGAAGGGGCATGGTACATTAGAGGCATGTCTATGATAGTCTTATTCGAGATGTTAAATAACATAAACTTTGTCTTGTCACTGATAGACAGTTTGACATTTGTCAGCTCATGATTGACATCTACATACAAATCAAAATGGTTGTAATTTGAATAAGATAACGCAGTGTCATCAGCAAATGCGGTAATTTTGTCTTTGAAGGGTTGAATAAACAGGGAATTGATATATATTAAAAATAAAATAGGGCCTAGGACCGATCCTTGGGGTACACCTATGTTAGTGTAGCATGTTGCTTTTTTACGATCACTTAAATATGATTTAAGCCAAGAATGTGCAGAACCTCTAAAACCTGTATTATATAACTTATTAAGCAGGAGAGCACATGATCTTCTGTAATGTCTATAAATAAAGCTGCAGGGGTTTTGTTTTCGTTAACACTTGTATAGATTTCACCACAAAGTTTTAGCAAAGCATCTTCCGTAGATTTACCACTTCTGAAACCACACTGAAAATTACTGAAAAAATTTGAATTATCTAAGTATAACAGCGTTCTTCTTTTAAAACCTCTTTCAAAAATTTTTAAAAAAAACTGACAAGAGTGAAATAGGTCGATAGTTGTTTAATATGGTAGTCTCACCCTTTTTATGTAATGGGATCACAATTGCCATCTTAAGTGAATCAGGAAAAATACCATCGTTACAACTAAAGTTAAAAATATAGCTTAAAACGTCAAAAACAGGAAAGGGTATTTTTTTGAAGATTCTGCTAGAAATGCAATCATATGAAGTTGAATTAGACGTTTTCAGAGACATGATTATTTTATGTAACTCTAGCGCGGTAAATTGTTCAAAGAAAAAACTTCTTGTTTGTATTGATTCGCGTATAATTGCGTTATCGAACGAGTATGCAGATGATATCAAGGGATTATGAACTGGAGTAGGCAAATTAGTGAAATAATTGTTAAACATGTTGGCTATAATAAAAGGGTCAGATATGGTTACTTCATTTTGAGTTAAATAAATTTCATCGTTTTTTTTTCTATTCAATATATTGTTAACCACGTCCCATTCACTTTTAATGTTACCAATTTGTTTACCATAGAACTATAATACGCATCTCTACAAAGAGGGATCTCTCTTTTTAATTCATGACATAGTTTATCATAGTCTTGCATTGTTAGGATGTTTGGTGATACGAATACGAGTTTGATGTTTTTCAATATTTTTTCTAGCAAACGAGAATTCATCCAGGGTTTAAGTCTTTTCAATTTGTGTATACTATTCCTTTTTTTCTTAACGCAGTTAGAAATATAATATTGGAGCTTTGACTGAAATATATCAAAGCAGTGGATGGATTGTTTGCTACATAGACATCATGCCATGATTCGAAGGTCAAAACTCTACGTAAGGCAACATAATCAATTTTCTGAAATTCGGAAACATACGATTGTTTATGGTTTTGAAGGTTGAAATCAAATTGGATCGTTATTAAGCAACGGTCAGTTATTTTCAGATTGTAATTTGCAGAACGGTAACTATTATGGTTATTTTTGTGTTGTCGAATAAATATATGGTCTAAACAAGAGTTACTGTCAATACGTGTACATTCATTTACTACAGACTCAAAACCAAAGGACGACAAAGTAGACAGATATGTATCTAAGCATTTGTGAAGAGTTTCAAAATGTACTTCACATTTAGGGGCAAACAGTAACAGCCACAAATTTTTATGAAAAACATAACAAAGATAACAATTCATTCTACACAAAAAACTTTAGATAACCAAAGGTACATTTGCAGAAGATAAATAAGGAATTATTACGAAACAATATAATAGAAGCCTCCATTAGTCTACTTCTCATAATTCCCAAAAAAAATTGTATATAAGCGGGCAAGCCAAATGAAGGTTGATAGTAGAGGTCATTAAACAAAAAGGTGTAAACAATAAATTTCTACTGACTAGATTGGATGATGAAATAATCAAGCTAAGTAAAGCAAATATATTTCAACATTGTACAATATATGACCAGTTCATTTCACCAGATACCATTACATCCTAATTCGATGCCTTTGGTTGCATTCTCTACAAATGAAGGTTTTTATCATTTGAATTTGGGCTTAAAATTTCTGCAAACGGTTTCCAGAGGATGTTGCCAATAGCACTATTGCTATTCGGTCAAAATTTAATTAGAATATTAGGAAGATTACGATAGTATAACTTAAAATTGAATTCCGAAAAATTTAACTTAATTTGCATAGATCCAGGAAAGCATGAGGTAATTGGATCGTATCCTGAATCGAAAGATGCTGATAAGATATGAATATTTGTAGAACTTAGCAACTGCTGTTCACTTCGGCAGATGGCTGCGATTAGGCATTCAGCACACGGAAGCAAAAATTTATGAAACTATCACTACTAAGTTATTTCGAGTTTTCGAAACTATTATGATGGAATACTGGGACGAAAAGTTACCCCACCATATCTTACCCTGTATCCATCCGATTTTGATAGTTTTCAGGAAAAATGTGTGTAAGTTAACTGCAGTCAGCATTTCCACCTTACGCAGCACTTTTCCAACGCTCAATACTCTGGCGCATTCGCTTCATTGACCTAATCATAGCATTTCCACCGCTCAAAGCATTTCCACCTTACGCAACACTTCCCCCACGTGAAACACTCTGGCGCATTCACCCCACGTATATTTTTTGTTAAGTTAGAATTAAGTAGAATGAAAAAAAAGAACATTCGTTATTGGATTTTGAAAGGGAACAGTGTTTTTTTTAATTTTAACTTGTACACGTCCGACGTAACTAAAAACTAATCTAATAAAGTATTGTTTTGTATTTTCCAATTTCATATTACATCTGTCTAGTAATTATTAATAAATAATAATAAAAATAGTTTTTTATTGATTCAAATCAAAAAATTACAACTTTGACATTTACGTAGACGACGACCAACAAATGGTTCGTGAGAGTAGTTGTTATATTAATAATTTACAATTTCAATAACTAAATTCATTAAGCAGCCATTTCTTATACGAAAAAGGTTTCGTTAACGAACTTGTGAAGAGTGTTCCTTCCAATGGTCAATATCTGCAACACTTCATTTTCTTCAAGTACACAAACAGTGACACGCTGTGGTTACATTTGTTACTCAACATTCATAGGTGGATTTTCTGAACCCCAAATTCGACAGTTTTGACGATTAGCCATCAAAATGGAAATGAGCCTCATCGCTGCAGATGATTTTGTTTGGAAAATCAGCAACCACTTGTTGCTCCATAATCCATTCAACAAACTCTCTTTACTGTGCGTAGGCTTTAGTTCTTGGGTCAGTTGCACTTTGTGTGCATGAAGATGCAAATCTTTCGTGAGAAATAAGCTTCTAGAAGGATTCTACTTTCTAGAGTTATCACCTCTTCTGTTATATGCCGCCCCAATCTGGGCGGAGGCACTGAGGACGAAGGAGACCAAAAGGAGACTATCGTCGTCATATAGACTCTGTGCGCTACGGACAATCAGCGGCTTTCGAACCATCTTTGACGAAGCTGCATTTGTTATGCTGATGAAATGCTGATGATATACAACAGAAGAGCATTGAGTCATCACGACGCCACTGGTATCAAAGTGATACAAATTGAAGAAAGGGCAGCGTCAGCAGCTCTTTGGGCTAATACAACAAAAGGCAGATGGACATAAAAACTTATACCGACAATCCAAGATTGGATATGTCGAAAGCATGGAGACTGCAACTACAACCTTACGCAGTTCCTGTTTGGCCACGGTGGCTACCGCAAATATCTACACCGATTCGGACACGAAAACTCACCATGGTGAAGATGAAGATACGGAGCACGTTTTACGGCATGGAGAATTACTCTGCCAAGTCCGTCATTACTCCTCGACCATATGTTACGGTCGGAAGAGAATTGGATGCCAATATGTTCCTTCGTAACAACTCTACAAAAAGAGCTGCGGAGAATAGAAAAGCTAAGAAGAGCAGCTGAAGCAGCGAAAGAAGCTGACACAAGAAGCATAGCATAAACTGCTACCAGCCCCGCGAAGAAATACCTAACGGCAGTCCCGCGGGGAGAGTGGTTGAAGTATATGGGGTGTGTGTTTAGTACGTAGCCGTATCCTGGCATCGATTACTCAGGCTTGCGAATCGTGCATGCTAGTAGCACTCGGACTATTAGTATCTATGAAGATCCCACCTCCAAAGAATTCGCGCCGACTTCAATAGTTACTTTCGCTCCTGAACAATTCCAGTCTCAACATCTAACGCCTCCTGATTGCTTGTCCATATACTACCAGAACGTAAGAGGTCTTCGAACTAAAACCTCCTCCGTGTTTCTTAATTCACAGAATCTCCCCTACGACGTTTTTGCTCTAAACGAAACCAATCTGTCCAGTGATTATAATAACAACGAATTATTTACCTCAGACTTCAATGTCTTTCGGGACGATGGTCTTGAAAATGATGATAATTCCTCTGGTCGCGGTGTTCTCTTGGCAATATACAATCGCCTCGACTCCACACTCTTTAAAACCTCGTACACCGCTAATTTCGAGTTCATTTGCATCAAAATAACTATCGCTGGTTGCAACATCTACATCTTCTGCTGCTACATTCGTCCATGTCAACCAATCCAATGCTACCAACTTGCCATTGATGCGATTGATTCCCTGTTTAACATTGTAGACCCCCGCGACGACGTCATAATTTTGGGGGATTTTAATTTACCAGATCTTCGATGGGTTCTTTCTGACGATGAGACTCACTTTGCCGCTACAAATCCCTCCTCAGATAAGGAGGTCCTATTCATCGACTGTGTCTCTGACTCCGGCCTTTACCAGTTAAGCGGCGTTACTAACTACTTAAGTAGACAACTCGACCTTATTTTCTCATCAGATGCCGACAACTGCATCGTATCAGCGAGCAACCACCTTCTCTCTAAATTAGACCGCTACCACCCACCTCTATCTCTCACATTTTTTTTACAACAACGGTAATAAAACTGTACACTCTGAAAACTCATACAGTTTTAATTTTCGTAAAGCAGACTTCATAAAACTGAATAACCTTTTGAGTAACGTTAATTTCAATGTTATTTTTGAAAATCCTAGAATTACTATCGACGGTGCTCTCGCTTTGTTCTACGCCGAAATCTTCAACTGTTTCACACAATCCGTCCCATTCGTGCTCCAGAAGAACTCCTCGTCGTCCCCACCCTGGTTCACCAAAGAATTGCGCTCGCTTCGCAATAGAAGAAGTAAACTTTGGCACACGTACCTTAAATCTCGTTCTCACTCTGACTTTTCCAATTACCTCCACACATATACCCACTTTTCCGAACTCTGTGAATCTCTATATCTCGAATATTTAGACCAAATCCAGCATACCATGATCTCCGATCCGAAACGATTTTTCCAATTCATCAACACAAAACGAAAATCTGACAACTATCCAGCTACTTTAAAATTGTCTAACACTTCCTCCGGTGATACTAAGAGAATCGCAAATTTATTTGCCCACTTTTTCAGCCAATCATTTAGCAACCATGGGCTTGAAGTTGATCTTGAATACTTCTCCTACATGAAAAGCTGTGCCCAAACCTCGTTAGTCTCCGTTGACATAATCGTGGAACACGTGAAAGAAAAGATAAAAAAACTCAAGAACGAATACTCTACTGGTCCTGATGGTATCCCTTCAATAGTACTGAAAAATTGCTTGAACCATCTGGCCTCACGTCTCTCTTCCAGATATCTATCGCACAAGGAGTCTACCCCAAGCTTTGGAAGAGATCTTACATAATTCCCTTTCACAAAAATGTTCCCAAGAATGAAATCTCCAACTACCGGCCCATTGCTAAACTCTCCTGCGTCCCTAAGCTCTTTGAAAGAATTATTTACGATACAATGTTCTTCCATTGTAAGTCTATCTTTTCCCCTAACCAGCACGGATTTCTTAAGGGAAGGTCAACAACTACTAACTTAACGGAATTCGTATCTACGACTCTGTGTGCATTAGAGGATGGCAAAGAAGTTGATGTAATTGCCACAGATTTTAGTAAGGCCTTCGATAAAATCTCGCACAGAATCATTCTTTTTAAACTCAAATCCCTTGGCTTCCAACTGAGTTTCATTGGGTGGGTTAAATCCTACCTTGAGGAACGCCAATACAAAATACTATTTAGATCGGCTGTATCCGACCCCATTAAAACCACTTCCGGGGTCCCTCAAGGTAGCCATCTTGGTCCTCTGATTTTCATTTTGTCAATTAACGACGTTGACTTCATCATCAAAGACTCTTATCTATCCATCTACGCTGATGACATGAAAATCTTCAGGCACATATTAAACCCCACCGACTCTTGCCCACTTCAAGCTGACTTGAACAACTTTTCAACCTGGTGTCAAAAAAATTTTCTTGAGATCAACGTCAACAAATGTCAAGCTATTACATATTCCAGAAAGCGTCTTCCAGCCCCTAGATCCTATTTCATCTCTGACGAGCTCGTCCCTTCTGTAACTTTATTACGCGATTTGGGTGTTATCTGCGACAGAGAACTAAATTTTCGCTGCCATATTGACAACATTATTAGCAGACCCAACTCTGCGCTCGGTTTAGTAAAACGTTGGTCTAAAGAATTCTCGAACCCCTACGTCACGAAATCTCTCTACTTCGGCCAATCCTCGAATATGCTAGCCAAGTATGGTCCTCCTATCATGATACCCATTCCCTTCGAATAGAGGCTGTTCAACGCAGTTTCATCCGTTTTGCTCTTTGCGGTCTTCCTTGGTCTGACAGGCATAACTTACCCCCCTATGAGAATCGTTTGAAATTAATTAAAGTACAGCCACTTGAAATACGTCGAGAAATTGCTGGCATACTCTTTGTACATCAGCTGTTAGCAGGAAACATCGACTGCCCTAATTTGCTCCAAATGATCTCCCTTAACACTAACCCACGCCTCCTGAGGTCTGTACCCATCTTCCGTCTCAATTTTCATCTCACCAATTATGGTTGTAACGAGCCAATGACTAGAATGCTACGTTTCGCCAACGGCGCGCACAGCTCCTTTGATTTTCACTGCAGCAGATTTGCACTTAGAAACGCCCTCCAGAATTCCACTTCCACTCCTCCGCCCTAATAACTTTAGTTTTAGTTTTAAGTTTAGTTTTTAAGTACTTAGCCTTAGTCTTAAGTTTTAGTGTAGTTATTAAGTTCTGCTTGAATTAAGCTAAATAAATAAATATAAATATATACACATCCCTGGCGCAATCCAAAAAAAAAAAAAAAAAATAAGCATCCCGAATTGATGTTCCTGGACTCTCAACAACACTCTCACGAACTCAACAGGAATCGATCCAGTTTCCCTGATTTTTTTAATTAATCTCTTCACAGTTGATGAAGTTTAATCAATAATCTGATCATATTTCGTACGAAAATTGCGAACTGTAGCAGTCGAACCTTCATTATTTTTAAAATATTGCTCAACAATGAAAACGCGTAATAACCCTGAACTGTCAGCTGTCGCGTTTTCTATTTTTTTTCGTTGGCAACACTTTACCACACAAATGGCGCAAAATTTAAATCTTGGGTGAATTTTGGGATACCCTTTATAAATAATTATTCACAATCAAACCCTGAATACCAATAAAATGGTAAACAATTATGAGTAATGGCTTCATTTTTTTTTCTTCACTGAGCCATTGACAATAAAATGCGCAGAACTGAATGCAATCGAGTTTTAGCACCACATTTTTAATAAATGTTTTTAAATTATATTTTAAGTCAAAGATTTAGTGCCATCACAGAAGGATCTACTACCCAAAATCATGCACATAGGTAAAAGTAAAGGGAGCCAAGCTGCTGTCAATCTTTTACTACAGATATTTAATTTTAATTATGCCTAGGTTTCATAAAAAGTTTTTATTGACAGAAAAAAAAGAACTTACCTCGCAATGATTAATTTCAATGGCCTCTGTCAATTTTTCTTCAAATTTTGTCAGCAAATCCAAACGACTCAAAGGTATGTCTCTTTCTTCAACAAAAGTGGGTTTATAAAGACTTAAAATTACAGCAAAGTTCTCCGAATTTGATTGTTGCAAATTAAGTAGAAAATTATCATGCCAAAGAATACAAATACTAGTCGCGTCAAAGTGATATGTTCGCACTAAAATATAATTTTGTTATTGGTTATTGTGTAATTTAAAACACTGAACTAATATAAAATTTTCGGTGCATACCTATTAAATTAATTAATATTGAGACATACTCGTAAGATGGAGGAACAATCATTGTTACTCAAATAAATCCAAATATATGTCCTGAACACTAATTGGAGAATTAAAATAAAATCAAATCTTAAATGCACAGCAGAGTGATTTACAAAGTAACTATCCGATTTGAATATTTCTTTCTCTATTTATAGGAAGTGAATAAGTAGGCGAACCAACTTTTCTATTTGTGTACTCGCTGCATTTATAGACACTTAAGTCTCTCTCAAGCAATTAAAGTGCAAAATAATACCTATTATACATGCAACCAATTGAATTAGCCAGAGATATTTATGTATGTACATACCGTTTAACTCTACTGCAATTTATGTGCGTATGAGGCTTTAAAAAATTCACGATGTTTGACAACGCTTTTCTCTATAAACCAAATTACGCAATCAACTCATGCCACAATACGCATTAAATGAATTTATATATTGCAAACATGCTTTTGAACTTTACCTTACGTACGCAATTAAATAATAATAGCAACTTAACCCACACTTGCCAACCGTTCGGTTTTCGACCGGACTGTCCGTGTTCGGTTCTGAATGCGTGATCGGACGTAAAATGTCCGCTCGGAATACACGGGAAGAGATAGAAGTAAACTTAAGGTGGAGATTGTTAAACTAGATACTAGAAACCTTTTAATTACAAAATAACTTGAACTAAATTTAGTGATTTTCTTAAAACTTTGGGTGTATCTACTACGACTTTTTTTTTGGTTGCGCCTGGAGGTGCAGGAATCTTTAAAAGATACCAATGGCCCATACCATTGGTTATGCCTGATGATTCATAAGCGTCGGCCAGTATATGCCTACGGGCTAAACCTCACCCCCCAGTGAGGCACTATGAGAACCGACCGCTCGTGCTCATAGTAGTAGGAAATTCGTTTCTCTCATTTTTTCGTTTTGTGGTGACTACGACTAAGTTTCCTTAACAAGTAGTTTACGCTTCTGTAGTGTTAATCGCGTTAGGTAGGTAGCTTTCCAGCGAAGGCACCTACTAATACCGTCATTACATGCGGTTTTCCCTTACTGCGCCAGATCGTACGGTCTTGTTCTTTGTAGTCGGTGATCGAGGTTTGTCACGTCCAGAGTACGGATTATTTCATTATTTCAATGATCATGAAGGCGAGTACGAAGTTTGTGAGCATAGTTTGTTACTTCATCCCTCACGGTAGCAATTCCTAGATCTCTGTGAATATCACTATTCCTTATATACCATGGAGCATTCACAATTGCTCTTAGTGTTTTGTTTTGGAATGTTTGCAGAACAGTCATATTGCTTGGCTTGGTACAACCCCAAAGTTGTATACCGTATGTCCAAGATGGTTTCAGCACTTGCTTGTACAGAAGCAGTTTGTTGTATACGCTTAACTTCGAGTATCTCCCGAGTAGCCAGTACATTTCTCTAAGTCTGATGTCAAGCTCGTCGAGCTTCTTTTTAACATGTGGCTTCCACTTAAGTTTTGCGTCTGGTGTCATTCCTAGATATTTTGCCTCGTTTGCGTACGGTATTTGTACCGAGTTAATGGAAATAGGTAAGTTGTTTATCTTTTTGTACGTAAAATTGACATGCGTTGACTTGGTCTCGTTAAGGACGATTCTCCAGGTCTTTGTCCACTCGCATACTTTGTTTAAAGCTCGTTGGAGTTTTCCAGTTAATGATTCGACTGACTCATCTGTTGCTAGGATAGCCCTGTCATCTGCGAACGTTGCTACGACAGTCCCTTCATCTTGTGGTATATCTCTTGTGTAGAGCAGGAACAGGATTGGGCCGAGAACGCTTTCTTGCGGAACACCGGCATGGATTTCTTTGAATTCCGAATATTCTGCCCCATGTTTAACACGAAAGAGTCTGTTATTAAGGTAAGATTCCAATATTCTGTAGAATTTATCTGGTAAGATTACCCTTAGCTTATATCTCAGACCTTCGTGCCATACCTTGTCGAACGCTTGCGATACGTCGAGAAAAGCGGTAGAGCATATCTTTTTCCCTTCTAGAGCTTTTTCATTTTCATTTGTTATTCGATACACCTGATCGATTGTGGAATGTTTAACCCGAAATCCGAATTGATGATCCAGGATCAATCGCCTTTCTTCAATTACTGGCTGAAATCTTTTTAGCAGAAGTTTCTCAAAGACCTTAGATATTATCGGCAGAAGCGAAATGGGTCTATATGATTTCTTGTCGTTTGCATATTTCCCCGGTTTCTGAACCATTATTACTTCGGCGACTTTCCATTTATAATGTAGAGTAACTTAACTAACGCTTTTTCCGCTAGCTCCTTCAAAACTTCGCGAGTGATTAAATCATATCCTGGAGCCTTGTTATTTTTCAGTTTTCTTATTGTCATTCGAAGTTCGGACAGGGATACAGTTTTTAATTTAAAGTTGTCGGGTGCCGTATTTGTATTCGGATCTTCGATCAATGGTTGTCCATCGAATGGCTTGAACGTTTCCACTAAATGTTCGGCAAATAATTCCGCTTTCTCTGTGTCTCCTTTTGCCCATTCGCCGTTAGCTTTCCTTATTGGTGGCGAGTGTATTACGGGTTTCCTTATGGACTTCAAGGCTTTCCATAGAGAGTAGTTTGAACACTAGCTTGTTGCAAAGGTGGTTAAGATAAGTTTTATGCGGTGGCGCGCGGGATTGTTGCCATCTCTTGCGCGCTCATCTCTTTTCTCGTATGAGGTCTTCGATATCAGACTGGTATTTGACTTTACTGTTCCGTGTTGCTGTTTTTCGAAAAGGGGTATTTTTCCATGCTGCGAACTGAATGGCTTCCACGAGCTCGTCAATTTCGTCTTCTATTTCAAGTGGTGTATTTAGCGGCACATTTAGAGCAATATTTTCCTTGCAATCTTTTCTGGAAAGGTCCCAGTTTGTTTTGTTACTAATTAACTTAGGCGGTCCTTCTTTTTTTTTGCTAGACTTCTACCGATTTTCAGATTGGTCTGAGCATAAATCATAACATTCTTCTACTTCCGTTAGATTTTTAGTTAGCGCTTTTGCGATAAAGAAGTCGACGAGGTCAGGGATTTTATTATTGTCAGTTGGCCAATACGTTATCTTTCCCGTCGAAAAAAATTCCAAACCACGTTTCATACTGGCTTTGTACAATAATCTGCCTTTCGTTGAATTACATCTTGAACCCCAGAAAGTGTGTTTCGCGTTAAAGTCACCACCGATGATAAAATTAGGCCCGAGTGAGTCAAAGAGGCGAACGAGGTCGTCGTCCACCAGCCTATGTCCCGGAGGGAAGTAACACGATCCGATCTGGTAGTCTAAATGATTTATTTTTACAGAAACTGAGCTTATTTGCATAGAATCCAGTTCTACTTTTATGTTTTCGGAGTGCTTAATGTATTCTTTAATGTACATAGAGGAACCGCCTGTCGTATTTTCCGAAGGATGATGCGCGTGGTAATCACTGTAGCCTTTTATTCTGGGTCCAGGTCCTTTTTTTTATGTGGGTTTCCGATATCAAGCATATATCAATATTGTTTTTCCGTAAAAAGATTTCTAATTCGTCTATTTTTGCCAGAATGCAAAATCTTTAGCAGCTGTTTCATATTCATGTTTTGTTGTTTGTCTTGCGAGGCTTGAACTCGAGATTGCTCAATTTGTCGAAAATAACTTGATTAACCTTGGTTTGCTCCTCAAGTTTTTCCAATATCACAGCTAGTATTTGGCAGACCGGATCTGTTGTGGCTGACCTTGATGCGACTTGCGCGTACGATTTCGTACTTCCAGCCAGTGGCAGTTTTTCCGTTGGACTTGGACCAGCGACGTTCTCTTGTGCAATTTTTATATTTTCCTTTATCGGTCTCGTCCTTTTGACTGGCTTAACGGTCTTAGGCTTATCGATTTTAGGATCTTTTAAGTTTGGTTCCGGGTGTAGCGGTTTAGAGTATCGCGTCTTTTTTGAAGTTCCTTGGCGATTTCACAACCTCGATAGTTCGTTGGGTGGTTTCCCATGCAATTCGCGCAGACCGCTGGGACCTGTTTGGTTACGTTGCACTCTTCCGAGAGATGTGTACCGGCACATTTTACGCACCGTGGTTCTTTCTGGCAGTATGCCTGAGTATGGTTTAAGCCTTGGCATCGCTTAAACTGAGGTATCAATCTCTTGCCCTTACGCATGGGCTCGACTTTTACCTTGATGTTTAGAATGGTTTTCATTTCTCGGTCCAATCAAAGGTAAGCATAAAAAGTGGGAGACCGCGTTTGATGACATTTTCTTTGTACGTTGCTTTTCCTTCTTGATAATATTCACGGCGTCAAGAATTTTCAAGCCTTGGCTTTTCACGTCTTCCATAACGTCTTCTTTTGTGCACTACGACTAATCGCTGTCATCATTTCATCAGAAATCAATCACCACTATAATTAGATACATTTGATTCTTAGCGATTTCAGTTAGCGATACTTTGAAATTTCATCAAACAAAATTTCTGATGAACAATTCATCATAAAATTGTTTTTTGTAATTTCATTCTGCGAATTGAATAAACTTGCCAGACAAGTATACAGCGATAAATAAACCTCGTTTTTATACATTTTGGAAGCAAATCGAAAGATAAAAATAATTTTAAATTTAAGTCTCATAACTATGGTCTTGAAATTTTCGTACATAGTTCATTCAACGTGTACTTTCGGTTTTGGAAAATTTATTTTGAAACCTTCTTTATTAAACATTTAGCGTGTACACAAATTTGATAAGTACTCGTATAATGAGTACAGAATGCCTCAATTGATCGCATTTTGATGAGAATCATCAGAAAAAAATTCACTCATTAATTTTACTCAGCGATTTGTCGGTTGGTCTTAAGTCAAAGAAAAAACTATTGTTTAATTCGACTTGTGCAACTGTTATCCGGAAGAAGGAAGAGGCTTACGCGTTGTGGCGCCGAATATCATCCGAGGAAAATCAAAGTCTCTATAAACGGGCTAGAAATGACTGAAAATGTGCAACAAAATATATGTTTTTGTATGGCAATTTAACAATTTGTATATAAGGTATCAACGATTTCTGTCGGGCTCCTTACTGAAAATTAATTCAAAAACTCTAGTGACGAGCCTCCTCGTGCTCGTTAATAAAAATGACGTGTTTTACAATTCAGTCACGAACTCTCAATTTTTACTTTCACCGATAAGGCCAAGTATTGGTTTATTGGAAACTTGCAATCGCGTGATTTTGATCAAATTTAACTTTACAATTAGTATTAGTGTGTCTCTTAATTCTGTTCCTGAAGAAACCTGAGTATGCTTTTTGCAGGCATGTTTTGGGATTCGGAGGGGAATATGAATCCCTTTCCGAGTAGTCTGTGCCTACTGCAAGCCATGGCAAGGCATTCGCATAGAATATGATCTGACGTTTCCTGGTCTTCTATTCATAAACGGCAAAGATCTGAGGCAGCACTACCTATTTTGTGGAGATGGTAGTTGAGTGAGCCGTAAGATAGTCGGTTAAGATTTTGGTATTTTTTTCTCCGAAGAGACAAAATTTCATCAGCTTGATAATTTTTTGAAAAATTAACTAATTGTTTGGCCTGTGTTGAGTTCCATTTAGTTATTAGTACAAGTTTTATCAGGAGTTCACATAAAGGTCATATAAATGGTAGTGCTGAGCCGCATCTTGCAAGTTCATCCAAGCGTTCGTTACCATCTATACCCTTGTAGCCAGGAAATGATTGTGATGTTATTGTGGGCAGCTGCTTTAAGGTGTTTAGGTAATTCCACGCCAGCTTAGACCGAATGTAGAAAGAATATATGGCTTTAATAGCTGCTTGACTGTCAGACAGGCAGTTAATATTGTATCTAAGGAAGTTGCGTCTAATGCATTTTCTGGGGCATAATTGTATAGTATAGTAGTATAGATTTCGACCCTGAAGATCGAAGTAGAATGTCCCATAGGGACTGCCAATTGAATATTGGGACGGAAAACACCCGCACCCACTGTAGTTCAGAGGAGGAAGACCTCCGTTGTTCCATTTGTCACGCTCTAGAATCATTATTTTAAAAGTGCGGTATAGATTTATTTGTAGGGGCATGAAGTCCGTAACATGCATCGCTGACTTGAAAAGTAAGTTTACTTTACTTAATAACTGATTCGTAAAAATTGTTTTTTTCTCGGCGATGGCTCAATCGATTTTGTTCGAAATTAATATATAAACATTATTTCATACTCGTATATGCAAGGTCATGACACACTAATAAAAAAATAATTTCAAATCAGAGTGCAAGTCGCTCAACCAAGGCATACACTTTGTTTTCAGGAGAATACAATATATAATAATAAATATACGGTGGCAAGGTGAAAAGTTCTCAGCCTCACAATAAAAGACTGCGATTTTCAGTTAAAAAATGATTTTATTTTTCTACATAATCTTCCTTGACTTCAACACACTTGGCCCAGCGTTTCTCCAACATCAGTATTCCTTCTCGGAAGTGAGAGTCTGGAAGGGAAAATATTCATCTACGGCCCTCTCAACTTTGGATGCGAAGCGCTTCCCAGAAACAAATTTTCTTCAAGTTGGGGAACAGATGGAAATCTGAGGATGCCACATCAGGTGAATAGGAGGCGATGGCCGAGCAAATCGTACCCCAAATCGCGCAGTTTTCCCATCGCCAACGCACACTTGCGTACAGGTGAACGATAATTTTTTTCTTCTTCAAGCCAGGCCTCTTCTCGCGAATTTTGGCATCCAGTTGGTCAAGAAGGTTGGAGTAATATTCGCCTGTAATTGTTCTACCTTTCTCAAGGTAATCAATTAACATCCCAAAACACACTGGCCATGACCTTTCCGGCAGATGCGATCGACTTCGCTTTCTTTGGCGCTGAACCACCGGCTTCTACCCACTGCTTCGACTGCTGTTTCATTTCTGGCGTGTAGTTGCATAAAATCAGTCGGATCCCTATTGAATCGGTCCAAAGATTGCCGCGAAAATCGTTTGCGCATTTGCTTTTGATCGGCATTCCTAAGTTTTTGTGCAAGATGTTTCGCACCCTCTCTTCCGATATACACACAGCCTCAGCTATCGCACTCACCTTCACTCGCCTATCGTCCAATACGATATCATGCACTTTTTCGATGGTTTCGGGTGTGGTTGCGGTTTTTGGCCGTCCTTCGCGTGGGTCATCTTCGAGGGACGTGCGACCACCTTTAAATTCAGCTTTTCCACTTTTTAACGGTTGACATGGAAGGAACAGAGTTCCCGTAAACTTTTGTCAACTTTGGATGAATTTCCTTAGGGGTTAACCCATCTAAAACGAAGACTTTTATTACCGCACGATATTCAAGTTTATCTATTTTAACGAAAAACAAGCAAGACGTCTACTGCAAAAATTCGTGCAAAGAAACTGCTTGAGAGAACAAGTTGAAACTTGTCATACGAACTAATGAGAAGTGCACCAAGGCAGGAAACATAAATTTTTGCTGATGGGAACGCCATCTCTGCGGTAGGCCGATAACTTTTCAACAAATTATATCAGCATTGCAGGACAACAGGTCGAGAGAGTAGAAAACTTCCGTTAGCTTGGAGGTGTAGTCTCAACTGACGGTGGTACAGAAATAGACGTTAGCAGCCGAATATCTAAAGCTAAGGCTGTATTCGGTATGTTGTCTAAAATGTGGAGAAGCAGTGCAATCAGCTTAAATACCAAGATGCGACTGATTCACTCTAAAGTGGAATCGGAGCTGTTATATGGCTGCAGTACTTGGAAAGTGATCGTCAATATCACAATAAAGCTACAAACTTTTGTTAATCTCTGTCTAAGAAACATATTACGAGTGTTCTGGCCAAATCGTATCTCAGACGAACAACTTTATTAGAAAACGGGCCAGAAACGTACAGATGTCGTTACACAAAAGCAAAAGTGGCAATGAATTGGTCACACACTACATAAAGACGAAAATTGTGCTGCCCGACAAGCCATGTAATGGAACTCGCTAACACAATCAATCGAAACACAATCAATCGAAATCGAACAATCGAAAATGAACAATTTCGGCAACTGGGAAAGAGCTGATACTGAAACTATGGCGCGTAGGAGTAGTTGATGCCCTAAGACCCATAACGGGACACAGGATATAAATGAAATGATATACCCATTGATGCCGGTTTGCTTAATAAAAAACAGCATTGAAGCACCTTATGAACGTTTCAAAATTCATTTGGCTCCTGAGCTCTATTAAAAGCGAGATACCCATACTACATTAGGAGCCTTTCAAACCTTCTCGAAGCATTTAAATTGACACCCAGATAGGCAAACACAAATATTGCCGCTGCGATGCATACACTTTCTCAACTTTCAAATACATACTCGTAATGGTTTTATAAATAAGATTTACGATACTAGTAATTTGAAGATATTTATTTTCACTTCCAAACATATGCAGAGTGTCTTTGATTAAGAGGTCAACCGGGCGGAGTTTAATTCCTTAAGTCAAAATAAGAAATCAATTGGTATGCCACATGCTTCACATAACCGTAATTCATCAATTAAGAATGACCGTAAATAAAGTCAAATGTTCTCTAGTACTCATGATAAATCGTACAATTTATACCCTACACTTCGGACTTGCACTTGGAGTGCCAATCGCATGGAGTGAGCCAAGAAATCACCTTTATAACTGCTACTTTTGCGCCGTAAATGTGAAAGGTATGGAACAATACAAAAAGCGCTTTTGGGTTTTCCAAATATACAATCAGCTAAACTACCAATCTTGCACAGTGAAGATTTGCTAGTAGCGATATTTACTGCCTTATCAGGCATTTCTAGTGATGATATGGAAATGTTAGACACTCAGAAGAATAGCAGCAGCGAAAGTGAATTTGAGGGATGCAGCACTACACTTCAGGTTTTTCGTCAAGGAGAGCTCAGTGACTTGATTCGAGATTTAAATTTATTGAAGAAATAAGTTGAGGTTGTTACGCCAATTCTAAAAAAAAGCATTGCCTTCAGCTTGCAATAATAATAACATCTTATAGAGCTAGAGAGCCAGAGATTCTTCCATACTTCTGGGCTTTTCTTTTACGGGTCTTTCATAATATCGGCTATAAGATTGGAAGCTTTTCAAAGATAGTTAAAAAAAATAAAATTACCGTGGGAAATGCTAATTTCATTCTTACACCATTGATAAGTCGACACAAAATCATTCTTCAGCCACTACATATAAAGCTTATTAAATGGTTTATCAAAGCTTTGAATAAGAGCATTTCTTGACCCCAGTATGGACAAGCATCTCTGATGGGTTTGTATCGTTACTCTTATAAACGACAATAATTTCACAAATCACATGATTCAGGTTGAATTGGAAGCATGGACAAGCTATGTATCAGCCATCATACATTTTTTGATTAACCACAAAGCAGCAGAATATTTCAAAATAGTCGCCAAAAGGGATTTTGCAAAACTTGGAGTTAATATATTTTTTTTTTTTATCCAATGGAAATCTTCAAAAGACACTCGGTAAGAATCGGTACAAAGTAGTTAGCGATTCTTACCGCAATAAAACCACCGGTGAATCGGGACCAATCTATGAAAGATCGACAAGTGATTTTTCTTTCTTAATTTATAAATCGTATTGGGGGAAGTTTAAAGTTATAACACTTTCCCATAGCTTTTATACCATCAGCTCATGAGGCTTGGTTCTTCTTAATCTCCGAACATTGTTTCGTACATTTAGAACGGTCTCCATTTCGGAGTTATGACTTTGCAGTCGCTAATTGTGTGATACAGCGTGTTTTTTAACCACTTCTGTAACCATTTCAATTTGAAGGTCACGATGTAGATCGCTATTTTTTATGTACCAAGGGGCATTAATTATTCCACGAAGGACTTTGCTTTGGAATTTTTGGATGGGTTCAGCATTTGTTTTCTTTGTACAGCCCCATAGTTGGATACCATATGTCCAAACGGGTTTCAGTACTTCGTTATATAACACTAGTTTGTTCGGGATGGATAGGTCAGAGTTCTTTCCTAGTAACCAGTACATTTTTCTGTACTTCAAGTTAAGTTCTTCTCTTTTCTTTTTGATGTGCTCTTTCCATTTAAGCTTCGCATCCAAGGTCATTCCAAGGTATTTGGCGGTATTGGAGTAAGGTACCGCTGTACTTCTTATAAAAAATGGAACATTGTTTATGTTTTTGTTTGTAAAGTCGATTTTGATTCGTTTAATTTGATACGTCATTTTTGCGTCCAATCACTAACTTTATCGATTGCATTTGCAATTTTTGAGTAGCCTTCGTAACGGATTTATCTGGCACCAATATTGCAGTATCATCAGCAAAGGTGGCCATGATAGCGTTGATGTCCACTGGAATATCCCTTGTATATAACAGATACAGGGTTGGTCCTAGGACACTTCCTTGTGGTACACCAGCCTCAATTTTCTCTAGTTCCCAGTAATTTTGGTCGTACCGTACTCTAAAGAGTCGGTTCGTAACGTAGGATTTCAGTACTTCGTAGTACTGCATGGGGAGGTCCCTATGCAGTTTGTACTCAAGTCCCCAGTGCCAAACCTTGTCAAAGGCTTGAGCAACATCTAAGAATAGAGCCGAGCAAACTTGTTTTTCTTCAAGTGCCTTCAAGTGCTGGATGTTGAGGAAACATCCGTAATTTGATGCACTTGGCCTATGGTGAAATGTTTATTTCTAAATCGAAACTGATGGCTCGGAATTAGTCTTCTTTCTTCTATTATTTTGCTAAGCTTTTTCAGGAGCAGTTTTTCGAAAACTTTTGCCATGATTGGTATAAGCGATATTGGTCTGTAAGATGTTACTTCTGTTGGTGGCTTACCTTGTTTAGGTATAACAATGACTTCTGCAATTTTCCAATGATGTGGCACATATCTTAGTTTAAGGCATGCGTTTATTATAAATTGGAATTTCTTGAAGGCTATTGAAAGCATTTCTTTCAAAACCTGAGCAGTTATTAGATCGTACCCTGGTGATTTTTTGTTAGACAACTTATGTTGACACATGCTTCTTATTTCTTTGAGCGTGACAAAAGGTATTTCACATTAGTCGTTTCTATCAACAAACTGTAAGGGATCTGTAGCTGTGTTTGCTGGGAATGGCTTAAGAACATTCACAATATGTTCAGCGAAGAGATCAGCCTTTTGTTTCAGATTTCCGATCCATTTACCATCTTCAGTTTTTATTGGCGGGTTTTGTGTCTGAGGCCTTTTTAGGCGCTTTCCATAAGGAGTTTTCGGTAGAAGCATCCGTCGTCAGACTTTTCAGGAATCTACTAATTCGTTGTTAAGATGGTTAAAAACTGCCTTATCATCTGGGAATCTCGTAGTTTGCCATTTTCTTCGAGCTCTTCTTTTTTCCAATATCAACTCCTTTATTTCGACGGGATATTTTATTTCTGTTTCTCTCGAGTTCGAAATAGTTGGAGTACTTTCTTCTGCAACCTGTTGCACATCGGCAATAAATTTTTCTACTTCATGATCAATTTGTTCAATTGTTTGCATATAGGGGATCTTAGGTTTATAAAACTGTCAAGTTTGTCTCTGAATTCTTTCCAGTTTGTTCTCTTATTCACGAGCATAGGATTACTTTTTTCTATTATTTCTGCTTCGCTCAGTGATAAAATTACTGGTGTATGATCTGACGATAATTCGTAATTACCTTCGACACTTATATGATTTCGTTTAATACCTTTAACTACGAACAAGTCTATAAGGTCTGATATTTTGATATTATCAGATGGCCAATATGTTGGCGAACCAGAAGAATAAAATTCGCAGTTGAATTTGCGGCCTGCTTGGTATAGCCGTTTACCTTTTGTAGTTATGAGCCTAGATCCCCAGTGGGTGTGTTTAGCATTGAAGTCGCCACCAACAAGGAAGTTATGTCCTAACAAATTTAGGAGTTCTGCAAAGTCTTCTTCAGTTGGAGAGCACATTTCTAATTGTTGTTACTTGCATGTTTTGATTAGTAAACATTGGTTCTTCATAGTGTTTCAAGCACTTTTTTATAAGTATTGCTGATCCTCCCCTAGCTTTGTCAGCTGGGTGCAGAGCGTGATAACATGTGTAGTTTGGTAGTTTGTTATCAAGACTCGGACACCAAACAAATGTCTATATGCTCTATGTCTAAAAAGATGTTTAGTTCTGATACATGTTGTAAAAGACCGTTTGCATTCCATGTTGCGATTTTAAGTGTTCTGGAGTTAACAGGAGTTAATATGAGTATCAAAATATATTTTATGCATACAATAATACAGCGCAGAACAAGGGGAACCGTTCCACCCACAAGATAATGGAGGAAAGATATCAGAACCATATAATGGCGGGATACTGCTGGACTTTACTAAGGGCTTATCCTGACCAAAATCACAGTAAACTATCATATACAAAACGGTTTTCTTAATTTATTTTCTTATATTTAGGTTTTATATGATTAATTCTATTTAAACTATCATTTATAACGTTGTTGATATTGGAAAATAAAGGTTTAAAAAAATACGTATATATATTTCTATTTTATTTAATTTTCTCAAAAACTAGATTCAATTCGGCAGATCTGATACCCAAAATCCACTCCTAAAGCCCACGCCGCAGAATGACTGTTCCCCTGTGTAATGATATCGAAACCTAAACCTCATAAAAACACAGAAATCTAAGCCTCGGGTTTGACGGTATTGCGAATCGAATATCCCACATATTTTACAACTGCGACGACAATGACAAACATAGTATATGTAATTTAGTATTGTTTATCAAGTGTGACAGCGTCAATATTATACCAGTACTTCAATCTGGGCATCCACCGGCACCCTGTTTGTTCTGGATATCAATATTGAAATACCATATTCAAAACATTCACTGTGATACCCTTGTATGGGCAATATTAAGGTCAGCAATTGAACTCGATAAACGACCACAAGGTTATATGAAACATTCCTCGCATATTTGTGCAAAAGTTATGTCATAATGTGAATTGGCTGTCATTTTGTTAGAAATGAAAAAAATTGGGCTCTGTTTTCACGAAGAGTTTATTTGAAGGTGTAAAATGGATGACATTAAGTTGAAAAAATGATATCGGTCAAATGACCACCTCTTGAGGTGATGCATATTTGTGTTCGTCTTACGGCATTTTGAATTGTTGGTTACAAAACATCTGGCTCCAAATTGGTGATTTCTTTTTCAATGTTGGCTTTCAAGACTCGCAAGGTTTGTGGTTTATTGTTATGATTTCAAAAACCCCAAAGGAAGAAGTCTGGCCAGTTCAAATCGCCAAAAAGGGAGATCACACATCCCCATCGTTACCGAGCTGTGTGAGCAGTTGCCCTGTCCTGCTGGAACCAACAATGTTAGAGACCCAATTCAACAACTTGGGGCAAAAAAAAACTCGTTTAACATCTGTCTGTAGCGCTCACCAGTTACGGTTACTGTGGTGCTGTCGGCGTCCTCAAAAAAATAAGGGCCAATCACTTTTTAACTGCAAATGTCGCACCAAACAGTCACTTTAAGGGAATGCAATGGCTCCTCGTGCATTTAATGAGGATTCTCCGTGCCCCAGAAGGTCTTTCACTAAAATTCGACGCAACGAACGTCTGCTGATGCAAAATTGTGTGCCTCATTGTCTCGTCGATGTTTTTGGACTCTCTCGGACGTCCTCGGCGACAGCAGTGATATTCTCGGCCGGACGAGCAATACAGGGCCGGCTACTTCTTGCGATATCTCTAATGGACCCAACTTGCACGAAACGCTCAGCCAAACGCTTAATTGTTCGCGCACATGGTGCAGGACGACGAGTAAAACGACGACAAGATTTACGCTGCGTTAAAACAACAGACCGAAAATTGGTCAAATAGGCAGTAACAATAATTCCGCTTTTTTCAGGTGTGTATCGCTCCATTGCTTATTGTCAACTAATTCCCTATCTGTCTACAATATAAATGTCAAAGCACAATGACATTTGACCCCATTTGAAAAAATGAGGGCACATTCACATTAAGACTCACTCGATTTCCTAAGGCAGTAACTTTGTTTGTAAATAAAAGGAATTGGTTCTGTTTGTTGATTATGTTTATTTAGATGTTTAAATTGTTTTCCATTAAGTCGCGAAGATAATATCGCCACCATTGTTGATGCACATTGGGTGGTCTTGTTCCAAAACTTCTGGCGATAAATTCTCCACTTCTTGTCGGATGTTTTTTAGGGCCGCCAAGGTCTGTCGCTTATTCGTATAAACCCGTAACTTAACAAAATTCCAAAGAAAGTAGTCTGGAACGGTCAAATCGGGCTATCTTGCGTGACAGTGTAAATCACCAAAACAGAATATTAAGCAGCCAGGAGGCTGTAATTTACACCCGATTGGCGGTTTGCAGACAAAAGCTGATGCACTGTTTTCACTTTGTGCGGGTACATCACAACGCTGCAGTGTTCACCACTTGGTGCCACACGACCAGAGAATCGACGACGAAAGTTGAGCCAAAACCACCGACTGATTATATGTCAAAAATATTGAAACAATTATTTCGCGTTCTTAGAGAGTATAGCTTCAGTTTACTTCACAAATGTCATAGTCGCGGTGACATAGTCGTGGATATTTTCCAATGCTGTTCCAGCGTAAATCGATTCATTTCGTACCGCGGAGATATGATACTGTGTTTCTGTCAATTTTTTGAGCGCGAAAGAGCTGTCAGTGTCAAAATAATATGTAATTTAAAAAGAAACCAGCAGATGGCCAACCCGTTATATTTATATTGAGAATAACACAGAATCATGGTTTCTCATTCCATGTTTAAACACAAAAAATTGCTTTCATATTAACTTGACTAACTTACTTAGGTTTCCTTTAGCTTATAAAGAGTGTTATTTTTAGAAGTATCATAATTTACAATGAAATAGCACAGACAAAAATCCTTATAATGGCCACGGTATTGGCTTTATTCGAAAGATAATTTTATGCCATTAGTGCTAAAATATGATTTTGGGCATATTAGCGCCGCGGCTGGCTCGAATAAAGCGCAATCTGGAAGTCCAATTGCCGACCACTTTTTCGAGTAGCTGGGGCCTTGTATCGGCAATAAAGCGGCGAATGTTGGCTTCCAAGTCGTCCATCGTTTCTGGTGTATCGGCGTAGACCAGCGACTTCAATCTATAAGGTATTAAATCACATGATTTTGGAAGACAATTCACATCGATCCTTTAATAAATTGGTTGTAGTGCGTTCCGTTTTTTAATAATTTTAATGAAGCTTAAAAACAATTTGTGATACAAAATACGTAGTCGTTGATATTCTCTTCAACTTGTCCACACATTGTGTAGGACAATGCTCACTTTTTGGGGAGTTTTCTTAAAAAGAACTCAATTTTGCTTTTACGTTGATGGATAAGTCTTATATTGAAAATTTAATCAGAATATATCAATTTTGGTTACAAATGTTGAGGAGCCACACCCATTTGCTTCTTAGAAAGAGTAACTGTAAAGTATTTTAATTATTTATAACCTCTCTGTATGTTTCTTTAATTATTTGATTAATACCTTTACAATATACAACATTCAAAGAAATTTATGGTCGCTAAACAATCTATCCCTTTTCTGCTATTCTTAAATTAAAAAAAATATTCAAAAACATCTAATTACACCGACAATTTGCTTTTTCTATTTTCTACAAGTTTGTCTTAGGTATTTTCTCATATCTCGAACCATTTCGGAGATATAAAGGTTTGTTTGTTTTTTAAACCTTTTTTTATTTCTTCAATCGATTTGTATTAATTGAGATACATTTCACTTTGACAGAAGCTGTGCCCGGAATGGGCATTCCTCTTTCGGTTTATGTAGAGTACCACACATTTTATGACATACGAAATGAATGTAGTCATAAAATGTGCAGCTTTTCTTTGTCCACAAATAAACTCAAATAAAATAGCGTCCAAAGTTAAAGCGTGATTGCCACCAAACGATTTGTTGTCTCGTCGTAGCTGGTATGTTAGGTTAAGTTGAGGGGTTGCCAACAGAACGGCAGCATAGGCCTTTTATTTTTATTTATTTATTTATTTATTTTTTTTTTTTTTGTTGGGGTAGGAAAAACTCAACTGGAGCACTCAGAATCCATTGTACTGTCAGGAAGCAACCCCCTGTTAACGAAATTTCTTGGTCTTTTATAGAAAGGAGAGTAAGAGCTTCAGTGATGAGGAGCTTATGGTGGTTATGTGTACTCACCACATCGGTTCCAAAGATCTGCCATCTGACACGATCAAAGGCAGGACAATGGTAGATGAAGTGGTGACAGGCGTCGCAGATGGTGGTGCGGCTTAAGCTTAGCATATTAAGATGATATTGGCAAAAGTGCAATAGCTCGCAAGAACGCCAGTAAGCTGTCTGCAGTCTTTTTTCCTAAAGGACAGCAAGAATGCCACGAATTTCTTACAGACGTTCGGGAGCATCCGTTTTTGTCAACCTACACCCCAGAGAGTCATGCCACGCACATTTATGGTAATAGAAAACCCAACCGTCAATGGAAGCCCTAACCGATCTAAAGATCTAAAGCGGGTTCAGGTCCTGAGGAGTCTAGCAAGTTCATCGAAGATCTCATTTCCAGTAATCCCATAGTGACCTCCGACCCAAACAAGGCTCACTTAGTTCAGCAGTGCGATAGAATTAAGAGAGCTTTTGCATTTGTGAACTATTTTGGAAGCTATGTATTAAATGGCTGAGAAAGTCCTCAAGCGTATTCTGACTGTTGCTGCAAACGCATATACTCTGTCCCCTCCACCCGTTCCTTATTTCATTGCCATTAGAATTGCATAAGTATCCGCTTGAAAGACAGACACATGTTTACCTAACGAGAAGTGAAGCCTAATGTTGTCGTTCTTTACGAAGACACCAGCACCAGACCCTTGATTGGTTTACGAACCATCCGTGAAAATAAAAAGAAGAAGCCGAATAATAAGTATCGGGTAAGGTCATCGAAGTTCCAGTACGGGCTACACCAAAAGCCACCTATTTTAAGATGGAAAATATTTTTTATTGTGCTGCCTATGATATAAATATCAAGTGGAGCGAGGTTCATCAATACATCTAAAGCAGAGTCAGGCGTTCTTTATGTTTTAGTGAGACTAGGAGTGATATATTTTAGTGAAAGCAAACAACTGACGCATGTGCTAAGAAAGATCTTATCATTGCATGGTAGATTCATAAGACATTTCTTGGTCCATGTCTTGTTGAAAGTACCCTGAACTGCCAGAAAACTCAGAGCACCTTGGCTGTCTTCGACTCAAAATGTTTTGACCAAAGAAGTTTAGTATCCAGGATTACTCCTAAATACTTAACTTCATTTTAGATTCGGATATTGACGCCTTTAAGAACTGGTTGACTTAGACCAATCAACTTAACCCTTCTCGTAAATAAAACAATTTCAGTTTTGAGAGGATTAACAGAAAGTCTCTTCATAGTGCACCATTGATCGATCACATCTAGGACCATCTGATCCGAAAGAAAGTAAGGAAATATCATCCGGGTATGCCTAAGCGTAGACGTTAGAGAGTTGATCACCATGCACCACAACAGTGGAGAAAGGGCGCCATCTTGAAGGTAGCTCCTGTTAACCCCTGACATTACATATCGGCCACAAACCTCATCCACAACTAATCCTCTATTCATTAGCATTGCTTTGATCCACGACACTAATGGTCCGTCCGCGTCGTGTTGTCTGGCGGAATTCACAAAAATTCCTATAAGAAACACTTTTCGAAGCTCGAATCAACCTCTTATATTCTTTTTTGCTTTTATCGGTAAAGATTTCAGTCAGATTTGAAATTAGTCTTTTAAGACCTGTTTAAAAGTATTCTGGTTTTTTCTTTGCAGATCTGCACATTACCAGGGATCTTGAGATCTGCAGGGGTTTTATGTTGCTGGGCACGTCAGTTCAAAACATCTGGTAAGGGCGCCATTCGAGTTTTGAATAGCACCCTCAAGTCTTTGCCTCGTACTGAGTTTGACTGGAGTTTATTTAGCTCCTGCTAAAGCGTATCCAGTTTTTTTTTCCTCGGACTAGGGCCCTTACCGCTTCATCTTATTCTGAGATGAATGATACTTCTGTGCGATAAATTGACGTAGTTCTATCCGCCGCAAACTGAAATTGTGCCTATCTGGATTTGCTGTAGAATATCACGGTCTATGCGACATGTCATGCAGCTAGTTCAAGTCATCGATGAGGATCTTCCTTGGATATTCCGTCGAATTCTACTGAATAGTGACATAGAAAGTGCGTGGTATTTTCGTCAATGTCAGGGTCGTCGCAACCTCTAGAGATATGTTGTAGATCGATAATCCTCATATTCTCTTAGTATTTGCCTCACAGGTTATGTTTCATTACCACTCTTCTGGCTATCGATACGGAAGGATTTTTTAAAGCAACTCATTTTTTGAATTTGCTTTCATCGATCTTCGCCAAAGTGTCTTCATGTTCCTGCTTCTTGTTGTGTGCTTCTTCGAATTTTCATATGACACTGGAGTCTGAACTCTTGCGGTTTGAGGTATATGGACGCTGCATCTGTCTCGAATAAAGCGCAATCTGGAAGTCCAATTTTCGACCTCTTTTTCCAGTAGCTGGGGCTGTATATTGGCATGATCTCTGGTTTATCGGCGAAAATTAACGACAGCTCCCCACAGAAAATAATCTAAAGGTGTTAATCACATGGTCTTGGTGGCCAATTCACAGGTCTATTACGGGGAATTATCCGTTCATCGAAATGTTCCTTCAATAAATTTATTGTGATTAGCGCTGTGTGGCATATTGCGTCGTCTTTTTAAAACAACAGCTCTTCCATATTAATGTCATTCAATTGGGGAAAGAAAAAGTCAGTAATCATGGATCTATAGTGCTCTCCATTGACTGTAGCATTCTGGTCGGCATCACTTTTGAAGAAATATGGACCAATGATTCCACCAGGATTAGCCTATAAAGCTCAATAATGGCTTGTGGATTTGCTTCACTCCAAATGCGGCAATTTTGCTTGCTGACATAAGCATTCAACAAAAAATTAGCCTCATCGCTGAACAAAATTTTCTAGTGAAAATGGAGGATAAGTTTTGCGAACTGAACCACAATTTTCGAAATAAATTTGTACAAATTGCAAACGGTCTGGCGTAAGTCTGTTCATAGTGAAATGGCAAACTGAGCGCAAATCAGCTGTCAGCTGTTAAATTGGCTATCGCTAAAAAAAAGTATTGCCAATTCGAAAACCAAAGCTCAACCAAACCTCAGATAAGTCTATACTCGTATGTAGTTGATTCTGACCTCGAAATTCTTACAAGTATAAAACAATAACACTTCCATCAAAATTCAGTGGTTATTCCTTTGCTTGATGAAATTAAAGTGGAGTGACTTCAACAAATTCAATGAATTTAAAGACTTTAAATTGAATGCATTCAGTGACTTCAATGACTTCAAGGACTCCATATGACTTCAATGGATGGAATGCATTCAGTGACTTCAACGTCTTCAAATAACTTCAATGGATTGAATGCATTCAGTGAATGCTAGTGACTTCAAATTGACTTCAATGCCCGGGCCCTGAAACAATATAAGGGTATTTATGGGTATATCCCTTTTGGCGCGTAAATTATTATATATATAGAAAGAAAAATGGATGCAGAGCAATCAAAAAGACTGCATTCTGTTCGACTTCAGCATTCTGATTGCTGAAAATGATTACTCCAATCATGACTTCAAAATGAATGACGATTTATTTTTTTCAAGATGAAGTCACAATTGAAATCACTGAATTGAAATATTTTTCGGAGCATTCAAAAGAATTGTAATGCATAATGATTGCATTCTTTTACAGCTATGGTATGCGGAATACGTGAGTGCAATTATTTCTTTTATTATGCAAGCATTCGCGGCGAATAAAACAGTACTTGGGTGGCTTGCTTCGCGGGTTAAAGGGATTTAGTCATTTTCTCCGTAGAGTTTAATCGCTCACGCAACTTTGTTGCTCCACTAAGGATATGTCCTTGTTGTATATAGGCAGGCGCCTATGCAAACAGTATTTGTTTAACCTAATTAAATAAAAGTGGTAATAGGGGTGTCTTTAAATCATACGAGTACGTGGGAAATAACTTCACAAACAACTGCATATCATAAAAGTGCATTTATTCCCCACTTGAGGTGAAGTTAATTTCCGTTTGAAGTATATTTCTCTACACTTATTGTTCAGTTGTGTTCATAAGGTAAAGTTCAAAAAGATGTTTGTAAGTCATAAATTTATGTACTCGTAATGCGTTTATTGGCAAAGGTCTAGTTGGTTGGTTTTAGAGGGTGAGCTTATGCTTGTCACCTAAGGCCTGTTGCGTTTCCCTCGTCTGTCGAGTAAGAATAGTACTGTGATGTAGGAATTGTGTGATGAAAGGGGATGTAGGTATTGGCGATAGCAAACTCCAATGTATCACTGATTCTTTTCTTACTGAGGTGTGTTAGATCCAGTATCCTTGGGGATCCCAGTATCTTTAGTCTCCACCTCGCTGTTGCAGGGCAGTAGCGGAAGAAGTGTTCTATATCTTCCTCCTCCTCCTCCTCACAGTGGCGAAGATTGTTGTATCAGCTAGACCGAGTCTGAACGATTGTTTATTGAGATTAAAAGTCCCACTATCAACCTCAACTGTGTTCTGTTTGAGTTGAAAGCTCCTTTTGCTGTGTTGTTACTCGGTTCTATACCACAGATCTGGCCACTTTACATGTGGCCAGATCTGTGATATAATCTTCTCATTGATTATCGTTTTAATAGTTGTCAGAGGGACCCCTATTATCTTTTCAGGATTCAGTTCTATGTTACTCGCTCCATTCCTTGCCAGTTCATGTGCATTTTCGTTACCGGGTACACCTTCATGTTCCGGTACCCATGTAAGACGGACTCCATTGCACCTGGCAAGTAAGTTCAATTTAATTTTACACTCCCTTACTGGTCGTGATTTCGACATGGGGTTTGTGATCGCACTTATTGCTGCTTTGCTGTCCGAACAGATGTCGATTTGCCTCTCTTTGCTGTTGTCTTCTGCCGATATTTCAGTTGCTTTCATAATTGCAAAGACTTCTGCTTGGAACACCGTTACAAATGGTTCACACAAGATGCCAGCCCCTGATTCCGCTGATATTTTAGAGCCGTCTGTATATATTGATAATCCGTTGGAGTTTCTTGTCGTCCTTGCATTCGTCTAAGATTCTCTTGTGGGGAAAATTGTTTCGAAGTTGTTGGTTAACGTACAGATTATAAGATTTTTCACTGGGATAATCGATTAGTGGTGTCATTTCTCTCATCATTTTGGTGATTTTTCGATGTCCCGCGTTTGAGCCTGCATTGATATGGCCGATAGTTCTAAGCCTTGAGGCTGAAAGACCGGCAATCTTCTTCGCTTCGAGGTGCACTGGTAGGATGTTTAAGATCGCTTCCATGGCTGCTGTTGGTGTTGAGAATTGTATTTCTGTGATACCCAAGCAGGCCATAGGAAGTCTCTCGCATTTTGATTGTGGCCACATACATAACTACTCCGTAGTATCATGGTTTTATTACGCATTCGTATATCCAGTGGACCTGTTTCGATTTCAAACATTATGTCTTCCCAAAGGCCCTCCTGCATATCCAATATGCTCTTTTGGCTTCGATAACTCTTTCTTCCAGGTTGTTTCCCCAGGTCAGTTTCCTGTCCAATATTATGGGCAGGTCACGGAGTTGCAGTGATACTCCTCCAAGTTGTGGAATGTGAAAGTCACTAGTTTTGGATTTCTTTGTAAAGAGAACTAGTCCCATTTTATTTGGATTCATTTCTAATACACTCTTCTCCATCCATTTCGTTGTGATTCATAGAGTGTATTGCATGAGCTCTGCTTTGATGTTGTACTTTCCTCTTATCAATACGGCTGGATCATCTGCGTACGCTGCGCATTTTGCTTTTAAAAGGTTGTCCATTGTGAGCACCCACAGAAAAGGGGATATTATCCCCTGCCCATACTTGAAAGGTGTGGCTACCTCATTGCAACAGTTTGAGAAGTGTGCGCACATCAGGCTGCGATTGTCAAGTTAGTACCCACCTGTAGAAGCTGATAACTTAGTGGTTCCTTGGACAGGATCTTCTTTAATCTCGCTGCTCCATTGTTGTCGCATACGTTGGTGTAGAATGTTTTCCATGATTCCCTTTGGCAGCCCTGATGAGCTTCTTAAAGCTTCTTTTACTTTCTTTATAAGATTCCCAGTCTGCTCCTTCGTTGGTTCTTAAAGCCTTGTTTAGGCGTTGTCTAGCAGCCCTCCTCATTTCGCCGTTCCACCATTTTTGCTTTGCACTTCTAGGTATCGGTTTGAGAGGACAGACGGGCTTCTTTGTTTAATTGGTTAATCTAAGTATAGTTGTTACCTGAGTTGGTGTTAACTTTGCCTGAAGATTTCTTACAAATATCGATCAATCTCTTTTCTTAGGATTTCTATTCATTATTTTGGGTTTGGAATCAATCCAATGTCAACACACAACCACCTATGGTCCGAAAAGGAGATCTCACTACTGATCTTCTAGTTCGACACCAGATGTATAGTCCTATCGTCGCATAATACCTCCCTTCTAATTTTATTTATGAAGGTTGGTGTACAGCTCTCATTTAAGGTAATCAAGTTTACAATATTTAAATAATTGGCCGAACAATAACCTTTTTTGTTGACGTCGGTGCTTCCCCAGTTAATGTGGTGGGCTTTAGCGTCCATTCCCGCTATTAGACCCTTCTGTTGGGACCTGGTCCAGGTGGCGCACTTCTTTAGTTCATTGCTAGGTGGAGGTTGCGGGGAGTAATAGGGGAGATAGCAAGAGGCTAAAATGATTTGGTTGGTTCTCGTCCTATATTCGAGGCTCGTTACTGTTAGGTCACCTGTACTGATCTAGACCACCATCTCTAGTAAGTTGGCGGCTACATCCCTATTCGACCTCGTGTGAAGAGATTTAATTGATGCGGCTACCTGCCCCCTTGAAGTTGACGACCTATTCGGGTCCTTAGATTTTGGCTGTGAGACAGTACTTCCCTCGCTCTTCCCCGGGTGAGCGTATCGCCCTGGGGGGGCAGAGGTAAGCCTAGTTTGTGGTCGTTGGTCTTAGATGACTCTACATCTCTTATTCTGCAGTAGCTCAGCATGAGGGCGCATCTTCTTCTTGGCATCAGAGTTTGCCAAGGCATCCACTGGTTACAGAGTAGGTATTCATTCCGCGGCTCCCTTCTCAGTGTTGAATTCAGACAGCTTGAGTTTGAAGTTAAATTCCTTTGCTTCTCCATCTCCAATCGCCTTCCTTCTTCAGCCCTTTTCCGCTGTTTGGCTGTGGAGATTTTCCGTCTCCTATGGGTCACTGGCTAGTCCCCTTTGCGAGCTGTCAGTGTTGATGTCATTTCAGCCTCTACAATTTTATCCGCTGCAACGAAGAGGTGCTGTAACCCGAAGCTATCTTGGTTGAGAGTATGAGACACTGGCGACTTACCCCCTTTCGAGGCCAAGTCCTCTCCGACAGCCGTGGCTTCTAACGACTTTTGGATGTATGTCCCCATCCGTGTATCTTCTATTATTTTTGTACTCACCATTTTTCAATTTTATGTTTTTGCTATTTCACTGCAGGTTCTTTTTGATTACCTCTTAGTTTCATGACTTCCACTCTGATCTATTCCAGGTTTAGCTTCAGAGTATCACTGGCCCTTACTCAGCCCCTCCACCACGACAAGGTAGGCAAATGACGGAGGGGAGGTCTAGTTGCTTAATTTTGTTTATAGAAAAAAACATCGCGAATTTCTTGAAGCCTCATACATACATGCGAATAATTTACAGTCGAGTTAAACGGTGCACTTATTTTTCTTAATATGTATCTCTGAATAATTCAATTGGTTGCATATATAACAGCTATTATTTTACAATAGAAAAGATGGTTCATCTCTTCCTATAAATGGAAAAAGAAATATACAAATCGGATAGTCAGTTTGGAAACCACTCTGCTGTGCGTTCAAGATTTGATTGTTCCTCCATCGTACGAGTATGTCTCAATATTAATTAATCGGATAGGTATGCACCTGAAATTTTATGTCAGTTCAGTGTTTTAAATTATAAAATAATCAATACCAAAATTCTATTTTAGTGCGAACATATCACCTTGACGCAACTAGTGTTCCAATTTCTTTGGAATGATAATTTTCCACTTAATTTTCATAAATCGAATTGGGAGAACTTTGTTGTAATTGTAGATCTTTATAAACCAACTTTTGCTGATAAAAGGGACATAATTTTGAATTTGAAGAAAAATTGACGGAAGCTGTAATCATTGTGAGGTATTTTTTTTTTTTTGTCAGTCAATAAAAACTTTGAATGAAACCTAGACATAATCAAAATGAAATATCTGTAGTAAAAGTTTTATAGCAGCTTGGCTCCCTTTACATGTGCATTGTTTGGGGTAGTAGATGTTTCTGTGATGGCACTAAATCTTTGACTTAAAATATAATTTAAAAACATTTATTAAAAATGTGGTGCTAAAACTCGATTATTAACTTGATTGTATTTGGTTCTGCGCACTTTAATGTCAATAGCAGACAGTAAAATATTTCTAACGTTGTGTAGGTCGCTTAGTGAAGTGAATAAAATGAAGGCATTACTCATACATAATTGTTTAGCGTTTTATTGTGATTCAGAGTTTGACTGCGAATATTTACTTATATTTATTGCGGCCAAATGAGTAAAACCATTTCTTATACACTTAGTAAAAGATATCCATTTCAAAATTAGAGCCCACACATTTTCTATAGAATTGGCACCCAGTGATTGTGATGACCAATCCATGGTAATGATGTCTTTTTCCTCTTTCCACCTGGTACAGAGTGTACCACGATGCTTTGGATCATTAACGTCTTAGAGCACCCAATTTCGATTGTTCCTCCCGTAGAGTTTTTCTGCATACGCCAACAAACCAGACTTGTACAATTTCATCATCCGATTTGCAATTAGAATTTCCGTAAAGCAAACCAAATGTCCAAATCCTTGTGCCGAGAAGCACCCATAAACGTGCACCTTTGCGGGATGTTTAACAGTGCGTTGAACAAATTCCACACCCTTTTTTGACCAAACACTTTTAATTGGACTAAACATAAATAGTGATTGGAGCAAAATAATTTTGCTCCAATCACGAATGACATTCTCCTGAGCCCACTGAAGTTGTTTTTGAATGAGTTTTACGCCAATAAAGGGCTTCTTTACTGTACTCTCAAAAGAAACACTATTTTCTTCTAGTCGCTGCTTAATCGTGTTTAGGGATACATTCAGTGTGGTATTCTGCTCAAACATTTTGACGATCATCTTATCTTGACGTTTTGTGCCGTAAGACCATATTGTAATGAAGTTGTTTGTAGTTCTCAGGTACTTAGCTGCCTTTGTTGTACTCCATTTTGGTTCCTTGGGATGGTGTGTTAGAAAGTAATCCCCGAATTTCGCACTCATCGTATCGCCAGGGTTTTTAAACAGGTTGGACACAGTGGACAATATGTGATCTCAGTGAGTTGACATTTCCTGTCAATAAGGGCAAATATCTTCTTAACCTAACCATCCCGGATAGCTTTACCCGATATAGATTATCTTTGTTGCAGTATTTAGCAAAAATATTTTTCGTTTAGCTTATACACATAAACTAAGAAAAGATACATTGAATCTGTTGTGTTTCTTCTGGATTGCGTTCTACTCGTAAGTGCAAGCAGCGAAGCAATGCTTTTGTCAGGTATACAACTTGGGACAGGTCAGTTCCTACTTTGTTTTAGGAGAGTTACTCTGTGCTTTTATACTCTACAATGCGTTCATCAGTTGCCAAGTTGGATTGATAATTTATTCGCAAATAAATTCGTTCCGTATGCAAACGCAAAATGGTAACGTAATGAAAGTTAATATGCTAATTGTATTGAATTTGGGAGAATTGTACGAGTACTTGTGTATTTTTTTGATAGCTACAAATGTCTCGCAACCCTGCTTGAAATCGTTTCTTTGCATTTGAGCAGAAAATTTGTGGTCAATTGATATTGTTAGGATAGCTGTGTTACTTTATCCGTACCTTCACATGGGGAAAAATTAGCAATAAATCTTTTAAGCCATTCAGTGGTGGACGAGTGTTTCCAGTTAAAAAAAAGAAACATACAGGAAAGATACAATTCGTCCAGAACGCATCGTATGATACCCTAACCCTTTTCTTCTAACTCACTCCTAATAAAGTGTGCGTGGCGTTGAGAAATTTTTAAAACAGAAAAATTTTATAATAACTTTTTCTTAACAAGAAGTGGGCGTGCCTTCTAAAATTTGTAACTGAAGTTGACGGATTCTTATGATATTCACAATAAGACTAAACCAACACCGTGAATACTAGTAAGTTTGATAAAGAAATATACGTTTCTTTTAAGAAAACGCCTCCAAAAATTGGGCGTGGCCAGTATAATCATACTATATATACATATATTGAGAAGAATAATATTCTTTGTCTTTGGGCGGATTTCAAAAATGATTACAATTGCACTGCTTCAGATTCTAGAAAACATTTTTAAGGCGTAAAAAGTGGTGACATACGAACAAATGTGCGGACGGACATGGCTAGATCGACATAACTTTTGATGTCGATCACAAATGCATATGGCTTTTATGATATACCGTTATTATTTTTTTATATTACGAACTATGGATAGAATATAATTTTAAAATAACAGTCGGGATTTTGACTGCAAGGAGAATCGTATCATTGTCGTATCTGAGTTGGTCCTTATTTTACTTAGCTTTTGTATGTCGAATTTATATTCGTTTATTTCCTCATTGCTTAATATGTTTGGGTAAATAACTCCTAATCTAACTGACATAATATTATCCTGTATCTGATCAGTTTGTTCTCTTAACATATTAATCTTTAGCTGTTGCTCTAAATAGTGCTCCTGTTTAACTATCTGTCTTGCAGTGCTTCTTATTTCACTAAGCTCTTGTATGATTTTATTCCTATCTGATTCTAAAATATGTTTTAGTAATTAATTTTCATTTGTTGGTTTATTGCCTTAATTGTGTTGTTATCGTTTCGTTCTCTTTCTTTTAATTGCTCCTCAATAAGAATCTTATCATCATCGTCAAGGGTACCAAAGAGCCATTTTAGACCTTTTCTTACAATGCTAACAAGACCTCTTTTACTTCTATGAGGAAAAAGTTTTGACACTTTCCTTTTAATTGAAGAAATTTGATTTGTAAGTGAAATTTTGTTTTTAAAATTAAATTCATTTATATTATGTTCAAGATCTAAAACGATATCGACAATTTCTTGGGGAATACTCGTACTATTGAACCCATTATCACATTTTCCCCTTAATGGAAATGAATTGTCTTAATTTTTCAATTAGAGTCTTGTGGCTTCTATCTTCAAGGGGTAAACTAATGGAATGTTTAGAGAATTTGTCCATAAAGTTAATGAAATTATAGTTGCTGTTTGTTTAAGCTGTTAAGTCTGTTGGAGTTTCTGTAAATTCAAATTTCTTTTTAATCGGGTTCCTGCCATTTTTAGATTCGGATAATAGACTTTACTTTTCATTCCCTCATAATCAGATATCATTCCTGAATGACCTGATTCTGTTTTATGGAACAAAGATATCTGTTTTAAAGCTTCCTCTTCGTCTTTTAGACCCTTTGCTAAATAGCTACATTTTACAAATTTAAGATGAGGGTATCTCTGGGGATATGTCTATGGACTATATCAAATATTTGGTCAGATACGTCATTTTTGTCGATAAAAATGCTTTTGTGGTTGAAAATGTTTTCAGTCTCTAATTGTTTTTGTTCCAAAACTATTATCTGAGTCTTAAATCGAATTACGACAGTTTCTAAAATCGGAATGTGATCATTACTATTCACTTCTTGAGAATGAAGGGTTCAGATTTCTATTCATTGGAATTAATATGTTCTTCTTTAAAAAGGTTAACGAATAAATTTATTTCATTACTATCGCGATCAATTCTGCTAAGGAAATCAGCTACCTTGTTTTCCTTGGGCTAATATTAGGTGCTCAACTAAGTTTTGCCAATAGATGGCTCCAGCAGTAAGTGCTGGTCGATTTTGACACATCCAAAACGTCATGAACCGAGCTTAGACATATGGTAAACTAACTGTTTTGACACATTAGTGATTTTGTTTTGGCGTCATATACTTTTGGTTGTATGAAAATGTCTGATTTTGTGCCAAATAATCGTCATTTGCGGAAAGCGTTGATTTTCTTCTTTCATTCGAAGAAAACGGCGGCTGAAGCGCATCAAGAGCTCCAAAAAGTTTACGGAGATGCTGCTCTAAGTGAAACAACGTGCCGTGAATGGTTCCGTCGCTTCAAAGACGGTGATTTCGATATTGACGACCGTCCGCGTGAAGGAATCCCAAAATCCTTCGAAGACGCTGAATTAGAGGAATTGCTCGGTGAGGATCAGTTTCAAACGCAAGAACAGCTTGCTTCAGTATTAGGAGTTACTCGTCAAGCAATTTCCAAGCGATTGCATGCGTTTGGAATGATTCAAAAATAAGGAACTTGGGTTCCTTATGATTGAAGCCAAGGGACGTTGAGCGTCGTTTTTTCGCCTATGAACAACTGCTCCAGCGGCAAAAAAGAAAAGGTTTTCTTCATCGGATTGTGACGGGTGATGAAAAATGGATTCACTACAGCAACCCAAAGAAAAGAAAGTCATAGGGACTGTCCGGTCATACTTCTACGTCGTCGGCTAGGCCGAATATAAACGCTGCGAAGATTATGCTGTGTATTTGGTGGGACCAGGTCGATGTCATTTATTATGAACTGTTGAAACCTAACAAAACCATCACTGGGGAATGGTATCAACTACAATTGATGCGATTGAGCCGAGCACTGAGCGAAAAACGGCCGCAATACAAGCAGAGGCACGAAAAAGTAATTCTACAGCATGACAACGCTCGGCCTCACGTTGCCAAACCCGTTAAAACCTACCTGGAAACGCTCAAATGGGAAGACCTAACCCACCCGCCATATTCCCCAGATATTGCGCCATCCGATTATTATTTGTTCTGTTCGGTGGCACATGTGGCTGATCAGCAGTTCTGCTCATATGAAGACATCAAAAAATGGCTTGATTCGTGGATAGCCTAGATGAACACTTTTACCGTAACGGTATTCGAGCTCTACCAGAAAGATGGGAACAAGTTGTAGCTAGCGATGGGCAATACTTTGAATAATTCATTTGTAACCATTTTTTCACAATAAAGTTGCATTTTCATCAAAAAAAAAACAGCGAGAACTTTGTTGCGCACCTAATATTTTGACCTATATTTTTGGCTTGTAATCATTTGATTGGTTTGATGATCTGTTTACCGATCGAATTCTTTACCAAATAGGTAGGGCCTAAAATATTTTACTCCCCAATAGCAATTCCTTCTCGATTGTGGAGTAGTTTTTCTAGTGATCATTCAGAGTATGAGATGCATAGCAAATAGGGTACCCATCTTATGTCAAGACAGCTCCTAGTGCAAAATTATTTGCGTCAGTTTTTTTTACGATTGTACTACCAAACAAAACCCCTTTTTGTGTAGTGGTTGGAGAAACTTGGATTTCATTCGTTTCTCTTTTATGCTCGGGTGGCTGTGGTTGCTGTTCCCCGTCCGGGCTTGATTCTGTATAGTTCGGGTCACAAGCGAACACACTACCATTACACCAAGGCCACCCTTACTGGCGTCTGTTACTAACTTAAATTTTCTGTCAAAATTTGGATACTTCAGAAAAGGGTAATCTGTTATTACAGACTTAAGTTTTTCGTATGACACAATATAATTTGCATCATGAATATTAACTTGTATTTTTCTTCAGATACTTAACTATAGGAAGTGTGATTTTCGCATAATCCTTAATAAATTTTCGGTAAAAACCGGTTATACCAAGGAACGATTTAATTTGTCTTTGTGTTGTAGGCAATTTTAAGTTTTGAATTACTGTAATTTTATCACTCCTTGTGGAATGAGAATGTGGCCTAAATATACTCTGTCTTTGTTAAGGAAATGACATTTATCGATTTGGAGTTTAAGTCCGGACTTTTTCAATGTTTCGAAAATTTTTTCAAATTGTTTATGTGTTCTTGCAAGGATGTGCTGAAAACAAGGATATCATCCATATACAACGCAGATTTTATTACTTATTTTTGGATTCCCTTATAATTGAATTCATTAATCTTTGGAAGGTCGAAGGGGCGTTTTTCAACCCGAATGACATTCTTACATATTCGTAGTGACCATGTGGAGTGGAGAATGCAGTTTTTTTCTGTCCTCAGGCTTAACTAAAATTTGGTGGAAACCTTTAGCAAAGTCGAGAGTGCGATTTTCCCAATTTATCTAACATTGTTTCAATATTAGGAATTGGAAATTTATCACTAATCGTCTATAATCTATAACAATTCTCCATTTTTGTTGTCCTGAATTATCTTTCTTCTTGGGAACTATCCAAGCGGACTATTATAATCTGAATTACTTGCTTACTTACTTAGGCCCTTTAACCCCTCGGGGAGCATAGGGCGTCAACCACTCCTGCGCGCCATCTTGTTCGTACTTCTGTAACGCGTTTGAGCCGCCTCCAACTCATTCCTATAGAGCTCGATTCCTCCTCAACTGTTCTGCGCCATGTTTGCCTGGGGCGTCCTGCTATTCTGCCCGCTTGGGTGAGCGGATTCCACTGCATGGCGTATTTCGCAATGGAGTTGTCTTCGCGCCGTAGGGTGTGTCCATTCCACAGCCACTTTCTCCTTCGTATACTAATGTTTATAGGTTCTTGGCCCGTTTTCATATAAAGCTGTTCGTTGGAGATCCGGTTCGGCCAAAAAATCTGCAAGATGATTCTTAAATATTTATTTACGAAGACTTGCAGCCTGCGTGTGTTAATGGTGTCCACCTTCCAGGTACTGCACCCATACAGCAGTACCGATTCTACGTTAGAGCGGAACAGTCGCAGCTTGGATCTTAAGCTGATAACATTACTTTTTCCAGATTGTGGATAGCATACCGAACGCAACTTTGGCCTTCCCGATTCTACTGTATACGTCCAGTTGGGTGCCACCGCGGTTAGCCGAGACCACACTTCCTAAATATAGAAAGTTGTCAACTTTTTCGACTTCCTGTCCGGCAATGTTAAGTTGAGCGTTAGTGTTGGAAGTGTTGAGGGCTTTTGTTTTGCCCCACTTTGTTTGCCTCAGTTTCTAGATTATGGGCCATTAGATGAAGGTCCATTATCCGATGTGAAAGTAGACAAACATCGTCAGCGTAGTCTAGGTGTTTAAGGTAAGATGTCATTGTCCAACGAATTCCATTGTTTCCTTCCGTCAATGCTGCACGGAGTACATCGCTGATAACCACCAAGAACAATAGTGGTGACAGAATGCATCCTTGGCGTACTCCACTTTGGACACCAAATTCCTCTGACACCTTACCGTTATGTAAGACGTGACACATACCGCCCTCGTATGTAGCCTTGATAATAGCAATAAGTTTTTTTAGCATTTCGATTCAAGCTGTCGAAAGCCTTCTCGAAGTCGATAAACGGAGACCTGTACTCAACACATTGTTCGATTATGATCCGTAAGGTGTTTATGTGGTCGATGCAGGAGGATCCAGCGCGAAAGCCTGCACGTTCGCCTTCGAGAGTAGAATCTAAATGCTCTTTAATTAGGTCCAGAATTATTTTTGCTATTATTTTGGCTACAGCTAGAAGAACACATATACCTCTCCAGTTTCCGCATTCCATCAAGTTTCCCTTTTTCTGAAGCTTAATGATCATTCCCCTTTTCCACTCCTGTGGAAATTGTTCGCTATCCCAAGCTCTCTGTATTAGCGGATGCAGCAGAAGTACCATTCGTCGGGCATACTTTTATCAGACAAGTTTTTTTTTTTACAAATGAACAGCATTGTTGGATTTAAGGTTAGATATTGCTATCTGTACTTCACTTTGATCGGGTGGACGGAATTGTTGATCGCTATCATCCAGGTGGAATGGAATATTTTCGCTGGCTGACGCTGTCGAGGCAGCAGGAAACAAAGCTACCATAGAGCAAGATCGGCAGGACGAGAGTTTTTGCTCGCTTGTTGGAAAACATGAGGTATCCATAGCATTCCTACCCACAACAATAGCTTGACTTTTCCCAGTGTTCAGAATCAGCTGATTTTGTTTTGACCAGAGAAGGACGCTCGCTAGGTCCTCATTTATTCGGACAGTAGCGTCTTCCACTAAACCAGCTGGGTAGCTTAAATATAGCTGCACATCCTCAGCGTAAATATGAGATCTACAGTGCTTTAAGACATTAGGGAGGTCGTTGATAAACATGGAAAATAACAGGGGACCTAAGATTGATCCCTGGGGAACACCACCATAAGTTGGGAGAAAACCTGATAACTGTCATCAATGTTTTGTCTAATATCATCCACAATCTTTATCAGTGCTGTCGAGCAACTATGTTGGGGTCTAAACCCAGATTGCATAGGCGAAATAAGGCCTGAGGAATTTAAGTACTCAGAAACCTGTTTTCCAATTAGCTTTTCGAATACTAAAGATTGACAAGAAAGGCAAGATTGATATCGGGCGATATTTCTTTCACAGGACTGGAGTTTTTTTTATACAGGAATAACTTTGGAAGCTTTCCAGAGGTGGTGAGGATAGCAAGAGGTTGTTAAAATTGTGTTAAAAATGTGAGTAATGTGGGGTGAGATATACGGAAAGATGATTTTAAAGAATTTGGGACGCAAGTTGTCTAGACCAGAAGCTTCAGATTTAATTTCAAATACCGTTTTTGAAACTGATCCAGTCTTGAGAAACTGAAACTGATGTCAGAAATGCTTCCCAAGGGGGCATCATTGACTGGAGGCATCAAACCAACCTGGGTGTTATCAGATAAAAATGCAGTTAAAAACCGTCTATTTAAATTATTAACATCACATTCCACATTTGAATTACTCTTTTGTTTTGATAATCCGAGAGACTTAATATTTTTCCACAATTTGCTCGAGGGCAAACTACCGAAGTTAGAGGTAAAGAATCTACGCTTCGATCTACGTATCGCTATGTTTACAGCGTTGCGCAGATTCTTAAAATCGGCATGGAAGCTCGGGATCCGAAAACGATTCCATATTTTATAGGCGGCATTCCTCTGACAGATAAGTGTATCAATTCGGTTGGTATACCATTTATTCCTCCCACTCCGGACCGTTATAGTTTTAGTTTTCACATGAATGTCAAACAAATGGTTAATTTTAGTCGTAAAAAAGTCAACTTGTTCATCGACTGATGAGACATGGAAAACCCTATCCCAGTTCGTGTTTACAACATCGCGAGCTAACGCAACCATATCCACTGCCTTGAAATCTCTAAACTGAATTATTTTAGTTTCTATTGAACGGTTTTCAGCAAGGTCATAAAACCCAATAATAAGGTCGTGTTTCGAAAATCCAGGAATGTCTAACTGTCCGTAATAGTTCACGTAGTCGGGCTGACTCACCAGTAGGATATCCAAGAGAGTGGAGTTTGTAACGGTAAAATGTGTGGGACTGGTCTTATTAACAGGGATAAGTTTAATAGTCTATAGAAGTGATCTTTACAAATTCTCAGCACCGACTATGATTCTACTACTAGACTTTCTTCTTCATCCCTACAGGCTTCTATTCGGGATTTGTAGCCTTTTTATTGTCTGTTTACTTTCTGGTAAAACTTTCGGACATCATTCCTGCTATAACCATTGACACTCAATTGACTTAATCTCACGTCCGCATCAATATCATCCATATTTTGAAAGAAATTTTCATTGAGCGTGGTCCGGTACGATCTCCGTTGACCGTAACGTGAGCACCGGACTCATTTAAAAAAAAAACCGAAAGAGTATTTTTTCAGAACTGGACGTTTTTGTGGAATTTAAAAAGCTTGCACAAATATGGAATTTCATCTTCGCACCTCAGGATTTAAGTCCAAATGATCAGTACCACCAACCGAATCAATTGAACAATGTCCGTTCATCTATCTGTACGTCGCCACTTATTGGGCCATCAATTCATCATTCATCAGGAGGATGCAATTTCATATATAAAATTTTCAGAATCCGAAGCAGTACAAGTGTAAATATTTTTGAAATCTGCACACAGACACGCCCACCTTTAAACTAATTTCGTTTTTCAATATTTTTTACTAGAAACTGAAAAATATTAGCTTTACAAAATTTACAATTCGTCAATATATTGTACTGCGCAGTGGCGTGGGGTGAAATTTCAAGAGAGGGAAGCCGAACAAATTTTAAGTAAATTGTTTTATTCAAGACTTACCATTTTGGTGCTTATTCGAAACACAGACTTCGCAATCTAAGCCACCTTTTTTATACTTTAAGTCATTGGAATTTACGTAGACAATGAGCTCATCGCATAAAAAAGTGACTTCGCCGTTCTGGGCAGAATAATCTATATAAGTTATTGATAACTCGGAGCGTTGTCAAATATAAAAAATTTAGCAATTACAATTATGTACTACCTATTTGTACTCTAAAGCTATCCTACGATTCTTTTTCACGAATTCTGCTAAAACTCTTTCATAAAAATTTAAGTTATTTTTAATTTCTAAAAGAAGGTGCTTTTCGATAGATAAAAGTGCCAGGTCTGAGAGTCTTTCTTCTTTTTGGGAATTTCTTAAGTAAGTGTGGACTCTTTTTAAAGTCGAAAAAGATCTTTCGACAGAAGCCACATTTAAAGGCAGGGTTAAAAAGATTTCACACAATGTTAGTGCTTGAAAAAAAGAATCTCTAAGCATTTCCGTATTAAAATGCTTATAAAGTTGAAAAACCTCAAGCTTTTTAAGTGAAGGGGTAGTGTATAATACTTTGAGTTCCTTTTTTTGAAGTAGTGAAATTAAAAATTCCATGAAATAGGGTAATTAAAGAAAATATTTTGTAATCCGGCATTGAATTAGAAAAATATTCATATTTTGATTTGTTTAATAAATCAAAGAAAATATATGAAATAAATGAACTATACCTATTCTTAATCTGACTTGTAACATTATCTATAATTGCTAAAAAAAATTCGGCTATAATTTGTTTTTGAATCAATATTAAGTAGTCGGTGTTTGCGTGGAGGTTCTGAGCAGTCACTTACGCTCTCATAGATTGAGTCAAATGAGTTTAAAAATTCAGAATGAATCCATGACTCAACACCCTCGATCTCTTGCTTCGTAAGCTGTATGTCTTCTCTGCAATTGAATAAGACGTTCACTATACGCGAATGATATTGCCATCGAGTCTCTGATACCCCGGAATGCCAGCTCTCGTTTTCCTAGAAGAACTACAGTGTCTATGAAACGCTTCATTAAATGCAATTGCGATCAACTTTTCTATTACGAGTATGAGCCTCGTAAGAATTACCTAAAGAAGTCTCTATGCGATAATCGCCAAATTCATGCAAATGCAAGCAGCTGCGTATATGCTTTTCCGTTTGAATATGTTTTTTGGAAGAATTAATAAAATTGTTTATATCAAAGAAACCTGTGTGACTCCAAACACTAGGAGAATTAGAAAAAAGAAGACAAGGAAAACAAAACTTTCTATTTAATTTGCAACTGCCAGTCAGCTATGAATTCTTTTTGTAAAAAGACTCATGAAAATGTTTCTGATACTCACCCTTTCGCGTATAATCAATTTTCATTGATGGTGTAGAGCGACCTAGTTCTATAACTTTTTTTTTTTTACAAAATAATATAATAATAATAAGAATGTTCAATGGGGCACCTCTTGAGTAGATTTATAATTACTTACTTGGTATATTCACTTAGTTCACTCACTATTTTATAATAATTTAATAATTTAAAACACAAACTTAACTACCAATATGTAATTGCAAAATTTTTAAAATTTTCTAATAATTAGCAGTCACAAAAATCATAAAAATTTGCATCCAAATTTTCAATAAATCACGCACAATTACACAACCGATTTGCAACCGTTATTTCAAATTTGCAAAAAAAAAAAAAAATACCCAACAAGTAACAAAAACCTCAAACGCCGTTCGAACCACTACATCACCCAATAACTCGATTTTCGTCGGCTTATTTTGTTGCCTACAATAAAAAAAAAAAAACTCCCTCAAACTAAAACCTCATAAGCGAATGTATGTTAGACAAAGAAATCGCAAATAAACTTCTACTATATGCCAGAAAGGAATAGCGTTGAAAGTTCGTACTGTGAAGAAATGAATGCATAAGCCGGAAAATGAACGGCTTCTCAAAAAAATTCATTGCACGCTCTCTCGCTAGAGGAGTTCATACTTGTCTCGCCTATGTGTGCGAGTTTGTGTATGAGTAAAAATGAATAAACAACCGAAGTGGTCGCAGCATTTCATTTTCGAGCGTGTGTAAAGTTATGAAAAATGGTTTGATGAACAAATAATTGAATGTGATGGTTGGCAAGTGGCAAAATAAAAATTTTTGATATTTGAAAAGGGAAGCCGGAAGGAATCGGCTTGTATGGACACCACGCCACTGGTACTGGGCCACGCTTACTTTTTGGGGCCTTTGTCAAAGAAAAAAACAATATCTTGCGTTTTGAATTTATTTACGGTGATTAAAGTCTTATTGTGAATATCTTATCAAAATCCATGCATTTTTGTTAAAAATGGTGATTGGCCTGCATTCTTCTACGAGAAAATCGTAAAAACAATTTTTCTAATAAGACCTCTTAAAAATCGCGGAAATGTTCTCCGAGTAGGAAGAAGCATTTGCATTTGAATTAAAAAGTTCACAAGGCCACCGGATAATGTATCATACGACTCGTTCCAGGTGGATTGTAATTTATCTGTGTGTTTTATTATCAATCACTTACAGTTGCTCTGTCAAACCTGCAATAAGAAGAAATTTATTACGAATATCTGCTTTGCGAGACCAGTGTTTCGTAAATTAAAATCAGTGGAACAAATCTTCGTAAATATTTGCGAAATGTGACGCTTAAGATATTTACGAAGCTTTTATAATTCACAGCTAAGTGAATCCCACTTTTGACTATAGATGAGGGGACTAGCTGCATTTGTGTCCACATAAATAAACAATTTGAACTTGATTTTCGACTTAAATAAATATCTGCTATTGCTTCGACGTCTTCCTATGTTAGGTTCTTCTTTTCCTTTGCCGATGCAATTCAATGCCGTAAAAAAAAATACATTGGAAATGTTTGGTTAGATTTCGGGTAGTGCATTTAAATGAGAGTGCACTTACGTTAACAATTCATTGAGAAAAGTAGGTGCCATAAGAGGAAAAGGAATAATGTGCTTCCTTTAAGTTGTCTTACTGAAAGGAAGTTTGCAGAAAAGTGATGCTGAAGCTGGAAATCTTCCCCTTTATCTTTCCGCTCGTCGAAGAACTGAAAGCGTGATTTTGCACTGGATGCGCGTTGATTACTCGTATTGTTCCCCGTCCGGAGCTATTTCCATAGCCTTCCGGTTTTCCATCAGCATAGTTTCCATACATTTTTTTCTTTTTTTATGTAGTTAAATCTTCTGTCCATCCATGTTTTCAATTCTTTGTTGTCAAAATATTATGAATGAAGTCAATAATTGCGTTCTTGGTATTTAATTTATAATAAATACCATATGTAAATTCCAATTGTTGCAAGACACAAATAAACTTAAGGTTAGAAATTAGATGCAATGCTATGCATTCGGATGGCCGAGAAAGAAGTGAGTGAGGTTAGTTCAATCTAACTATTTAGCCACGTAAAAGAGTGAGATATAAAAGTGTGCTAAGTTCAATGTGGTCGAAAATTTGGCGAAAGTCTATTTATGTGTGTGCGTAAATAGATGTCGTCTGGATATACCGCATACGTTTTGATGACCTTAAGGCATACTGATACACAGTCCGACCGCAAATTTTTTGGAAACGATATTTTTATTTTTTTATTTTATTTCATTTCATCTACAAGTATATAAGTTAACAGATTGTGATATATATGTGTATATATAATAGATTACAAAAGTAATTAAAAATAGATAAAATAAGTATGAGAATTTGAATTTACCTACACAATTAACCAATAAAACTAAATAAAGTGTTTTTGAATATAGTTCTGGATAAACTTATATCTACAACAGACTAAACCGAGTTGAAATTTAAAATAACTCGAGATATAGGCTCATTCAACCCGTAGTTTGTCCTATGTATTGTACGAAAAAGAAACTCTCTTTGTCTCAATGGCCTTTCAGGAGCGTAAATGGTGATTAAATCTAACAAGCAAGGGCTTTTTATACTCATAGAATAAAAGAACAGCTATCTAACTGAGTGATTTTATTTTTATTCTTTTCACAGTGACTAATATATTGATTACAGTAAGTTTTTTTCAATTATCCCTCCCTTAGCCTTGACAACAAGCTTCAAACGCTTTTCAAAATCAGTGCAGGCGGCACGCACAACCTCTAGAGGCATATCATCCCCTATTCTTTGAATGGTTTGCTTGAATTCAGCTATGTTGCTATATTTGTAATCCTTAAGCTTCATTAGCATGTACGACCATACAAAATAATCCAATGGATTAAGATCAGGTGATGATGATCAGGCCATTAATCTTTTGGTAGAAAATCAGTCAAATTATGCTGACACCAAGCATGACTTGCCACTGAAGAATGACTTTCGCTCTTTTGTATCGTTTTTTCTTTAGTAGCAACTGTCAATCCATGAATCTTACTTTTTTTGAAAGGTTGTAATTTCAGATCATTTTTCATGAGCAAACGCAGTGATTCGCGGTTAACATTAAGCTGTTTTGCCAACTTTCTGCAGGATTAAGCGCAATTTCTTCTTATACGTTCCCGAACGATTTTCTTCAATGCTGAAGTTCTCACCGTCCTTTTTCTTCCACTTCTTACTCGATCCTGAATTGTACCAGTCTCCCTGTATCTGCCAATAGTGCGCGAAACAAATTTTCTGTTGATACCCAAATGTTTGAAGCGATGGAATATCGAACTTGGATTTGCGCCACGCAGATATTCGTCTATGAAAATACCACGATGCTCCTTCATCTTCGATTTAACACTTAACAATTTTTTTTTTTCCACTTGAAAACTATATGAGTACTTACCATTAATAACCTCTACAATTTGGTATATTCGTCCGAAAAATTGAACAAATACAACACGAGATATTGAGAACAATATCTTTGGGACAGAATATATTTGTCACGGTGTAGAATCATATTCCGGTGAGAAATTCCAACGCATTTAAAAAAAAAAACAAATTTGGAAAATCTTCTTTGAATACTTTCCACCTGATTAATATGCACCTGGTAAAAAGGACACCAAACGATGTCACAATATTCCAGAAGAGATCGAGCAAGGGCTATAAAAAGGGTTATCATTGAGTGAGGATTAGAAAATTCTACTGCATTCCTTTTAATGAAACCAACCATGGAGTTAGCTTTTGACGTTATATAGTCTACATGATCGCAAAAAGTTAACGCGTGATCAAAAACGATACCAATGTCCTTAACAACATTTACCCGAGTTAACTCTATTGAATTAATGGAGTATTGGTGAATAATTGAGTTGAAACATCTGCAAAAAGTTGTTACGTTGCATTTGTTTATGTTAAGGAGAAGGTAGTTATCTTTGCACCATATAGAAAGAGCATTAATATCACTTTGGAGCTTTAAGCAATCATTTAAACTTGAAATTCTTAGGAACAGCTTTAGATCATCTGCGTATAGTAGGCATTGACTGTAGCTTAGCACAGTTGTTATATCATTGATAAATATAATGAAAAGTAAAGGGCCCAGGTGACTGCTTTGTGGTACACCTGAGCTGCAATTGAATGGTTCTGAAAGAAAAGATTCAATCTTTACATTCTGCACTCTATTCATTAAAAAAGACGAAATCCATCACAAAATAGATGAGTGAAAACCGAAGCAATTCAGTTTGCGTATTAAGAGACACTATGATTCACAGAGTCAAATGCCTTACTAAAGTCGGTATAGATCGTATCCACCTGATAACCCCTTTCAAATGAATTTAATACAGACGATGTGAAATATACGAGATTGGAGGCTGTGGATCTCCCTGAAAAGAAACCATGTTGAGATTCAGAAATATATTCTTTGACATAAAATTTCAATTTATCTTTGACTATACTCTCAAAGAGCTTAGGGATGGCTGATAATTTACAGATTCCCCTGTAGTTCTTGACGTCATTTCTAGAGCCAAATTTAAATATTGGAACTAGAAATGAGACCTTCCACTCATCTAAAAAAAAATGCCAAGTTTAAGTGATAAGTTAAAGATAAGTAGAAGGGGGTAACAGATACTGTCTTTGCAGCTTCTTAAAACCAATGCAGGAATACCATTCACTCCTGCACTTGCCCGATGGTTTTAGATTGCTAAGAGCCAGAACGATGTCATGAAAATGGAGATAAATGCAACCAATATCCACTCTTTGATCGATTACGTTGGCTGGAGCTAAGTGGATCGAACTGTTATTAACGTATACAGATTCGAAAAATCGAGCAAACAATTCGCAGGAAGTTCCAATATTATTGGATTCTACGTTTTCATACGACATAATCTCCGGAATACCATACGTATTACGCTTATGCTTTATAAAACTCCAAAGGTTTTTGGCGTCAGTTACTAGCTTGCTCTCGATATCCATAATATAATTTCCGTGGAGAAACCTGCTAAGCACGCAGAACTGTTTTCTCAAGGTACAAAAGCCAGCATAATCAACCAAGTTTTCCGACTTTTTGTACCGTTTAAGTGCTTTAGTTTTAAGGTTCTTTAAATTCATTAACCGACGATTATACCAAGGGGGTTTAGAGAGTTTCTTCTTGAAAGTTAATGGCACATACATTTCAAACCCAGAGTTAATAATAGCTATAAAACGAGCATACATCTCATTAAGACTAAGGTTATAAAATTCCTCCTTCCAATCGAAGGAATTAATCCAAGAAGCAGAATTTGATTTTACTTTTAATTCCTTTACACAAACAAATAAAAGATCTAATAATCTGTTTAATGAATTGTGGACAGTGTTAACTTGCGAGAGGTGTAGTAGTGAGATGTCTTGTTATAAATTTTAGATATATGCTCAATATTATCTATGTGTTTAAAATAAGTACTTGCAATACCATTTGACGGAACATAACTGGCAATGATTATTAGTTGGGAATCTGGGGTCGAATTACGACATCAGTTGACGAGTGAATGAAATCCATACGCTATCGAGTGATCGAGTAACTACACTGGGATGATCATATAAGAATGGTCACGTATCGAGTGCACTTTGAAGATTGTACTAGTACAATTCTACTACATTGAATTGAGATGGCTGACAAATGTCAAAAGTATTTATTTTTGTGTGAGGAAAAGTTTCGTATTTATCGTCTTCAATAAAAAATTTAATATTTACTTTATTTTTCATCTTCTGATTCAGAGGATGATCGCTATGAGTGTATTGAACGAGGACGTTTAAGAGATAAAAGCGATCCATTTCCTTTACAAGACACTACTTACGTATACAAAACTATAATTTTCTGACAATATCATACACTTTTGATTGCAACACTTTTGATTGCAGTTCTATCAAAACAGTCAGGGCGAATAAGAGTGCATTTTTATTTATACTGGAGAAGATCAATTTTAGAGGATGCAGCTAAACCTCTGTCCCAGCTCATAATATTTACCAAAATCTCCTTTTGCAGAGGTTTAATTTTATTTAGACTGAACGTGAAATAAATTTCAAATAATAAATTTAACCAGTCGCAAAAATAACAATAAATTCTATATTCTCACATATTTTCTCCCAAATGCACCTCAGCTCGTCAGCAGAAACCATATCGAATAAATAAATACACGATCACTGATGAGAGAATGCCAAATTTCGATACTCTATACTCGATCTCTTAAGCGGTCATGTCAAATCAACATTTATCAGTCACGTGTTGCTCGATAACTGATGCGGTAATTCGACCCCTGAATTTACATTAATTAAAATATTTAATTGTTCTACTTCAGTGATTGGCAATGATATTTGCTTACAAGATGGAGTGGATCGAATAGCAATTAAAAATCCACCTCCACGGTCCATGGCAGTCTTGCATCGATCAAATCGGAATACGGTGTAAAGTCTGCTATCAAATATTTCACGAAAGTATACCATCATAAAGCCAGGTCTCAGTTATCACAATGACATCATACATAAGCTGGGAAGATGAGACAAACAGGTCATAAACCTTAGACCTCATTCCACTGGCGTTGTGATAAAAAAGTTTAACAGAATTGAGTTTTTTCTATGACTGATTAATGGCAGTGTCGACAGTGTTAGGGCGCTCTTTATGTTTTGATGGGCTCCATCCGACCTTTTTCGTTTTTTGAACGTTGCAGGAAAGAACGCAGCTTCCCACCAACAGGCCAGATATTCGCCTCATAAATTGAATCCTTCAATTCAGCTGGAACACCAATTTTAAAATTGACGAATTTTAGAATTGTGTCGTCACTATCCCTCTTGGTAAGTTTATAGCATGAGATCACGTAGCTGCGAATGGTGTCCGTAGTGGTGGATGGGCGAAAACTCCCCAAATGGAACCATTTAAGTCTATGTATTACGCCGATGGTCGCAATTAGTTCCAATAATAGTTGTTGGCTTATTGGTCCTTAATATGTTTAAGTTACCATGCTCTTCACACCTGAAATACCAGCGGAAGCATCGTGGATATGAACGACAACATCAGCAATAGTTTGAACATTGGTACCGACAGATTTTTCAGAGGCGAGAGAATAAGTAACAACATCAGCAAGTGAAGCAACCGGAGATTGAGGTTTTTTAGAATGGATTTTGTCCATATTACATTCGCCTTCACTCGCATCCAAAGTTATAGAAGCAGCAGTAACAGCATCAGCAGAAATAGCAACAAAATTTTCCGGCTCAACGTCAGAATGAGGTAGACTGTTACAATTAGCAATAGGAGCAGCAGCAACATCATTTAGATCATTAGTAGCAGTAGCATTACCAGAGTTTGCAGGGGCAATCTGATTAGCGAGAAGATCAGCAGTAGCAGACGCAATCGACACACCTTTGTTCTCTTGATTGTCGTGGGGTGCGCATCACTAAGAACCTACCTTAAAACTTTTCTCATTTTTCAAGATGAATTGTTCAGTTTGTTTACAAAAAATTGATCGTAGTTGTTCTACAAAAATAAACTGCAATGATTGCAAACATTTTTTCCACTATGCTTGTGTTAATATTACTGAAGAAGATGCCGATTATTTTAAATCCAGTGCTAAATCTTTTCGTTGTGACAAATGTGCAGTGTTAAGACGCCGTTCTCTTCATTTGCCAGTGCCAGTGGTAGCTAAGCCACAGAATAACAGTGCGCCGGAGAAGGCTTCAACTGATGCTGATGTTCTGCAAGCAATAAAAAGCAACACTCTCTTATCAGTTGAAGAGTCCATGCACATCAATGACAGCGAGGGTCAATACACTCTTCAGATGATCTACGCAAAACTTTCGAAGTTGGAGGAAATTAACCATCGCTTCTTACTACAACTAAATGAGTTGAGAACTGAAAATGCGGAGCTTAAATCGAGAGTCAATGTTCTGGAAAGCAAGTTAAACTGGCAACAACAACACCTTCTCAGTAACTCAATAGAAATTGTGGGTGTGTCAAATGTCAACGAAACCAATGCTATCCGGACGGCGCAACAAATTTTCTCCAAAGCCTTGTCCATCGATGTTCCCGACAATGAAATTGAGAAATGCTATGTGAAGAAAACACAAACAAAATCCCCTTCGTCGGCTTTGAAATCGATCATCTGTTTAAGATTCGCTAGTCTAACAACAAAGCAGAGAATAATGTGCGCTAAGAGGAATAATAAAAACAATCTCAACACATATGCCACTGGCATCGTTGATCCTCTCGTCAGCAGCGGCAGCAGCAGCAGCAGAAAAGGGAGTGGTACCGCAATTTTCATCAACAGTGCTCTTACGAAGTTTACGAAGGCTCTCTTAATAAAGACGAAAGAAGCAATGAAACAGAAAGGCGGGAAATATGTATGGTTTAACAATAATCAAATTCTTACGAGAAAGGTTGAGGGGGGAAAAGTCATTGCCATTAAGTCTTTTAATGACCTTGCACTCATTTAGTGCTTAGATTTCTGTTTTATTTAATGAATTTTGATACAGATTTAATCGATGATTTTTCTACCCCTAATTTAAGTGATTACAACTGTGATAATGTCTTTAAGAATAGTTCCTTCTGTAATGATAAATTTTTTATTGTTCACCAAAATCTTAGAAGAATGAGAGAAAATTTTTCATCTCTTGTCACTCACCTTGATTCTCTTGCTTGCGTTCCAGATATTGTTTTTGTGTCTGAAATTTGGATCTATGAATTAGAGATTAACGATTATTTTATTCCCGGGTTCAAGTTTATTGCCAAAACAAATGAAAATTACGCTTCAGGTGGAGTTGGTTGCTTTGTGAAAGGGGACCACTTGATTCTTGATGTCTTGTGCGTTAACTTATTGAGTGCTGATGTTTTAAAGGTTTCTGTTGAAATTAACCATGTAATGTATGTGTTTTTATATGTCTATAGACTGCATATGTTTAATGTTTTGACTTTTTTTAAATGAGTTGTCTGATCTCTTAACTAGGGAAATTTCGAAAAATTTAATTATTGTAGGTGATTTCAACATAAACATTTTGGATGGTAATGAAACCGTCTCTAGTTACTTAGATTTACTTGCTTCGCACGGTCTAGCGTGCTTTATTAATGAGCCCACTAGGCCTGCTTCGGGGAGCTGTCTAGATCATATTTTTGGGCGTCTTAGTAATGTTGCACTCAATGAGTGCGTAAAATGTGTCTTTGATTTGAAAATTACTGATCACTGTATGACGGGACTCTTAGTACCTAACTTAGAAACCAGAGGTTGTGGATCTTCTAATTCCTCTCAAAGCAGAGTGAAAGTTGACTTTAGTAGTCTAAAAAATAATTTACGCTATGAGTCTTGGGAAGATGTTTATGCTTCTAGCGATTCGTCTACCGCTTATACAATCTTCATTCATTCTCTTAAGAAACATATCTTATCCTGTTCCTCATTTCTCCCTTCCAAAAAATTAGTTAAAAGACTTAAACCTTGGATATCTAGATTACTATTAAACAAAGTTATATTTAAAAACAAACTCAGAATAAAGTGCAATAAGTATCCTGATAACCAGGGTCTAAAAAGAAGGTATAAGAAATTGTGTTTAGAATTAAAAAAAAAGATTCCTATTTGCCGCGATAACTATTACCGTGCTCAATTCATCTCTGCACAGGGAAATTTGAAAAATGAATGGCGACTAGTAAATAGCTTACTGAATAAATCCACGGCTTCTAAAAAACCTACTGTTTTACGTGTTGATAACTCTGTAGTATAAGACAAACTCGCTATTGCTGATATTTTTAATTGTTATTTTGCTAATGTTGGCTGCAGTCTACAACCGAGTCCTGTCCAATCGATTTGTTGTACTTGTCCTTCCTTTTGTGGACGTGCTGAACCGTTAAATAGTAGTAGTTTTGTTTTTCAGCCTATAACTTCTCTTGAAATCTTGAAAGTTATTGGTACTTTACCTAATTCGACTTCATGCGGAACTGATGGTATTTCAAATTGTGTACTTAAAAAAATTGCATGTTTCATAGTGGATGTCTTGGCAGTTGTTTTTAATCGTTGCGTGTTTGAAGGTGTCTTTCCTGAAGGTCTTAAATGTGCAGATGTCATTCCCTTACTCAAAAAAGGTTCCACTTCAGTAATCAGTAACTACAGGCCTATCTCACTTCTTTCTGTTTTTAGTAAAATTTTTGAAAAACTAATGAAGAATAGAATAGTGAGTTTTTTTTAGAGAAAACTAAGTTTTTCAATCCAGTTCAATTTGGTTTTCAAAGAGGCAAATCAACGGAAGATGCGCTCTTACAGTTTTGCTCCCAAATAATGTCACACCTTGATGGGAAAAAATTTACGGCTGGTTTATTTATTGACATTACCAAAGCATTCGACATGGTCAACCATAATTTCTTATTGAGGAAACTGGAAAAAGCTGGATTTCGTGGTTTCATGTTGCACTGGTTTAGGTCGTATCTTGAAAACAGGTCGCAAAGAGTGAAGACGGATAATATAAGGAGCGATATAATGTTCTTTAACCTCGGTGTTCCTCAAGGTTCCGTTTTAGGTCCAATTCTGTTTTTGGTCTATATCAATTCACTCTTTGCTCTTAGTTTTAAGGGTTCACCAACAGCTTTTGCTGATGACATTGGTTTCACTTATGGCTTAAACAGTCCTTTAGACCTAGTTTCTGATGTTAATTGGGATCTAAGTTTATTGAGACACTGGTTTGCTGAACATAATTTAGTAATAAGCTCAAAAACTAAGATAATGTTCTTCGGCTTATCTTCTGCATACAACTTGGAAGCAAATGTGTACTTCCACGCACCTGAATGTCTTAAATATAAACTGTCTAATTGCTATTGTTCGTCTGGTTTTTCCTCTCCCTCTTTTTGTCATAATCTAACCTGTAGTAATAAGTGTTTCCAAGTAGAGAGTGTTGACGAATTTAAATATTTGGGGCTTACCCTCGATTCTAGGATGAGTTTTGCGAATCACGCTGATACTTTGAAAAAGTATTTCCGATGCACCCTTCGACATTTTTATTATCTGCGTAACTTATGCTCAACCAAGCTTTTAAGGATAATTTACTATGGAATTTTCCATTCCAAGTTGCAATATGGAATTGCTTGTTGGGGGGGTGTGTATCGAAATAAAATACAACCACTGTTAATTTTGCAGAAATATGTCCTAAGAAAAATTTGTCGAAAATCTGGTAGACATTCTAGCTTTCCTTTGTTCTGTGCCCTGAAAATTCTTCCTGTTCGTCATTTGTATTTGTATATTTAAGGTATTAAAAATTTTCTTTATGAAGTCTGGCAATCTTAATTTTCGTTTATTTTCTTGTTATAATCTTCGTGGAAACCTTTCAAACTTTTTATCTGTACCCTATTTCCGAACCACTGCATATCGAAATTTTTTTCCAATTTTGTCTTATCGGTTATTTAATGAACTCCCTGAGTCAATCAGGACAATAACAATACCTGGAATGTTTTTAAAAAGCGTAAAATCGTGGCTCTTCAGCTTTGATTATGTTGCGTTAGAATCTCGTATTTCTGATGTTTTGGCCTAATCTTCGTCTTCATTATTTCCATTCTCATTTTGCATTTTTTACAATTACTATAATCTTTATTTTTTTTTCTTTTTCTTCGAATAAAATTACTTTATTTATTTATTATGTTTCTTGAAATGTTTAAAGTTTATTTTTTATTTTCTTTTACTTTGAATTTTTAAAGGGTCACCCCACCCACAAATGTTGTTTGTATTACTTTAACTAATTGAAGTGGCATTCAACTCTATTTTTTTACTTGTATATAAATACTGAATGTCACCAACCTTTCTTATATTTTGTTGTTACTTGAACTGTTTTACATTGATTAAATTATTTGCTTGTTTAATTAATTTACATATAAGACATAAATACATCGTTCATACATACATACATATCCATACATACCTTCAAGACCCATTCACAGCGATTTATATTAAGTATTGCCATATCACTGAGAGCGGCTGCACTCTTTTCATTTGCTTTTGTAGCGGTAGCGGTACTGGTGCTTAGCTTTGCGGTCTGCACTTTTCGTTGAGAGGCTAAATGCATGTTAGTACTAGTTTTTATTGCACTTGTTCACCCGATCGAAGGAGAGTTAAAGTTAATTCTGTTCTTGGGTAATGATACAAATGAGGGTACATTGACTTTAAGTTTCTTTTTTGATCGAGTAATGATTTGTCGTTCATTTTTACTAGCATCAATATTTAAATTGGAATTATCTTTCATTTTTACTACACCCAAATAATTTATTAATAGTTCGAATGCAGATTTTAGGTCATTCAAAGCGATAGACAAGTTACTGATTTTATGTAAACAAACCGTCAATGGGCCATTTTTACACGCATTACACCTCCAACACAGGTTAACGTTCGAGTTTATTAACTTCACAGCGTTATCACTGATATTAGCACAGGATGAATGGACTTTAATGCAACAAACATCACAACAAATAGTACATTCACCGGATAGGGAATTGTTGCAATTATAACAAACCACTGACATCATAAGAGAGCAAAATAAAATCACGTCTAGACACAATCACAACCGAATGATGATTATATAGGAGTTGAGTTGATCTTTGTGTATACCAAAGCACTAACCCTGTGGCTAGAACTACCATTCTGGTTTTAATACCTTCTATTTTACTGTAATTTTTTGGAAGTCATGTTGAAAAGTCCAACTTTCAAATTTTTTTTTCTTTGTGTAAGTAATAAGTTTAATAGCTGCCTTTGCTATTGGATCGAGCAAATGCTTAAAAGCAGCCTCACTCATGCTCAGCTCAGGTGCTGTCTAACAAGAAGATCGGTATATAAGGGTACTCTGCGCAAGGCGGAGTATTATCACCACTACCACTGAAATGTTAAAAATCATAGAAAAAGATGGGTACAGTGTTATAGCTTATGCGGACGACATTGCGATAGCTATATCGGGAAATGTTCGCCTTACTGTAAGAGACCAGATGGAATCAGCTCTTAATAAACTTGTAAAATGGATGGAAATGGTTGGTCTCTCAGTTAACACCAGAAAGACCGAACTTATTCTGTTCACAAGAAGGTACAAGGTACCATCTATCGTCCCTCAAAAGCTAAATGCACCATCCTTCGTTTCGCAGATCATGCCAGATATTTGGGGGTTATTCTTGACAAGAAACTCAGTTGGACACTGAATATGCAAGACCTTGTCAGGAAGGTTGCCCTTTATTCCTATCGTAGGGCGGTAGGCCCAAAATTGGGTCTTCAGCCTAAAGTGGTCCATTGGGTTTATTCGGCAATAGTGAGGCCCATTATGAACCTCTGCGCTAGAGACAATGCTCCACTTACTTCCTGTTGATATCTTTGGGAAGCATATGGCGGCAAAAGCAGCAATAAGGTTTAGGAAATTCTCACAGTTGGTTAACGCTAATACGGGCCACCCCAGGATTCTGATCGGCAAGAATACTATTCCTAGTAAGACGGGATATATTGTTCCTCACATTGATTTTGATTTCAGATAGTAGACCAAAATTCCCAGCAGAAGCGCTTATAAATCTGGAGAAATTTTGAACGATTCTGCGATAGACATATACATGGATGGATCTAAGACAGTGTTTGGTAAGGGTGCAGGAGTCTTCTCCAGGTGGTATCACAATGGGCCTATCCTTGGCCTAAGTATGTCCCTACCTGAGCAGGGAAACCCACCTAACCACCGTTTGGCGGGTTAATTTTTTTATCGGCCTTAATTTTGATATGGCGTGGGGAATAAACCCCTAAAGAAATCTCACTTTTAAAGCCAGTGTTGAGGTACCTGCGCTTGGCTGCATGACTGAGACGCACCCTTTTTTCCGAACTCGTTTGACCAAAATAAAAAAAAATAAAATTATGGACAAAAAAAAGACCTTTCAGAGGATTTCCAAACAAAGTATACCTGCGCTCCAAAAACCATCCAAATCCTCATCACCTGCAGCGAAGGACACTCGGCTTATTGACCTAAGGCGCACAGTAAATAGCAACAAGTCAGCCAACAACCGCAGGAAAAATGCGTACAATAGGGTCATCTACACACTGGTTAAGATTACAAAGAATGAAGAGGCCGGCACGGCCTTTGATCGTGACCTGGATGATAAAATAAGGTATCAGCGGATCGTTGATGTGTAAATTAACTTCCGCAATACACCACAACCATCCAAAAGAGAAGCGTTAAAGCGCAACCACTCCCATGAAGTAACCAACCCATTTAGGGTGGCCGTGGTGTAGTGGTAACATCGCTTGTCACGCTGTTGATTCATGATTCGAATCCTAAAGTCAAGAATCATATATTTATTTCGCATGAAATAAATAAAAAAAAGTCGATCACTTGCGAAAGCTAAGTCAACTCTACTGTGAAGACATAACACTGGCAGTAGGGTGGTCATACGGCTAAAATGCAACTTGATCGTGATGATGACATCAGGAGGATGGAAGAAAAATACTGTGAATCATAAGCAACGACAATACGCCTCAAACCACCGAAAGTACCAATACTGAAAGTCATACAGATTAATCTGCCTACTATAAAAGGCCTAAATGACAACCACTACAACTTGTTCAAAAATCGTAAGCCTGCATTCTTGATAAAAAAAAAAAAAATATTAAAGCTTTTATATATCCAAATTTTAGTTCATTTGAGCAAACATCTAGAGCAAACAGGCAGCACAGACCTGAACTGATGACCACCATCTCTACAAAATGACCAACGTACTGTGGGCTGCGATGCCATTGCGACACATACGCGGTGAGTTTTTATTCTACATTATTGAAAACAATCTCTTGATATGCAACTAAGGTTGGGGGTGTTACCTTTCCACCTTTACCTATCCGAGTACGGATAACTTTAATGGTTGGGAAGTTGTTATACATATCAAACTCTCTAACAGCAACAGTAATATGAAAGTAGAAAACTGGAGAGAATCCAATCTAAAATCCTTTTCAGGTCATAATTGGATTCTATTTAATGTAGATCTCGAGATTGAGACTCCTTTATCTTTCATAATACCCGAAAAAATTGACTGAACAAAGTTTGACCAAGTCATTAAATGAGTGAGAGTGGTTTTCATTCCAAAGGTTTGTAGGAGCGGTCCTAGATAACAATCTGCGAGGTATAATAGAGGAAAAATCCCTCTTCGAATTTCTAGACGCATATCTCAAAGGATAATCTACAGAAACAGCTCTCCAAGAAATAGTACGAACCATTCAAAAATCCATACACTATAAAGAATCCTTGACAACCGTTCTAGATATAGAAGGTGCCTTTAATAATGTACACACTGAAACAAATCTTGAGTCCTTCACGTAGCTAGGGATAGAAAACTATCTAAGCCATTGAATTGCCTCTATGCTTAGCGCTAGAATTATTCAGGCAAAACTAGGAAATAGTAATATAACCAAATTTGCCAGTAGGAGAACACCTCAGGTCGGTGTTATTTCACTTCACCAATATGGCTCACAGTTATGAATAAAATCCTTTTAAAATGAGATAGAGAATGAATCAAGGTAGTCGAGTATGCATATGACATAGCGATACTAGTGTCAGGAATGTTTCTTCCCGTTATATGCGAAAGCATGCAAAGTGCTTTGATTAAGGTAAACACCTGGGCTAACAAGTGTGGTCTTAACGTCAACTCGAGCAAAACTGAATTGATACTCTTCACCACCAAAACCAAAATACGTGTCAACGACTCTCCCTATCGTCAATTGCAAGGTACCTAGGAGTTATCCTAGATCCTAAACTTAACTGGAAACTAAACATAGAACAACGGGTAAAGAAAGCATGTATAGATTTGTATGCCTATAACAGAACCTTCAGCAAAATATGGGGCTTGCAACCAAAATTGACCTTACGGATGTACACAGCTGTAGTGCGTCGAATCCGCACATAAGGATCACTACTATGGTAGCCGGCTCTAAGAAACGCATTAACATAACCAAACTTACCAAGGTACAAAAACAGCTTATATAGGCGCCACAGGCGCTCTTCAGTCAACACCGACAGATGCTCTAACGGTCTTACCGCATCTTTCACGTCTAGACTTACACATAACAAATATTACAGTACATAGCGCAATTAGAGTCAGAGAGTCTGCGTGCTGGGCTACGAAGCTCTACGGCCCTAGTAACGTTCTTGGATTCTCTACAGAGAGAACTCGTATCGACTCCAACAGATTACATTATCCCGAAAATGATTTTCACAAAATGTTTAGACTTACAACTCCGCACAAGAACAAAATAGCAAGATGGATAGCTGATTAAGGATTTCGATCTACACAGACAGTTCAAAGATGGACTGTAGAGTAGGTGCGGTTGTGTTTTCTGAATCCTTGAACATTTCAGAATCGTATAGACTTCCGGATACCGCCAGTGTTATCGTTAGATCAAACTACACACAAACATAATGCCAAGGGCACAGTAATGTTTATGGAAACGTACAAGCTAATGGACTGTCTAGGCAAGGATCAGCCCTTCACTGTTCACTCGCAAAATTAGTTCCGCTGGGAGCAGCCAAGCCAAAAAACTCCTCAAACTTTCTTATTAAAACCAACCTCAGATGGACTAGGCTAACTAACAAACATCTAGAAAAATGTGGCCAAACTACAACAAAGCAAAAATAAACGACTTCCTAAACAGAATGCGTAAAGACACTGTCCGATAGGAGACCATGCAGCCAGACATAACACACACTGCCACAGTTGCAGTGTTGCAATTGAAAAAGAAACCCTAATTCACTATATATGCACCTGTGTGGCACAAGCTAGGGCCACATAACGAGCATTAGACAAACCAAGAAAAATTATTAAAGAACTAACAATTTTCTTAAATTCCACAGGTTGGATTTAGAGACTTCTCATCAACACACCTCAACAACCAGGTTACATGAGTTGTGGTATCAAAACGGCACCTAGTGCTAATTGGGTTCTTTCACAGAACCGTCACTCTTTCTATATGTAATCAAAATAGGATCATAGAGAATGACATGCATACAAATCAACAACTAACACAGCCCCTGGAATCGTTCTACTGAATCAGTTCGATGACAAAATTGAAATAGACAAAAATGAAGTCCCATTGAACGTAACTTACCACACCCATCAAGTGCATCGTTACATCAACTGAGATTACTAAACACAACACTCTATCAGCCACACTACAGCCACCTGCAAACAAACCCTGAATCGAGGAACTTCTTTTACTGGAGACAGTATCCAAAAACTGGAGATAGGCAGCCGAAGGGGGAACATAGCCATGTTAGGACTGTTTCGCTCATCCATAGCCATCCCATAGAAGAACGCGCTGTTGAAATATCAGACCCAACCATAACTTCAACCATTTCAATTGATAACCTTCAACCCCAAGTTGCCATACGTTCAACTAGAGCCAGTCAAATTCCTCTTTTCTAAATAATCTAACGAGGACGTCCGAGATTAAGGACGGAGAAGTTGTCACCTGAAATGTTAACATCATCAAAACAGCAAAAGTAAATTTCGCACAGTAAACTGCTTGCAGGTCTACACATAAACGACACTTCAACAAACAACATCCTCATTTGACACCGGCCGCATTCCATCACGCGGCCAACCCGTGGGACAGTGTAATACACTTGCCTCGTCGGCATCTCATGTTCCAGTTGCACCGGGTACCGGAGCTGTCGCTGGTTATCAGATGTTGGGTTTAAGTTAGTCCTAGTTTTGCTCTTAAGGAATAAAGATGTAATTTTGATTTAAATTTTATTTTTTTTAAATAAAAATAATTTAACATGTATTAATTTATACACACCAAAAACTACCTTCTTTTTTAATCCATTTTTATTAAAATTCAGTTCATTTTAACTTACTTGCTAGACAAAAAACGTTTAAAATTTAGCTTAATTAACTTAATTATGTTATTTTAACTTACTGGCCCTATACGGGCGCTCTAAGCTAAACCTAATGCTTAAAACTATGTCTTTTGACGTAATCTTTATTAATTTCATTTACTTTTTTTTTAACTATACTAATTACTAAGAAAATAATTAGAAAACTTAGTAAATGAACAGTGCTTTTTTTTCTCTTATGTCTACATATAATATATAATAAAACTTAAAAACTACCTTAAAATAAATCTTAAACTACTTTACTCTAATTACGTAATTAAATACGTACATTTTTTTTTTAAATCCAGGTGCTGCTTAGTTTTTTTTTTACATTTTTAAATCCAAGTGCTGTTTTTTTTTTTTTTTTTAAAAACTACCTAAACCTAAGTTATGTAAGTTGGCCATAGGAAAACTGCCAACTTCAAACGGGCTATTCCGGATTGTGAGGGAGCGACGAAGGAGTTCCGCCTGTTTCGGCTAGCCACCAGAATTGTCCGAACTGACGTTCTACGTCCTTCAAATCGCGACTTGATACCGCCCTACTAAACCAGAGACGTTCCACAACGTCTCTGTCGTAGTTGAGTCGCCTATCCGCAACTGTCCGAGCAACATGGAAGATTAGCGGCACCGCTAATCTGTCCTGGATCAACCCTTTCTCATCAAGATAGAGGAATGCCTCTGGGGGAACAAAGCCGTTAAGACGCACTCTCTGGTGGTACCTGTAATTGGGGTAATAAGCCCCAGAGATCAGGTTATTCATCGAGCTCATTGCTCTTGCAATATGCCTTCGAATCAGCTTGATCACGAAATTATCCACCCTTATTAGGTTAGCTCTGTTGTACAGGACCTCATTGGGATAGAATTTTATGTACTTGGACTCTGGTGTTCTGTATAACCCTTTGACCTTGTGGCAAAAATTGTCCATCTTCTGCATCAATGGCTAAAGTGTCTTCATCACCACTGTCTTCTGCTGCCAGTATTTCCAGGATTGCATCTTCCATGAGTTGAAATTCTCTATAACGTTTAGTACTCATATTATGAAAGGAAAAAACCTGTAGAGAGTCTAGATGAGATTTAATTTTTATGTTTTCTGGGTAAAAATTAGTAATTTATATAGAAAATGGGTAGTATTGTATTATAGTGAAGTAAATATTCGAATAAATCCCTCTAATTTGGCAATATAATACACGATTGGAACAACTTTATTGTAAAATAACAACGTCTTGTATGTGAGGCGTAAAACATTAGGCAACTTCTGTCTCGTTAAAAATCAAACACTCAAATGGAGATTTTGTTTGTTTACTTTTGGTTTACAGTGTTGCCAAAAGAATCAAATTGAAACCAATGTATTTAAAAATCCAACAGGTTTTTTTTTTCAAATTCATGCTCATAGGAGCATAACACATATTTCCCTTATGCGTCAAAGGGATAAATGAAGGCAAGCCCTCTCAAACACCCGAATCTTTTCCAACAAGCTTGCTCCCACGTTGAACCACACGGGGCATCCATATACGAGCATGGGCCTAATGAGGGCCATGTAGCAGATTACCTTTACCCTTGCATCGAGTTGCTTGCTATAAAAAAGTCTCTTTGTAAGGGCAAAAGCACCTTTGGCTCTGGCCAGAGGAGCATCTATATGTTTGTTAAAATATAGATATTGGTCTAACCAGAGCCCCAGGTATCTGACTACACTTTGACACGTAAGTGGCTGTCCGTGCGGTCCCATGACTGAAAACTTTCGCCAATTCTTCATGGTATCCCTAGAGGCCCCAGACAACGGCGTCCTAAAAAGAATGGTTTCCGATTTCTGGAAGTTGATCTTCAACTTCCAGTCATCGCAATATCGCTGAATCTTATCGAAGTCACGTTGCAAGACCTCGATTTTTGGACCTGACCTGATCCTATGAGGTCGCTCGTGTAAATGTTGAAAAGGATCGGTGAATTAACCGCACCTTGTTGCAGACCGTTTTTAATTAGAAATGTTCCAGCAGAAGTCACATTGCCATTTTTGACAATGAACTGTCTACTGGTGAGCATGTTATGAAGTATGTACAGCAGTGGTTTGCTTATGCCCAGCCTGCTCAGCTTGTAGAAGAGTCCCTCTAGCCATACGGTGTCGAAGGCCTTCTCCAAGTCAATCAGGCAGGCACCCGTGCATTGATTCTTGCTTTTGATCCATTTGATATCCGATAACCGTTTAGACGCGGCATGTATTGTATCATGCCCCGCCTTAAAAACGAATTGGGTATCCGGAATTATATTATTGTTCTCAGTCCACTTAAGCAGGGCTCTATTGATCACTTTTTCGAATACTTTGCTGATGTTCGGAAGGAGACTTATCGACCGGAGATTTGCCGGATTGGAAGTGTCCTTACCCCTTTTGGGGATGGGTTGTATCACTGCTGTTTTCCAATGCGCTGGATAGTGTGCATTATTCAGTGCATTGTTAAACAGAGTGGTGTAAATGTCTACAATTTTCGACACTCCGTTGATTCCCACAATTTTTTTTCTCCTCAATGAGTCGAAGATCGCTTAGAGCTCCACCTTCGATATGTACGGGGGATGTACCCTTTCATCGGCGATGACATTGTTTGCCATAATATCGTCATTGGACTCGGTAAAACCTATGTTCTCGGATCGCCAGTGCTCTATATCATTTCGAAGGCAGAAGTTATGTACAAAGACGCGATTTTCCAATTCGCGGTTCGGGCAAATGGTATATTCACTTTGTACACTTCCTGGAAAATCCTCCTATAGCTTCTACCTTCTCCTGCGGATCTTCGATCACAAAGAAGTTGTCATCCTCTACTGCGTTTCGTATTCGTGCATTGTTCGTCGTTCGGGGGATCTTAAGACATGGAAGGTCGTTTTGATTGTTCCTCCGAAATATTTTATTTACTATATTTGCGGAAACATACTCGGGTTGTTGGTTTTTACAGCCCGAATTTTGTTGTTCCAATGCAAATTTACAGAAAATCTGTAGTTTTCCCTGATCAATTTCTGAAGGTTTTTAATCAACGACTTCAGCGTCCTAACCTCCGAGTTTTGTCTGTCAGTAAACTGTCTGTACAAGGTTTTTAGTCTCGACAGCAGTCTACTTTTGTGTTGGTGTAGTGCGTCAATTGTTGCATTGCGGAATATGTCTGCGTTGTCAGTATGTTAATACCGAGGTATCGTACTGTCTCTATGGTTGGCGTTTAGATCTCCGGTCATGAGAAAATAGTTCTCCTCCGACTCCAGCCTTAGGCATCGAAAAAGTATCTCGAGCTCTGAAATAAATAACGTAGATTGAGTAGCTTTAGGTGCATTTCCACTATGGAGAGGGATGCACACGATACACGCTTCCACCAAAAACTACCTCTGATTCTATGTATGTTCACGGGAAGTACCCTATAGGTTTTGATGATCAGTGAGTCACTCAGTCAATCTCCTTAGGTTAGAGAGTATTCAGATACATCCACCTTAAGAGCGATGTTACGTTATTTAAAGTTACGACATCTCTTGGCTCCACGCAAGCAGGGTCGGAATTACTACATCTAAGCACTCATTCCCATATCCAAATACTACTCGTATTTCCAAAAAAAACGAACACTATCCTCCTTTCATGTCAAAAAGTAAACACCCATTCATTTCGGTGGTAAATATTTTACGATTAGGTAAAACTCATTTCATGGAACGAGACAGCGACGACAGCCAGCAGAAGTCTTTCAGGAAGAGAGAAAAAGCGCAACACTCCGCACTCACACCGCCAGAAGTAACAAAAGTCCAATTTCATGCCACTTATCTCGAGAACTAATCAAACTGCTGTTGCCAGTTGCCACCCTTTTGCCTGCTAAGGGTAAACCACTAGCCATATAAAGCGGCGCGGCAAGAATGAAAGAGAAACGATACCAACATCAAAGAAATATTACATTGTCCTTGGAGTCAATTATAATAATTAATAAGCTGCTGCTTTGTGAAATACAAAGCTCCCTGAATCTAATTACAAAAGTTGAATGAGTAGCGGACCGAAATTACGATCTGAAATGTAGGAATGAGATAGAAAAAACAGTTTCTTCGCCTTGTGGCACCTAGTTGGGGGAAGGGGAAAGCAGAAAAATGGTGGTAATAAAATCTTGGGAATAAAACACTTACCTTGAAAGAAAGTGTGGCCCCAGGCGAATGTTAAATTTAATCGATCCTGCGTGCCAGCCAAAAGAAATGTACGTACGAGTACATCATTTAAACTCTTTTAGCAGTGCACAGCGATGTATATTCAGAATTCAATATACAAAGTGGAAAATTTCAAAATTCCGGGTGTTTAATCAGTCATGGCATTATAATTATAATAAGTATCTATCGCTAGAAACAATTTGTGTTGCGCTGGAGTCTCTTGGCTTATAGAAAAAAACGAAACAAAAGAGTTACAATCCATTAGGGACGGATCGAATGATGTCCTATCCTTAATCTTCAAACCCATCCCTAATAAAGTGAGAGTGGCGCTATGATCTCTCTAGTTCAAATGTAATGATAACCTTTTACTCAAAAGATTTTTAAGAGATTTTATGAGAAAAACTGTTACAACAGGTGGCTGTCCACCTGATTCTAAACTATACTGGAAAGAAAACATCGAGGATCGCATTAAGAAAGCATGTGTAACATTTTATACATGCAAAAAAGACTTTCATACTTATACTTGGGGCGGTAGTAAGACCCATTCTAAAGTACTGCTCGACAGTCTGGTGGAAGACACTTGAGAAGAAATACCATCCTTCAAAGCTCACCAAGATTCAGAGAAAGGCCTGTATCGGGATTAAAGGATCTATTAGAATGACACCCTCAGCGGCAATGGAGTCCATGCCAAATTTCATTCCGTTGGATATCTACTGCAATCAAGGTATTGCTAAAACTGCATTAAGACTAATAGAAGCTGGATTTTGGTTATCAGCACCAAATGGTCATGTTTTCATTCTATCCCGATTGGAAACTACTACGATGCAGATAGAAACTAACTACGATTCTTGCTTTTGACGACTCTTGCTTTTGACGGGAGTTTAATACTAGAATTCCTGACAGAAGCGACTAGAGAAACCAGCAAGTCACAACCAAAGAGGAGCAAGCCTTCTATAGAGACGGCTCCAAAATGGACGTCGGTACAGGGGCTGGGGTGTTCTGTGAAACTCTAGAAGTGAACAACTCCTTTAGAATTAACAACGACTACAGCGTATTCCAAGCCGAGATGACAGCCATTTTTCAGGTTGCAAAAATGATCTTGGAATACAATATCGTCGGGAAGATAATTACGGTGCACAGTCATAGTAAGGCAGCCGTTAAAGCCTTGAAATCCGCGGTAACCAAATTAAGACTAGTAGGATTTTGCAGAAGGCACCTAAATGAGGTATCGACAGTCAATACGGTGACCCTATGCTGGATGACAGGGTATATGGATATTCCAGGTAATGAAAGAGCAGATGAACTTACAAGGAAAAGATCAGCGTCCTATATTTCGCAGATCAAAATCTCGAGATCGAACATTTTCAGGAAACCAATATCTGCCCTTATACTACTCGTACATACAGTGAAATCTCCCACTGCGGACACCACTCTTAGTGGGACCCCTTAAGCTGAAATTTGTCCATGAACGAATAATTTTCCATATAAACTGCTTGTATTTCAATTTTCCTTAGCCGGACATTCCCTTGCAAATGGACGGAATCGCACACGACACGAATATCACATTTAAATGATAAACAAGTCAATATTATATTTATCTAGTCAAATGAAAAATTAATTGAACCTAAAAAGACTTGGGCAATAATATAGAGTTGACCTCTTTTTCGTAGAAAAATCCACCTCGTACATGCAGCACTTTGGCCGTCAATCTAGACATTCTATCGATTAGCTTCTTAATAGTTTCCAATGTTACTGATCTTCAGACTACTTGAAAGATCTCCCAAAGTTTGTCTTTCGATGTTGGACACTGTCTTCAAACCTCTCTGTCAAGTTCGTTCCAGAGCAGCACTATTGGGTTTAGGTCGAGTGATTGGGCAGGGCATTTCATATTTTTCAGTGTTTTTTCTTGTTCTTTTTGGTCCACGTATCCTCACCAAAGCTTGGAAGAATGTTTTGGATCATTATCTTGCATTAATGTGAATCCAGCGCCTATTAATCGCAAACCCGATGGCAAGGTGTGCACTTCCTATATTTGTCTGTACTTCTCCTTATTCATGATTCCATCGGTACCGAGGCCTCCGACACCGGCGAAAGAGAAACATCCCCAGACCATTATTGAACCACCACCATGCTTGATTGTTGGGACCACACAACTAGGGAGCATCTTTTTTTCAGCAGATCGCCGATGCAAACTCAAGTTTTATGTCAAAAAACTGCAAATTTGGACTCGTCCGTCCATAAAACTGTCGGCCAGTCGGCTGGTGCTCTCTTCCCCAATCTAGCCGCTTGACTTTGTTTTAAGGTCGTAGCAAAGGTTTTCATAATGCTACTTTTTTGTCGTTGTTACTGATATCTGCTTTGTGATGAATAACAATACTTATACTGTTCTGTATGTCAAAAAATAGCTTACGAGTAATTGCACACACCACTCACAGAAGCACGTGTGCCGTACCTCCTCTCAGTGACCAAGCTTGGACAATTTAGTTGCCAGGATTTGGTTGCTGCAACTATAAGCTACGAAACGAATGGCAGTTGGAATACTTTCGTCATTGCGTCACCTAGCTTTCCCTATGATTCGGTAATGCCTCCACCACCGAAAGCCGTTGCCGAACTCATAGAGTACTGTGAAACTCGGGAGATGGATTAGTCATAAGTTGCGATGCTAATGCTCAGAATACGATTTGGGGCAGCAGCAAATGCAATATGTGGCAAAACCATCTCCTAGACTTTATACCAACGTCAGGTATGACCATTAACAACATTGGCTCTCAGCCAACTTTTGTTATGGCAAAAAGGAAAAAGGCAATTGTTTCTAATAGGTAACTCAAGTCGATTACTAACTGGAGAGTTCTGCCGGAGGCGCCCTTATGAGACCATAGATATATCGCTTTTCAAATCAAATCTGTCGAAACCCCACCTAAACTCTGGATTCGGGAGTGTACTCTCAGTCGACGTAGACGTATATTAAGAAGGATAGGAAGAGAAAAGATAACAACAACGGTTAAAGATATCAATCTGATTCTAGCTTTATTTTGAAGCTACATTTATACCATAATGTATGAAATAGCACATCATTTAAATGGCCGCCTAGGCTTCTTGGGGAATGCTTCAATTGGTCGGTTCAATTTTTGATGGCTCTGTCCAATATGTGCAGCGTTATTCCGGTAATAGCGTCTCGAATGTTGGCCTCGAGCTCGTTCAAAGTGGTTGGCTTGTTAGCCATAGCCCCTGAGCCAAAAATGGGCCTCGTTCGAGAAGATGATATTTTGGCAAAAATCCGCATCTCCGGCCAACATTTCCAGCGCCCACTTGGCGAACTCACGGCATTGTCTATGGTCGTCCGGCTTTAATTCTTGCGTCAACACAATCTTATATGGATGTAGGCCCAAATCCAACCGCAAAATAAGCCTGGTTGACTCTCTGGCGATGCTCAAGCTAATCGGCGCCGAATCGATATTTCTGGGTATTCTTTGATACTGGCCGCTGCGGCGGCTATGTTTTCTTCACTTCGCACCGATTTCTATCTGGTTGATGGCTTAAGGTCCAAAAGAGTGTACTCATGCTCAAACTTTTCCACGGTGCGACGAATTGCCTGCGCACTGAAGCCATGATGACGACCGACCTCACGACGAAATTCACGTTGCGTATTTACAACTGAGCCGGAATTTCGATAATATTTTTTAATAATTTCGACACGTTCAGGAAGCGCCCAACGATGCATGATGAAATGGTAATGGCAAACCTTATTGAGTGACTGCTGGATGTCATTGGTAACTTTGGCTGCTGCTGAAACATAACAATTGGAAAAACTGTCTTTGCTATCTGGTCACCCTTTAGCATTAATCATCCCTGGAATCTTTCTCAACATATTCTTTAACAGCTCTAGACTGCCGATCGTCTCTTATAGAGATGGCGGAGCAGTTTAATATTCACCTAATTTGGGTGCCGGGGCATAAGGATATTCCAGGGAATTGTAAGGTTGACGAACTTGCCAGACATGGAACAACAATACCCATTCTTCCGGGCAAAAGTTTACTGGGTATGCCTATCGCTACATGCAAACTTAAATTAAAGCTGGATGCTACCGTAAAGACAAATTCTAGGTGGACAAGGACTACATCTTGTCTAGCGAACAGATTTGGCCCATGCTGGATCTGAAACGCTTTAGGAATTTGATTTCTCTAAATAGGAAGCATATTAGTGCCGTTATAGGCGTCATAACTGGACACTGTCTAATAGGCAAGCTTGCAACAAGGCTTGGCGTCTTCTCTAATGTCTTCTGCAGAAGCTGCATAGACCTTCTTTGCACCTGCCCAGCTCTTTCCCAAAGAAGGAAACTCCACTTAGGAGCCTTCTGCTTCAATGACCTAAATGATCTGAATAATATAGACGTTAGGGACATTCTACGCTTCATCAGAAGCTCCAAATGGTTCTACAAGTAGGCTAGAGACCGCGTCTCAAACCCATGTGGTATCACAATGGACCTATTATTGGTCTAAGTGTGTTGGCTTCTTTTTTGCTGACAGCCACTTCAACTTAACCTAACCTAGGGATAGCCACCGTGAAAGGCGAAACAACAAACTTCACTCGCAAGCTCCGTATTCGTCTTCATGGTCATTGCAACCATGCCATACTCCAAACTTTAGATGTGACAAACCTTGTGCGCTGACTTCAAGGAACGAAACCAAATAAGAAGTAGCCGCATGTAATGACGGTGCTCCGCATGACGGAGCAGATGCTTTTGCTAGAAATCTACCTGCTCATGCAAATATTTTTTGTCTGCAGCTTAAAATACTTAATAAGGTACATAACTAAGTTATAGTAAACTTATAGAAGGGTATGGTAATTTTAGTCAGTAGAAATCTGAGACTACTACCTATGAATACACGGTGTTTCATAGTGTCTGTGAAGATTTTCACATACCCACGCAAAATAAATATCAACCTTCTACTTTGCCGTAGGGTTGATTTTTTGATTGAAGTTTGCTCCACTTCATGTTAATGGATACCCTAGCTGCTGCACACTTTGATATTACATGTTTCCCCCAAGGTAGATTTGCTGATATAGTTACTCGTAGATACTCGTATTCATTGACCACTTTCAGGATTTCATTGTTCAATTTCCATCGTTCAAATCTGGATCATCTTCTAAGATCTCTATCGAAAACTGTTATCTTTGATTTGGCTGCATTAATGTAAATGTCCCATAAACTGCAATAAAGAATTATTTATTTCGAGCTTGGAATTTCAATCCCTGCCATATGGCATCTGTCAAATACATCTGTCATCCATAGTGACAAGTAGTTAGACTATGCCATAAAAAACGAGAAAAAAGTCTTTGGCAAGTTCCAGTGTCCACGCACCATGCAAAAAAAAAACTGATCACTTCGATGTATAGAAAAGTGCTGAGCAGGAACTTAACCGTGCACTTGAACAGCAGTACAAAAAAAAAACGCTAGAGCAACCGTGAAAAAATAAACCACCGATTCTATCCACGTTATAAAATAGAGTTATATTTTAATGTTAAAACGTTTCTTATATACACATTGTCTAGTTAATATATACAAAAAAATGAATTCATCGTATAAATTTTGACATTTGTTGTGGGGGCGTTGATGATGGGAAGGTACTCTAAACACGTTGAGCCTTCGTGTTTGATGACGTCACTGTAACTCGAACAATATGGATCGTTTATCAACCGCTCAACGCATTAACAATTTGACCCATTTCTCGCTCGGCGGCGGCTATGTAAACAAACAAAATTGCAGAACTTGGGGTTCTGAGAATCCAAATGTGATCATTGAGAAGCCATTGCATCCACCACGGGCGCCAGATTGCTGCATGTTGTGGACCGGCGGCCGGCGTGATCGGGCCCTCTTTATTTTGAATGAATTGTGAATGGTGAATTATCTGCACTATGGTCAAGTGATATCCAACTTTTTTAGCCTGGCTTTGAAGACATTGGTGTGAGCGACATGAGGTTCCAACAGGACAAGGGTACGTGCACACAGCACAGTCAAATTTGGCATAGATTAGCCACCAAGATAGTGTGATCTGACCCCGTTGGATTTTTTTTTTTTTTGTGGGGCTATGCTAAAGATCCAAGATCCAAAGAAAAATCAACATCCGTGAAGTTATGGTCACAATACGGCCAGAAATGTTCCGAAAAGTCATCGAAAATTACCACACAAAAATAGAAGTTTGCAAAAATTCCTGTGGCGATGTTTCATTCGATACAAAATGGCATAGTCCAAAATTTAAATTAGTAAAACAATTTAATTGAAGCCTTTAATACTTTTATTTTATTTAAAATTAAAATCCTAAAGCACAAAATGAATATCCCTTTGTAAGAATAAATTAGTGGTCAACAAAACTAGCGACTTCTACTGACTTTCGTCTATTTGACATGTTCTCAACCTATGCAACAGCACTGTCTTTAGTATTCTACGAAAAAAAATGTTAGTCAACCCAAACATCGCCACTGTTTGACTGAATTAATCCTTGGTACCTTACACAACAAAAAGAGTATTATCGCCACTTCTCCTAAAGTCACCAAAATTAACTTCAGTCTACTAAATGATAAACTGCTGCGCGAAAGCTGGGTAGAAATTTACACTTCAAGTAACGCCTCTCAGGCGTATGAAATATTTATAAAGACCCTAAAATATTACGTTGATAACTCTAGCTTTTCCGTAGAACGAAGAAAATCTAAAACTAAACTTAAACCTTGGATGAACAATTCTCTTCTAAGAAAAATTAAACTCAAGCATAGGTTACGTATTAAATGCTCAAGCATCCACTTAATTCTGCTTTAAAAAGTCGTTTCAATCATATGTGCCAAATAATTAATAAAGACATCACAATTTGCCGTGATAGTTACTTTCAAAGCAGAATAAGCAATGCACGAGGGAATCTTAAAAAAGAATGGGAAGTTGTAAATTCTATAATTAATCGCAACATAAGAAATCATAGCGCATCTATTGTACTTAAAAGTGGAAACATTACTGTAACAGATCCTGCTGAAGTAGCTAAGGAGTTTAATGAATATTTTGCCTCAGTGGGTGATATGTCTTTTTCTAATGATCCTTCAAGACCCTGCAGCTGTTGTTGTACAACTGGCCTTGATATATGTACCCCTGTAAACAACAGTTTCTTTTTTGAACCCATTACAGGGTTTGAGCTGTTGAAAATAATAAACTCCCTCAACAACTCGTATTCCTGTGGCAACGATGGAATTTCAAACAAGGTCTTTAAAAAAATAGCCCTCAATGTTGTTGATATATTGGCTCATATTTTTAATTTGATTATTTTTTCAGGTAAATTTCCTGATTTGCTGAAGTGCGCCAATGTAACACCTATTTTTAAAAAAGGTAACAGAAAAAAAAAGTAATTACAGACCGATTTCCTTACTTTCCGTATTATAGAAAATGTTTGAGAAAGCAATCAAAAGTAGAGTTCTGAAATATCTAAATAAAGTAAAATTTTTCAGTGAAAAGCAGTTTGGATTCAGAGAAAGCCGTTCTACGGAAGACGCGCTTTTAAATTTTTGTACATTTATTTATAAGGGACTTGATGTTAAGAAATGCTGTGCCGGGTTATTTGTAGACGTTACAAAAGCCTTCGATATGGTTGAACATAACATTCTCTTGAAGAAATTGCATAGTGTTGGCTTTCGTGGAATTATATTAGATTGGTTTGCTTCTTATCTAAATAACAGATTGAAAAAAGTCAAAATTGGGCATAGTCTAAGTAGTCCCAAGGACATCAATCTAGGTGGTCCCCAAGGATCTGTTCTTGGTCCCATTTTGTTCTTGATTTATGTCAACTAACTATTTGCTCTCCCATTTGCTGGTGAAGTTAAGGCTTTTGCTGACGATTTGGCTTTTGCATATGGCTCAACTAACCCGCTAAATTTAGTTGCTGACATTAATTACGATGTCCATTTACTAAGGCTTTGGTTCGCCGTACACAAGCTAGTAGTAAACAATAAGACTAAACTTATATATTTCAGTCTTACCATGCAAGAATCCCTGGACATTGACATTGTATTCCATGCTTCTAATTGTTGTAGACATAGCTTGCTAAACTGTGCTTACGGTGTACAAAGCACCAATGGTTTATATGATACAAATATTGCCTGTAATGTGAATTTCTTCAAAATTGAAATAGTTGAGCATTTTAAATACTTAGGTGTCATTATTGACAATACTTTGAGTTGGCGCGAACACATTTCAATATCTACTATCGTCTCTACGTAGTCTCTACCTTCTTGGGAAATACGGCTCTACAAAGATTTTAAAAACCATTTACTTTGGGATTTTCCACTCCAGATTACAGTACGGAATAAGCTGCTGGGGAGGTGCTTACCTTAATAAACTCCAACAGCTGGTTGTCCTACAAAAAAGTGCTATTAGGAAGGTTTGTAAATCGGCTCGGTTAGCCCACTCCATGGAGCTATTTAGAAAAATGAAAATTCTGCCTGTAAGGCATCTTTACTACTTTAAAGTCCTTAAAATTTTCTTCATAAAAGGTGGCTACTTGCAGAGCCCTAACTCTGATTCCTATAACCTTCGAAGCAATACAGCAACATTCGTCAGTATTAATTTTTCTTCGCACCTCCAGCTACAGAAACTTCTATTCAATTGTTTCTTGCAAACTATTTAATGGTCTTCCCGCTGATATACGAATCATTAGAACACTACCGGAATTTTTAAAAAAGTTGGTGTGGCTTCTTCATATTAATCACTATGAAATCGATACTTTGTTGCGCTTCATTATTTTATGTAATTTTGCCTTAATGCTTTTTTTATTATGTTTTCTATTTTTGTATTAAATTAATTTGAATGAATTTTAATATACATACACTTGTACACCCCACATGAATTTATCTGAAGTGACATTTATCACTATTTATTTTCACTGAATAAAAATGTCACTATCTATTCTCATAATTTAGATTAATTGTAAGAATTGTAAGATTTGTAAGAATTTGTATAAAATATGAATGATTGTATGAGAATAAAGAATAAAAATGAATGAATGAATGACATATTGAACTAACGAATTAGTCAACTTCATAAATATTAAAATGGGAGCTTTTAATTTGTATCCACTTTATCATGATATTCGTTCGTTTTACGCTGTAATCATTTTTGTTAGTTTGTATCTTCCACAAAAATAATTATAAACGATTTATACGAGTAGAATAGAGTTCTGAAGGAAAGAAATGATTTATACTAGTCCATTCATTTTATTCTGAATATACTCGTACGTATATCTTCAGAGCATTCTGTTCGTTCTAATCGTTCCACGGAATTGATATAGAAATACACTCTTAAATTAACCTACTTTACTAATTCACTTGTTTAACCATTAGGTCACATCGTTGCTCGTTTAGTTGAAAGCAACAGACACTTCAAGAATTTCAAAGTGTGCACAAAATGAATACGTAATTTTTATTTAGTAGGTTTGATGAGGAACGCGAATCTAAAAAAAATAGTTTTTGTTTTAAATACCTACCCATTTGGTAGAGAGAGTATTATTTGTTTTATTTTCTTGTCATAAATTTGCTTGAAAGGAGTAGAATTTCGAATGCTGGATATTTGCTCAATTTATTTAGCCCTATGTTGTAAAGAATTAAGGGAATAACAAAATAAAAGTATTTGCTTTGATTACAAAAGTACATCTAAAGGGTATTTCATTAAGCGCTTCCTTTCTTTAAATTTAAATAAAACAAATGAGATATCATCGAAATTTTTTATTCGATTGAAAGTCCTATCGATGCCATTATGTATGGAATATAACATCGTTCAAATGTCCGCCGCGGCTTCTCGGGGTGGCGCGCATCCGAAATTTCCAATTTTCCATGACTCTGGCGCATAAATCAGGCTGAATTTGACAGATGGCATGAGTTATGTTGGCTTTGAGGGCCGTTGTGGTTTGTGGCTTATACGCATGGACCAGCGACTTCAGAAAACCCCACAAGAAAAAGTCTAACGGGGTCAAATCGCACGATCTCGGTGGCTAGTTCAAATCACTTCCACGTGAGATGACCATGCCCTCGAATCGCTCGTGCAGAATTTCCAATGTGGCGTGAGCTGTGTGGGACGTAGCGCCGTCCTGTTGAAACCACATATCGTTGGTGTCCATATGATGCAATTCAGGCCAAAAGAAGTTGGTAATCATCGACTTATAGCGCTCGCCGTTGACTGTGATGACCTGGCCAATCTCGTTCTCAAAGAAATATGGACCGATGACGCCGCCAGCCCAAAATCCACACCAAACAGTGACTTTTTCAGGATGCATTAGACGCTCTTGGATCTCATGTGGATTGGTATCGTCCCAAATTCGACAATTTTGTTTGTTGACGTACCCATTCATCCAGAAATGGGCCTCATCGCTGAAGATGATTTTTCGATGAAAATTAGGGTCAGTTTCCAACTGCTGCAGAGCCCATTCAGCGAACACACGTCGTTGTCTATGGTCGTTTACCTTCAGCTCCTGGGTCTGTTGAATTTTGTACGTGTGCAGGCCCAAGTCACGACGCAAAATTCGCCAAGTTGTGGTCTGCGAACGAACCGAACAGAACACCCATTTTGATAAAACAATTTTATTATTTGCACGTGTTGTTGAACGCTATATCCGTCCATGGTGATTTGGAAAGACAGACTGAATAAATGACAGCCAATTTGACAGATGTAGCTTCAACAATATGGCCGCTATCAACTTTCAAAGTTCGGAAGTACCTATTGGAAGACCCTGTATGTATGTCTCCGAGGAGTTTTTTGTACGAAATTTTACTGTGCACAGATTCGTTCTACACAATTTAATACTGTTGCACGGTTTTCACAATATTTCATCACAAAACTGAACAAAAACAGTTTTTATACCGTTTTTACGGTTTTCGGAATGTAGTCTTCAAAGAACGTACCGTTTCCTGCCAAATTCGAGATTTATCAATAGTCACTTAAGTAGTTCTATTATATTTCATTTGCTACTGGACTACAGTGGTGGTCATTTTTATACTTATTGTTGCCCATCCTTTTTTATTGACTTTTAACCTGAAGAAAAGCTTGTATTGTATACTATTGATTAAGAAAATCCAACTTTATATTTTTGATAAAAAATGTTCATTTGCCTGGATACTCTTCCACTTTTGCTGCGAAGACTGGCTGAGGGAACTTGCAGCTGATACTAAAGATTCGAATGAGAGTGATGCCAAGTCGCTTCAGCGGATAACTTGCCGGCCATGCCCACGCTTCAAGTTTCAAGGCTTTGGTTGTGGTTATAGCAGTCGGCAGGATTATACAAAATAAAATTCAGTAACTAGCTTTAATGAAATGACGGTCGTATCTTGACCACTGGTTCTCCGACTTATTACTCTTCCACCCAAATGCAGTTGCAACCGATAATTTTTTGTTTTGTTTTCGTGGGTAGATGAGAATCATATCACTATGAGACCCCGTATACTCATAGTAGTGTCAGATTTTTACTGACTAAACTCACCCATCCCTTCTTATTTACTACAACTAAGTTTTCCTTATCAAGTAGTTTAGGCTTCGAGGAATATTCGCGTAAGGCAGGGAGCAGGTAGTACACCGCTCTGTTTGTGTACTTGTGATGCGTCTTAAGCATATGTTTGCGCTCCTGAAAATTCTGGTTTTTCCTTAATTTTTGACAGAGGGACTTTACTTTGTTCCCATTTCGATTTTAATTTTGCGGATTTAATTTCGTTCGAAACCTTTTTCTTAGTGGTTTCACGTGTCTCTTTAAGCGCGTTTACGCTCTGGCGTAAATTATTTTTAAATGTATCTTGCCTTTTTTGGACCTCCTTCGCCACTTCGCAGCCTCAATAGTAAGCTGGGTGCTTGCCTTTGCAGTTTATGCAGGTCGCCGGGGCTTGCTTATTTAAGTCACACCTTTCTGATAGGTGGTTACTGGCACATTTTACACATTTCGGTTCTTTTTGGCAATACGACTGTGTGTGATTGAAACCTTGACAGCGTTTGCACTGAGGTATAGATCTTGTATTCGTCCGCATAGACTCGATTTTAACTAGTAGATTCAAATTAGTTTTAAAATTGTAAAAATCGTCTATATTTTCGCTCCTGTCGAAAGTGAGCATAAAGAGAGGAAGTCCATGCTTGACTAAGATTTCCTGGCCTTATTCCTTTTTCTGCTTTAACTTTTTTTAATTATTAACTGAGTCAATAATTTTCAAGCCTTTTGCTATAAGGTCATTTATAATGTCGTCTTTGGTGCACGAGGGGTGAAGACCCCTTTCTATAACACACAGTGGTCTTTCTGACTTATTTTCATAGTATACCACTGGATCTTTTCAGCGTTTAGTTTTTTGGATATTTCGATAGCCGTCAGAGTCAACTACGGTAATTTCTAAGCATTATTTCTGAATGACGTTACTTTAAACTTCGATATCATAGTTCCCTTGAGAAAGCAATGCAATTTATTATAGCCCGTAATGCCGGACTCATTTTCTTTATTTTGTTTTCGTGGCTCAATTTCGGGTGAAGAGTTGGCTCTCCGTTTTTTACTGGGTCTTTTCTTTGAGACCCAATCTGTTTCACGTGCTAGCTCTTTTTCGTCCGTGTGATATTTGGGACTAGCAAGGGGTGGGCTAATTTCGCGTTCCTTTTACGAAAGTGAGTTCTTTAGAAGCTTGTTTTCTTCTTTTAGTGAATCTACCTCTCCCTTAAGCTCTTGGTAGAGTAGATGCATTCTATTTAGCTTAACACGGAGTTCATTGTTTTCCTCCTCAAAGCTTTTACATTTCACTGAGTCCCATTTCTCTTGCGCTTGCTCTTTCGGCGGACTTTTTTTCCGGAGGCATTCGGTCAACCTGGACTGCCACACATTGCATATTTTGCATATATCTTGACCCCGGTATTCGAAGGTTGGATTTTAGTCGCCTCTTTCAACATGCATGCCTACCTCGGGTATATCCTACCTCCTACCCGAAGGGTGCACGAACCTGCTTCGGCTCCCCCGAAAACTAAACTAGTGAGCTGGTATATTTCTTGTGTTCAGTTATAAAAATATTTAAAATTTAGTTTTTTGGTACAGTAATTAAATTTGTTAACATACACGATGCAAGTGACTTATCCGTATATCTGAAGAAAGTAGGTAAAAAAAACCTTTTAAAGTCTGTTCTGCTTATCCCTCTCACACGGGTGGGGTGTGCAAAAGATTTACGAAATACCCCGATCACTCCTTAGTGATATCGCGGCACTTTTGCCCAACAAGCTAGTTACAAATTTTGTATTGAAATAGATTTCATTTAAAAAATAAAATGTAGGTACATTTTGTTTTGAATTGTATTGCCACAGTCACACAGTCAGGTAAAAATGCTGCTTTACTTAAGGTTCCTATGAATTTCTGCGTCCTATTGACTTCGCTTTGGAATTAAGGGCATATTGTATAGCTTTCCCCTAACCATAAGTTGAAATTCAAATAAGAAAATAACAGAGATCATTGTAGGTGGCCTATGAACCACTCCTTAAAACGTGTGTTTTTGCTTTTTTCTTTAACCAGAAATGTGTAACTCAATCTTATTGTATCATGAAATGGAAAACTTTTCAAATTAACAAATGTTTACCTTCAGGAGAATGCGAAACTAATTCCACTACGTTTTCCTCAACTATGTACGTGGACAAAAATACTCCACAAACCAGCGCTCAACTCAGAAAAGTTCAGTGAAATACTGTGAAAACTTTCTCTTGACATTTGCATCAAAGGGATCTTCAAATTAAGTTTTTGATATAAAATTACATTTCTTTTCAAGTTCCGCACATACTTTCGTTGTACAAACAACACGTATACTTGTCGCAAATATTTCCCAAATAAAAAAACATCTTAGTTCTTTTCGTGTCGCACGATAAGTAGTGTTGCTCTGGCGCGGCGCCTCAAAGAACAAAATGTCCTTTCTCCTTTTTTTTTTAGTCCATATTTTAGTGTAATCTCTGTTTTCGTCTGCGTCTCTCTCTCTCTTTCTCTCTTTCCCTTGGCAAATACCCCACTTACGTGCCACACTGCAGGTGTGTGTTGTACTTGTTGTTAATGTAATTTGTCCTTTGTACTTGAATTGCACAAAACTCAAACAAGAAACGCAAAACTTACAGTACCAAAGAAATACTTGTTCTCGTAGCCCTTCGTGTATTTGGAAAAGATTTTCTTTCTTATTTTCTTTATTCTTCTACGCTTTGGGTGGTGAAGATTTTTTTATTTATTTTTCCATTTCTAACTTTTCTCATTTAAAATTTGTGAAAAAAAACTTACTGAAAATGTAATCCTTTTAGAACTGGTTGCGCTATACCCTATAACCTAACAAGTTTCCACGTTTACTTTTCTTTACTGAAAGTAAGTTTAAGACTACCGTATATTAAAGTCTGTAATGTAAGTAATTCGTAAGTAATAACTTATTTACTCCAAAGTAATACTGTACAAGACATTTCTACGCCAAGTAGGAAGCGACACCACTGGGCTCAAGTAGGTGATATAAGTTCACGGCTTCGGAGACCGGAATGACAATGCCGAACGGTTTGTGGATTTGTTCAAAGATAACCGCTTAGTCATTGGAAGCACGCTTTTTAACACAATATCTGCTACAAGATCATTTGGGTCTCAACTGACAGGTAGCAAACATCCAACCGAATCGACCACATTGCGATTAGCCAACGATTCCGCATCTGGATCTTAGAAGTCCAAATAAGAGCAACGCCGAAATACAAATGAATGTTAGCTTTTATACACCTTCTGGAGCAATCGCTCCAACTTCCTGAAAATAACAAGGTTCAGTATAAGGTTCAGACCTAGGAACTCCAAACCGATACTCACCATCGATTTTAAACTCGCCTATGATAGTGTATATATTTAGAGACGAGCTATACAGGGCCATGTCTAGTTTCGGCATTCCTGCCAAACTTGTCCATCTGTGCAGGATGACGATGGAGAATGGTATCACCGAGGGGGGCTGTCATGTGATTTCTTTAACATCATACTTGAAAGGATTGTACAAAATTTCTAACATCAGGGTTATGATCTTTCAGAAGCATGTACAACTATTTACTCGTGTACGTTGATAACATTGTCATAACTAGAAACATGCAGCGGGCTGTCAGTGGTGCTTTCGGGAGTATTGAAATAGAAGTGGCGAAAATGGGTTAACGAGGGCAAAACCAAATATATACTGTCATCAGAAAAAGACAGTCAACATCGCCGACTTGGAGAGAACATCTCAATAGACAGCTACAATTTTGAGGTAGTTAAGGACTTTGCCTACCTAGGTTCCGCTGTAAATTAAAATAATCACATCAGCGTAGAGATCAAGCTAAGAATAACTCTTGGCAACCGCAGTTTATTTGGGCTAAGAAGGCAATGGAGTAGCAAAGCCCTCTCACGGACAACTGAGGTGACTTTATATAAGACCCTAATCATTTCAGTCCTGCTGTACGGCGCAGATGCATATACTTTTCAAAAGAGGATGAAAACACCTTTAGTTGTTTTGAAAGAAAATCCTTCGAGTGATTTTTGGTCCCATTTGTATCGATGGGGAATGAAGGCAAAGATACAACAACGAACTATACCGGTTGTATAGCAACATCGACCTAGTTAGAAGGGTCCGAAACTATCGCCTGAGATGGCCAGGACATGTAGAGCGAATGAAGATCAACGCTCCGGCCCGGAAAGTCTTCGAATCTATCCCGGAAGGATGACGCGGTAAAGGAAGACCTCACTTAAGGTGGCGCACATAAGTGGAAAGGAACCTCATCCAACTTCGAGTGCAAAATAGGAGGCGACTAGCATAAGATCGAGCTGGCAGGAGACGTTTGTTAGTTGAGGCCCAGGTTCACCCCAGACTGTGGCGCAATCGAAAACAAAGTAAGGTAATTTATCAACGCAAACAAAATGAAGTAAACACAGGTGCATACATGAATTAAACACTGAATGATGACCAAGCTCTAGGTATAAAAATCATATTTACATATACAGAATGTACCTACATTTAAATGTCTCTGTTTTTATCACATTACATTTTAAGAGGTATCGCAGAATTGTCGAGTGTACTTGTACGAAGGTTTCACATTTATTCTCTCGTTATTACTGATGATAAATGGTCCGGAATGCTTCTATGAAGTATTCATTGCCGATGCCATAACCTGCATAAAACGCACCTTAAAGAACTCCATTCGTTTGACTTCGTGCATCTCATTTGCTGTAAGATGGCAATGTGTAGTACCATGTTCCATATTTATATACATAAAAATATTTCAGTATTTTAAAAATCCTGTTTTCGAATTGCACTTAGTGAAGAACTAGCAGAAGTGACAAAAATTTGGTAGTTTTGCTAGCAAGAAAACAAAATTAAATCACTTGAAAATATCTCAGTTTTTTAAATCTGTAATCTCTGAGAACATTGATTCATTTATTTCTCAGTGAATTTATAATCTCTCCAACATCTAAATCATCATATTATTTCTTCTATTATTATTTGAATTGAGTTACGAGCCATTGATTTTCTCGTTTGTTGAGATGAACTCAGGAAACTCGAAAACCATTAACCGACTTTATTGCGGTTTGACGGTTTGTGAAGAGATCTTTTTGGTAATTTATATTCTTTGAATTGTTATTAGATTACATTCATTACGTTCTATTCTATTTAGATTGGAGCAGTCTCATTTCGATTTTTATTGCTATTGATTGGATAGAGACGTAAATGCTACAGCTGACACGATTACAGTCCTATTATTGGAATGCGCTCCTTCGTTCCAAGTAAGTCAGTTACTCGTAGTCTTAAAGAAAAACAAAGAACTATTGGCTAATTCAACTTGTGCAACTGCTGTCCGGAAGAAGGAAGAGACTTTCGCGTGCCGAACACCTTCTGAAGAAAACCGAGCCTGGCATGTCTATAAGCGGGCTAGAAATTACTGCAAAGTCATCTTAAAACATTCTAAATTCTTGCAAGATCATCCGCCTCTTGTTGTAATGATAAGAGTATCATGGACTCCAAAGAGAGAGGTAATCTACTAGTTGAATTCAGTTTATTATTATTTGGAACCAATATTTTTTCGAACCGTTTCAATTGGTCTTTTCGAACTCGAGCTATTCCCCTTATAGTTAACTCCCTTCAGGGCCAGACGGGATTTGTCTCCTTGTCTTAAAGAGGAGTTCGTGGCTAAACCTAGCCACTTATAGTATCACCCAGGCTCTTTTCAGTATAGATAAAAATGTATACATGTCCACTACCGACCAATAGTTTTGACGTCAGTGCTGTCCAAGATCATGGAGAGCATTGGTGACCACCACCTTATCAGTTATCTTGAGAGAAACCATCTCTTTAATGACAATAGTTTTCGGCAACAGCGTTTCACAGCCGACTATATGACATACATGTCCGCAAAATGGAACCGGTGCATTCATGATCATGGTGAATTGAGAGCTGTCGTCCTTGATACCTTGAAGGCTTTCGATAGAGTGCGGCATAAGAAGATTGAAGTTCACGGCGTCAGTGACATTTTCCTGAAGTAGACCGTAATTTTTTTTTTTAAGTAATCGATCATTGCAGGTTATATGATATGATACTTTTACATCATTCTCGACTAATGCCGGTGTTTCCCAAAGGCTCAGTACTCTCTCCATCTATTTTTCTAATTTACATCAATAACCTCCATCCTGTTACTTGTAATCCGTTTCATTCCTTTGTGGATGACAGCACTATTCTCTAACTACACCACGGCAAGGACCCCAAATCGTTGAGTCTCAGCGGCAGCGAATGTTTACCAAACTCAACTCTGACATTGATGCAATCATCAATTGGGTTGCAAGCAACCGAGATATGTTCAACGCGACAAAAACTGTCTATGAAGCGGGATATCAACGTGATCAGAGTCAAAATGCGTGGAGTTGATCTTTAGAAACCTAACGGTTTGTCAATGCCTGGCATGTATGTTAGCTAAGGCCTTTGATTAAACTAGCAGATTACTAATGTTGCAAAAGGTGGTGCTAGATGCCTAAAATTCCTTAAAAGTTTGCAAACGTACCTCATATGTACCATCATATTGAAATCGTCATTGCGGGCGATTTAAATATACACAATTCGGATTGACTACAACATTCTGGCCAGACGACACCCGAAGAAAGTTATGTTAAACTTTTTGCTGAGATAAATAATTTGACTCAGCTTGTGAATGAGCCTACAGGTATACCGGACATTGAAAGTCATTCCGTCAACACTCCGGACTTGATTTTTACTTTGCACTCTGATAAGTACACCATTGATGTTTTAGTGCCTCTAGGCTGGTCTGAACATAATATCGTACGAATATCAGCTAAATTCTCATACTCTGACCACACAATTAAAGAAAAAACTCCTAAAACAAAAGTATGGCTAAACGAGAAATCCAACTGGTCGCTATGCTTTCTCAATAGCGACGTGGATGCCGCTGCTGACCACATACCTCTTAGGTATGAATGACTTTATTCCTAACAGAATAAAGAGTATTAAAGTATAAAGAGTATAAAGAGTATAAAGACTGCAATACCTACATTCGATATGTAAAATTCTTACATGACCAACAATTGAGGCAAAAATCTTACAACGTCGCAATGGTAGTATCAGCCAATTACCGACCCATTTCACTTAAGTCCCTTCTTTCCAAGGTCATGGAAACGCTGATAAATCGTCAGCTTATGAAATATGTATCTTGATCCAAGAAAACTTCTCAATGACCGGCAGTATGGTTTTCGTAACAATAGGTCAACTGGTGATTTGATGTCATATCTCACCGATAGGTGGTTGCACTTGATATTTCAAAAACATTTGACAGAGTTTGACATCAGGCTCTTTTGTCGAAAATACATGCATTTGGCGTTGATGAGTCTCACTTCAATGGATTATAAATTACCTTTCGGGATATTCAGTACAAGTTGTCTTGGATGGCTTCCAGTCTGCAATTCCCCATACAAATGCTGGTATCCCCAAAAGCTCTATTTTGTCTCCGACTTTCTTTCTTATTTTTATAAATGATCTGTTGTTTTCAAATTCTAATCCAATCCATTCCCTCACTGATGACAGTGTCCTCAGTTTTTCATGTTCGTCCCCTAATTCATGTCCCTGCTATTCGGCCGTAGAAGAGCAACGGTAACGTATGTTAAACATATTAATTTTCGACCTGGGTTGCTGTCAATGGGTGGAATTAATACTTCCAAAACATAATGATGTCTTCTGTCTCTCAAGCGAAATCAAAACCCTCAACCATTATCCATGAATGGTACTTGCGTCGCTGAGATGTAAAGACTTGCCATTCTCGGTATGTGTTTTAATACCCATCCCCGATGGAACGATCACATATTAGAGGTCGCCAAAAATGCTGCAAAATTTCTTAAACAGTGCAAGAAATATTTTACCTAGTCTGATCTGGCCGCAACATCTGGTCTGGTGCACCCAAGACCGTTCTGCACAATCAAGACAATGTACAGAATCGCGCGTTAAAACTTATAGGTTATAGAGATATTGTGAGCTTCATAAATTCACTTGAATATCATAGAAATGCTCCAGTGACTTTAAAAAAAAAGAAACAACATTTTTTTTTTACGAAAACGCCCACAAAAAGTAGGCGTGACATTATACCTAGTAGGGACACAAATACTGTTATTAATTTGTTGCGCCAAGAGTTAGGCGTCCCCAAAAATTGACAACATTTGTAGCAGTTAACGTCACAATTGTTTCTTTTCGCTTTATAAGTGCGGTAGGAACAAAGGTTCGATTTGCAAGACACTGCAGCAGCTAGATATTAGCCTAATGTTTTCTTATCGGTGTATAAAATTCTTCGGGAATACGGGCGACATTAAAGGCCGCCTGTGATCTGGTCCTCCTCGCACGGTCAGAACGTCACAGAACGTCAAGTCATCAAAACCTTAAAGGCTCAAAAGGGTCCCTAAAAGCAGAAAACACTGGTACGCGAGATGAATGTAACACAAAAGTCAATAATTGACTTATCAAGATAGGCTTGACGATGGGGGCCTTCAAACGCCATACTAGAGAAATGCTGACTGTGGCTTTTACAAAAGTTGGGTCCAAAAATCAAAGCGACTCTTGATGGAATACACTGCTGTTCTGTTCAGAAAAAATCGGTTTACCGATGAAAAAATCTTCACGGTGCAGAAGAAATTAAACAAATAAAGTGATAGGGTATATGAACGGTCATCTAGAGAAGTGTTCGAGCCATGTGTGCTGGATAGTCTCTTATGCCGCGTTCACTAACCTGCATTTTTGCGAAACATAGGCCAAAGTGTACCAGCAAACCATTTAAGGACCCTTTGTGAAACCTCTGAACCATACTCTATACCAAAAAAAAGAAAGGAACATTCCAGTAAGATCGTGCGCCAGCTCATAGGGTGGAAACAACCCATACCTCGCTCCAGAGAAATGTACCCCGTTTTATTGGTACAAAGACTAGCCTACCACCACACTAGACCTTAATTCACTTTATCACAAATTATGGACTTTGAGGCACATAATGTCTTAAAGGACATTATGTGCCTCAAAAAATACCCTAACATGGAACTCTTAAAGTGAGCACTGACCGAAGCTGTGGGCAATTTCCCTATTAATGAGGTGCATATTCTAATTGATGAGTGGCCAAAAGGACTAAAGACTTGCATTTAGGTCAAGTACAGTTCTTTTTTTGCTTCGGGTTCTAAAAAGCTTATATACAAAATTAAATTATTCTAGCTCAAATTTCAAGGTCCAAAAACTATTGACATACGGATGGACAGACAGACAAACAGACTGAGGGGCATGGCTAGATCGACTTAACTATCGATCCTGTCTATCGCTATTATTTTTATATGTTGAAAACTATGTATCAAAGTTAATATACCCTGGAAAGTGTATAAAAATGTTCAGTATCACGAGCTTTAAAAAACGACATGTGTGGCATACTTGGCAGTGATGGGGTTAAATTCGACGACTCTCACTTTTGCGTTAAATTACCCGTTTCAGAGATAGCCAGAAAGTTTTAGTTTTTTTAAAAGGGGATACAATGGCAGTATTCAACCATTAGGTTAAATACCTGGTGCATAGTATCTCCTTTTGCTCATAAATTTATTCGACACTCTAATTTCTTATCTCATCAATCACTGAAAATACCCGAGAGTTAGTGACGTTAAAATGTGCATTTCAAAATATAGCTTAGTGTCAGGCAATTGCCACCAACATAATCCCTTAGCACTTGACATATCTTTATCAACCGCAACATTGCAGTTGCAGAATTTCCCACCGGGCTTTCGTCCACCGTAAATTTACTATAGAAATACTCGTACACAAGTTCCAGCACTATGCATCATGGAGATAAAATGTTTTCCTTGCCTCATTTCGCGTTGTACAATACTGCAATTTCGTTACATGCACCTCAATCGATCTGATGGCTGAAATGCAATGGACCAACCGTGTAACCAAATGATATTCCAGCTATGCAAGTCCGTTTTGTGTGAAATTAAAAGTTAAAAGAATTTGCTTAATGATAGAACATTGGTTAAATATAGCAAAGACTAAAACTGGAGGAAATTTCGAAGTCAGAATGAGTACGAGTATGTATAGGTAATTATGTACATAAAGGGTGTTTTTTATTTTGAGGTATAGAACTTTAAAATAAAATAAAGTACATAAAAATAATGGTAATGGCCATAGTATTGATTTTATTGGAATGATAATATTATGCCATTAGTGCTTAAATAAGATTTCGGGCATGTGGGCGCCGCGGCTGGCTCGAATAAAGCGCAATTCATGTATCGGCAATAACGCAGCAGAATGTTGGCTCCCAAGCCGTCCATCGTCCCTTGTTTATCGGCGTGGACTAGCGACTTCAATCTATAAGGTGTTAAAGCACACGATCTTGAGGGTCAATTCACAGGTCCATTACGCGAAATTATGCACTCATCGAATGTTTCCTTCAATAAATTGATCGTGGCGCACGCTCTATAGCACGTTGCGCCGTCTTTTTAAAACCACAGCTCTTCCACATTAATGCCATTCAATTGGGGAACGAAATTTTTGTATTGAAAATGAGGATCGAGAGAAATCTCGCTTTTGGTCCATTCACTGAACGTACGACGAACACGATAGTCAAGCAGCTTCAATTCTTGCACGAGCTGGATCTTGTAAGCTAGTAATCCAAGATCTTTCCGCAAAATCTTCCTTAAAGTGGATGGACACAGCTCCAATTGCTGTGCACTATGGCGAATCAACTGATTAGGGTCCTCCTCAATACTATGCTCCACAGCAGTAACAGCTTTTTCGGTGTGCACTGTACATCGTCTCTGCGGATGCGTATTATCAATGCGTGGTATTCGTGGTATGAAAACAATCCATGGTTATTTGAATTACTTGCTCGGATGGACGATTATATCGACCGTAAAAAGAACGTAGCGCACGGTAAGTCATGCCATACAGCCAAATAGAAAACTATAAATCCCCAAACGTATACCTTTATAAAACAGTATATTTATGATAAGCAGCGAAAGTTATGCCGATCTAGACACGACGCAGTACAAGGTCAAAAATTTCACAACGTCACGTCGACTTTATTAGGAATGGGTTAGAACATGAGGGATAGTCCATTACAAACGAATTTTAACTTTTTCTATGTAAAACTAAATTGCCCTAAGTTGACAACGAGGAGTTCCAGAAACCTATATGCGCTTGATCATGGACATGCATGAGGGAGCAAGGACAAGAGTAAGAGTTCCCAATCAAAGTCGGTGTACACCATGGAAGCGTCCTCAGTCCTTTGCTATTTATTGCAGTCCTTGATTATCTGCTTGAAGGTGAAGTGACGGACCCCAAAGTGCATCAGTTATTCTTTGCTGACGATGGAGCGATCATAGATCAAACGTCCCTGCAACAAGCACTTGATGTATGGGTGGATGTTCTGGAGGAAAGTGGGTACCATATTAGTTCAAAAAAGACAGAGTATCTGTGCTGCCCATTCTCTGATCCATACCGGCATATTCCAGACATTTACTTGAATGGAAAAGTGTTTCCCAAGAGCAAAAAGTTCAAATACCTGGGATCTATGATCAATGGCGTAGTAACTTGTGATGTTGGCGAGAAAATTCCATAATCTTCTGTGACCCAAAAATGTCCCCTAAGTAGAAATAAGAAAGGCTCTGCACCGAAGTTGTACGTACGGCGTCCGGAGGCAAATTAACGACAGCTGAGATGAAGATGCTTCGCATGACAGCAGGGGTAACAAAGCTTGATAGAATTAGAAGTTCGAAGATTCGAGGAAGCCTTCATGTAAAAGAATCCATCACAAGCAAGATAGCTAATGTAAAGCTTACAGAACAGTGAATTAGAAAAGCAAAAGCAAAAAGCCGTGGTCACTAGCAAATTTCCACAAAATTTTATTTCAGTTACTTCCAGATGTGCAGAGGTTCGATTACAGGCTTTGCTTGATCACACAACCGAGAGTTTAATGTCTGTAATAAGCGAAGTTATAGATACTCGTAGTCAAGACGAGTTATACAATTTACATTTAATCTCAAAGTGCGGTTTCGATGGGAGTTCGGGACTGACTCCGTGAAAAGTTTGAGAATGAATCGGATTAGACTCCAGTATATTTCTGACGTCTGTAGTGCCTTTACTTCTAGTGAAGTATAGTTCTATGACAAAACCGGAGAGCTTCGTCCACAAGGCTATGTAGACCAATAAGAATACAATTTGTTAGAGAAACTAAAGACATTTCGAAAGCTGAAAAGGAATACATTGAACGTGAAATAAGTTCCTTGGAAAACACATTTCTTTGTGTTCAAGGAAAGAACGTAAATATTAAACATGAACTTATATTTGCGATGATAGATGGAAAAATATGTAAAGCAACGGTCAACTGTTAGAAGATGCACAGTAAGCCCGGAATAATGATATATAAAGGTACAAAATGGACTTATCTAGAAAATATAGTCGCGAAAAAAACAATGAATGACATTTTGAAATTATTGCTAATTTCCCCTGATCCAGTCATAACAAGCTGTCTTGAGCTACCAAAAAAGAAACTGCAATTTTTTCCGACAGAAGCTGTGGGGCTATTACTGCCTCCTGACGAAGACGATAAGGAACCAAAATAATACCGTAATTATGCTATACATACGACGTCTGATTTGATGTCAGCTTTTGGGGTCAAATGCACCATTGTGCGACGGCACAATAACTTACAAAAATAGGGACAAGTGGAACAACGGCTTATGTGACATTAGCCATATTTTGAGATAAGTGCAGTTTAAGGGCCTTCTTGCACTGACGAATGGCTCTATTTTTTGCACATAATACCTTCTGCACCTCTGTAACTTCCAAACTATCCGCTAGATAGCTCTAGGAGTCAATCGATATTTTAGATTAACGAACCGTAGCACCGTCAAGGTATTCCTTGCCTTATTCATTACCTCAGTTAGTGCGTCCGCCATCTGTCAACATCAGATGGAGAACGAGGCCGGATGAAAGCAACGTTTTTTTGGATAATCATTCAACTTTGCCTTATACTTTACCAAATCCGTTTTCCTTTTCAATCCTAAAAACAGATTGTGGAAGATTTTAAAGTCAATACCGAATTGTATGTAGCAGTGATCTGAGAAAGACGCTTTCCTAGACCCCATCCAGGTTTTGACAGTTATTTTAAGAGAGTTCGTGACAAAGGTCACATCAAGGATTTCTTGCCTACTGTTAATAAAAATGGAGACTCACCTGGATCATTACTGTCGCTGCTGCCCCATGTAATGTGGTGGGGAATGGCGCCACTACCATTGACGAGAAGTGAATGGTTCTTCTATGCCGCGCTCTACTGTGGATCACTAAAATTAGACAGAAGAAACATTTTAAGATTATTCTTAGCTAAGATATATAGAACAGCGAGTAATTCTTTGCCCTCCCGCTTGCAATTGTCGTTGGTGATCCACGGCTATTAGATAGGGCAATATCTTCCCCACAAATTAGAGGAAGCTGTTTTTAAGTGATGAAGATTAATCTGTACCAGTCGAAGCATTAGTATTAACCAGTGCAGACGTCTCCATACCTGTGACGTTACAGTCCTCCGTTTCAGAAGACCGATCGCCACCTTCTTGCTCCTCAGGGAGCTTGTTAGGCGATTCGACCGGTTTCCCAGCTAAGCCAGAAACCAGTTTCTCGTTACTTTCATATATCTGTTGTATGGTCGGCTAGTTCTAGTTCAGCCAATCTCTTATTCGGGCAATTGTTTCATTTGTAGCTGATTCGACTGTACGGATCTTTTTAGCTACTGTCACGACAGCGAATCCAATTATCATTACTCCATCGGTCAGCGTTAATCGTAGGACTCTGTCGTACATGATGTTCCACAGTAACGTCCCTAAGACCGATCCCTGTGGGACTCCCGCAGTGATGTTGTAGTATTTCACCCCTTCATCGGTATTGTACCTCAGCTTTCTGTTGTCGAAATAGTTCGTCGCTGTACGCAGCTAGTAATATGGCGTATCCATCCTGACGAGTGAACGACCAGTTCGCAGAGTTAAATGCGTTTTTAACATCCAACGTTACTACTGCAGAGTACTCCTTCGTGCCGTTGAGCCACCTTTCTCCTTCAACGGCACCTTCTGCGATATCGACTACCGCTCTTCGGCTACTGCGAGTAATCTATTAAAAATTATCTTCCCAAGGCATATTGAGCGATAGGACGATAGTTCTCTTGAAGGGTTCTTTCCTTTTGGTAGCAGGACCAAATGCTGTATTTTCCATTTTTCGGAAATCTTCCAGATACTTCTACATTGTCGCTATGAAGAGGTCTGGTTTGTTTTTTACGGCCTAATTCGGGATGCCGCCGGGTGCGAGTGCCTTATGGTCGCCTATCTTTCTGTATGCCTTTAGCAACTCCTCGATTTGTCTGTCTGACTGCCAGTCTTTGTGTCTGTCTATGCCATTGCGGTTTGTCACTACCATTCAGGATAACTGCTGCGAAAATGTTCCAAATTGCCGGATTCTTTCTGCAGAGCATTAACCCGAAGCAAAACTCTAGATGTGTTGATCGTGGTGGTAATCGATTTTAAAATACAATCAACTTTTTTACGTTTTTGGGCGCATTTCTTTCGTTCACGATAACTTGAGCAGAAATGCACCGATATCAACGATTCTTCTTGTAGGGTGCCCACTTTAGTGAGATCTGGAGCCCACTTCTTCATATATTTATATGTAGGACATAAAGAGGGCCTAATGCACGTCAAATTTCGAGCAATTCATCGGACGAGGAGTTCTGCAATATCTTTCCCTCAAATTTTGCACACATATCTTACAATCATACCCTCGTTACCCATGTAACAAGTGACTTTCTGGTAAATTTCATCAAAATATCGAACATGGTTTTGAAAAATGTTTTTTAACATGGAAGTATTGTATTGTATAAATATTTTTGATTGCAGTATGTAGTCTGATAAATCAGCATACTACCTAGGTAATCGGTATGCAAATAAACCTATTGAAGGTTAGGTTACTTATTTTGAAAGCCGACACACTTAGACCAATAATAGGGCCATTATGAAACCACATGGATATGGGGAAACGGTCACTTGCCTACACATTGAACTATTTAGAGCCTCTGAATTATTCACATCTTGTAGATCTTCGAAGCTGAAGGATACTAATTGGAGTTTCCTTCTTTGGGAGAGAGCTGAACAAGTGCTAAGAAGGTAAAGAATAGTCTCCTCCTCCTCGTCGTGCATACAGCTTCTACAGAAATCATTCGAAATACGCCAAGCCTTACTGCATGCTTGCCTATTAGACGACAGACATACCCAGTGAACTTTTGTCTGGTAGAATGGATATTCTTGTTCCATGTCTGCAAGTTCGTCAGCCCTACAATTCCCTGGAAAATCTCTGTGTCCCGGCACTCAACTTAGATGAATATTGAACAACTCCTCCATTTCTAGATCTGCAATCTAGAGCTGTCTTTGAATTTAGAGAGGACGATTCCAAGAACTTGGCTGTCTGGAAAGATGCGGATATCAACGGTTGACATCACGTTTTTTTCAGCCAAGCTAAAACTTATTTGATTGCCATTATTTCTGCCTGGTTTATGTTAAACCTATCAGAGACGACACCACTACCTACCCCATCGCTAGTTTGTGAGCCGTCGCCATAAAAATGTATCGACTTATCTTCCGTAAATCCATCTTCCTCCCAGAAAACTCTGGAAGGGATGGTGACTTGGAAGTTTTTGTCAAAATTTAACTTGGGTATAGTATAGTCAATACTTTCAGGGAAGATTTTGAAGTGACGAGGGGTGTCAGATGAAATAAAGTGTCCATATGTGCCGGAGGTGTCGTTCGCAGTGTTCCGCTAATACACAGACAAACTGAACCTTGAACTTTATTTAAATTCTTTTGGTATATAGTCTTATCTAAGATAATCCATCAAAAAACCATCACGAACATGAGGATCAGTCTAATGACCAAGATGTAGACCCAGTGAGTTATTCTGGGTTGTAAGTCCCATCTGTTCCCAATGGCTTTCTTGCAAGACAAAAGTGTGACAGTGGTTTTCTTTACACTTTCTTATATATTGGGCTTCCAGATTTGTTTTCTATCCAAAATAATACCCAGATATTTTGCTTAGTTGGAGGAGGTTAAGCTTATCCCATTAAAGGATGGAGGGTGTCAACGACTGGAATTTTATATTCCCTTGAGAAAAAGGACCGAGCTGTCCAACTAGAGAGCTTATTTAAAGCTTTTTGTAAGATTTCTTTAAATTAAATTGATCAACACGCCCAAGGAGCTACTCACCTTCAGATTAGACAGAGCATTTGCTATAGCATTCACTGACGTTTTTAAAAGCGCCTTCTATGTCCAGAAGAGCTACCATTGTGTACTCCTTATGATACAGGGAATACTCGATTTGGTATGCAATGCTGTTTCTACTGATTTACCCTTGCAGTATACATGTTGAGCCGCGGACAGCAGTTGTGTGTCAATACTTGCAGGTAAATGGATATCAACCAAAATCTACTATGAGATAAGTTAATTCTAAATTTAAAAATTTAATTATAATATAAATAATATTTTCAGTATCTGCCTTTTAAAAATTATAAAAAGCCAAAATATCGGCTTTTAGGACTGGCGCTGGCCGGCGAACCGGACGTTATCCATAGTGTATAAAAAGATTTAACACAAATATTTAGATTTCTGCAGTATTTTATTTCATAGCAAACTGTCGTACTACGGCTGATAAATTCACCAATCGGACCAACAATCTTGCTAGAATTATATTTTAAAAAATAAGATTAGTTCAGAAATTAAACCGTCAACAATGATGGGAATCACTACCAACCGAGTTGCATTACTTAACTTATGGCCATTATAAATAGAAAGAGAATAAAATAACTTTTAGCGACCAACAATTAAATGTCTAAAGCAAGAATTTTAATGAATGCAAAACATAAAATTAGTCAACATACCGACTATAACAATTTTAACAATTATCATAAAACTCATAAAATAGATTAAGTGACATGTCAACGTCTTTAGGTAACATTAAATCCACCGTTTTACATCCATAATTGCCACATTAACCCAGCGTCAAATGCTAACCCACAAGCACCACTCACCTTAAGATAGTCCAACGAACTTTTTGCCACTTCTATTTCCTTTCGGTTAATGGGTTCATAACCCGTAAGCAAAGTGCCGCGCGTAGAAAAACGGATAATAATTCCTTAAATGTCTCTCAGACTCGAGTCCGGTAAACGCAAAATGAATAAAACTTCAGCCATCAACCCCTTACAACAACAAAAACAACAAGAACAGCAATAAAATTCGTACTCTTGCTCAAACTGTGCCATAAAGCCTTGGCCACATCAACGAAAAGGAAAAAAAAAAAAAAAAAAAAACACATTTGCATTAACCTACCTTTCCAAGGAGGAAATTTTTCGCCCACAACCACAACCACCTCCCAGCTCTCCACCCAACATCAGCTAATGTGTTTGTTCGTTTTTCTTTTCCTTTTTTTTGCTTAATATTTTTATTATTCGTAAACAACCCACAAAAAGATACTCGCGCGTCGGGTTGAGTTCCTTGCTTTGCCACATTATTATCATTTACTCCCCCGAACTCTGCGAGAACCAAAGCAAAACAAAATTATAAAAAAAATAATAATATTTTTGTTTGCTGAATGCTAACCCTTGCCTTTTGTAATCGGATAAAGCTATTTAACTCTGTTTGCCTTTTTTCCACTTGAAGTGCAAAATATCCCTTTTCGTCCTTGCCCACCCCCCAGGCTATTAGTGGGTGAGCGTCATTGCCCTAACCACGCTCCACACTAGTAGCTCTGAGCGAAATTAAATTATAAATTCATACGTAGTCGGATCGGAGAAGGGCGGAAGGAACTCAGTCTCAGAGACTAGTCTTACCATGGAAAAGAGCTTAACAATGCAAAAGGATGTTGGATGGTCTTTCGCTGCTGCAATGGTTATTTTAACGATTGCATGAAGTGATACAGAAATGTAGAATGAGAATGATCTGCAACGAAATGCAGAACAGGATACACCCTTTCACCCAGGATTTCTGAATGGGTGGTCTTAAAAAAAAAAAAAAAAAAACTTCGTCGGTGATTAATAGCCTTATCATGTTAAAGTGCTTTCGGTTTGATGTGCGTCCTCTATATTTTAATACCGGAAAATTAAAGAGCTGATTATTCTGATTAAAAAAAAAAAGTTTTTCACCCTGTTTTTCATTATCCTGAATTGAGTAATATTGTACAGTGCAGCTATTATGTGGGTCATTTAATTATCGTCGTTGAAGGGGGTCCATGGAATCGCTGATAGCCTTTCAGCTGTCTCACTCAATGAGAAAAGCCAAATTAAAGAGTGTACTGTAGGGGGAAACCTTTTGGTGTTCCTCATTCAGCAGCCGCAAAATTAAAGCGTAAGGATTACAAGTTGTACACGGGAAAAGGGTTGGTGGAATTGCCGATAAAAGGATGCAATTATGTCGCTTTCGTTGAAAAATTTAAATATTGGGCCTGTTATTCCGCCGGATCGCCTTGATGTTTTCAGTGTATTCGGGATCCAATTAATGTTCCTTTGCTTAAAATGAAGTTAATTTTTACGCAAATGTAAAGTAACACTTTGTGTAAATAGCAGAGAATGCATTCTCTCATACATATATGTATGTACGTATGGACATGTGCTTGCAGATTACCGTACTTAATAGAGGTCATGAATAGCGATAGCCTTTGAATGAGAATCACTAATTTGTGTGTACAAATGAACATTACCACATACATACGGACATTATTATTAGTGATAGGGTATGAAGACATTTAGATTAGGTTAGATTCAAGTGGCTGCCTGTGCCCTAAACGCAGACACACATAGACCAGAGTACTCGTAGATCCATTGTGATACCACAGGATCAGGGGATTTCTCCCGTCCTACCTTAGAAGCTTCTAATGAAACGATGGAGGTTCCTAGCATTCGTGTTAGCCTGTTCATAGAGACTGTCGTAGAAGTAAGCTCCCAAGTGAAGCCTTTTTTTGACAGACAGAGCCGGACAAGTGCAGAGGAGATGAGTTGTCTCCACCTCCTCGTCCCTACAGCTTCTACAAAAGTCGTTAGAGAAAAGACCAAGCCTTTTTGGCGTACCTTCCAGTGGAGACAGTGTCCAGTAATGACATCAATTGTTGTGCTGAAATGCTTCCTGCTAAGGGAGACCAACCTCTTCGAGCGTTTCTGAACCAGCTGAGGCCGAATCTGTCTAGTGACATGACACTTAATGCCAGTCTCTCACCTGAAGTTCTTAATAGCATTTAGCTTCAGCAATTGCTTAAATGTAACGAGAGGTATACCGAGATTCTCATTTTCCGATAGAATCTGCAAATTTGTGCCCTGCCGGGCAAGATCATCAGCCCTACAGTTGTATCCCTATGCCCCGGCACCCAGGTGAATGTTGAATTGCTTTGCCATCTCGTCGAAGAGATCGATTCCAGAGATTTTATAGAAGATAATATCCTTAGCAGATATTACATCTCATTTTAGCCAAAATAGAGCTTCTTTAATCGACATTATCTCCAGCTGGAAAATGGTACAATGATCTGGGAGGCAGAAAGAGATGCTAACGTTTAGCCTGTCGGAGAAAACCTCGCCACACATCGACTGTCTTCGAACCATTCGTGTAGAAATGTACGGATTCTTTGTCCGGGGTCCCGTATCCCTCCCAGTATAGTCTAGATGGGATAGTGGCCCGGAAGTTTTTATTGAAAGAGAACCTGGGGAGGGTTCAGTCGATGTTTTCCGGAATGAATTCTAGGTTTCTGATGAATTATTGAGTGGCCTGTGGATGTGCTGGACATCTGTGAGGTAACATTGAATCGAATGGCTGCACCGGCTGTAATTTGCTTGCCAAAGAGGTCTAGTAGTATCAGATGGAACAGAATGTCTAGTGCATCCGTAGGGGTGGTTCTAAGTATACCAGTAATGCACAGACAAGCTGATCTCTGTATTTTCACTAGCTGGTTGCGGTGTATAGTTTTGGATAGAGATGGCCACCAAACGATCACGCCGTGCATAAATATGAGCCGGATAGCGGGTACATAGAGCCAGTAAATTATGTGAGGTTGCATTCCCCACTTCTTATCAAGGGACTTCTTGCACCAGTATAAAGCTAAAGTAGCTTTGACGTGCTCCAGGATATTGGTCTTCCAGGTACGTTTCCTATCCTATAAGACCCAGTTATTTTGCTTTGTCTTTAAAAACGAGACTGGAGTCCTTAACATGTATCTCTGACTTGGAAAGTAGCGGGAGCCTGTTTAGGATTTTAAGACGCCCTTTGAGATTTCTCAAATTAAAATTTGATACTAGGATACGTTTTGCAGCGCTTATCGTTGCAACTTTCTCTGAAACGGAGATGGGGAAGCTGAAGGAGAGCGTCTACACATGTTAGATTATAGTTGAAAGTACTATGGCAAGGTAGCTCAAATGAAACATTTTTGATCTTAGTCCCAATTTCCTTCCAAAAAGTTTTGAGCACGTCCATAATATGTATAGATGTGGCGTACTTGATAGTATTGTTTAGGTCTGACACTTAGTCTGTGGTCAAGCGTGATTCCCAAGTATTTGATCGCCTTAGAAAAAGGGATTTGTATGTTGTTTAACATAAGATTTGAGAGATTATTTAATCCTTGATGATGATCGTTTTGTTAGAGTTGCCATTGAACCCCTCAAGTTGCCACCATTTCCACATTTTATCCGGGACATTCTGCATGAGGTCTGTAGTATTTTCATATGTGCCTTTGATTATTATGACTAGGTCATCTGCATTGCCTTGAGTTGTATATCCGATGTTAGGTCGCTTAGGAATCGGTCGATAACAACTGACCATAGTAGAAGTGAGAGGACGTCTTCCTGAGGACAGCCTTAATGGTGCTAATTGTGCAGAAATGGTCGTGATAGCTAACATGACACATATCCATCTGATAGTTGGTTTATCTATGCCTTTTGCAGCTGCAGCTCTTTCGATCAAAAGCTCCTTCAATGCCCAGAAAATAGCATAGTGCTATTTCTTTAGCATTGAGAGACACCTCAATTTAGTTGACAAGATGATGCAGTGCAGTCATAGTATATTTACCAACCTGATAGGCGAATTGGAGTTTGTTTAGAGGATGTTTCTTGAGTATGTCAACTCAGATATGGTGGTCTATTATTTTCTCCATTTCTTTGGAGTTTTGATCCGATAGTGATTTTTTTGTGACTTTGGGAATGAAGACGACATTAACTTTACGTCAGGGATATATCCGAAAAATGCTATCCCGTCCTGGTGCTTTGTATAGTTTCTGTGTAGATATTGCCCATTTGATTGTGTCGGGATCGAATAATCGTCCTGAGGATAGCGCTCGTTGCTATGTACTCGTATGTTTGTTGTTGAGGGATTTAAAGATTAAGATCCTGGACAGTGGGTTTGTAGGAGCTGCCCTAGTGTATCGCTGAAATTGTTTGTAAATTTACCATCAGCTTTTTATAGAAGACCTATTCCACTATCATGGTCCTTGGAAAGTCGCATCTGAGCTTTTCTTTGCAGAAGTTCCAATCAATCCAGTATGCTAAGGAACACGATTGCTGGTTAGTTTACATTTTATAGCTTGAATATCAGAGGAGGGCTAGCTTATATTATGTCGAGTACTTCCTGTCTGATAGAATTAATGGATGGTAGGTACACTGACCCTTTAAGTCGTTTAATTTGTACTTGCACCTAACTATAAGGGTAAGTTTTGGTTTCCTGAAAATTTCGTATCTTTAAACGCCATATCTGGTTTCTGCGGGGTCACAATTCGAAGAAAAATCTGAATTTTCATTCTAATCCCAAAATCAAAGGTTCTGTACTAATGGCCAAAAAATCGACTTTCTCGTAAACACCTTCTAACATTTTAACCAAATTCGATATTCGAGTTATGTGCACGTTGGCTTTAAATATTTGAAGGGTGTAGTGATGGAGAAATATAGAGCCTGGTAAATCATTCCACATTCGTGTCGTTTCTTATATCTGACAATACGACCGAAGTTGGGCGCAAGATTGAACTGATATGCATTCGAAGCATGACGCATATTGCGGGTGGAATTTTGAAGGGAGAAGGAATAAAACTGGCTATTTCGCTAGTATACTTTTTATAACAAAACGATAAAATAGGGAAATACACGAGACATTTCTACGATGTTCGAGTTAATCTATGGAGTTTAGAATGTCTCTATCACCTCTAAATTTTAATGCGCGGTTCTGTACCCTGTCTAGAATATCCAGAACGGTTTAGGGTGCACCAGACCATATGTCAGTGTTATATTCCAGCTTTAGGCGGATGAATGTCTTATAAATTGAGGCCAGACCAGACGGTGTGAAATATTTCTTGTACCGCTCAAGGAACCCTAGATATTTTGCTGCATTTTTGGCGACCTCAATTATGTGATCATTCCATTGAAGATGGTCATCAATACACATACCGAGAATGTTCGCTTTTAGCAATGCAAGTACCATTCATGGATAATGGTTGAGAGTTTTGTTTTCGCTTGAGAGACAGTAGGCAGCATCGTGTTTTTAGAAGTATTAAATTCCATTCTGTTGGTTGAACCCCATTCGATAATGCGGTCCAGGTCAGAATTTAGTGCATTTAACATATGTTGCCGTTCCTCTTCTACGGCCGAAGAGCAAGGACGTGAGTTAGATAACGAATATTAAAAAAATGAGGGTAATGTCATCAGCGAAGGAATGGATTGGATTAGAAGCTACAGACAAGCGATCATTTATAAAAATAAGAAAGAGAGTCGGAGACAAAATAGAGCTCCTTAGAGCCGTCAAGACAACGCTCCGAAAGGAGGGACTCATCGAAGCTATATGCATGCATTTTTGACAAAAGAGCCTGATGTCAAACTCTGTCAAAGCCATCTTAGTTTCGCCGAAGTGATGGAGAAATTGGTTTCACTTCTCTTTGATGTATGCCATCAAATCATCAGTGGACCTGTTGCTGCGAAGACCATATAGCCGGTCATTGAGGAGTTTTCGTGAATCAAAATATTTCATAAGCTGACGATTTATTAGCGTTTCCTTGACCTTGGAAAGAAGAGACGTAGGTGCAGTGGGTTTGTAATCGGATAGGCAGGAAGATTCGCATTTTTTAGGAACGGGCATTTTCTGTTTTCTATCTATTGGGAAAGAACCCAGACGAGTAGAATAAACAGAAAAGCTTACGTAGAGGTTTCGCCAGCGTGGAAGAACACCTTGTCAGAACTTTAGGGTAGATACTACCTAAACTAAAGAATTTGGTTGTCCAGCAACTGTACGAGATCGAAAGTGGACCCGTCCCATTGAAAATTCGATGATCGCAAGTACAAGTGGAGTCAAGCACTATCTGGCAGCGTGGAGTTCACTGCAAAGTGAGCAGCAAGCAGATTGGCTTTGCCTAAGGTGCTGGCAGGTGAAATGTCATTCTAAATGAGCGTTTGGATGGCGGACGTCCCAGACTATTTGTTGAAACAGATTTTGCGAGACAGCTTTGAATTGGTCTATAGTTGGTGATATTACTTTTGTCAAGGTTTTTCCAAAAACTGGAATTTCCCAGTAGTTAAATCAAATACTTTGGAGGGAGAGCTAGGACATCATAGCTATTGAAGCTATTCCGCCAGGACCTGGGGAATAATCATCTTTCAGACAAGAATTTAATTCAGGGATAGTTTCTAAATTCAAAGGAATGTCATTAAAATAAGTTTGGGTACTATTTTGAGGATGCTTAAAGTATTCAAAATCAATCCTAAAAGAACCATCGCTAAATGAATCACAAAAATTGTCAGTGAAAAAATTACTTACATCAATCGAGTTGTTGATTATGCAGCCTTACTTACTTATTTAAGGTGGCGCTACAGTCCGGGGTGGACCTGGACCTCAACCAACAAGCGTCTCCAGCCAGCTCGATCTTTGGCTAGCTGCCTCCAGTTTCGCATGCTAAGTTGGTTGAGGTCCCCTTCCACTTGCTTCCTCTACTACGAAGATTCGAAGATTTTCCGGGCCGGAGCATTGGTGTACATGCGCTCTACATAGCTCAGCCACCTCAGTTGTTGGACCCTTACTCTCCTGGCTTAATCGATGTCGCTATATCTCTTCCTCCACTCACCATCTATGCAGACGGTACCAAAAATCAGCCGAAGAATTTTCTTCTCAAAACAGCCAAAAGCACCACTGCCCCATAGAGTAGAACTGGGATGATTAAGGTTTTATACAGGGTCACTTTAGTTGTTCGAGAGAGGGCTTTGCTATTCAATTGCCTTCTTAGCCTAAAGAAGCAGCGGTTGGCAAGAGTTATTCTTCGTTTGATCTCAGCGCTCGTGTCGTTGTCTGAATTTATAGCGGAGCCTAGGTAGACAAAGTCCCTAACTACCTCAAAGCTATATATATGTACGGTGACGTTCTGCCCGAGACGTCGATATTGATTGTCCTTTTTTGTTGATACTAGCTTGGTCTTATCTCATTGACCGTTAAACCCATCTTCGCATCTTTCGCCTCAATACTCACGAAAGCGCCCCTGACATCACGCTGCGTTCTTTCGATTATGTCAATATCGTCGGCGTATGCAATTAATTGGACGGACGTTTGAAAGATTGTGCCCCTGGTATTGGCGCGTGAGTTTTGCACTATTCTTTTAAGAACGATGTTAAAGAAATCCCATGACAGCGCATCGCCTTGTTTGAATACTTTTTTGACATCAAAGATCTCGGTGAGGTCTTTACCGACCTTGATGGAGCAGCGTCCATCCATCGTGATCCTGCACAAATGGACGAGTTTGGCAGGGATGCCAAAACTAGACATTGCTCTATATAGCTCGTCTCTATAAATGCTGTCATAAGCGGCTTTAAAATCGATGAAAAGGTGCTGGCAATAGCTCTTAAAGCCAAAACTATTTCTATTACAATCGACAAAACCTAAGTTGAAGATATTTGCGTTTCTACGAGTAAGACTCATTAACTGCGAGTAAGATCTCAAACTCAAAACCCAACAAAAAGCTCTTTAAACACCTGTTTTGAGAAATGTCTTAATCAATAAAAAAAAAAAAGACTTTAAAATCTGTTTAGCTGGCAAGAAAATAAATATCAATTGAGTTTTATAATAGTACAGATGCCACGAACCATCAAAAAAGATAAAAACATGTGCATTCATTCTCTCCATACTGGCTGGAGAGAGAATTGAAATGCATTTCTCCAATTTATATTCAATCTAACACCATGGGATGGAAAGAAAACATTCCCGCCAAAGCAATTAATAAGTATAGTCCAATAATGCTTCACGGCAAAGTATCAAGGGCAAATACCATAAATTTGTGCTTGCAGATACAATGAGTCAGAAAATCACTTGAAGAAAATAAACTAGCAAGCTGAAGCAATTCTAAAATGTAGCCGTGAAAGGAAATAATAATCAATTTGTGCACTCCAACGTTAGATCTGGCCTTTATGGTGATGCTGCGGATTAGGGGGTGTGCGAATCGCATTTTTATTGAATCTGTTAAATTTGGGTACTAAAAAGTGAAAGCACTAATTAATTGTGATGACACTATTGAATTATTGTTTCGTACTTTATGGATCATTGTTTTTGGGGTATCTGGGTGAAGTTTTTTCTACATATGTGCAGAAAATAGTGAATGTAAGTACAGGCAATTACCAGCGGTTAACCCGCTAATAACCGGTCGGTTAATAACCGGGAGCCCATTTCAAGTTAAGACACCTAGAGCGAGAAAGAACCAAGAGAGAACCAAAATAAATATATGGAAGGCAGACAATGCCAATTTCAGAAACGATTAATCTAAGATTTCCATCAAAGAAATCTTCATGTACAATGCATCTTCATAAGTCCAGTATATACTACTATATCCCCTTATGGGTCCTAATGCCTCGACTACGCCTACGCGCCATCGTGTACGGTTTCTGGCAATGTGTCTCAGCTCTCCCCAGCTTTTCCCCAACTGCCGTGCTTCCTTCTCGACTGCTCTGCGCCATGTTCTCCTTGGACCACCAGGCCTTCTGCCATCCTGAGTTAAGGGGTTCCATTGCGTAACATGGTTCACTATGGAGCTGTCACGTTTTCGGAGCGTGTGACCAATCCACTGCCACTTCCGTCGTTGGATGGTTGTGCCTATTGGTTCCTGATCTGTTCTCTCGTAAAGATGTTTGTTAGAGATACGATTGGGCTAGAAAATCCTTAAGGTGTTGCGTAGGCATCTATTAACGAACGTTTGCAGCTTTCTGGTGACAGCGGTGGTCACTCTCCACGTGCTGCATCAATATAACAGCACGGATTCAACGTTGGAGCAGAACAAACTGATGGTATTGTTTCGCCATATTTTGGACAACATCCCGAACGCGGACTTTGCTTTGGCGATTCTGTTGGCTATATCCAGTTCGGTTTCACCATCGGTCGAGACAATACTCCCAAGATACTGGAAATCCTCGGTTGTCCAGCAATGCATATTTGAGCCGATGAGTTCGTTCCAAGACTGAAAATTTTAGTTTTTGCGGTATTAATTTTCAGCCCGACGACGCTAGCCTCCCTCTCCACATCTGCTGCCATTTGGTGGAGGTCCATAATTCTATGAGAGAATAACTATACGTCGTCAGCGTAGTCGAGATGTTTAAGTTGGGATGGACTCTCGTCCATCGAATTCCTCCGTTTCCCGTCGACAAAGCTGCACGAAGCACATCGCTAATCACCAATAGGAGATCCAAAGTCTTACCCCAATTTGGATCTCAAATTCCTCAGACAACCTTCCTCTGTGCAGAACGTGACACTTGGACCCTTCGTAAGTAGCTTTGACAATAGCAATTAATTTATCAGGAATACCTTTCCTGCGTAAGGCACGCCAAATAAACTCCCTGTTAACACTATCGAACGCCTTCTCAAAATCGATGAACAGCAGGTGAAGTGGCGATCGATATTCAACGCACTCTTCGATTATAATCCCCTGGGTGTTGATGTGGTCGACACAGGAGGATCCAGAACGGAAACCTGCTTGTTCGGCATCGAGTGTGTCCTCGAGATGTTGTTTGATTCGCTCCAGGATGTTTTTAACTATTATCTTAGCTACAGCAGGCAGCACGCAGATACCTCTCCAGTTTCCGCACTCCATTAAACTACATTTCTTAGGAAGCTTGACGATCATTCCCTTTTTCCACTCGTCAGGAAACTCTCGGCTTCCCAAGCTCTCTCTATAAGTGGAAACAGAAGCTCAGCCGATGTTGTTGGCGCTGCTCGTAAGAGCTCTGCGGGAATACCGTCAAGTCCGACTGCCTTGTTGGTTTTAAGTGCTTTGATCGCGGTAGTGATCTCATCCTTACTGGGAGGCGCGGTGCGTATTCGGGCATTTCTTACCTCGGACACCTCATTCTGATTTGGGAACATATCGCTAGCGAATACACGGTTTAAAACCGTAGCAAAATGCTCCTTCCATCTCTTAAGCTGGTCCTCATCCGAAATAAGCAAGGAACCGTCTAGTCTTTTCACTGGGTGTTAGCTGGAGCTGCGACCACCTGTCAGCTCTTTAGTGATTCTGTAGACGGTCGTACTATCGCACCTTCAGGCAGCATCTTATGCTTCTGTAGCCAGCGTGTTGATGTAGTTGCGCCTGTCACGTCGCACGCTACGCTGAACTTCTCTCATCTTCATGCGATATAGGGACTCTAGCTCATTACTCGCTGCTGCTGGAGCGGCTGCCCACATCTGCCCCTCTCCTTTTTCGGACTTCCAGGAGACTACTTCTAAAGCGGCGGCTGATAGCAAAATGGTCAATTTGATTGGAAGTTGCGTGCTGATGGTGTTAGCAGCAGTCCGACTCCATATTCCCGCGGACTTCCAGATGGTCTTCCGGAATAGAGTAGTACAGTGTTATGCGTTGGGGTCTGGTACTCACCCGCTTCTAACCATCTGATTTCACTTACCCCCAAAATGTCCAGTCTATATCGCTTGAATTCTTTTTCCAATTGAAGGAATCTGGCATTGTGAGGTCCTTCATTTCCCGAGTCGAGGAGCGTCTTCACATTCCAGAAACCTATCTTTGTCCGGGTACAATAGCCAAAAGTCGTCAACATGTGATCATCCCTTATCCGAGGCATTGTGTCGGTTTCTGTAGCGATTAGATTAAAGAAGGTCTGCAAATTCATTTTAATTATTTTTAATCTTTTTTTTTTGTTTTAAGTTTAAATATCAAACTTTGAAAAATCAACAAAAAAACAGAACAACTTCATAGTAAACTTAAAAAAATGTAAACATAATAAATAAGACTTTTCTTGAAGGACAATAAAATAAGGTCCAACGTCAAATTAAAAAAAAGAAAAAAAAAATAACCAAATGAATAAAATGTATTAATTAGTACTTAACTTAGTACTATGTCGAATCGCCCTCCAAGTACATTTTGGTATAGCCATATCAAGCAGACTGTACTTGGCACGAATCTTTCTTGTTTTTAAGTTTTATGGATCCGATTTATTCCCTAACAATCCACCATAAATTCTTAATTGGATCTAAGTCGGGGGATTGGCAGGCCAAGTCATGAGATGTACACCGTTTTCGGAAAACCACTTTTTGGCTAGACCCGAAGTGTTCCGGGTCTTTGCCGCGTGCCCTTTTAATCACATTCTGCAGCATGTCATCCGGAATATTTGCAATTGCGTTGCTTAAATTGTCTTTCAATTGTTTCAATATTATTGGTTTGGTAGCGTACACCCGGTCCTTCAAGTAATAACAGGGAAAAAAGTTAAATATGGTGAGCGCGACGGCCAATTGATATCCCCAAATTTTTTACATGAACCTGTCTCTAAATGGTTGTTTCACAATTTCCATTATTAATCTGGCTGTATGGCATGTGGTTTTATTGAAAACAAATGTTTCGGAGACGAGGTCGAGCAACTTCAGGCAAAAAAAAAAAATATAAATTGTAACATCGCACGATATCGATCGCCAGTAACAGTAACAAAAAATGGTCCAATTACCCCACCAGCCCAAATTGCATACCAAACAGTCACTCTATGAGGATGAAGAGGTCGTTTATGAATTGCTCTTGGATTTTCTGCTCCCCATATCTGGCTATTCTGTTTGTTTACAGCTCCACTCAAGTCAAAATGCGTCTCGTCACTCATAATCATTTCAATTGGTAAATTTTTGCACTCCAGTCTCGTCATCCCTGTTCATTTTCTTGAAGTTCACTTGAATTTTGTACTGAAAGAAATGTAGGTCGCGATGAATAATTTTCCATATAAACGTTCGAGATATCATAATTTGTTGAGCACGAAGACGAATGAAAGTTTTCGGACTTACGCTCACATTGTCCCTCACTTTTTCAATGTTTGTTGTGTACACGCTGTACGATGTGGCCCAGTCTTCGGTAAATCACTTACTGTGTAAAGCTTCTAGAAATTGTGGATCATTTTTTGAATAAAAACTACATTGAACAACAAAATCACGTAATTTACGCTGTGTTACAATAATTGACGAACCATTTTGATAGAATGTTTTAACCACAATAACACTTTTTTGTGGCGGAAAATTCTCCATGATGAAATGAAATTGACAGCTGAACACTAATGCCAACTTCCACATAATAAAACCATCTCTGTGAGAAATGGCGCAAATTTAAAATCGGCAGATGTCCCAAAAAAAACCTGTAGTACCACCACCATGTTTTAAGCTTTAGTGGTATAGCGAGGATTCAATTAAGCGCTCTGTTTGCCTCTTTACCCAAGGTTTGCCATCGTTACCAATCATCTTTGTTTTTTGATTCTTCAGACCACAGGACTTTACGACACTTCTTCCATCAATTCAGGTGCGATTTTGCGAACAATATTGAATTTTTTTTTTCTGTTTCTTTGTTAGCATTGGCACCTTTCGCCATTTGTTTCCACCAATCGTCTTCTTGCCGTCCGAGATGAAATTGGAGCTCCTAATTTGCACTGAATTGTCACACCTGACTTAAAAGGATATTGACTTCGACTTGAGAGAAGTTTGGTGCGTTCGTCCTCTCTTGGAGACCTCTTTTGAGGTTTTTGGTTTTTGGGGCAGTTTTGGGACCTTCCCATGGTCTGGGCTGTTTGTCATTGGCTTTGTTCTTCGTCTGTTAACTTGTGAATAATGTTGTGTTTCTTGTCAGAACAATGTTTTGCTCAGCCCAGTTTTCTTCATGAATTCAAGCTAAATTTTAATATTTTTTTAAACATGTGAAACCTAAAACAAAATTACAATTTTATGAAACTTTCAATTTTTGTTAAATACGAGGGCAAGGTGAAAAGTTCTCGGCCTGACGCAGAGATGGGTTCAAATCAGCAAAAATATATGTTTCCTGCCTGGGTGAACTTCTCATTAGTTCGTATGATAAGTTTCAACTTGTTCTCTCAAGTAGTTTCTTTACACGAATTTTTGCAGTAGACGTCTTGCGTGTTTTTCGTTAAAATGGATAAACTTGAATATCGTGCGGTTATAAAATTCTTCGTTTTGGATGGGTTAGCCCCTAAAGAAATTCTTCCAAAGTTGACAAACGTTTACGAGGACTCTGCTCCTTCCATGTCAACCGTTAAAAAGTGGGCAACTTCCCTCGGAGATGACGCACGTGAAGGACGGCCAAAAACCGTATCCACACTTGAAACCATCGAAAAAGTGCATGATATCGTGTTGGACGATAGGCGAGTGAAGCTGAGTGAGAAAGCTGAGGCTGTGTGTATATCGGAAGAGAGGGTACGAAACACCTTGCACAAAAACTTAGGGATGCGAAAGCTCTACGCAAGATGGGTGCCGCATTTGCTGAATGCCGATCAAAAGCAAATGTGCGGCAAATGTTTCGCGGCAATCTTTGGACCGATTCAACAGGGATCCGAATGATATTGTGCGGCGATTTGTCACCATGGATGAGGCATGTGTCCACCACTACACGCCAGAAACGAAACCGCTGTCGAAGCAGTGGGTGGAAGCCGGTGGTTCAGCGCCAAAAAAAGCGAAGTCGATCGCATCTGCTGGAAAGGTCATGGACAGTGTGTTTTGGGATGCGAAAGGGATCATGTTAATTGATTACCTTGAGAAAGGCAGAACAATTACAGGCGAATATTACTCCAACCTTCTTGACCAGCTGGATGCCAAAATTCGCGAGAAGAGGTCTGGCTTGAAGAAGAAAAAAATCATCATTCACCTGTACGCAAGTGTGCGTTGGCGATGAGAAAACTGCGGGATTTGGGGTACGATTTGCTCAGACTTCCATCTGTTCCCAAACTTGAAGAAATTTGTTTCTGGGAAGCGCCTCGCATCTAATGCAGAAGTTGAGAGGGCCGTAGATGAATATTTTCACAACCTTCCAGACTCTCACTTCCGAGAAGGAATATCTACTAATGTTGGAGAATCGCTGGACCAAGTGTCAAGTGTCTCAAGGGAGATTATGTAGAAAAATAAAATCATTTTTTTAAATGAAAATAGCAGTCTTTCATTGTCAGGCCGAGAACTTTTCACCTTGCCCTCGCATTATCCATAACTGTAAATAATAGACAAAATATGAGCTTTCCCCTCTCTAAGGAAATGTCACTCCAATTTACTGGATGAACGAGGAAATTCGCGAAATAGTTTTATTTGCACGCTCCTTATTTTCAGAAACTAGAAATATTTTCGCTCTATTTTGTGCATTCAAAATGTACATTCTGCTGCGCGAGCAAAATCTGCTAGCGAGTAAAAATTAGTAAGAGAAGCACACGTTTGGTTTTTTGGTGCACATAAAATTTGAAGCAGAACTCAATCGTATTCCAAGGTAATCGTTGAAGTGTTTGCAAATCAATTTTTTAGCACAATAATTGCGCTATGATCACCCACAACTATGTGCTCGTACATACCAATCTGATTTAATTTCATTCAATAGAATTTACTCTCGCGACCGAGATGAAACTGATTTTAATATTTAAAGAGTTCTGCTTATGTGTGCTTTTCTCTTTGGAGTGCGGATTAATTTGAAATTACACGATTTTTCCATTATCAGGACATTCACCAAGTGAAAAAAGAAAAAGAAAAAAAAGAAAAAGCATAAGCAAAGTTGAATTTGGGATTCCACCTGACATCGTGCAGTGCAAATGAGATGAGAACAACTTCCATCTCTAACAACGTCGTCATCACCACCATCATCATCGCCATCATCACTTTGCCACAACGATTTTATTTAAACTGCGAAAAGGATTCTTTCAGGGTATTTCTCGTGCACTGACTGATGCCCAGCGTAAAAAGTTGTGTGAACTTCTCTCCTAAGGTAGATAGCAGAATGAAATGAAATAATTCGTCGCAAAAAAATAACTTTCCGAAAGCGCGGAAAAACTCCTCTCGTCGTCGTCGTCGTCGTTGTCATCATCATCATTCATTCATTCATAAAAGAACCCTCATCGCATCTGGCATCAAGGCGAAATAGGAATTCTCCTGCTTTGATGTTTATTGAAGCTTAATTTCGTTAAATGTGAAAATATTTTCGTCCTCTGTACTCTGCCACATTTCCTACTTTGCTTTTTGGGAATTCCCTTTTTTTTGCTTTCTTTTTTCGTAAATTCTGTTTCTCGGAAAGAAGAGAAAAAAATATGTTAACTTTACAATATATAGGTACATACATACATACCTATATTTACATTGTTTCGTTTCCTCACAAAATGAAAAGTTTGCCAAGTACGAGTATAAAGTGCTCTGACGGGACGAACAAGGGGTAGCAGTTAAGAATATTAAAAGATATCTGAATGCAAAATTAAATTAGGATCATATTCAAGAATTATTGTGAATATTGAGATGACACTCAGATTAAATTATGCTAATGAGATGAAAGGTGTTTCCCGAGCTACCTACTCTAGTTTGAGAGGCATTTTAGATTTGCTTTATACTGACTCAGCGATCAAACTAATAACTCATATAAGGGTAAGTATTGCTTTCCTAAAAATTGTCGATCTAGGTTTTGATCAAACTTGACATGACTATGTCAGAGAAACTTAATAAAGTGGATCTCTAAATTCTGCTGAACGGATTTTCACAATTCGAGTCGAAATCGGAATTTTCATTCTAACCGTTATAAATGACCGTTTTTGAAAGAAGTCGATTTACTTGAAAACGTGTTCAACGCAAAATGCAAAGCACCCTTCCTCCACGTGGTGCAACCTGGATAACCCTAAATAGTGTAGACTGTTGGATGTCAGACATATGTATAAACACACAACAACACTCCTGGCAACCAATAACAAAACATTCAAGTTCAAATTACATGTTTTCCCAAAATGTTGATCAGTCTTTTATATTTAGCGAGCCTGGGTATACAAATTAAATCTCTATCTCACGTAACTACCGCGCAATGCCAATGCACATACCTGACATCATGTTATATAATTAAAACGATTTAAGTAAATCTTTAAATGGCTCTCCTGAGAAGTAACACAAATGGACTTAAGCTTGTTCTGTATTGTAGTGACGAAATAATCGAAAATATTTCGAGCTGGTGTGAATAAAAACTGAGGGAACACTCCGAGTAAACCCTCTTGAGGGAAGTGTTTTCCTAAAAGGGTTCAGTTCGGTGTGAATAAAAATTTCCCTCAAGTAGGTTCATCCCCTCAAGTTGAAGTTTTAAAAATTGAGTGTAGGACTGTCAAATTGAACTGTGGAGTTGCTTATAATTTGCCAAGTGAAAGTGAAATATAAATATGTTTTTAAACGTACAAATGGGAAAAATAAAAAAATTATAGTTCTCGGCGTTTCGGTCACACGGGTGATAACTTTAAGAGCCTGTATAGATTCGAGTTTCACAATGTAGGGTGGTTAAGCACTTATTTCCTTTCCGGGATTACTGAGGAAACCCGTGGTGGTGCCATACCAAACTTTGAAAAAATAAAAATCTTTTTAAGATACATTGGGGACCCGGGTTTCCAAGATGGAGTTGGTGAGGATATTGGAATTCATAGATCCACCGTATCGAAGATAGTGTGGCAGATGTGTTGCGCTATAAGTGCAAAAGCAGATTTATGGATCAATTGGAGGAAATGAGAAAAGTAAAACAAGAATGACAATCCAAATACTGTTTTACTAGTGCAATTGGCGCTCTAGACTGCACTCATATAGAAATTGTAAAGCCTCATTTGCATGGCGATGAGTACCTAAATTGCAAGGGCTATTTTTCTCTGAATGTGCAGGCAACGTGTTTCACAAGCGTTGATATCCAATGGCCAGGATCTGTCCATGATTCACGAATTTGGTGAAATTCAGCTGTGTTTGCTTTAATTAATGATAATTCAGCCGGAACTATCCTCCTTGCAGATGAAGGCTATGGTCTGACACCATGGATCATGACGCCTTTTAAAAACTCAATCACAGAAGCTAAAAAGAAATATAATAAGTTGCATACTCGTGAAAGAGTAATTATTGAACGCATGTTTGGACAAGTGAAACGAAAATTCCCTTTACTGGCTTCACGAGTTAGACTAGCCGCAGTTAGAGTGCCTTTTTTGTTTTTTTTGAGTGTTTTCGTTAAGTGTAACGAAAAACATTTTTATTCACCTCAAATGGAGTGTTGCCTCTAAAAACTTGAGGGAACACTCACACTCAGTTTTTATTCACACCACCCAGTGTAAGAAAATGCATACAAACCACCAAACACACCAAGGATAAGAAATGTACTAGCTGTTTACGCCGGATGGAGGTATGCAACGAATGATGCAAATGGTGAACTGTTGGTTAACTGGGCTGATTCAAGATGCATTCCACTCTAGAAGATGACTCCACGACTACAACCCTGAATTATGTTTTGTATCATCTCATCTCGAAAATCGACCCTCCCGACATCCAGCACAGTCTTATCAGACTTCCCACATATTCAACATCGACCCGCCATAATAGCAATTGGCATCCAAGTCCCAGTCATCAACTCTATGTCTCAACCTCGCTGGAAATACAGAAAAGTCGCATGACAACAGTTCTCTAAGGAGTTGGACAGCTGTATATGTATCATCGCCCCAGACATATCCAACTATAAACGTTTTTCTGGATTGGTAATAGACATCACCCAAAAGCATATACCTCACGGGTACAGAAAAGAATATATCCCTGGTTGGAGTATCGAAGTACGCGTCTGCGTAAGGAGTTCGGGAAAAGCGTTAACCCTGAAATTGCTGATAATCTACTCCAATCTCTGCACAAAGGTCGCATGAATAAGTGGCAAACTACTATCCATGCGAAGCCACAGGGAATGGAGTCTACTGAGAAAACTAGGCGGTGGAAACAAAATCAGGATTGGATATCCAATAATCAACCCCAAGGGTGTAGCCAACCGCATAGTTAACATGTCACGTGCAGCTTCAGACAAACAACATACCATCAAAATAAAGCGGAATCGAAAATGGATGAAAATGGCATCCTCAGAAATATCATCATACATAAGCTCCATCACACCAGAATAGATAACACTAGCCCTGTCTATCGTCAAGGCTGGTAAAGCAGCTACCCATAATTTCTGATATACACTGGACCCAAGACCAAACGATGACTAACGTCGTTCTACTCAAAAATTATATATAATAATTGCTCTACTCAGTACATGCTACAAATTACTTATCTTCAACAGAAGCAGTCCAACAGTGAACGAACGCCCAAGCCGAGTTTAGGACCGATCACAGCTGTACGGACAAGCTATTGGCAACATGGTCTAATCTATAAGTTCCTGAATATTATACCCTGTCGTAGGATGGCTCACCTCCAACAACATGCTGTTCAACCAGAAGTACCAAATCTTTATGAACGATACCAAAAGTGACATAAAAAAGTTGAACAGCGGACTGCCGCAAGGGTGAGTGCTGACACCACTTCTCTTCAACCTATGCATATACGACCTCCCTCCAACCGTTTCAAGAAAATTCGTATACGCCGACGACAACGCAATATCAACCCAACACCAGAATTTAGAATCAATTGACCTTATCTTGATCGTTGACCTTGAGGCTTTAAGTGTGTACTTCAGAGAGAGAGACTGTGCCCAAGTATGTCGAAAACCGAGGTGTGCTGTTTCCACCTAAATTCCAAACTCGCATCAAACAAATTGAGAGTAGTCTTCAATGGCACACTGCTAAACTACAATCTGTACCAGAAGTACCGCTCTCATGCACTACTTTGAGGGAACGCGAAAATAACCCTTTGCTGCCTGTGCATAACGACATCATCATCCTAAAAAGGCATGCGAGACTTAAACCTAGAAGACCCACCTTAAAAAACCCTTACTGGTTTCGTCCCGATTGAAAACCCCACGAAGTCTTTAGGTGGATTCAACTTACCGTGTAACCTGTGGCTGCGAATCAACCGTATACGTTACAACTACTTCGATTGCAGTTTCAGACTCACCAAATTATGAATGTGGAGCTGACCGACAAACACACTTTACCATCAAGTGTTGCAAAACTGGGGTTAGATCAATTATGAGTTTTCCCTTAAAATGTGGAGGTAATCGGTTTTTTTCATTGTGGTGTCAATAAAGAATATCTAGATTTCCAATGTTCGATGCTGCTATATACCGCCAGACCATAACCATATTTTGGGAGGGGGAGCCGTGGCTTAGTAGTTCGAATTCACGAAAAAAAAAAGTTTTCTCCACCTCTCGCGAACATCTGATAAACACCCGAGAGTGAAAATTGTCATGAGAATCTTCTCTTAATCGAAAAAATTGTCCTTCGGAAAGGGCATAAAACTGTAGGTCCCAACCATTTTTGCGGCGCACAGCACGAGTGGTTGCGAGAAGCTAGACCAGGCCGTCATTTTTATACTTTTGGGCGTAAAGCAGTCGTTGCTTTTGGTTCTTTCCAAAAATATAAAGCTTATTTCGAGGTACACTGCCATGTAAATCATTACTATGGAGAGTCCGCCGAACAGTACTTACGCTAACTGGAACTTCAGGAGCTCGTTTTCCGCAATTTTCACTGCACTTGCCGCTGGATTTCTTCGCACTGCCCTAACAATAGACCGTACTTCACATTCGGACAATCTTTTTGGCCTAGGGGCGAGGTCGATCTTTAACTTCTTTGAACATCTCAAATTTATCAACAATTTGTTTAACTTTTTTATAGCGTCTGTTAACTATTTTTCCTATGTCCCGTAACGATTTCCCTTCCTGTTTAAATTTTATCACAAGTTTTAGCGTTTCAATTGACTGTTTTCCAATTCTAAAAATGATCTACTTTGAACGCAAAATCAAGCCACTTTCTTTGTAAATGAACTAAAGAACAAGAGATATCCTTTAGACTCAGGCAAAGTAGAAAAAACAAAAGGAATACAACGGGTGTTTTCCCGATTAGCCGAATCTGTTACAGTCTATGCCTCTAGATGTACAATTTTTTTGATGCGTAGAAAATGAAGCCTTTTTATTGTTACTTAACAGAAATTTTGTTTGCCAAATTTTTGAGAAAAAAAAAACACTTATAAAATGTACATAAATATTTCATAAGGGATATTCGTTGAAATAAAATATAACGTTTAGGTGAACACATTCTTTTGACGCTCACAGTATATACGCCGCCTACTTTTGGAGTGCGTTGTCCGCCAAAAATCCTGATCGGTTTCCAAAAAACTATTTACGGTGATAATTATGTCTTATTGTGAATAATTCCCCAGAATCCTTAACCTTCGTTTAAAAATGGCGACTACGACGCCCACTTTCTCCTTAGAAAAGGACTTAGCTATAAACTATGTGTTAAAATCTATTACAAATTGAGAGAATATTCTCTGAGAAGAAAGATTCCACTGCATTTGCACCAAAACGTTCACAATGCCACACCCACTTTATTAGGGATGGGTTAGAAGATGAGGGATAATGTATCATACGAACCGTTTCAGACGGATTGAAACTGTTCTGCATTTTTGTTTTTTTTTTGTTAAGAAAACACGCCCAATAAATTTGCGTGGTCCTACAGAATGTACGAACAAGTTGTAGAGAATATTAACGTCTAAATATTTTGTCTTAAAAATTTCTTTCAGTTTCTCGTAAAAATATTGTAAAAACCATTTTTTGAAAAATATGTGCACTTACAGTGCTTCGGAATACAGAAAGCTTATATAGAAACTTTCATTTTCCTAGCTCAAAATGTAAAGCCTAAAAACTTTTGACATACAGACAGATGGCTAGATGGACAGACATGGCTAGATCGACATAACTTTACATACATTAACTTGTGGATCTGTCCTATGGGATAGGGTAACGACAAACCCCCAAATGTGTACATACATATGTATTTGTGAATAGCATCAGAAGTTATGTAGATCTAGTCATGTCCGTCCATCTACCCGTCTCTCTGTATGCCATCAGTTTTTGGGCCTTCAATTTTGAGCTCGTAACAAGTGTAAACTTTAAAAAAAAATTTTTTTTTTTCAATATTTTTACTAGAAACTAAAAAATCTTTAACTTACAAAATATAAAGACTCTGTCATTCTCTACAATTCGTCAGTACAGTACATAGTGCAACGCATACATTTTGGGGGCATTATTTTTTGTCAAAAAAAAGTATTTCGCTTTCCCAAAGTTATTTACGGTTATGGTTAAGTCTTATTCTTACAAGTAGTGCAAGCCACGCACACTTTCTTCTATGGAAAAATTTTTGGCAAAAAACTATCCGGTAAAATCTCCTAAAAATCGAGAGAAGATTCTCTGAGTAGAAAGATGTTATTGAATTAGAATTAAAAAGCCCATTGTATTATGGATAGTCAACCTTTCAGGTCTGATTGCGCAGGACAAACTCCTTTGGGCGCTACATAGCTTCAAACCATATAAATCCGCTGGACCAGATGGCATAACACCTGCTGAACTACAAATGTCATCTGACATTATCCTGCCAGTTCTAAAAAAATATTTTTCAGAGCTGTCTGAATCTGGTCTATATTCCACATATATGGAGAGAAGTCAATGTGGTATTCATAAAAACACTAGAACCACTGTTTGATATTCACTTACGTCATAGTATTGACACACAACTATTGTCCACGGTTCAACATGCATACTGTAAGGGCAAATCAGTCGAAACAGCATTGCATACGTTAGTCAATAAAATCGAATACTCCATGGTAGCTTTTTTAGATATTGAAGGCACTTTTAACAACGTCTACTCATCTGTGATAATCAAAGCACTGTCAAATCTGAAGATAGATAGTTTATTTGGCGAGCTGATTAATTTACTGCTAAATGGTGGGATTATCAACTCAAAGTTGGGTGGGTCATCTGTCAGAAGATATGTCAGTAGGGGTACCCCTCAAGGAGACGTCCTATCCCCACTTCCTTCCTTGGAATCTGGTGGTCAATGAACTACTGTTAATCCTGGAAGCTAAGGGTTGCAAAGTTATCGCCTATGTGAACGAGGATGCTATAGCAGTCTCCGGTAAACACCTCACTACCTTAAAAGAGCTCCTACAAAACGCTTTGAATAAGCTATCTAGATGGACAGCTCGGTTTGGTCTAGGAGTGAACCCCCACAAAACCGAACTAGTTCTCTTCTCAAGAAAATACAAAATTCCACCTATTGACCCTCCATCCCTTAATGTAACAAGCTTAATTTTCTCCAATGAAGCAAAATACCTGGGTCTTATTTTGGATGGAAAACAAGTCTGGAAGCCCAATATATAAGAAAGAGTTAAGAAAGCCACTGTCGCACTCTTCTCTTGCAAAAAATCCATCGGGTGCAAATGGGGCTTACAACCCAGACTAAATCACTGGCTCTATTTCTCGGTCATCAGACCGATCCTCATGTACGGGATAGTTGTCTGGTGGACTGCCTTGGATAAGGCAATAAACCAGAAGTTATTAAGCAAAGTCCAACGTTCAGCTTGTTTGTGCATTAGTGGAGCAGTGCGGACGACACCTTCCGCAGCTATGGACATTCTTTTTCATTTAACACCCCTTGATATTTATGGTAGGCAAATGGCAGCTCACTCAGCTATTCGCTTTAAAGCTACTTCACAGTGATCTAAAAAAATGTATGGCCACGCCTTTATCTTAAATAAATTTAACATCCTCCCTGAAGACATTGACTACACCATCCCCAAGTTAAATTTTGACAAAAACTTCCAAGTTACCATCCCTTCCAGAGCATTCTGAGAAGAAGGTGGTTTTACGGAAGACAAGTCGGTACATTTTTATACCCACGGTTCAAAAACGAACGACGGGGTGGGTGGTGGTGTCTTCTCTGATAGGCTTAACTTAAACCTTTCTTTTCGTCTCCCAAACCATTGCACCGTGTTCCAGGCGGAGATAATGGCAATAAGGGAAGTCTTGTCTTGGCTAAAGAAAAACGTTGTATCGGCCATTGATATCCGCATCTTTTCAGAAAGCCAAGCCGCAATCAAATCCCTGGAATCTTCCTCAACATATTCTTTAACAGCTCTAGACTGCCGATCGTCGCTTATAGAGATAGCGGAACAGTTTAATATTCACCTAATTTGGGTGCCGGGGCATAAGGATATTCCAGGGAATTGTAATGCTGACGAACTTGCCACACATGGAACAACAATACCCATCCTTCCGGGCAAAAGTTTACTGGGTATGCCTATCGCTACCGTAAAGACAAATTCTAGGTGGACAAGGAGCACAACTCGTCTGGCGACAAAACAGATTTGGCCCATGCTGGATCTGAAACGCTCTAGGAATTTGATTTCTCTAAATAGGAAGCATATTAGTGCCGTTATAGGTGTCATTACTGGACACTGTTTAATAGGCAAGCATGCAACAAGGCTTGGCGTATTCTCTAACGATTTCTGCAGAAGCTGCATGGACGAGGAGGAGGAAGAGACTATTCTTCACCTTCTTTGCACCTGCCCAGCTCTCTCCCAAAGAAGGAAACTCCACTTAGTAGCCTTTTGTTTCAATGACCTAGATGATCTGAATAATATTGACGTTAGATACATTCTACGCTTCATCAGAAGCTCTACATAAATGGTTCAACGAGTAGGCTAGAGGCCGCGTCTCAAACACATGTGGTACCACAATTGACCTATTATTGATCTAAGTGTGTTAGCTTCTGCTGTGATTGGCGAAAAATAAACAGCGCACATACGAAATGCAATAGATATGATATACATCCCCGACATACAAAGCAGGGTAATGGCTTAATTACACACGGAGTTATGTCGTAACAAAATTAATTTCGTTAAAATCGGTTAAATCGTTCTAGATTAATTTCTCTGCTTCCTTGTACTCGTTCTATGATACATATCTCGATCGAGATAATACTCGTACATACTCCTACAAACTTAAGCTATACACTTGTGAAAATCCGGTCAAAATCCATTAAGCGATTTTTAAGTGATGAAGGCTCAAAAATCGAGAAAAAATACACTTTTTTATTTACTCTATTTAAGGGTAAAGTAATAAGGACTGATTTTTTAATTAAATGGGGCTATGTAACCTATCTACCGACTGACGTTTTAATTATTGCTCTACGATTATTTGTTCCGGAGATATAGGCTTTTAAAGACTGACATTATGTATACTCGTATATAATATCGTTGTATTTGTATTTTCGAAGTTTTCCTCTATACGAGTATGGATAGGTATGTACGAGTAGTGCCCTCATACTGTTGTGGAGGACGTAGTTCTACGTCAAAATATGTACGAGTATATACTGAGGGCATAATTGGAGCAGTCTGATCATACTCGTATTGCCCCAAAACATGTTCCTTGTTAGAGCCAGTAGAAAAGAAGGTTGGGATGAGTTCGATGAGGGGTGATTGAAAATAATTCCATACTGGCTGGAGAGAGAATTGAAAATGAAATGCATTTTTGCAATTTGTATTCAACCATACGATGAAATGGTCCAATAATGTTTCAGGACAAAGAATCAAGGGTGGATATCATAAAGTTGTGTTTGCAAATACAATACATACAATGCGTCAGAAAATCGTTTGAAGAAAACTAATTGCAAACTGAAGTCCGTGTAATAAAATATAGGTTAAAATTGCTATAAAAAAATTCATTCAATATTTTTCAAAGTTTTTTACTTTATTGAAGAGAGTTCACTTTCCAATTATTTATGTAAAATAATTTCGTTCAAATGGGCGCCGCGGCTGGCCAATCCTGTCAACCCAATTTGACAGTAGCTCGATCAATATTGTGCTTAAGTGCCTGAATATTTTCTAGATTGTCAGCATAATATCGATCTTTAACGGTACCCCACAAAAAAAAAAAAAGTCCAACTGCGTCAAATCGCAGCTCCGCGGAGTTTATTTTTAGTTTTAGTTTTATTTCCTTTCATGTATCTTAGAACTGGTACAATATTTGTTCTTACCTGCGAAGCCACATGGCTTATCTGCAGGGGGTTATTACTAAAATTCAAATTAATTTTATTGCTATCATAAAAATGACATGTAATATATATTAAGTGCATATGACATAATGTGAATGTGCCATATTTTTTGCAAATGGCATCAAATGTCATTGTGCTTTGACATATATGTTATAGACAGATAGAGAATTAGTTCACAATAAGCAATAGAGCGAAACACACTGCTTATTTGACCAATTTCCGGTCTGTTGTTTTAACGCAGCGTAAATTTCGTCGTCCTGCACTATGTGCGCGAACAATTAAGCATTTGGCTGAGCATTTCGTGTAAACTGGGTCCACTAGAGATGTCGCAAGGAGTGGCCGGCCCCGTATTGCTCGTTTGGCCGAGAATATCACTGCTGTGGCCGAGGACTTCCGAGAGAATCTACAAACATCGACGAGACAACAATGCACACAATTTGGCATCAGCAGACGTTCGTTGCGTCGAATTTTAGTGAAAGACCTGAAGATATTCCTTTATAAAGTGTAAACCGTTCACCAATTGATGCCTCCTGCCCATCAAGTGAGGTTATCTTACTCCCATGCTCTGCTAAACCTGGTGCAAGTAGAGGATTATTCCGTATTCTAAATCAGTAACTTAAGTGGTTATGTGAATAAACAAAATTTGCGTTCCTGGGGAACGGAGAATCCACATGAAATGCATGAAGAGCCATTGCATCCCCTCAAAGTGACTGTTTGGTGCGGCATTTGCAGTGATAAAGTGATTGGCCCTTATTTTTTTGAGGACGCCGACGGCACCACAGTAACAGTAACTGGTGAGCGCCACAGACAGATGTTAAACGAGTTTTTTTTGGCCGCAAGTTGCTGAATTGGGTCTCGATCATTGTTGGTTCCAGCTCGGGCAACGATGGAGATTTTGAATAATCAATTTCCGGGCCGTGGGATCTCCTGGTTTGACGATTTGAACTGACAGGTCAGATCGCTAGATCTGACGGCGCCAGGCTTCTTCATTTGGGGCTTTTTGAAATCTAGCGTTTACCACTACCAACCATAAACCTTGCAAGTCTTGAAAGCCAAAATTGAAGAAGATATCATCAATTTGGAGCCAGATTTTTTGTGAGCAACAATTCAAAATACCGTAAAACGAGCAGAAATGAGCATCTTCTCAAGAGGTGGTCATTTGACCGATATAATTTTTTAAACTTTATGTCATCAATTTTACACCTTCAAATAAACTTTTCGTGAAAACAGACCCCAATTTTTTTATCATTTCTAATAAAATGGCAGCCAACTAACATTATGAAATTACTTTTGCCCCACCTTGTATATATGTAAACTTGCATATAATTCATTTTTAAATTTTTCTTTGGGTAAACAAAATTAGAAACATTTCAAATTTCAGTTGAAACAGCTATTAATGATAATTAAATAAAGATTAAGTTATTATTTCTGAGAAATATTCCTTTAGTATCTTCATTCCTAAATTAATATTATTTAAATTTCGCACATTATTTGGTAGATTATTTAGAATGTTTGGTACGGTATACATCAGCTGACGGTTGCCATATACGTTGTTGAAGTGTGGGAGGTGGTAAAGACCCTCTGCTCATGAGTTTGAAATTTCTGTCATCGCAAGTTAAAAATTGAGATCGAACTGCGACAGCGCTTGGTTAAAAATAAGGAATGAATGAAAGGAGATCAGGAGTTTCTTGGACGATATGCAAGAAATCGAGAAGGGGTTTTCCTAATTTAAAAATGTTTGCATGCCCCTCAATAGAACAAAATGAAAATTTAAATAATTTATGGAAAAAAGCATGTAGTTTTAATGGCGATACGATTTTTTTTGTTTGCCAAAATCATTTTTGCAATGAGTTTGTGGGCAGGAAAATGCTAAAAAGAGATGCAGTTCCCACACTCAATTTACAAAATGATATTGATCAAAATGATATTGATCAATTGAAGAATTAGAAAATCTTTCTTCGTCGAATAGTAAGAGAAGAAGAAGTTCAAGTTTAGATCTAGGCTGTTTGAAATGCATCAAATTGATGCAATCAATCGAGAAGCGGGAAAAAACCATTTTTCAACTAAAAAAAAGTATTGCTTCTTTCAGTTTGAAAATTAAAACTTCAAAACAAAAACTTAGATTAAAGAAGAGAGCTCATTCACACACACACATTAAATATAAAGAAACCAAATAGGTATTCAGGTTTGGTATTCCAAATTAAGAGCATGGATATGTCAGAGCAGTCTAAATTATTTTGTTTTATGTTGATGGGAAGAAAAAGAACTTGCACAAAATGTTTTTTATCACTCGCAAAATACATATAAATTTCTACGCGATGGGTTGGGCTTTCGACTTCTTCATATAGCTACATTATATCGTTGGGCTCCAGTAAAAGGTCTACAGCCTGGGTACCAAAACATGGCTCAAAATATATTCAAATCTAAAATTGCATCCATGAGTCTACGTCAAAAGTATGTGGTGTTGGTTTTTGATGAGGTTCGAATCCGCCGAAATCTGACCTACAACGCTACCAACGACTTAATTGATAGATTCGAAGATTTAGGTTTAGCAAGAAAAAAACCATATGCTAATGAAATTTGTGTATTTATGGTTAATTGCCTTTTTGATTTATGGAAATGCGTTGTTAATATTTTGTTTCAGAAAATGAAATAAAAGGGGATGACTTAAAACAGTTAATTAAAACGAATTTTGAAATATGCAAGGAACTTGGTCTTCAAGTATACGCTGTTGTTTGTGACCAGGGTCCAAACAACAGGAAAGCGTATCAACTTCTGAATGTGACTGAAAAAAAACCATTTCTGACATTTCAAAACCCAAAAATATACTGTCTTTACGATTTTCCTCATTTACTTAAATCATTGCGCAATCTGTTACTCAAATCGGATCTGAACACCCACGATGGTTTAGTTTCTTTCGATGACTCCAGAGAAATATATAATTTAGAGACCGACAACGTTGCCAAAACTTGTTTAAAATTTACTAGCTCACATATAGCTCCTAATGCTTTTGAAAAAATGAGCGTACGCCTTGTGACTCAAATATTTAGCAGGACATCTGCTGCGTCCATATAAACAGCTCAACACCTGAATTGTTTACTTCACAACACGCTCAAGCAACGCAAGCTTTTACGCTTGCATTAAACAATACCTTTGACTGCATGAACAGTGGCTCACAATACGACAAAAATGCGCTTCAACGTGGATTTACTATTGGAAATGCTGCATACCAACAGATAAAATATTTTGTAATATATTTGCAGGCGATGCAAAATTTTTCAAATGCACCCATGTTTGAAAGGAATGAAACAGACACTTAAAGCAGTTTTATTACTAAGCGAGAATATTAAAAACGGTACGTTTGTTGATGCTGATTACTTGCTGACAAAGAGGGTACATCAAGACATCTTAGAGAACCTGTTCTCAATTGTCAGAATAAAAGGTGGTAATAATAAGAATCCATCTGTTTATGAATTCAATGTACTAATGTCAAAAATTCTTTCGTCAAACCTTATTTCCTTCTCACCTTACAGTAATTGTAAGGACGACGATGTTCAGTTTTTGAGCTTAGGTAGGGTCCAAACAAAGGGCACTCATGTTGTTTTGCTGAATGAGGAACAAGAAGAAGAAGACTGCGATGAGTTTTTGTACACAGAAATCATAAACAAACTGGAAACAGAAACAGGTTCTACACTTGAGACTGTTGCAATGCGATACATTGCGGGATATATTGCTTACAAAATACTTTCAATGAGCCACTGTTCAAATTGTTCAGAAATTTTTTTGAGAGAAGATGAAGATGATATATTGCTTACAAAATACTTTCAATGAGCCACTGTTCAAATTGTTTAGAAATTTTTTTGAGAGAAGATGTAAAAATAACATACCCTTCCGAATTTTTAATATTTGCCAAAATTTTTTCTCAAAATAGTGATTTTGGCAGTCTTTTTGCACCATCAGGTGAATTGTTTGACGTTTGTAATTGTAACCAAATAAGAAAAATAAGAGAAACAATGCATAAGAATAACAAATATCTGTGACAGCAGCTAGTTTGATGAGAAAAACGAATGCTTTGATCATCCTAAAGAGTTGCTTAATTTTGCCCTTCTTGTCTTATTGCGCAAACACTGCTTATTGGAATTAAAAAAATCAGCAAAAATCAAAAGGTGCAAATATTATCAAGAAAATAAAAGATGTAAATAATCCTCACCATCATCATCATCATCATCATCATCATCATCATCATCATCATCATCATCATCATCATCATCATCATCATCATCATCAACATCATCATCGTCATCATCATCATCACCATCATCATCATCATCATCATCATCATCATCATCATCATCATCATCATCATCATCATCATCATCATCATCATCATCATCATCATCATCATCATCATCATCATCATCATCATCATCATCATCATCATCATCATCATCATCATCATCATCACCATCATCATCATCATCATCATTTGAATAAACATAAAATAAATCTATAGTTATTCAAATCAGATAACTAATTTCAACCGTTTTCATTACCTTATAAAATGCTTTTAAATAATAATAAGACGACATAATTTCAAAATTGTACCATGTTCCTACCTTATCATACTCGTAATTATTTATAAAGCAAACATAAATAATTTAAAAATCGAAAACCTTTTTTTGAAAAATAAGAATTCATTGAAATATGTATTTGACTGTGTCGCCTATGTACCTACGTATATAGCTATTTATTTTTTATTTGATGAAAATTGCTCACGCATACATCTGACAAAACGTGCTACTCAACTCACAACCGTTTGAGCATGGTATATATAAAGGGTGGTTAAATTTTAAGGGCCGATGTTGAATGTGAACCACACCTAAACGTCAAGTTTTTTTCTGCATTTCATTTGACATTTCTCAATTTCAGACTAACTCAATTTGAACCATGGCAAGATACACAATCGAGCAACGCGTTAAAGTTATTCAGGCTTATTATGAATATGGGCGTTTAAATCAAAATGCATATCGTGCATTTCGTGATTCTTTCGATCAATTTAATCGTCCACATGTGCGTACAATCGGAAAAATCGTGCAAAAATTTGTGCAAACCGGGTCTGTAGAAGATGTGAAAACACCAGTGCATGCTCGTACAGCTCGTACAGCTCGTACTGCAGAAAATATTGTTGCTGTTCGCGATAGTGTGGCTGAAGAGCCGTCCACCTCAACTCATCGTCGTGCCCAACAATTGCACCTCTCACGCTCGTCGTTGATGAACATTATGCATAAAGACTTGCATTTACGCGCTTACAAGGTGCAATTGACTCAAGAACTAAAGCCTCTTGACCATTTCAAGCGTCGTCAATGGTCACAATGGTGGCAAGAAATGGCAACAGTGGATGATCAATTTTCGAAGAAAATCATCTTCAGTGATGAGGCACATTTTCACCTCAGTGGATTCGTCAATAAGCAGAATTGCCGCATTTGGGCGAATGATAATCCAAGAGTGATTGTCGAAAAACCAATGCACCCACAAAGAGTGACTGTTTGGTGCGGTTTATGGGCTGGCGGCATCATCGGACCGTATTATTTCCAAAATGAGGCCGGTCAGGCAGTTACTGTGAATGGTGTTCGCTATCGCGAGATGATAACGAACTTTTTATGGCCCGAATTGGAAGATATAGATGTGGACGATATGTGGTTTCAACAGGATGGTGCCACTTGCCACACAGCTAACGAAACAATGGCTCTTTTGCGCGACAAATTCAATGGCCATGTTATCTCACGTGGTGGCGATGTCAATTGGCCGCCAAGATCATGTGATTTGACACCGTTGGACTTCTTTCTTTGGGGTTATTTGAAAGAAAAGGTATACGTCGATAAGCCAGCAACAATTCTAGAGCTAAAGGATGAGATAATTCGGCACATTAACGGCATAGAACCTCAATTATGCCTCAGCGTCATCGAAAATTTGAACCATCGGATGGAGGTGTGCCGCCGAGGTCGCGGCGGCCATTTGGCCGATATTTTGTTCCATACATAATTGAATCATACCAATATTATCATAATAAAAAGAAATGACAGTAATTTTCTAAATAATTTGTGTTTTATTCAAAATCAACATCGGCCCTTAAAACTTAACCACCCTTTACAAGATCGATCGAACTGGGACCCACGAGTAAATCTCAGTCGATTGAAAATTGGCAATTTTTTTGTACTGGATGCGATATCTATGTAACTATATTATTTGTGGTAAAAGGTTCAGCAAATATTAATTTGTTGACAAAAAGACGGTCAAGCATGAATGTGCTTCATGTGATGAGGGTTACGGGTAGATTTACCATCTTTTCAAAATGTCATTGGCAGACAAACACACTACAATTCGTTGCGCAACACATACTGTGTGTAGCTGTAGGGCATCTTTCATGCAACCATGTAATGCAAACAATTTATTTGACCGCGCATTCAATTGCCAGTAACGATTTCTGTGTGGCGAACATTTTCAGTGTTCACATTTCCCAACGTGTTCTAACTTTTTGTATGGAATTCTTTACTTCTATTTTGAGGATTTTTTTTTGAATAATAACCCGGATAAAAATAATATGGAAAAAAAACCCAGATGAGCTGAAAATACCTGGGTAATAACCCTGATTCTTTCTGTGATAACAGAGAGGCCACTTTTGGCCTTTATTAATTTATTTTGCAAATGTGTTTCCGTATTTAAATCTCTAGTTGTAGTCACACTTTAACTGTCCCAATAGGGTCTCTAATCCAATACCATTTCTCATTTATGGAATTTCTGCCATCAACTTTTTTAAAAACCATCACCATCAGTTTACCTAGATTTATTTTCAGATTCCATAGCCCGCAGTAGATGGTGATCGTGTAGATTTTGTGATCGGAGTAAATGGACCTCAATATATTGCTTGGATTTCTTGCTTGCTAACAATATCTTTAACTTTGATGATAAGCAATCACTCAGCATTAATTTCAAATCCTCGAAGGTCATGTTACCAACTGCCATTTTGATGTTTTTATGTACGTTTTTTGCTATTAAGTAATGCCGTGGCTCAGTGCTTAACTGAGCGGGGGATTCGAAGTTCGAGTCCCAGAAAACACAATAAAAAAAGTTTTGTTACTGTCCCACCTCTCAAACAAACATCCGAAACATCCGAAAGTAAAATTGTCATGAGAAGCTTCTCTCAATAGAGCCTGGTTCTTTATAGCTAAATAAATAACTTTTCAGGGGAGATATCGATAAGTTTTCGTTTAGGCAGCATGTTTTGCACCGCTGTGGTCTTCAAAGTTTACCTTAGTTGGTTGATTTTCAAGAAAACTGGATAGTCCCTGTTGGTGAATTTATTCACAGAGATGCACGAACAATCGTACTTTTCTTATATTTAATTATAGGGTCCAAAAGTAAAGAATATAGTCGCACAGAAAATTTACTTGTTCACTACTTGACAGCCGTCAATTCCCTTCTGTTGGTATACGAGAGTGGGTCAATAAATTCCTGAAAAATGAAATAAGGAACACTCTTTTCGGTATAAAAATATTTTATTTTTCAACATAGTCTCCTTTTAGCTCTATACACTTCATCCAACGTTTCTCCAATTTGTTGATGCCCTCCAAATAATACGATTTCTCGAGCCACTCAAAATAAGCGTTTGTTTCAGCGATGACCTCTTCATTCGACCCAAATCTCTTACCTCCGAGCCATTTCTTCATGTTTGGAAACAAGAAATAGTCGCAGGGGGCTAAATCTGGGGAATATGCTGAATGAGGGAGGAGTTCGTAGAATAACTCATGCAATTTTGCCATTGCGACTGCGGACTTGTGCGCCGGTGCGTTGGCCTGGTGAAAAGGAACTTTTTTCGTCGCCAAATGCGGCCGTTTTTGCTTCAAATTGGTTTGGAATCGATCCAGCAGCTCTGCGTAATATGCGCCGGTAATCGTTTTATGCTTTTCAAGGTAATCGATGGGAATAACACCGCGCATCCCAAAAACTGTCGCCATGACCTTGTTTGCTGACAAATCCGCCTTGGCCTTCTTCGGCTTCGATTCACCAGGAGAATTCCATTGTTTTGACTATTCCGTGGTTTCTTGTGTGTTGTGGTGAATCCAGGATTCATCCACGGTTACGAAACGGCGCAAAAACTCAGTCGAATTTTTCTGGAACATCGCCAAACACAGCTTTGAAGTTGTCAAACGAATGCGTGTGTTGTCGATTGTGAGCAAACGCGGCACCCATCTTTTCATGTCCAAATATTTATGTAATTTCGAAATTACTGAGCCATGTGGTAACCCTGTGGCCTCTTCAAGCTCGCGCACTTTCACTCGCCGATCGTCCATTATCAAACCATGGATTTTGTCGACCATTTCTGGTGTGGTGACCTCAATTGGGCGACCAGAACGTTCGACGTCACTTGTGCTTGAACGACCGCACCGAAATTGAGTAAACCAGTGGTGAATGGTGAAGTGTCCCCATAATATTTGTCAAGCTTTTGTTTGGTTTGCGTGATTGTTTTTTCTCGCAAAAAATAGTGTTTAATGAGCACTCGAAATTCACTTTTTTTCATTTTAACGAAAATGCTAGTAGGCGTCTATATAAAATGGCTGCCACAACAAAACTATTTGACAGATCTGTCTGAAAATTTTTGTGTGTTCTTTTGAAAGGTGATTCTTGACACAAAAAAATTAAAATTAAAATTAAATTAAATTTAAGGTGACGACATTCTAATGCCAATAATGTTAATTTTCAGGGACTCATTGACGTATGTAGGAATATATTGCGTTTTCGTTAAGCTGGAGCATGGCTTTACTACATGTCTCCGATAGCAGAAGAATTTTTTTTCGTCTCAGAAAACGCTACACTGGGGCACTCAGGTGCAACTGGTCTATTCTAATGCCAATAAGCAAATCCTGTTTTACACATTTTAATGGAATATCCTCGTTTTTCGGAGAAAGTCGAGTAATCGCTTCAGTGATGAGAATACAGTACCAGCACTCACCACATCAGCGCCGAAAATCTGCCACCTGATAAGAGCAAAAGGTCCCTTGAGAACGTGGATAAGTTGTCTTCTATCTTTTCTGCTGATGGACAGCAAGAATGTCTCGGATTTCTTACAGAAGTCCGGGAGCATTAGTTTAGTTTACGCGCATCCTGGGGAACCGTGCCACACACAATTATGTTCATAAAAAACCCAATCGTCAATGGAGGCCCTGAAGGAGGACGCGGGAAGACCCAACGCAGGTTCGGCTCCAGAGAAAACCTCCTCTGAGCCTTGCCTTGCAATCTCATCAGAAATCTCATTCCCCATGATTCCAGTGTGACCTGGAATCACAGAGTTCAGCCTTGCGACAAAATTCAGAGTTCTTGCATTCTATAACTACTTTGGATGTGGTTAAGGGTTGATTAAGGTCTTAAGAGCAGCCTGACTGTCACTACAGGCGCAAATACTCCGACCCTTCCCTACAACATTGTTCATGGCCATCAGGATTGCATAAATCTCCTGGTGTGATGCAATGACACCAGAACTTGTTTTATGGCATATCCATAAATCAAGGGTCGTAGGACAAGTGTCGCGCAAGGTCATTGAAACCCAAGTGTAGGTTGTGCCAAAAACCACCTCGCCTAAGGCAAAAGATTGCCTTTGATATAAGTATCGAGAGGGGGTAGATTGAGCAGTACGCGGAAAAGCTCACGAGCTGCCAAAGCAAGCTGTTCTTTGGAGTTACATACTACTAGTATCACTAGTATTTACGCGAAATTTCCTTCCACCAAACATCCGCAGCATATGCTAGAAAAGATCCGAAGATAAGCCTCATTTCCTGCTAAAAGCACACTTACACTGATAGAAAATTGAAAGGACCTTGGGTGTCTCCCACTCGATATGTTTTGACTAAAGGAGCTTTTTATCAACGATAACTCCTAAATATTTGGCTTCATTGGAGATTCGGATAGAGACCCCGTTTAGAGCTGCCTGAGTCAGACCGGTCAAGATTCTCCTCCTCGTAAAAAGAACAACCTCAGTTTTGAGAGGATTGACCGAAAGCCCATTCCTAGTGCACCATTCATCGATCATATTCAGAGCCATTTGCGCGTTAGCACAGACAGTATCTATTCATGGTCCGACAGAAAGTACGGCGACATCATTCGCATATGCCTGAGCGTAGACGTTAGAACCATTGAGAGTGTTCAACAGAGAGTCGATCAATAAGCACCATAGCTGTGGAGACAAGAACGCTACCTTGCGGACAGCACCTGTTGACCCCTGCCAATACATATCGGCCACAATCAGCGGAACTCATGCGTACTACTAGTTTCCACTCATCTATTTTCATTTGGGGATAAATTAGTTGGATTTTTAAAATGTGCATTTCTCCAAATATTAGAAACATAGTTAGCTCGTAAAAAATGTTGCCACAGCTCTAATTTACTAAATTACACGGCGGCAAATCTCTAGCGTCAATTTTTCGTGGATGTAACGGCGTCTCAATACTGGTTTGTAGATTTTTTTCACTCCAAATGCCGCAATTTTTGTTGACGTAGCCATTCAACCAAAAATGAGCCTCATCGCTGAACAAAATTTTGTGGTGAAAATGAGGGTAAGTTTTGCGAAGTGAATCACTATATTCCAAATAAATTTGCACAATTTGCAAGCGTTGTTCTGGCACAAGTCTATTCATGGTGAAATGGCAAACCAAACTGAGCACAAATCAGCTGTTAACTGTCAAATTGGCTGTCGCTGGAAAAAGTATTGCCAATTCAAAAAACGAAGCTCAAAAATAAACACACTTTGTTTCGTGACGCCAGTCTGCATATTTTCACGAAAAGTTCCGAGTTCCACAATTCTGTCGTAGTAAAAAGATAGATTTTACTGGGTTATATGGAAATTTATTAACTAACCGTTCCCAACCAGGCAGCATCTTAAAGCAAAAACATACATATGCCACTCAACGTGCGAACGTGGATGCACAATCTTTTATTCTATTATTATTGTCAATAGTATCTAACTATTTTTGTAGGTATTTAATTTCAGTTTCCCCTATCCAGTCAATCAATTCGAGTACTCTTGATTAGGCGGAAACGAAATATGACAAACTAGTGCTTACATACTGATCCTGCGCAGCTATATAATATATAAGCGATGCATCCGCGCTAAAATAAGTTGTTTGTTTTTATTACTCGTATTATTATTATTTTTTTTATATTTTTTCTAAATATCAAAAATGCTATCAACTGTTTGTATTTAAATATAATGACTCTGCATTATACTAGTGCTGTTCAATGCTGCTTTTCAGGGTACGAGTATGACATTTGTATATGGCTTTTGTGATGCATCTAACAATGGTCATCATTCTCACGTTACGACCCCGGTGAATTAAAAGTAAACTGAATGTGAGCACTTTTCTAAATTGCAGTGTAAATGTGTTTTCCTGACAAATAATGTGACATTTCTTGCATTCTTCATTGAGAAATGGCACACGCTAGCCAAAGTGTTTTGATCCTTGCCACGCTTCGTTGAGTAATGTATATAAAGTAGGTAAATATAAAACAAAAGTGTGTTGAGTTGAGGGTACGTTTCGTTTTTGTTCCATAATTTTCCAACGAAGTTGTACCTATGCATAATCGGTGTAAGAGAAGCGAAGCAAAATAAATAAATGAAAAGGGGAACATTTCATAAACGATGTGCGATTATTATTATGTTGACGCGTTTTATGCATGTATTTACATACATATTCCGCCGTGTGTACAATCTTGGATATTATCATAGATAAATTCTCCCGGAATTAAAGCGAGAGAATTTATTTAAGTGTAATACAAACATTGTGAACTTAATGCTAAACTTAAAAAACCTTATTACAAACTAAGGATAATATGGAGATGTGAGGCGGGCGTGTAGGCAAAGATAGAAAAAATGGTGTGAGACTCTGCTGTAATAAAAGTCATAGAAGCTTTGTATGCCGTTAGCTTTGCGCAACATTCAGGACATTGGTTCGTGATAACCGCAGTTAATGCGATGAAGATTGAAACGGAAGGTGGGTACACACCTAAGGTTACGCGGCTTTGTACTAAAGGAGATCATTTCCAATAGTGCAGGGCAGTCAATGTTACTAGTTAATAGCTGATGAATAAATACTATGACCTTACGACGTTTTTCAAGAGACTGTAGGCTGATCAGTTCCAAGCGATCCACATAGGTAGGTTATTTATGACTATCAACCCAATCAAGACCAGAAAGACCATAACGGATGAATCTCCGCTGCACAGCTTCTATTTCTAAGGTAATGGGTCTCGCAGTAAGGTGACCATATTTGTCTAGCATATTCAAGGAGGGGCCTGATGATGGTGATGTAAAGGGATTTTGTGATATATAGGTTAGAAAATTCCTTAGACCATCGTTTGACAAAACCGGGCGCGGAGTTGGCTTTGTTGATAATGTTGTTGGGCACGAAAATTAAGTTCCATATCGCAAAGAAATGAAGACACTGATGGGACAGACTGTCCACAAATAGAGTAAGCCTTCTGTAGTGAAAGAAGACGCTTACGGAAGTATCTGATACCTTGACATTTGTAATGTTAAGCTGCAGACATTTTTTTTTCAATTTTTTCGTTTCATTTCTAGCCCGTTTATAGAGCCCGTTTATAGAGACTGGTTTTCCTCGGAAGGTGATCGGCGCCACAACGCGAAAGCATCTTCTTTCTTCCGGATAACAGTTGCACAAGTCGAATTAAAAAATAGTTTTTCTTTTTTTTTAATTTAAAACCAACCGGCAAATCGCTGAGCATCAAAATGCGAGCAATTGAGGCATTCTGTACTCATCATACTTATCATATTTGCGTACTCGCTAAGTATTAAATAAAGAAGGTTTCAAAATAAAATCCCAAAAACGAAAGTGCACGTCGAATGAACTATCTATGTACGAACATTTCAAGACTTTAATTATGAGAATTCAAATTATAAAAATTGTATAAAAAGGAGGTTTATGTATCGCTGATAACACTTATATAACAAGTGTATTCAATTCACAGAAGATAATTTTATTAAGTGCACAAAGCAATTTTATGATGAATTGCTCATCAGACATTTTGTTTGATTAAATTTCAACGTATAACTGACTGAAATCGGTCAGAATCAAGTGTATCTAATCGTAGTGGTGATTGATTTCGGATGAAATGATGGCAGCGATTAGTTGTAGTAGATACACCCACAATTTTAAGAAAATCACTAAGTTTTTAATGTAAGTTATTTTTCTGCCTGTGTATTCCGACCGAACATTTTACGTCCGGTCACTCATTCAGAACCGGACACGGGAGAACCATCATCCTATCACCCAATATGCCTATTAGACACCATGGGAAAGATCCTCGAGAAAATAATCTATAATAGATTACTCGCAGTAGCAGAAGAGAAAGGAGCCCTCTCAGATCACCAATTTGGCTTCAGAAGAACACGATCTACTGTTGATGCCATAAGAGCGGTAGTTGATATCGCCAAAGGTGCCATCGAAGGAGAAAGATGGCTCTACGGCACAAAGGAGTATTGTGCAGTAGTAACGCTGGACATTAAAAACGCATTTAACTCTTCGAACTGGTCGTTTATTAGAAGGTCACTTGCCAGGATGGATATGCCATATTACCTGCTACGGATAGTGACGAACTACTTCAACAACAGGAAGCTGAGGTACAATACCGATGAAGGGGTAAAATACTACAACGTAACTGCGGGAGTTCCACAGGGATCGATTTTAGGGCCACTATTGTGAAACACCATGTACGACGGAGTCCTACGATTAGCGCTACCTGTGGGGAGTAACGATAATTGGATTCGCCGATGACATTGCAGTCGTGACAATAGTTAAACAAATCCGTGCAGTGGAATCAGCTACAAATGAAGCAATTGCCTGGATAAAAGATTGGCTAATATCCGCCGGACTAGAACTAGCTGACCATAAAACAGAAGCTGTTCTTATAACCAGCCGGAAAACCGTCGAATTTGCCAACTTTCAGGTTGGTAACCAAATCATCAGGTCGAAAGAGGCAGCTAAATACCTTGGAGTAATGCTGGACAACAGGCTACGGTTTAAAACGCATGCTGATTTTGTTACCAAAAAAGCATCGCAAATGCAGGGAGCTCTCTCGCGTATCATGCCTAACATCGGTGGACCTGGATACGCTAGAAGGATTCTACTCTCTAGAGTTATCACCTCAGTTCTGTTATATGCCGCCCCAGTCTGGGCGGAGTCACTGAGGACGAAGGAGACCAAAAGGAGACTATCGTCATCATACAGACTCTGTGCGCTACGGACAATCAGCGGCTTTCGAACCATCTCTGACGAAGCTTCATTTGTCATAGCTGGAATGGTCCCCATCGATATTCTTGCAGATGAAATGCTGAGGATATATAACAAAAGAGCATTGAGTCATTACGACGCCACTGTTATCAAGGTGATAAAAATTGAAGAAATGCTAAGTCCGTCATTACTCCTCGGCCATATGTTACGGTCGGAAGAGAATTGGATGGCAATATGTTCCTTCGTAACAACTCTACAAAAAGAGTTACGGAGAATAGAAAAGCTAAGAAGAGCAACTGAAGCAGCGGAAGAAGCTGACACAAGAAGCATAGCATAAACTGCTAACCAGCCCCGCGAAGTAATACCTAACGACAGTCCCGCGAGGAGAGTGGTTGAAGTGTGTAGGGTGTGTGTTTAGTACGTAGGCGTATTCCTGGCATCGATTACTCTGGTTTGCGAATCGTGCATGCTAGTAGCACTCGGGCTATTAGTATCTATGAAGATTACACATCCCTGGCGCAATCCAAAAAAAAAAAACGGGAAATCCTACTTGAACACGGACAGTCCGGTCGAAAACCGAGCGGTTGGCAAGTATGGGTTACGTTGCTATTATCATTTAGTTTCGTACATAAGGTAAAGTTCAAAAACATTTTTGTAATATATTATATAAATTCATTTAATGCGTATTGTGGCATGATTTATAATTGCTTAATTTGGTTTATAGTGAAAAGCGTTGTCAAACATCGTGAATTTTTTACAGGCTCATACGTACATAAATTGCAGTGAAGTTAAACAGTATGTACATACATTTATCTGAATAATTCAATTGGTTGCGTGTATAACTGGTATTATTTTGCACTTTAATTGTTTGAGAAAGACTTAAGTGCCTATAAATGCAGCGAGTAAACAAATAGATAAGATGGTACGCCTACTTACCCTCTTCCTATAAATGGAGAAAGAAATATACAAATCGGATAGTTACTTTGTAAATCTCTCTGCTGTGCGTTCAAGATTTGAATTTTAATTCGTAAATTTTCGGACATACATTTGGATTTATTTGAGTTACAATGATTGTTCCTCCATCTTACGAGTATGTCTCAATATTAATTAATTTAATAGGTATGCACCGAAAATTTTATATTAGTTCAGTGTTTTAAATTACACAATAACCAATGACAAAATTATATTTTAGTGCGAACATATCACTTTGACGCGACTAGTATTTGTATTCTTTGGCATGATAATTTTCTACTTAATTTTCCACAATCGAATTCAGAGAACTTTGCTGTTATTTTAAGTCTTTATAAACCCACTTTTGTTGAAGAAAGAGACATACCTTTGAGTCGTTTGGATTTGCTGACAAAATTTGAAGAAAAATTGACAGAGGCCATTGAAAGTCATCATTGCGAGGTAAGTTTTTTTTTTCTGTCACTATACTTTGAATGAAACCTAGGCGTAATCAAAATTAAATATCTGTAGTAAATAATTTACAGCAGCTTGGCTCCCTTTATATTGTGCATGGTTTGGGGTAGTGGATCCTTCTGTGATGCCACTAAATCTTTGACTTAAAAATTTAAAAACATTTATTAAAAACGTGGTGCTAAAACTCGATTAATAACTTGATTGTATTTGGTTCTGCGCATTTTATTGTCAATAGCATAGGATCAGTAAAATATTTCTAACCGCGACAGCTCAGTGAAGTAACTCATAATTATTACCTTCTTATTGGAATTCAGGGTTTGATTGAGAATAATTACTCATATTTACAAAGGCGAATGAGTATTAATCACTTATTAAAACATATCCACTTAAAATTTTCAAAATGAACACAATTACTTGTTATACCCTATCCCATAGGGTATATTCAGTTTTATACATACGTGTAGTTTGTAACATAGGCAACAGACCTCCAAAAGTACATATAAATATATCCAATTACTTGTGATCAGCATCGAAAGTTATGTCGATCTAACCATGTTCGTTCGACTATCCGCCCGTTTGTTTGTATGTCATAAACTTTTTAGAATCCGAAGCTGTACAAGTGTAAACATTTTTGAAATCCGGTCGAAAATGCAAAATATTAATTAATATTATTATTAATATTAATAATCTGGTGCATATTCTCTGAGTAGAAAGATTTCATTGCATTTAAATCAACAAATTCACAACGTCAATGTAATACAATCCGCTCTAGACGGATTTTAACTTTTCTATATATTTGTTTATTCACTTCAACTCGACTCACTATACTGTGTTATGTATTTAACAACGTAACCATTCCGATAATTCAGCAAATGCAATAAATACATACATATGTGTGTTTCATCCGAACAATTGTGGAGGAAGTACCGGTACAGAAGTGGTAAGCATCCAATTTTCCGGGAGTGTATGGCTATTAAATGGTTGTAAAGGGTCTTTCATTAAGCGCTTCCTATATTTAAATTTAAATAAAACAAAGTGTGTATGAGATATCATTGAAATTTTTTATTCATTTGAAAGTCCTATTTATGCCATTATGTACGGAATATAACTTCGTTCAAATGTCTACCGCGGCTTCTCGGGGTGGCGCGCATCCAAAATGTCCAATTTTCCATGAGTCTGGCTCATAAATCAGGCTGAATTTGACCGATGACATGGGTTATGTTGTCTTTGAAGGCCGCTGTGGTTTGTGGCTTATTCGCATAGACCTGCGACTACAGAAAACCCCACAAGTCTAACGGGGTCAAATCGCACGATCTCGGTGGCCAGTTCACATCACCTCCACGTGAGATGACCATGCCCTCGAATCGCTCGTGCAGAATTTCCAATGTGGCGTGAGCTGTGTGGCACGTAGCGCCGTCCTGTTGAAACCACATGTCGTTGGTGTCCATATGATCCAATTCATGCTAAAAGAAGTTGGTAATCATCGACCTATAGCGCTCGCCGTTGACGGTGATGGCCTGGCCAACGTCGTTCTCAAAGAAATATGGACCGATGACGCCGCCAGCTCAAAATCCACACCAAACAGTAACTTTTTCGGGACGCATTGAACGCTCTTGAATCTTATGTGGATTGGTATCGTCCCAAATTCGACAATTTTGTTTGTTGACGTACCCATTCATCCAGAAATGGGCCTCATCGATGAAGATGATTTTTCGATGAAAATTAGGGTCAGTTTATAACTGCTCCAGAGCCCATTCAGCGAACACACGTCGTTGTCTATGGTCGTTTACCTTCAGCTCATGGTTCAGTTGAATTTTGTATGGGTACAGGCCCAAGTCACGACTCAAAATTCGCCAAGATGTGGTCTGCGAAAGGCCGAGTTCTTGTGAGCGACACGAAATCGACTGCCGCGGATTCTCCTGCACATTTTTGCGGACAGCGGCGATGTTTTCGGCAGATCTTACATTTCGTTGACGTACGAATGTTGGTTGATCGTTTACTGAACCAATGGACTCAATTCATCCAGCACACTGCGAATAGTCCTCTCGAAAGGACGATTATGACGACCGTAAAATGGGCGAAGCGCGCGGAACGTTGCCTGAACAGAACACCCACTTTAATAAAACAATTTTATTTTTTTGCAAGTGTTTTTGAACGCTATATTCATCCATGGTAATTTGGCAAAACAGACTGAATAAATGACAGTCAATTTGACAGATGTAGCTTCAACAATATGGCCGCTATCAACTGTCAAAGTTCGGAAGTCCCTATTGGAAGACCCTGTATAAGCATTCCTATATCCGTAATCGAATTGTTAAACTTCCCATGAAAGTAACCGCTTTCACGTTGCATTCGATCAGTTAACACCAAATTTACGCACTTCTTTAAGATCTTGGTCCAGTATATCCACAGGCCACTCTACAATTCTTGACCTCGGACAAAGAATCAACGGGTTGGATGGCGGGGTTTTCTCCGACGGGCTAAACGTTAGCATCCGTTTCCGCCTCCCAGTGGAGATATAGGCGATCAAAGAAGCTATATCTTGGCTAAAATGGAATGAAATATCTGCTAAGGATATTAGCATCTTCGCTGACAATCAAGCCGCTATAAAATGCTTGGAATCGATCTCTTCTACATCAAAGGTCGCTCCAGATTGCCGCTCGTCTCTTAACTATATGGCAGAGCAATTCAAAACTCACCTGTGCTGGGTGCTGGGGCATAAGGATATTCCAGGGAAGTGTAAGACTGACACGTAAGCGATTGCTCAAGCTAAATGCTATCAAGGAGACCAACTTCAGGTGGGAGACTGGCATTAAGTTTCATGTCACTAGACAGATTAGGCCTCAGCTGGATGAGAAACGCTCGAAGAGGTTGGTTTCCATTAACAGGAAACATATCAGCAAAACAATTGGCATCAATACGGGACACTGTATCATTGGAAAGCACACCGAAAGACTTCTCTAATGACTTTTATAGAATCTGTAGAAGCAAGGAGGAAGAGAAGACAACTCTCCATCTCCTCTGCACCTGTCCCGCTCTCGGTGAACTGTCTAACTCAAATATTAAGAACCTCCATCGTTTCATTAGAAGCTTCAATTCGTTCTAAGGTAGGACAGGAGAAATGCCCCAATCCTGTGGTATCACAATGGACCTACTCTGGTCTAGGTGTGTCTATGCTTAGGCCGCACGCAACCACTTGAACCTAACCTACTAATTGAGCCCAGGTAAAAATTTATTTTTTTATGATTTTTGCAGTCCTCCAAGCCCTTAAATATTTTAAGCCAATAACCATAATTCGGTTAAATTGAAATATGATATCTACATATTTCTCAAAATTCTAAGTTAAATAGAAACAATTTTTAAGTCCCTATAAGAAAATATATTTCATTTGAACAAAAACTTAATTTTGAAACCTTCACGGGTCGAAAAGTTACACAAAAATGGAAAAAAATTCATAAAAGTAAATTGCTTTCCATCATACGGACACAGTTTTACTAGTTTTTAATTGCCCTGCTTCAATGAAAAGTAATTAAATAATCTGCAGAAAAAGGAAAAGCTTTTATCCTATTATCTAGTCACTGCGCCTGCAAAATCCGACGAATAGAAAAACATGAATTTTAGGAGGTCAAGAAAAATGGGATTTTCAACCTTCCATCGGATGGTATACTCGCAGTATTGTAAAATAAATATGTGGAAAATTAATCCAGCATATAAGGATAAGTTTTCTCAATTTTTTTTGTTAAAAAATGTCTCCTTTGACCTCCGTCAATTTTGTGTTTTGATCAGTGTCTGCCTGCATATTTGTTTTTTGGTGATATTTGACCTGTATTTATGTTCTGAAAGGACAGTTTTTACTCCCATAAAAACTGTCAAAATGTGACCAGGTGTTTACGGGATATAGGGGCGGGAATTAAAAATCTTTAAATCACATTTTTTAGCCGCCTAATTCAAGAAAGTCTGAACAGATTTAGTTAAATTTTTGTATAGGCTTAGACTGACATCTAAGTAGTACCACCTAAAAATTGTCGAAATCCAATAAAATAAAGTCGAATCTCTTTTTTTCTTTGATTACTCTTTTAATTCTTTTTTTTCAAATTACGTTCCGGTTAAGATCATATGATATAATCGCAATCCGTTCGTTATGAGTATATTCAAGTTTCAGGCGAATTTATAAGTTTTATAGATTGTAGCCAAGCCTGTAGAAATAATAAAATGCATGGTTCTCATAATTTTAAAATTTAAGCAAAATCGTTGAAAAGAAAACAAATTTCAAACAAATTTTCTCAGCCTGGATATGCTTTGTTTTTGTAGCGTAAAATGTTGCTTAGAAACCCATATTTTCTTTATATTGTAACATAATGTAGCATAATAACTACGCCCCACAAAAGTAGCAACACATTCCGAAGTGTCTTTTCATTCGAGGTTCGTGTCCCCGGTAAGAGACGGATTATGTCTAAGACGACGTCGCGGAATTAAGACAGAATTATAACCACAAGAGATTATTGGCTGCAGCTGTCATCTTGGAATTATTACATCAGAATTTTCTTTTTCCAGTGGTCGAAAAATTTGCTAGAAGTTTCTGGCTATCAGAAATGCGACTATATAAGGACAGATGGCGATCGAGGCATGGCAGTTGGGTTTTGAACCGCACGAAGAGATTGGGAAAGTGTTAACAGCCGAAGTTGTAATTTTGTAATAAATTGAAAGTTGAGAGTTAACAAGAAGAAGTAATTAGTTTGCATTTGTGAATTAAGTAATTGAAATGAGATAAAGTGATTAGAGAAGAAAGAGACCTTGTAAGGAAAGAATTTGCGAAGAACAGTATAGTGTGAACTTGAATTGTTCTATAGACTAGAAAATAAAGAAATATTCTCACAGAATAACGTTTAATCTACTCGAGCCGTAGCTCGCATATTACAATATATAATAGTAGGTAACAACAAGATTAATCAAGATCTCAAGTAGGCATAATTAAAAAACTGTTTACATATTGTGAGGATGCACCTAGCACCACCTTTTCAGCATTATTTAAATATATAATTACACGTCCACATTTAAAGCCGTTTCAGCTGGCAAATTCCCACTGCTATATAATGTTATTCAACCGATTTTCTTATTCGTTCAGGTTGTCTGGTGGCAGATTTATGTTTTTAAACGTGAATAAAATAAAAGCCATGAGACGTATTGTTTTATTACTTATTTTAACATAAAGAGAAAGAATGCGGATACTATTTAAAAATAACTAAATAAAAATAACTTCAAATTACGCAAAAACTTATATGAAACAATGTTGGAGAGATTTCACACTGTGAATAGCATCCTCCGGAGCGACGAGGCCCACTTCCACCTGAATGGGCACGTAAATAAGCAAAACTGTTGCACTGCGCTCCATGAAAACATAATCTGCGACTTACTTCAACCCCAACGGCCTTTACATTTCCCTTATCGATGAACGGAATCACCCGGCCTTTTTTTTTCGAAACAGCCCTTTTTTACTCGTCACGCACGTCGATTCAACAAGATGGAGCGACTCCGCATACCGCTACGACCTCCATGAATTTGCTGCGTGCACAACATTTTTCACGAAAACTGATCAGCTGCTTTGGAGACGTCCCGTGGCCACCGAGGCCTCCAAAGATAACCCTCATGGATTTTTTTCTACATCAAAAATAAAATCTACTCTAATAACCCGAAGGTCTGCCATGGAGCTGAAGGAAAGTATCCGCCGTGAAATTCACGACATCCAGACAAGCTTGCTGCAGCACGTGGAACGAAACACGATGGTCCGCTTCCAACAGTGTGTGCGACTAAATGGACGGCATTTGGAAGATATCAATTTAAAAAAATAGAATCCGCATTGTTTCTCTTTATGTTAAACTAAGTAATAAAACAATTGCCGGTCTTTTAGCCTCACCGAAATAATAAGAGTAATGACACCACTCATCGATTGCTCCAGTGATGTTGTTGGAAAATCGTGTACGTTCTCCAACAACTTCGAAACAATTTTTCCCGCAAGAGAATATTGGACGTATGAAAGAACGACAAGAAACTTCAATGGGTTATCGGTATATACAGATAGCTCTAACATATCAGGGGAATCAGGGGCTGGCATCTTTTGTCCTAATCCACCGATTGAACTTGCTATTCACCTAGAACTATTTGTAACGGTGTTCCAAGCAGAAGTCTTTGCAATTATGAAAGTAACTGAAATACTCGCAGAAGACACCAGCGAAGAGAGCCAAATCGACATCTGGACAGTAAAGCAGCAATTAGCGCGATCACTAACCATATGTCGGAATCTCGACTAGTATGGGAGTGCAAAACTAAATTGAACTTAGTTGCCAGACGCAATAAAGACCGTCTTACATGGGTGTCGGGGCATGAAGGTGTACCGCGAACGGAAAAGGCGGAGAACTGGCAAGGAAAGGAGCGAGTAACATAGAACTGAATCCTGATAAGGCAATAGGGGTCCCTCTGACAACTATTAAAACAATAATCAATGAAAAGATACGACAGGAGTTCAATAACTACTGAACGAATCTAGACTACGTGTAAAGTGGCTAGATCTGTAATAACAGAACGGAGTAACAGCACAGCAAAAGGAGCTTTAAACTCAAGCAGAATACAGTTGAGATTAATGATGGGACTTTTAACAGGGCACATCAACCTCAACAAACATTCGTTCAGACTCGGGATAGCTGATACAACAATCTGTGCCAACTGTGAGGAGAAGGAGGAAGATATAGAACACTTCCTCTGCTACTGCCCTGCTACAGCGAGGTGAAGATTAAAAATTCTGGGATCTCCAAGGATAACGGATATAACGCACCTCAGTAAGGAAGGAATCGGTGATATATTGTAGTTCGCTAGTTAACAGTACGATTCCCCGATCAATATACGACGTAGTTTCCCGTTGATACTCTCCATGATTCCATAATTCCCAAAGCACAGCACTTACAGTTCGGTAGACGAGGGGAACACAACGGGCGCAATGGAGACTTAAGTGAAGAGCATAAACTAGTTTTTGTTTTATTGACGTTTAAGAACATAAATCTGCGACCTGACATCCTGTATTTGCAACCAAAACATTATTTTGCTTAACCTTAATTCCTTACCCTGAAACATTATTGGATTTGTACAATATATTAATTTCTTTGGTGAGATCATTTTCTATTCCATATCTCATCCCATTGTGTACGGTTCAATATTAATTGCAAAAATGCATTTGATACGAGTACTCAATGCCCTCTCGAATCAGTATCGACTTTTTGTCTGTCACCTCTCATCGAACTTATCTCGATTTTACTTTCTATTGGGTCTAACTTGCAATACTTCTTGGAGCAGAATGAACCGCAAATATATTTATCTTTGCTTTGTTTTGGAATTTTGGAACAGTACCTTAGCGCAGAGCAACATTTTGAGTCATAATTACTCCACGAATCGAAGGTGTTTTTTTTTTTTTTTTGTTCTCTTTTCTTCATGATCATGTTGCGTACGTAGGTAGTACCTAAGCTAGTGACAGTGATACAAACAGATTTGGAAATGAATTTGCGAAAAAGATTTTCATTTAGAAAAAAATAAATGAAATATTATCTGGTAGTGTATAAGTTAACGCAACATAATATGCAGGCAAATCCAACACATAGTTAACGCAACATAATATGCAACACATGCCGCATTCAAGTCATCGAGTCAGCAAGTCTGCTGAACTAAACACCGCCACACCGGTCATCAAATGCCAACGTCAGCAACGTTCCCACGATCGACGCGCTCCTCACATCAAGGTGCCAAATTGCAGTGACAGCGTTTATTAGGTATTTAAGGTAGAGATAAGTTATTCATGTTGTTCAGTTCATTTTAAGAGGCAGAACCTCTGCCAGAAATAAATATAATTTTTTTAAGTAAATGAATTAACTGTAATTTAATTGGCGCCCGAGCAGGGACATAGGTATCGCGTTTGAAAGTAGAAGCCCTAAAGTAGCGCAATTTTCATTCGTGAGTTTAAAATCGATTAAGCCCTTAAGTAGTGCAAAAAAAATCGTATACTGCCTATGTCCCGGAACCCGTCGCAAACGCAGAGTGATTATAGTGCCCTTAAGTAGTGCCAAAACATTCAGTGTCGAAAAAAAAGACCCTCAAGTAGCGTCGAAAGAAAAAAAAGGAAGAAGACCCTCAAGTAGTGTCGAAAAGAAAAAGAGACCCTCAAGTAGTGTCGAAAAAAAAAGAGACCCTTAAGTAGTGTCGCGAAGGACACTAAAAGCAAGGTAGCAGTAAGGTGTAGTGTAAGACAACAGGGGTGTGGAAAATTCAAGGGCCCCCTAGTAGTGAAAACAAACGGGAAGCAGCAGCTAGCCGCCACCACCCAAAAGATGAGGATCATCATATTATTGTAAGATCTAATTATTGCAAATATTAATAACATATTATATAATATTAAATTTTCTTAATTTGACGTGAAAATACTTTAAATTATATTGTTCTGTAGTGAAAATATCTTGAATTTTCCTTAATTATCTTGATTTGTCTTAAATTTATTCTGATTATCTTGACATCTCGTTAAAATGACTAACGAAAATATCGTAAGACCTTCTGTTCTCGAACAAGCTGCCGCTCAGGCTGCTCAAGTCGCTCAAGCTGCACATGCTGCTCAAGCGAATCAAGCCTCAATTTCTTCTGGAAGACCCAACGAAAATCCTGTCATGAATCCCCCACTCCAATCTCTCATTAGTTCTATGATACGCGAAGCTCTGAATACTGAGGGCCGCGCTCTAATTCATTCGATCTTAAACCCGTACGCGGATCAATTCACGGGAATTGATCAAACCATTTCACCAAACCAGAATATTAATGATCTCGATAAAATCCCGGATGTAGTACGTAGCTTACGCGAATTCTCTGGTAATCCAGGTGAATTTAGCTCATGGCGTAAAAGCGTAGAACGTATTTTAAAAATCTACGATTCCATCAAAGGATCGGCAAAGTATTTTGGTATATTAAACACTATAAGAAACAAAATAATTGGAAATGCAGACCACGTCCTGGAGTCTTACAATACTCCATTAGACTGGAACTGCATATCCCGATGCTTAACTCTGCATTATGCAGACAAGCGTGATTTGGGTACTCTAGAGTACCAAATGACGGCGTTGGTACAGGGTAACACGTCCATTCAAGAATTCTACCAATCGGTGTATTCGCACCTTTCACTCATACTTAATAAAATCGCATGCATGGATGTCAGTGCCGAATCTCTAAATTTGCTCATGCAAACCTATAGGGACAAAGCCCTTGACACCTTCATTCGAGGACTGAAAGGCGACCTTCCCAGACTTTTGGGAATGCGAGAACCTGTAGATCTACCCCAAGCATTGCACTTGTGTTTGAGGTTAGAAAACCAAAACTACCGCTCGCAGTACGCCATTGCAAGCAGCCATAATAGGAGGATAAATCATCCGGAACCACCACCAATTCCAGCAAGACGAGTCCAAAATCGTCAACCATTTTACCCAGAATTGACTCATTTTGTACAACCACAGAGACAACAAGTGGCACCCCAATACAATGCAAGGCCCATTCCACCTCCGAGGCCCCAGAGACAGTTTGCACCACATCAACATCAGCAACAACAATATCAACAGCAACGTCCACAATTCTTTGCTACTCCAAGGCAACCACCACCAGAGCCTATGGATGCAGAAACAATCCGTACGAACAAGGTCAATTACATAAACAGACCGCGAATGGAGAATTGGCCTCCGGCACCAAAACGACCATCAGCTCCTCAATCTCATCAAGTCCATCCTACCAAGATGCAAAGAAACTTTCATCTGGGTACTATGACAGAAGATGCGGAATTCAACCAATATGAAGAAGCACAAGCCGACATGAACAACGTGACTGAATATGACGAGTCTTTCCAGGAGTATATCGAAATGACTCAACCGGAAATCACCAGCTCAAATAATGTCACGGAACTAAGCGACATACATTTTTTAGACTAAGTGACTCTTCGCTGCCGTATTTCGAATGTGCAACGAAGAGTGGAGACATTCTGAAAATCTTGATTGACACAGGATCCAATAAAAATTATATACAGTCGTCTTTAATAAATAAACCCTTACCAAACGAAAAACCATTCTGTTGTAATTCCATTGGTGGTAACGTTCAAGTAACTCACCATACTTTTATTAGTCTTTTTGGTCTCGAAAATATTAAACACAAATTCTTTCTCATGCCAAAATTAAAATCTTTCCATGCGATCCTTGGAAATGATAGCTTGAAGAATCTCTCGGCTGTCATTCACGCAAAGGATAACTACATGCTTGTTAATAATCAGTTAAAAATACGCATTAAACAGATGGCTTCGCAATCTGTGAATACTATAAATATCCGAACCGATCATATGTCTTCAAAACAAAAAGCTTCTATTGATAAAATCGTGCACGACTTTCCCAAACTTTTCGAAGAACCAGAGGAAAAACTCGCTTACACAACAAGAGTAAAAGGCGAAATCAGAACAACATCTGATTCACCTGTATACACCAAATTTTACCCATATCCTATGTCCCTTAAAAGCGAGGTTGAAGAACAAATAAAGCAGCTTCTCAATGATGGAATAATTAGGCCTTCACGGTCCCCATACAATTCACCAGTATGGATAGTGCCAAAAAAAGCTGATGCTTCTGGTAAGAAGAAATATCGGATCGTAATAGATTATAGGAAGCTAAACAGCATTACTATCCCGGATCGATACCCGATTCCCCAAATTAACGAAATCCTTGCACATCTCGGCGATAATAAATTTTTTTCCGTTATAGACTTGAAAAGTGGGTTCCATCAGATCCCCTTAAAAGAATCTGATATCGAAAAAACAGCATTCTCTATCAATAATGGAAAATTCGAGTTTCTTAGGCTTCCATTCGGTCTCAAGAATGCACCGGCCATATTTCAAAGGACGCTTGACGACATTCTTCGTAACCTCATCGGTAAAATATGCGATGTCTACGTAGATGACATAGTCATTTACAGCAAGGACGAAGCTACGCATGAACAAAATATTCGGAAAGTTTTTCAAACATTACATGATGCAAATATGAAAGTTCAACTGGATAAGTGCGAATTCTACAAACAAGAAGTAGAATTCCTGGGTTTCGTCATTTCGCCTAACGGCATTAAAACCAATCCGGTAAAAATCAAAGCAATCCAAGACTTTCCATATCCGAATACCCTGAAGGAACTTCGCTCTTTCCTTGGCCTGTCAGGGTACTATCGCCGCTTCATTAGGGACTACGCCAAGCTGGCCAAACCCCTAACAGCCCTCTTAAGGGGGGAGGATGGACGATTGTCCAAAAACATTTCAAGCAAGAAACTTATCCATTTAGACAAATCCGCCAAAACAGCTTTTAAAAAAATCAAAAACACATTAACATCGGAAGAAGTTGTACTCGCTTACCCAGACTTCACAAAACCGTTCGAATTAGTAACTGATGCTTCTAACTATGCCCTTGGTGCTGTATTGTCACAAGGAGATAAGCCCATTATGTTCATATCTAGAACATTAAGTAAAACAGAAGAAAGCTACGCAGCCAACGAAAAAGAAATGCTAGCTATAATATGGGCACTTAACAACTTCAGAAATTATCTCTACGGGACAGCAAAAGTGATAATTCATACTGACCACCAACCCCTCACCTATTCCCTGAGCAATAAAAACAATAACTCTAAACTGAAAAGATGGAAAGCTATTTTGGAAGAGTACAACTACGAATTAAAATATAAACCTGGCAAAACAAACGTAGTTGCAGACGCACTTTCCAGACTTCCCACCGGAACCGAAATAAACTCCCTTACTCCAACAATACATAGTGATGAGAGTTCATCACATGGGCTGATATTCAGCGTTGAATCGCCTATCAATGTATTCAAAAATCAAATATTCCTCAATACGGGTAATACAAGCAATTACGAGTTTCGCATAGTTTTTCCCACATATCACAGGCATATTATAACTGAACAATCCTACACAACTGATAAACTTATTGAAATTCTTAAGGCCAGACTGAACCCTACAGTCACCAACTGCATAAAGACGGAAGAACGAATCCAGGGAATGATCCAAGAAATTTACAGAAATAATTTTGCGAATTATCGTGTAAGATTCTCCCAAGCAATTGTAGAAGACGTAACAAGTGAAACTAGACAAGAAGAAATCATCATTACCACCCATCAACGTGCTCATAGGAATGAACGAGAGAATAAACAGCAAATTCTCGAAAAATTCTATTTTCCCGGAATGTCGCGAAAATTAAAAAGAATAATCAAACTCTGCTCTATTTGCAAAGAAAACAAATATGACCGTCACCCCGATAAAATTGAAATTCAGGCAACTCCAATTCCGACTTATCCTGGACAGATTATTCATGTTGACATTTTCTCAACCGAAGGCAATTTAGTGTTAACATCACTTGATAAATTTTCTAAATACGCCCAAGTCAAGAAAATACAATCTAAAGCTATTGAGGATGTTAGGCAACCGCTAAGAGAACTCATATTTGCCTATGGAATACCGAAGACTATAGTATTCGATAATGAGAAGTCTTTCAATTCCTCACCAATCATATTCATGCTTAAGAACGAATTTGGCATGGAAATATTCACAACACCCCCATATACGAGCACATCGAACGGCCAAGTCGAACGATTTCATTCGACTCTTGCTGAACTTATGCGTTGCATTGGAAAGGAACAAGTACATAGATCCTTCACGGAATTACTTGAAACTGCAGTTAATGCCTATAATTTCACGATACATTCGGTAACACGTAAGAAACCAGTGGACATATTTTTCAGTAGGAACATAGACCCCCCTCAAATTGACAAGATTCGTTCGGAAGTGAAAGCCAAACTAGAAGACAAACAACAACATGACTTGACCTATCACAATAAAGGGAAACCCCCAATCAAAGATTACTCAACAGGAGAAATAATTTATGTCAGAAAAAATAAGAGAGTAGGATCAAAACTCTCTCCAAGATATTCAAAAGAAGTTGTTAAAGAAAACAATAAAACTACCATTCTCACCCAATCAGGAAAGGTAGTTCACAAATCTCACATAAAATCCTAATCTCAAACTTTCTTTCCAGACTTTTACTGACTGACTGTTTAGGTGACGTACAAATACTGGACTACACGAACGCAAGACTAGTGGCTATTAACACCGGAACATCTAGAATACAAACCGGAACTTACAAACTAATTCATGAAATAGACTTATCCGTATATCCGCAAGCCTTAAGTAACATAGAATCGTACATGAGAGAAAACCTTATAACTTCCCATCCCAGTTTCTATCTTCTATCTCAAGAAATCTCATCTATTAGATCAATCCTTTCACGTTTAATCCCCAATCAGCATAAAGCTAAAAGATCGCTTGACTTCATTGGAAGCGCTTGGAAGTTCATAGCAGGCACTCCGATAATCACGACTTCGAGATAATCAAGGAAAAAATAAATAACGCACTTGAAAATAATAATAAACAAACTGTTATAAATAACCTTTTAGTCAATAAAATCGAAGATATAATAAATAAAACAAATTCCATAAGTAAAATTGTAAAAGAAAATACAAATGTAATAGAGGAAATTGTTTTCAGTATAAAATACAGATTAGATATAGTAAAAGATGAAATAAAAAATATTATGTACGCTTTACATTGGGCAAAAGCCAATATTATAAACTCTTATATTTTATCAAGAAATGAAGTAAATGTAATCGAAAAAATAATAAATAATAAAGGTATATTATTCAAAGATATAGAAGAAGCAATGGACTTCTCAGAAATAAAAGTAGCTTTTAATAATTCTGTACTATTATACATTGTAAGCCTACCTACAGTTAATGAAAAAATATGTAATAAGTTAAATATTAAACCAGTAAGAAAGAAAATAAAGCAATCAAAGTTGAATTTAATGAAATTTTAAAATGTGAAAATGAAATATATGGTATAAATGTCAATTGTAGGACAATAAATAAGTTTTCAATCTGTAACAAAAACAATGTAATCAATTTAAGTAACACTAGTTGTATACCAAATTTATTAAACAGCAAAATAGCGAACTGTACTGCAATTAATGGCCAACACATCCCAGACCTTGAAGAAATATCATCTGACATCATTTTTCTAAACCAGTACGATGGAGAAATCATAATCGACGATGAACCGGTTGCCCTCAATGGCACATTCCTGATTAAATACTACAACAGCAGCCTACAAATTGGAAAAAAAACATTCAAATCTTTCGAGTCAACGCATCTCAACCCTCTCCCAACCATCCTGCAACAAACGTCAGCACAGCACCACGAAGTGGAAGAAACGTTATCGCTGGAGCTTATAAAAGAATTACATGCAAACAACACCCGCTACATTCAACTCTTGAGGACAAAAGTGGAAAATAGGACAGTAATGAGCATTGGAGTCTGTCTACTATTCGCACTCGTCATCATCATAGCCATAGTCTTCAGAAAAACAGTAGCAAGTACCAAATCAACGCTCAGCACCATCAACGCAGACTCACAGACCAAATCCCCACCAACATCTCCACCATCACCTTTACCAGCACCTTCACCATCACCTGTTCCAAGGGCTACAACTTCCCGCATAAGCCAGATACCATTCTTCTAAGTAAACGAGGACGTTTACTCTTAAGGGCGGAGGAGTTAACGCAACATAATATGCAGGCAAATCCAACACATAGTTAACGCAACATAATATGCAACACATGCCGCATTCAAGTCATCGAGTCAGCAAGTCTGCTGAACTAAACACCGCCACACCGGTCATCAAATGCCAACGTCAGCAACGTTCCCACGATCGACGCGCTCCTCACATCAAGGTGCCAAATTGCAGTGACAGCGTTTATTAGGTATTTAAGGTAGAGATAAGTTATTCATGTTGTTCAGTTCATTTTAAGAGGCAGAACCTCTGCCAGAAATAAATATAATTTTTTTAAGTAAATGAATTAACTGTAATTTAATTTATATAATGCAAAATTCTTACCAATAATGCGTCCCTTCTTCATACATACGAATATGTAGGTACCTGAAGAGATAAGTAAGTTGCTCAGGTTGTAGGCGTTGATGGGTACAATTTAGTATGTAGACCTGGTGATGAATTGAGTTTACAGTTCCTAGTATGTCCAATTATAATATACGGATAAAAATGATGGTGGAGAACGGTGTATAGGCATCTCAAGTATCATGCGGTCATGTCAGATTGTGCAAATTTAGTTTATTTACAAACCCTCATTGATTTCGGATCAATGGTGCCCAAATCGAAGTGGATATGAAAATATGTGCTATTGCAAGCGGTACACGTTTCATACTCATTACCATGAGAACTGGTTACGTCTCCAAATGACTACCTCGTCCCTAGATTCAACTTTAGTAAAGTTTTCGCTGTGGATTTTTCCACCGGAGGGAATAGAAAAATGATGAAAAATGGAACAAATGGAAATGCGTGAAGAAAAATGTAGACTCATCAATGTTGTCAACGATGGTTCAAAGACGAAATTTGAATTCGCCCTATCCCACGATAAACGCAATATCTTTTAAAACCGAAAGTTGTTAAGCCATATTCTTGTTTATTTATTGAAGTTAAATGTTTTTACATAGAAGTGTTGGCAAACCGAGTTGCCATAAAGCTGCGTAAGGCCAGGTCTACTACACCAAAAGGAGTTCTGCCTGGTAGTACAATGAACACAGAAAATTGAGTCTGAGTGCTCCGGGATTTGGAAATTTCTTTAAAAAAAAAAAGAAGCCATTAAGTGAAAGAATCTGTTTAATATATAAATAAATAAATATTTCGGCAGTAATAGCGCAATGCAAGGCCTGGCCTAGCTTCTCGCAGCCACTCGAGCTGTGGGCCTCACAAATGGTTGGGACCGTGAAAAACTTTTTTTTTTATTTTTGTGTGTTCTTGGATTCGAACCTTGAACCTCTCGCTCAGTGATCACACACTTAACCACTGAGCCACGGATCCAATTAAAAAAAAAATAAAATATTTTTCAATATAATCTCCCTCGAGGGAAATGCATTTCTCGCATCGGGCATACAGTGCCTTAATACCACCGAAAAAATATTCTTTTCCTTTGCCTTCAAAATGACTTTCTACGGCCACAGTGTGCAATTTTGGCAATCTAGGCGAGCAAAATTCATTTTTCGAAATATTTCACGTGTTTACAAACACCTGATATTCTATTAGCAAAATACTTCTTCCATAAAGCGCAAAAAGAATTATTTAAAATAATCATGTTGGAGCAACGGTATACTATCTCGAAGTTGCCGTTTAACGCTTTGCATAAATTCACAAGCCACAAGTGTTAATCAGTCGCTGCATTTCACGTGACAAGTGCATTTGATTTGTGACCTCTAAAGTTGCAAATTTTATTTTCTAATTTTCTTCAGTTTATCCGCATTGTGTAACGGGTTTTACTTTTTCTTAATAATATTTTGTTAGTGAGCCTTACCCTGTTGAATATGTGAGTAAATTATAGTGAAGGAAAATTGTAGCTTCAATATTTCAACTAGACTTTTACTTTATTATATAGCCGAATATTAAAATCATTCGATATACACAGAATAGCTGGACAATTAAACTATTTGAAAAGCAAAAAACATTCTGCGAAATTTTGCGAAACAACTGGTAATGATAATAGTTGGAAATGGCTTCGGGAATTTCGCATCAATTCATTTTCGATGTTTGGTGTACAAACTCGAGTAATAATAGATTTAATGTTATCATTGATAATGTTTTGCGAGCTTTGGGCAATATACCATTGCCTAGTGTAGCATTAGAAAGCATTATTATTACAATAAGAAGTGTGTGTCAACAAATTGAAGCAAAATGGGTCAAAGTTGGCACGCACCGCGGTCGGTTTTTTGGAATATAATTCTTCTTGGCTTCAGAGAAACATTCAATTCTCAGAGTCTGTGACTGATTGTATGCCTGGTACTTCTCAGAATACTTCAGGAAATAAACGTGGAAGGCCACAAAAGCAGTTTGCTACTTGTAGCTATTGGTCTAAAAAACCTTCTCCAAAACAGAAGTCAAGAGGAATTGCCTTTGGCCACCGAAATAAAACTACGTAACTCAGGGAAAAAAGATTCGGCTGCAATTGTTAAGGAACTATCTGTTTCTTCTCCTAGAAGAGGGATCACCTTAAAAAGAGCCCACGAGTCTTTTTGCCAGAAGCCAACAGAATTATATGCAGATCGAGCGCTTGCCTTAATAGTTGATGCTAATCTTTCAACGCATCAGTACAAAACCGCGCGCTTACAAGCCAAAGCTGAAGGTTTTAGCTTCTATCCAGCGTTCTATAAGGTTCAAGCTGCAAAACATCTATGCTATCCGCCTGGTATAATCGTCACGAAAATATCAGCTGAAATTAAACTCCAAGAACTTATTAACCACACTGTTGTGCGCTTATGTGCAACTCAAGAAGAAGTACTTCGGTCTTTGAATTTACCGCAAAACAGTGTTTTGGATATAATTATAAAATGGGGATGTGATGGAGCTGAACAATCTAGGTACCGACAAAAGTTTTCTGAGGAGCAACACACTGACGAAAGCCTTTTTAGTATATCCATGGTTCCAATACAAATGTATACTGGCACTGCCGAAGATAAAAAATTGTGTGGCAGAACCCGGCTCCATCTTCGACCAGGTATTGTCGTCCTATTAAGTTTATTTTTGCAAAGGAATCAACAGATGTTATAGCTGCTGAAGTTAATAGAATTGAAAACGATGTTATGGTACTCTCTCCAACAAAAACATTAGTTGAAAGTACAGAAGTTTTTGTCAAGTCTACAATGATATTTTGTATGATAGACGGTAAAGTGTGTAATGCTGTCGCATCATGTGTCCCAACACTACTTATGTGGGGCGAAGCCCAGTGAAATGAACAATCAAAGATGCATTTCAGAAAAGACTGTTAACGCAAATTTCCTTTCTTTTGGATTGTCCCCTCTTCATTCGTGGATACGTTTTTTCGAATGCTTGTTGCACATTTCCTACAGATTGGAAATAAAAATATGGCAAGTACGTAGCGAAGTAAATAAACGGAAATTGGCAGAAAAAAAGAAGCAGGTCCAAGAAAAGTTTAGAAAGGAGTTAGGCTTACTGATAGATATACCCAAACAAAAAGCTGGCACAACTAACGATGGAAATACAACATGCAAATTTTTTAGCAACGCGGAGAAATCTTCCGAAATAACAGGTGTTAATTTGGAGCTCATTAAACGTTTTCATACCATTTTAGAATGCTTAAACTGTGGGTTTCAGATCAATGTGGATAAATTTCACGAGTACACAAAACAAACATGTGCGTTTTATTTGAGAGAATATTCATGGTATTCAATACCTGTAAGTGTACATAAAGAATTATTACATGGAAAGGATATAATATCATCTTGTATTGTCCCTATTGGCCAATTATCTGAAGAAGCCCAAGAGGCACGAAATAAACATAATAGAAAATACAGAGAACTTTTTACAAGAAAAATATCTAGAATTGACACCAATACCGATTTATTTCATAGACTGCTATTTACATCGGATCCATTCATTACTAGCTTACGTGCTCCGCCTAAGATGAAAAAAATAAAAAATACATCAGATAGTCATGAGGATTCCTTAACAAATGTATCAGCTATAGAACATTCCGATTCAAGCGAAAGTGAATAATCGTCAATTAACTTTAAAGAAAAGATAAAAGTCTTATACCTATTTATGCACAGATAAATCTGTTATTCTGTCTTATCTTTCTTCTATCTATGTACAATTCGTTAATATATTTTTACTTGTTTAAACTTATCTCATTAACAAAAAAATTGTTTATATTATATTGACGAAAAGTAATAACCACAAAAAGAAGTAAAAGTTTTAATATTACACACGAAATAATTTTGCTCCCCTAGATTGCCAAAATTGCACACTGTGGGCCGCCTTGATCTCGTTCTCATCTGCATATTTCCGACCTCGTAACTCCTTTTTCAAATTGGAAAAAGGAAAAAGTCCCTCGGGGTCAAGTCTGGGCTCTAAGGTGGGTGGTCTATCGTAGAAAAAGCTATATCTTTTAAGGCCTGCCTCAGGAAAAATTGCAGCATTTGAAGTGAAGAAAATCCACAAGCCATTATTAAGACGCCGTTAAATCCACAAAAAGTCACTATTTGGTGTGCTTTATGAGCTGGTGTAATCATTGTCCACATTTTTTTCAAAAATGATGCCGGTCAGAACTTTACAGTCGATGGAGAGCGCTATAGATCCATGATTACTGACTTTGTCATTCCTCAATTGAATGGCATTAATTTGGAAGAGCTGTGGCTTCAAGAAGACGGCGCAACATGCCACACAGTACGCGCTACAATCAATTTATTAACATTCGATGAGCGCATAATTTCGCGTAATGGACCTGTGAATTGGTCACAAGGACCAAAATTACTTTCTGTGGGGATATGTGAAGTCATTGATCTACGCCGATAAACCACAGACGATGGACGACTTGGAAGCCAACATTCGTCGCGTTATTGATAATATACGACGAAAAAAGTGGACTTCCTGATTGCGCTGTATTCAACCAGCCGCAGAGCCCATATACCCGAAATCATATTTAAAAACTATTGGCTTAAAATGTTCTTTCCAATAAATTTATGTATTTTATTTCACCTCTAAAAAACACCCTTTATTACTCTAAAGAGGAAACCCCTGATATTTTGAAAACATTATAAGAAAATTGTATCTGGAATGCTTTCCTGAGTAGATATCCTCCCATTGAATATTAGATTACGCAGCTTAATACTAATTATCTTATTAATAAATTACTATTATTTATACTAATGCTTTCTTTTCTTTTATAAACAGAGCTTCATCGCCTTTGAAGATGAGATCTCGAGTTTTGTTAATTCCTTTACCAAAGCTGTCATTCACTCCAAATGGCGTTCATTGAAGTACAAATTCTTATTTGTTTACACCAAGGATCGATTAAATGTTACATCGGAGTTCACGCAAACATTTTTCAAAGTTGAGTATTTAATAACTAATGTTAAGGACGTTTTCTCTTCTAACATATATCACAATTTTTTTCTATAACAATATGCTTTGTATGATCAACAGATATGGCCAACATTCTATTTGTGGAGATTGTCAATGAGACTTTATTTGATTTAAAAACAACAAAATTTGTTGGAAGTCGTAAAAATCACCCCGAAGAACAGATTTTTTTGGACAGATACCACACTGAGACAGGAACTTTTGAATTCAATTGCAATTTATATCCGGACAAATTAAGAGATTTGAAGGGTCGTGAAGTGATTGTAGCGGCGTTTACGTATGCACCATTTACGATCCTGAAAAACGTAAGTTTCCGTTTTTGTATAAGTACTTGTTTTGGTAAGAAACAATACAACTTTTGTTTTGCAAGTCAACCGAGACCAATGTGATGGATGTTAAAAATGGAAATGAGGATCCTTCCAAAAGATTACTATATGAAGGAACAGACGCACAACTCCTTTTTCATTTATGCTGGTTGTATAATTGTACGGTGCAAGTCGATTCAAGTATGCCCTACTTCTGACAGAGTTTTTACAAGATACACAGATAGTAAAACATTTGATTCTTATATATAGGTGAAGAAGGAGATTGGGGTTTTGTTTACAAAAATCTTACTGCAAAGGGCGCTTTAAGTTTAGTTTTTGAAAAAAAAGCTGATATTACAATGATGGCTATGTATATGTGGTAAGTGAAATTTTGGTATGTTGTTGTGTTATCTAATTGCTATGTTAAATAGAAGAATGTATGAAATGCTTTTGCAAAATGCATGAAATATTTTTAACAAGACTGCACAATTTGATGCTAAGGAATGGCGAAGAGTGCATGATTTTACAAACATATATTGAACAATATTTACCAATATTTGCAATCAGTATTTGCATGTATGCGAGTATATGTTTGTCTTTAAAACATTTGAATTAAATTAAGCCTATCACATATGCATGTATCATATAATGTGCAATTAGAGAAAATACGTCTAGAATGCATCGTTTAATACTCTATCCTTTATGTTTTACCAAACCCCATTTAAGTAGGCGCGGCAAAATTAAAAATATTTGCATATGCAAGTGTTTTATTGTCGCCTTATAGAAGATTTTTTCAGAAACACTATTTTTATGATTTTTGCGCTGAAAAGTGGGCGTCTCTGTGAGCTCGGGATCTCAAAAGTTTATAACAATATATGAAATTTTATTCCCCTAGCTCAAAATTAAAGGCCCAAAAACTGATAATACACTGACTGACATGTCTTGATAGGCATATACAATAGATTAGATTACATTTTTTAGATGTGAATTGTACCGCATTTTCTTAATTTTATAAATTTCACAATATAAGCATTGGCTATAGCCGTCAGCCAGAAAGAGAGTGTTATAAAAAACTTTAACCAATATACTTAAACTAAACTAAATTCTCAAAACTTCAGATAGATTTCTACTTCAAGTAATATTACTCAAAAAGCTTAATTTTCGATATATTGCCTATATTTTAAAGCTGATTTTATGAAACCAATTAGTACTGTCCCATTTTGGTGGCCATTTAGTCGTGCAATGGCTTCATTTACCAGTAGAATGATTTCCCCAAATGCTGTGTTCTTATCTCTGTTAGTACAGGAGAGATTCCTATAAAGTAGAACACATCCTTTCTCGCCCGTAGGTTGCATAACGAGCATTCTACTTTGCGCACTATTGTATGGGACATGTAGTTAAGATATAGGAGTTCTTCTGCCACCTTAAAAATAGTAGAGGTTGTATCTAGACTATTGACTCGTACATTTATCAGAATGCGTGAAGTGTCCAGCGTGAAGTGTTCTTTTCCAGTATTGGGACATCATGTTCGCCACTTAACATCACCTATTTGTTAAAAAATTGCAGTTTTTTCAGAGACGGTGCGTTTCAACGATTTTGGATAGTTTGATGATTCGCATATATTGCAGATGTAATTGAAGTACATCCTTTAAGTAAACATATATTGCGGAGGTAACCCAGTTTCGAGATGCAAGTTAACTTTACCTCCTCGGGGTAACTTAAAAAAAAACCGAACTACTCGGGCCTTTAATGAAAACGCGAACACTCTTTCTATTAATGCGATTTATTTCAATTTAATACAATTTATTTAGAATAACCGAATAACCGAACCGTCTCGTCCAATGTCAAACTTAAGACTAACTTAATATCTTAAATCTTCCCGCTAAGCTGCCGCCAGTCTCACGATCCATTCCTCTGAGTTGCTGTCAGCCAGCGCGCGTGTATCCGGTGCATTGCAAAAGTAATGCAACACGATCCTAATGCACCCAGACTGTGGGAACATGTTCATACCTAAATAAGCTGATACAGCGAATCCAAAGAGATTCGCTCTCACGACTTGGGCACGTGGAGCAAGTGCAGCGCGTTAACTTGCAACATGCATGTTGGTGTGTTCACTGGTAGATGAAATATTTTCTTTATGAAGTATCTCAACAGCTTCTCAATATCCTCGTATTGCGAAATTTTCCAGGCCTAAGCCGCGTAATACATAATATATCTCAATACCGCTTCAAACAGTTTAATTCCACACTAGGAGCAATGTTCTTTTTCCTAGAATGCCTTTCAGTGATTTCTTTTTTCGCCTCCTTAAACTTTTCTTGCAGATTTTTATTAAACGATAATTTGATGTGATGATAATCCCCTTCTCAAGCTCTACATTTTCTTAATGCAATATTTCTTCCTTGCGTATTGCCCAAACCTTTTCTGGATACGATTATTTTGGATTTGATGCTATTAACTTTTAAGTTCTACAATTTGCAGTACTTGCATCAACTTGTAGCTTAATGTTGAGACAATCGAACACAATCCCCCAGGCAAAAAGTTATGAGGTCATCTAACAATATTAAGAAAAGTAGAGGACTCAAGAGACAAACCTGCTTCACTCCCATTGTTGACTCGAACCAGCTAAACATTTCTTTCCATCATTTTGTCGTAAGCCGCCTTGAAATCTACAGAAAATGCCTTTAATTTACTGCTCTTATCTAAATAAGATCGTGCGATGCTTGTTAGCGTAAATATGTTGTCCACTGTAGAGTAGTCTTTCTTAAAACTGGCTTAAAATTCGCTGAACAAATCGTTTAGGCGTATTCACTCTGCCAGGTGTTCTAGAATTTTCCCGTAAATATTTTTGATATTGAGTTCAGGAACGAAATGCCTCTATAATTATTAGGATCTTCTGGATCTCCTTTCTTGAAGATAGGGAAAATAATATTTCTTCTAAATATTCTTACATTTCACCCGTATTAATCATATAATTATAAGCTTCAGTAAGACTTTCCAGGAATTGTTAAATATTAAATATGACGGTGTGTATCAAAATTGTTTTCAATCATTTGGGCACATATTTATACCCTATCCAGAGTTTATTAATTTTGATATATGTAATATAGAGAAATAATTACTAAAGACTCCCAAAAGTATACACATTTGTTATCAACATCAAAGTTATGTCGATCTAGCCATGTCCATCCGTCCACATTTTGGGCCTCACATTTTAGCTAGGAATATAAAATTTAATAAACTGGCCTTTTAGAATTCGAACGAATGCAGGCGAAAGATTTTTTGAAATTATCCCACAGACACGCCCACTTTTAATAAAAATGTTTCAATACTTTGCTAGAAATTGGAAAATATTGTCTGAATAATGGAGCTCTGACTGTTTTTTGTTGCCTCGTTACACTCTGAGGCACTTTAAGACATATGTACCAGATTTTTAAAGAAAGTAACTCAATGACTAATTATGCGTCTCATGAATCTTTTAATCGGTGCTCAAAGATTTTTAACAAATAATTTGACTTGTTAATCAAAATATTAGTAGAGACAGCTATAGAAAAAAAATCTTACATAGAATGATGGTTGAATAGTTTTTTAATAGTTTTTATGTTTTTTATTCTTAAAGATTGCAAAACATTAACTATATTAACTTTATACAATTTTTTTATATTATTGTCACACTAAATATGTGTGATACTTGGTTGTCTTACTTTGGCAACGTAAACTAAACTAAACTAAAAGGGATGGGGAGCCATACCGTGGTCTTAAGGGAGACTTTTAGTATAGATAATTAGGGTTATTACGAGATACCCTTGAGGTATCGATACTTACAAAAGTATTCGATAACTACTGGTACCGAGAACTTTGAGAATAGCACCTTCAATGGTACTTAAGTTATCACAACAAGGACTTCGCCCGCTCATATAGCTTGCAGAAGACACCCGCTTTTAAAATTAGCACAGGATTTAGCAAATACTCGTAGGTAGGAATAGCTTCATTACTCTGGTTTTCTTTATTTTCTGTTTATAGTGCTTCCAGAAGTCGTTAGTAATTTGATACCCAATATCTTCATCTAAGTAATTTTGTAGACTAATACACAAGTGAATGAAATCAATATGACATTGCAATGCTATTAACAGAGTAGCAGTTGTATCCGAAGCAACTCAAGCACTCAGGATGTGCAGGAACATTGCAGGAGATGCAACACAGTCATACAGACTCTCTATTACTTACGGAGCAGTAACCTGGGGTAGAAGAACTAGACTGGGTATGACAAGGAAAACATTTGAAAAATGCAAAAGCTAGCATCTGTATCTGTATAACAGGAGCTATGAGCAAATGTTTCACAGCGGCGCTAAACGTTTTTTTGACACTACATATAGTGCTAGAGAGAATAGCCAAAGAAAGGAGAGTGCATCACAACAGGGATGGTAATTTAAAACTTTTGGGGCTAGATTTAAACCTATGTATTTCAGTTTATTTAGCTCCCAAAAATTGGAATTTATTTTTAGCCACAATCTAGCAATCAAAGTAAATGGAAGCAGCAGAAATAAGTTGCATTTATTTCTTTTAGTTAATTTTAGTATGGAGTTAATTCTACTTTGAAGACACGATTTCGCTAACACATTTTTTGCTTTAGGAAGATGTAATGCTTTTCTAACACACAATTTTACGCTGCTTTCAAATATGATTTTTGTAAGTTTAAACCAGTTTCTGAATCATAATAACTTCAAAGCATATGTACAGGGTGGCCCAAAATTCGTTTTCCTACGTATATCTGGAATAACTTTGAACGAAAAGATAAAAACTAATAAAATAAATTACAAATAAAAGTTTATTTCACGGAAATTTTTTACATAATGTATGCATGCCCTCATGGGCTCTTTTGATGGCACTTTCCATGACTTTTTGAAGTGTTGCCGGCGTAGTTTGATGGATTTCTGTGCGAATGTTGAGTTTCAGCTCCTGTATAGTCTGTGATTTGTTAATGTAAACATTTTCCTTCATGTAACCCCATAAAAAAAGTCCGGAGCCGACAGATCAGGCGATCGCGGCGGCCATTCAAATTCACCGTTTTTTAAGATAATGCGATTTAGGAATTGCTCGCGCAACAAGTTCATTGCCTCGCGAGCGGTGTGAGTGGTAGCTCCGTCTTGCTGAAAACAAATCATTCAGCATTGTTGTCTGCTTACACAAGTGGAAAAAGGAAGTCCTGAAGCATTGTTCTGGAGCGGCACTCATTGACCGTAACGTTGGCACCCGCATCATTTTCAAAGAAATATGGCCAATAAATCTTACGCGAGGTTATTCCACACCAAACAGTAACACCAAGTAAGTGTAAGGGGGGTTGAAGGGAGTATTTTGGGATTCTGTGTGCACCAAAATCTACAATTTAGCTTGTTCACAAACCCGCTCAGAGAAAATGTGCCTCGTCGGTCATCATAAAATTTTCCAAAAAATCTTCGTCATTCTCGGCAATATTTAGGACAGTTCTGCAGTACTCCAGACGTTCTGGGTCTCCAGGATTGAGCTGTTAGACCAACTGGATCTTGTAAGGGTATAGGTGCAGATCTTTCTTCAAAATCCGATGGATCGTGCTACGCGGTATGCCTAACTGTGTTGAACGTCGTCGTGTCGATGTTTCAGGATCGGTTGCAACACTTTCCCTAACGACCTGGATGTTTTCGGTAGATCGTCCAAAACGAGGCCTGCCCGAACGCTTCACATCTCCAACGTTCCCATATTGCTCAAATTTGGTCACCACAGCACGAAAAGTGGGTGCTGTTGGAACATTTCTAACGCAATAAAATTGTCGGTAGGCACGTTGAGTACAAATTATTGACTGGCTATTTTTAAAAAATAATTTAACAATTTTTGTTCGCTGTGCGATCGTGTAGTGCTTCATCCTAAATCTCCCAAGCCTTATGTCTGAAACAAAAAACAAAAAAAAAAATAACTCGAAAATATCTATAAATAAAAGAGTTATTAATTTTTTACATGGGAAAGAGACTTTTGGTCCACCCTGTATATAACTCCAAAGTTGCAGTTGTTAGAAAAATCCTCGATGAAAAGGACATTACTACATATAGGCAGAACAACTTTTTGAAACACCTTGTGTACGCCAATTCTATTTATTTCGTTAATTTGAAAATTTTAAGAATGGTATAACTATTCAACTACTCGTATGCGTTAGTTATAATTGAAGTGGAAAATGTTATCTATTAATGCTTGTAATTTGATTTTGAAATTATAAGCATTTGTAATTAACCAAAATATAGCCCTTTTTAGTCTAATCTAGACCCAAATTTACTTCATCACACGCAAAAGGCGAGAATCACTATCCAAATCAGTTCCGTTTCTGGAGTAGCCTAGAGATGATATGGTCAAGAAATATTTCTTCGAGGAAAAGTTTAACTCTAGGCTGACAAAATTGAGACTGAAGCAGCGAATCGACAAATACTAATTCGAACTAAAAAGCATCAAAAACACGGACGACTCAAATGATGATGAGAGTGGGATTCAATTCGGATTTTATCTGAATTCAAATCGCCACGTAAACGTAGTGTGCCCATTCGGTGCGGTTAATTCGATACTGAGTACTTTTCTTTGGATACCAGGTAAATAAAAGTAATTTCTATGGTAAGAAAAGTATCGAACTTGTAGTTACTTATATCGTTTCATCCCGATATGTAATTTTTGACACCAATCTGTATATTTTTACTTCGAGTTTTGAGTTACAACAATTTGTGTCTAATGAAACTCCTGCTGTAAAAGTAAATGAAGTCCTTTAAAAATCCTTCAAGTTAATAAAAGTCAGGCACTTTCAGACAATGGAAGAAAAAAAAAATTTTGTTTTGACTAGTGTTATTAATTAAATACGAGTAGAATGTAATATACAAATTGTCAAACAATCCTTCCGCCGCCGGATTTTGATTTTCGAACGTAACGACGGTAAAACCCACTAGCTATTGTGGCAGTGGAGGGAGGTGCTATCGACGGGGATGAGAAAAAAAAAATACTTGATCTTAGCACTTAGAAGAATGTTATGATTTATGCTCAGACCACTCAGCAGTCTCTCTGAAAATCGGTGAAAGTCTAGCAAAAAAAGAAGGACCGCCTAAGTTAACTAGTAACAAAACAAACTGGACGTTTTCAGAAAAGACTGCAAGGAAAATATTGCTCTAAATGTGCCGCTAAAGACACCACTTGAAATAGAAGACGAAATTGACAAGCTCGTGGAAGCCATTCAGTGCGCAGCATGGAAAATATCCCTTTTCGAAAAACAGCACACGGAACAGCAAAGTCAAATACCAGCCTGATATCGAAGACCTCATAGGAGAAAAGAGAAGAGCGCGCAAGAGATGGCAATAATCCCGCGCGCCACCGCATAAAACTTATCTTAACCACCTTTGCAATAAGCTAAAAATGTGCTGCAGGACTTAAGAAATCGCGAGACTTCTACTTACCTCGAGAGCTTGACCGCTGATAAGTGTTCAAGCTACTCTCTATGGAAAGCCTTGAAGTCCATAAGGAAACCCATAATGCACCGCCACCAATAAGGAAAGCTAACGGCGAATGGGCAAAAGGAGACAAAGAGAAAGCGGAATTATTTGCCGAACATTTAGAGGACACGTTCAAGCCATTCGATGGTCAACCATTGATCGAAGATACGAATGCAAATACGGCACCCGACAACTTTAAATTAAAAACTGTATCCCTGTCCGAACTTCAAATGACAATAAGAAAACTGAAAAATAACAAGGCTCCAGGATATGATTTAATCACTGGCGAAGTTTTGAAGGAGCTACCGAAAAAAGCATTAGTTAAATTCCTCTACATTATAAATGCTTCAATGAGACTTCTATATGTTCCAAGGCAATGGAAAGTCGACGAAGTAATAATGGTTCCGAAACCGGGGAAATGTGCAAACGACAAGAAATCATATAGACCCATTTTGCTTCTGCCGATAATATCTAAGGTCTTTGAGAAACTTCCGCTAAAAAGATTTCACCCAGTAATTGAAGAAAGGCGATTGATCCCGGATCATCAATTCGGGTTTCGGGTTAAACATTCCACAATCGATCAGGTGTATCGAATTTCAAATGAAATTGAAAAAGCTCTAGAAGGGAAAAAGATATGCTCTACCGCTTTTCTCGACGTATCGCGAGCGTTCGACAAGGTATGGCACGAAGGCCTGAGATATAAGCTAAGGGTAAACTTACCAGATAAATTCTACAGAATATTGGAATCTTACCTTAATAACAGACTCTTTCGTGTTAAACATGGGGCAGAATATTCGAAATTCAAAGAAATCCATGCCGGTGTTCCGCTTGGAAGCGTTCTCGGCCCAATCCTGTTCCTCCTCTACACAAGAGATATACCACAAGATGAAGGGACTGTCGTAGCAACGTTCGCAGACGACACGGCTATCCTCGCAACAGATGAGTCAGTCGAGTCATCAACTAGAAAACTCCAACGAGCTTTAAACAAAGTATGAGAGTGGACAAAGACCTGGAGAATCGTCCTTAACGAGACCAAGTCAACGCATGTCAATTTTACGTACAAAAAGATAAACAACTTACCTATTTCCATTAACCGTACGCAAACGAGGCAAAATATCTAGGAATGTCACCAGACGCAAAACTTAAGTGGAAGCCACATGTTAAAAAGAAGCGCGACGAGCTCGACATCAGACTTAGAGAAATGTACTGGCTACTCGGGAGATACTCGAAGTTAAGCGTATACAACAAACTGCTTCTGTATAAGCAAGTGCTAAAACCATCTTGGACATACGGTATACAACTTTGGGGTTGTACCAAGCCAAGCAATATGACTGTTCTGCAAACATTCCAAAACAAAACACTAAGAGCAATTGTGAATGCTCCATGGTATATAAGGAATAGTGATATTCACAGAGATCTAGGAATTGCTACCGTTAGGGATGAAGTAACAAACTTTGCTCACAAACTTCATACTCGCCTTCATGATCATTGCAATAATGAAATAATCCGTACTCTGGACGTGACCAACCTCGAGCGCCGACTACAAAGAACAAGACCGTACGATCTGGCGCAGTAAGGGAAAACCACATGTAATGACGGTATTAGTAGGTGCCTTCGCTGGAAAGCTACCTACCTAACGCGATTAACACTACAGAAGCGTAAACTACTTGTTAAGGTAACTTAGTCGTAGTCACCACAAAACGAAAAAATGAGAGGAACGAATATCCTACTACTATGAGCACGAGCGGCCGGTTCTCATAGTGCCACTCTGGAGAGTGAGGTTTAGCCCGTAGGCATATACTGGCCGACGCTTATGAATCATCAGGTCAGATATATGAATCGTGCATAACCAATGGTACGGGCCATTGGTATCTTCTGAAGATTCCTGCACCTCCAGGCGCAACCAAAAAAAAAAAAAAAACTTGATCTTAGCACAGAATTGCAAATTCATCATATATTTTCAAAACCTACCCAATTATGAGTCATTCAAATGGATGTCAGCACAATACAATTCAATAGACAGAGAAACCAGTTTTCTTTAAATTTCGGTTATAGTAGGAATTATTGATCTCATCACTATATTTCCATATCTTTAGAATATGAAAGTAGGTTAGGTTAGGGTGAAGTGGGTGTCAGCAAAAAAGAAGCCAACACACTTAGACCAATAATAGGTCCATTGTGATACCACATGGGTTTGAGACGCGGCCTCTAGCCTACTCGCTGAACCATTAAGAGCGTCTGATGAAGCGTAGAAGGTTCCTAACGTCAATATTATTCAGATCATTTAGGTCATTGGAACAGAGGGCTCCTAAGTGGAGTTTCCTTCTTTGGGAGAGAGCTGGGCAGGTACACAGAAGGTGAAGAATAGTCTGTTCCTCCTCCTCGTCCATGCAGCTACTGCAGAAATCGTTAGAAAAGACGCCAAGCCTTTTTGCATGCTTTCCTATTAGACAGAGTCCAGTTATGACACCTATAACAGCGCTAATATGCTTTTTATTTAGAGAAATCAAATTCCCAGAGCGTTTCAGATCCAGCATAGGCCAAATCTGTTTGGTAGGCATACCCAGTGAACTTTTGCCTGGAAGGATGGGTATTGTTGTTCCATGTCTGGCAAGTTTGTAAGCCTTACAATTCCCTGGAATATCCTTATGCCCCGGCACCCAAATTATGTGAATATTAAACTGCTCCGCCATCTCTATAAGAGACGATCAGCAGTCTAGAGCTGTTAAAGAATTTATTGAGGATGATTCTAAGGATTTGATTGCGGCTTGGCTGTTTGAAAAGATGCGGATATCAATGGATATCACGTTTTTCTTTAGCCAAGACAAGGCTTCCCTTATTGCCATTATCCCCGCCTAGAACACGGTACACTGGTTTGTAAGACGAAAAGAGAGGTTTAAATTAAGCCTATCAGAGAAGTTAGTTTTTGAACCGTCGGTATAGAAATGTACCGACTTATCTTCCATAAAACCACCTTCTTCCCAGAATGCTCTGGAAGAGATTGTAACTTGGAAGTTTTTGTCAAAATTGTTTAAATATGAAAGTAGAAAGATTCTAAAACATCAACTTGAAATATTTAATTGACGTTGAAGATGTATCAAAAATTGGTCTACGATTACGACTGAAGGTCTGAGTCTTTAACTGTTCTTTTATTTATATAATACTAATCGTATTTTGACTTCTACATTTTATTATTATACACACTTGCATGAATATTGTTATTAGTTTCTTCTAATCTTAGGTAATGGTGTATTTATTTGTTGTACGGACTGAGAAGCAATAAAATTAAGCATTATTACAAATATACCAAAGTATTTATAAATGTCTTATTTCTTGTTTTCTTATATCAATAGCTACTTGCATGTTCTAATTCGAATGTCTTTCAAGGTAATGTCTACCGCCTTGTTTGAATACACCCTACAACGCAATTTTATTCAAAACCTGCTTTTTTGTGCCAAGTGGTTAAAGTATGTAATGGGGTTTGCAAAAATCTTTAGCGAAAAAAGTGTAAGTAACAGCAAATCATTTTGAAACAATACTTATTTAACTAATGTTATGAGCGTCCGCAGGATTTTTGTCAGGGGGCAGCGCGTGTTTCTATAATAATAATCAACTTGTGTTAGATGTTTTTTTTGTTCAATGACGAAGGTATAGAATAAAGCATTTTTGGAACTTTGTGTCTTTTACGGTATCATACGAGTATTTTTCGCCAAGTGAAAATAACTTATACGTATTTCATCAGTTAGTTGATGATGTTTATGAATTCTCGTCGCTTTAAGTTAAATGTAACGTCAGCAAACCTCTCGAAGACGGTTTTTAGTAACTCCGCAATTTGCTCTAGAGTATTTCTTTATAGTCCAGTATATTCGCCTTAGAATTAGTTCTAATTGCATTGACTGCTGTAATCTGGTCTTTTTCTTTTCTTTCTTCAATAGGTACCTCTATATGGTAGCAATATATTGTCGTATATTACGCCGGAGTTGAATAGTTTTTGTTATACACTGAACACGTGAAAAAATAAACAATTTGTTAACGCGTTAAGTTAACATATAAATTGTACACACAAAATTAAATGGTACAGCACTATTTTTTTTTGCAAATCAATAATTTCAATAAAAAAAAATAGTCAATGCTTAACGTACAAAAAAATATGCAAATGTACTTTTTTATTGCAAATTTCCTTCTTAATACGATGCATACATTATAGTATATATTCACATTTCCCTAAATTGAGTTTTGAGGCCTTACAACATCGGAAGACTAGCTATGCAAATCTAGAAAAGTAAAAGTTGTTTGTTTCCAAAGCCAACAAGGCCAAACAATTTATTTGTATCATAAGATGTGTTCTACAAAGGCATTCGAAGAAGTGTACATTTTTGTAAATTTTTATTTCCAATACAAAGGTTCGGCATTTATTGTTTGTTTAAGAGACAAGAGAGTGTATACTGTTTTTTGCTAAACAGATGTCGAATTTTGACCGTACTATTACCTTGACTATTTGTTAGATCATTATTGTAGATAATTGTTTGATCGAGAGTTACTAATTGCTGCAATTAAAAGTACATGGAAAGAAGTTTCCCAAAATTACGTGAACTGACTTTATGACACCTTTCCTAACCGCACTTACGAAGTGAATTTGAATAAAGGTAAAGGCAGTAACGCATTACTAAACAACAATAAAATACAAATTTCATAAAAAATAAGTTCCCTTGCTTTATTTATTTCAAGATATTTGTAATACAGTTGACACACAAAATTGCATTAATATTTCATATGCAATCCAGAGGAAGGTGAAAAAAGTAAAAGTAATAAAGCATTCATTCGAATAATAAAAACAAAAAATATATATATTCCATAAAATTAAGAGATAGCCCTAATAGGTATAAAAAAAAAAAACCTACCTATTCAGTTCAATCGCAGTGTATGTACATCAGTGGCGTGTCGTCCATACAAGCCGATTTCTTCCGGCTTCCCTTTTTAAATATCAAAAATTTTTATTTTGCCACTTGCCAACCATCACATTTAATTATTTGTTCATTAAAACCAATTTTCATTCATAAATCATAATTTTATACACGCTCGAAGATGAAATGCTGCGACCACTTCGGTTGTTTATTAATTTTTACTCATACACAAACCGCACACATAGCCGAGACAAGTATGAACTCCGCTAGCGAGAGACAACTTCTTTTTCAAAAGAAAAGCGTGCAATAATTTTTTTTTTAAAAGCCGTTCATTTTCCGGCTTATGCATTCACAGTACGAACTTTCAACTCTATTCCTTTCTGGCATATAGTAGAAGTTTATTTACGATTTCTTTGTCTAACATACATTGGCTTATGGGGAAAATAACCCGGCATTTCTCGGATTTTGTGGATGAACATTGGTGGAGGAGAAAGGTTTAAATTCGAGGGGTTTTTTTTTTTTATTGTAGGCAACAAAATAAGCCGACGAAAATTGGGTTATTGGGTGATGTAGTGGTTCGAACCGCGTTTTAGGTTTTTCTTAAACTTGTTGGGTATAATTTTTTGGCAAATTTGAAATGACAGTTGCAAATCGGTTGTGTACTAGTAATTGTGCGTGATTTATTGAAAATTCGGATGCAAATTTTTGTGATTTTAGTGACTGCTAATTATTAGAAAATTTTAAAAATTTAGCAATTACATATTGGTAGTTAAGTTAGTGTTTTAAATTATTAAATTATTATAAAACAGTGAGTGAGCTATGTGAATATACCAAGTAAGTAATTATATATCTACTCAAGAGGTGCCCCATTGAACTTTCTTATTATTCTTAGACAAGATGTCTCTAGTGAGTGTTGTTTCACTGATTTTCTTCTAAAAGACACCCACGAGTTCAGTAAGCTTTCTTTTTTTGCAAAAAAAAAGTTATAGAACTAGGTCGCTCGGCACCATCAATGAAAATTGATTATACGCGAAAGGATGGGTATCAGAAACATTTTCATGAGTCTTTTTACTTTTTTTTTTTTTTCTTATAATTTGCACGTATGAAAGGTGTTATGAATACCCTTATACTAATTTTAGGACATGGGCGTTTTGGGGAAAGGGGAAGAGACAGAGAGAAAGACAGATTGGTGTAGTTGGTTTGAAACTCAGCTGGTATTAAGTTTCAGTGAACTCCAAGGGTGGCTGTCCAGATAACTGGGGAGCTTGTTTGTTTTTGCTTTTGTCGTTGCTCATGATTCACAGTATTTTTGTCCGTCCTCCTGATGTCATCATCACGATCAAGTTGCATTTTAGCCATATGACCGCCCTACCAGTGTTATACCTTCGCAGTGGAGTTGACATAAGCTTTCGCAATTGATCGACTTTTTATTTATTGCATGCGAAATAAATAGATGATTATTGACATCATGATTCGAACCGTGAACCTGTAGCGTGACAAGCGATGATGTTACCACTACACCACGGCCACCTACAAAAAGAATCCATGGCTGACTGGCAGTTGCAAATTAAATAGAATGTTTTGTTTTCCTTGTCTTCTTTTTTCTAATTCTCCTAGTGTTTGGGGTCACACAGGTTTCTTTGATATAAACAATTTTATTAATTCTTCCAAAAAACATATTCAAACGGAAAAGCATATATGCAGCTGCTTGCATTTGCATGAATTTGGTAAATACCGCATAGAGACTTCTTTAGGGAATTCTCATAATAGAAAAGTTGATCGCAATAGCGATTTAATGAAGCGTTTCATAGACACTGTAGTTCGTCTAGGAAAAGAAGAGCTGGCATTCTGTGGTCACGACGAAAAATCTGGATCAGATAATCGCGGTAATTACATTGAAACCCTTTCATACTTGGCTAAGTACGACCATTTAATTCGCATTTAGAACAAAGTTCAAGTTCCCAAAACTCCATTTTTTCCGGCCTCTCCAATGACATTCAAAATGACTTGATACATAGTATCGCCGAAATTAAGGATCAAATCAGTTCAATAAAATTTGTATCTGTGATGGTCGATGAAACACCAGATGGGAGCCACAGAGAACAGCTTAGTATTGTAGTGCGTTATTTAGTAGAAAATAGAATATACGAAAGATTTCTAAGTTTCTTTGACGTGAGTGTCGGTCGAAACGCGGTTATTTTGTTCGATAAATTTATAAATGTCTTAGATAGTTTTAACTGTAAAGAAAAGTTAATAGGTCAGTCCTACGATGGTGCTGCCGTAATGTCCAGTGGCCATAGTAGAGTCCAAATAAGAATCGCGAATATATGCCCTATGGCTATTTTTATTCCCTGTTATGCCAATGTTCTGAATCTAGTGTTATCTGAATCGTTAGAAAGCATTCCTGAGTTGAAATTATTTTTTGGCTTTGTTAGTAGTATCGTTAGGTTTTTTAATAAATCATCTAGAAAAACCAATCTGCTAAAGACAATTGCTTATTGACGAATGCCCGGGGTATCAGAGACTCGATGGTAATATCATTCGCGTTTAGTGAACGTCTTATTCAATTGCAGAGAATATATTATAAAAACTTTTGAACAGATGTTATGTGAACCAGGAGAATGGAAATGAAATGGGAATGAAATTGTTGTACAAACTGCTGGACAAAGAATTCTGTCCTTTATTGCATGTTACTTCGGTCATATTTCCAAAAACTGATATTCTTTTTAGTTTAGTTCAAAATAAACAAACTGACATTGGGGTTGCGAAGCAAGAGATCGAGGGTTTTGAGTCATGGATTCATTCTGAATTTTTAAACTCATTTGACTCAATCTATGAGAGCGTAAGTGACTGCTCAGAACCTCCACGCAAACGCCGATTACTTAATATTGATTCAAAAACAAAGTATAGCCGAATTTTTTATAGCAATTATAGATAATGTTACAAGTCAGATTAAGAATAGGTATAGTCCATTTAGTTCATATATTTTCTTTGATTTATTAAACAAATCAAAATATGAATATTTTTTTAATTCAATGCCGGATGACAAAATATCTTTTTTAATTGCCCTATTTCCTGGCATTTTTAGTTTTACTACTTCAAAAAAAGGAACTCAAAGTTTTATACACTACCCCTTCACTTAAAAAGCTTGAGGTTTTTCAACTTTATAAACATTTTAATACGGAAATGCTTAGAGATACTTTTTCTCAAACTCTAACATTGTGCCTTTGACTGTGGCCTCTGTCGAAAGATCTTTTTCGACTTCAAAAATAGTCCACACTTAAGAAATTCCCACAAAGAAGAAATACTCCTAGACCTGGCACTTTTATCTATCGAGAAGCACCTTCTTTTAGAAATTAAAAATAACGCAAATTTTTATGAAAGAGTTTTAGCAGAATTCGTAAAAGAGAATCGTAGGATAGCTTTAGAGTACAAATAGGTAGTACATAATTGTAATTGCTAAATTTTTTATTTTTAACAAATACGATGAGCTCATTGTCTACGCAAATTCCATTGACTTAAAGTATAACAAAGATGGCTTGGATTGCATATCTTAAGTCTGTGTTTCGAATAAGCACCAAAATGGTAAGTCTTGAATAAAACATTTTACTTAAAATTTTTTCGGCTTCCCTCTCTTTGAAATTTCACCCCACGCCACTGATGTACATATATATATGTCGGATACGACTTGGTCATAAAATTTGTGCGATAGGGCGTATTCAAACTGGGCTATCTCCGTGTTTTCCTCCTTCCAGTTCTGCATGGTTCAATTTTAAGTGTTCAGCCGAATACAAGTTGGCAGCATTTTCATAAAAAAAAGTGTTTCTACTCCGTCAGGTATGATAATTATCTTCATTTAGATATGTCAGGCGTTTTATCTCGATCCGGTGTAACGTGCCTGGTTCCAGCACCAAGGTATAACTCACATATGTCTTTCTTCTTAAGTCAATCCATAAAAGAAATATAATTTTTTGACTTTTTATAGACGTGTCATTAGTTGGTTACTACCACTTGACCCATTTCAATGGCTTCTTTGGCTAGCCATAGCTGGTTGTTTGACACTAGAAGCTATTGGTCTATTAGTGACCCGATGGGCTAGCAGAGCTGAAAATATTTCCTGGCGAGAAAGCGCTTATTTTGGATACGTTACAAGCTTGAAATTGTTTGTATCTCAAGGGTCAGATTTTCTCCCATCATCCATTTCTGTGCGGATTGTTTTGTTTTCATGCTACATGATTGACATTATTATAACGAGTATATACAGCGGTGGATTGGCAAGCATTTTAACAATACCATCGTAAGTATAACACTTTTATTAAAGTATGTGCATGTAAAACTATTGGAAAATTCAAGTAGTTGTATGTCAATTGTCATATTTCACATAAATTACCAAAATATGCATTCCGGTTTCCTTTTATAATCATTATAAAAATGTTTTAAACACAATCAAATATTTTGTGTAAAATATAACGAACTTACGAGTATGTGCTGTTTTGTTTACACATTAAAACTGATAAATTTTTACATGTTCTCAAAAAATATTAATTTTCATTTCGTGCACACGTAATTCGTAGTTTTTTTTTTCTTTACATTATAGCTAGTACGTACGGCGAATACAAAACAGTTCTTAGCCATTTTGTTTCACCTTGAATTATTGATGGGAAGTGAGTCTTCAAGACACATGCACGATTCGTATGTTGGAATAATCGTTGCCAGGAATTAGCCTACGAATCCACACCCAGCACTCTTCTACCACTCTGCCCGTGGGACTACCGTTAGGTATTACTTCACTGGGCTAGTTAGCAAATCATGCTATGCGTCTTGTGTCAGCTGCTTCTGATGCTTCTGTTGCTTCTTCTGCTCTTTTTAGCTTTCCTATTCTCCGCAGCTCATTTTGAAGAATTGTTATGAAACTACATGTTGCCATCCAATTGTCTTCCGACCGCAACATATAGTCTAGGAGTGACGACGGACTTGGCAGAGTAGTTCTCCATGCCGTGAAGGATGTGCAATAAAAGACTAGGTGGACTAGGTCGATGGGCAAATCATTCCAGTTATAACAAAGGCAGTATGTTTCTAGCTTATCCTGCTCCACGGATGTTAGGCAGTATACGCGAGAGAGCTCTCTGTATTTGCGATGCTTTTTTTTTGTTGAATAATCAACGTGCATTTCGCACTGTAGTTTGTTGTCTAGCATTACTAAGAAGTATTTAACTGCTTCTTGAACCTGCTTGTTTATTTACCAACCAGAAAATTCTCGAATTCTATAGTTTTCCGACTGGTTTTAAGGATAGCTTTTGTTTTATGGTCTGCTAGTTACGATGGCAATGTGATTAGCGAATCTTATTATCGTTACTACGTCGTACATAATGTTCCACAACATCGGTTCTAAGACCGTTCCCCGGTGGAACTCCAGCAGTGGCGTTGTAGTATTTTACACTCCACAGTACCCCCTTGTGCAGTTGAGCCACTTTTCTTTTTCAATGGCACCTTCTGCGATATCAACTATCGCTCTTATAACATCAACAGTAGATCACGCTTATCTGAAGCCAAATTGGTGGGCGAGTAATCGAGTAATCTATTATAAATTATCTTTTCAAGGATATTTCTGATGGTATCCAGTAGGCATATTGGAGGCTTCTTTCATTTTGGTAGCAGAACCAAATGCTGTATTTTCCGATTTCAATTAAACTTTAGAGACACTTCTGCATTGTCGTTATAAAGAGGTCTGGTCTCTTTTTCACGGCCGGTATTAGTGCCTTATTTGGGATGCCGTCGAGTCCAGGCGCCTTATTGCCGCCTATCTTGCTGTATACCTTTAACAATCCTCCATAGTAATTAATGGAATATCCTCTGGATTGACTTCTCTTATTGATGATGTTGCACATAGTGGATGGTCTTTGAGGGAAAATATGCTTTATTATTGATCTCAGCATTATTGGACATGTTACTGGAGGGTTCCTATAACCCTTCAGTTTCGTCATCACTATTCTGTACGCCGAGCCCCATGGATTAATGTCAGCTTCTTAATAGAGACGTTTGAAGCATGCGGTTTTGTTCTCCTTGATGGCTCTATTTAAGTTGAGTCTCGTCAGTCTAAGGGTGTCCAGGCGTTGTTGAAAGTCTGCTCTCCTTCTTAATCGTTGAACTTTGTGCCGGGCTTATAGGCATTTTGATTCCAGTGTCCTTATTTCTTTGTTCCACCAGTAACATGGTGATGCCTATCTGTCCTTCAACGTCCTGCCTGTAACGCGATGTGCGAGTATTTCCGCTTTTCATTTCACTTAGAGTTAAATCACCGTTCACTATCTCTTCGAATGTGTACTGGGCTGATTTCACTTCTTTGATTTCCATTATTATCACCTGATAATCGCTGTGTTAGTATTCCTCACTGACCATACATCCACTCTATGGTTCTCAGACCCGAAGAATGAAACAACAAAAGAATGCGCTATTTTACACAAAGTAGATTGCGAATTCGAAGATTTGGGTGAAACAGATATATAGTAAAAAACGCAAGTCACGACACAAAATACTTCTGTCGTATTTATGATGCATCTGAAATAGATGTATACGCACCTGGCTTCGCCCAAGTGCTTAATTTAATTATTATTAATTCATGGCTGACTCTCCGTCTACTTCGTCCACCCTGTATAAAGGAACACTATTCCCCGCTGTTAACACTGTAAGGACACGTTCCTCTTCTCCCGTCCCGCTGAAATTGAATTATATTCGTCGGAGGAATATATAGGTAGATACATATAATCTGTGCTCGATGTACGGATCTTCACATGTTATCAATTCTACATATGCACATGCATATGTACAAAATACATATTTCCTCAACTGAACGAAATAAAAAAAGGTTCAAGATCTGTTTATAATAGGGATACCTACTGATCACAAAAAAAAGTTTATGTGTCCACAAAAAATATTTTCATCTTCCTCTCAGTCTCATTTTCTCCGGTCCCTATGTGTAATACAACCCCAACGAATCAGACGAAAAACTAAACAAAAAATCTAACCAAGGCAAATGAACAAAAAAACAGCCCCCTCGTGTCCTGTGCTGAGTAAACACAACAGCCCCAACCTCACTTGTGCACCGCTTGGAACGACGGTATCCTCTGATTGAAAATTGATGATCATAGTTGGATGGAGACATTGTAGTTTTTTAATGATTACTCAAGCTTCTGCTCAATTTTATTCAAATTCGATGAGCTGTTTTTAAGTAAGGCCGGTGTAAACGAAATTAGGGATTGTAATCCCCCTTGTCATCCCTTGCCTAAAGCCTAAAACTACTCGGAGTTCCGCTGGTGAGTAAGTTAGTCAGGGGGTTTTGGCTTTTATATCATTTAAGATATGATTAGGCGATATAATTTTAGCTTTAATATCTAACATGATAGATCTTTTCACAAGGTAGCCATTTAAACCACACCCTAAGCTCGACACAAATTAAATTTTGAAATGTTTGTATTTTCTGTAAATTTTCTGTAAACAAGAGTATTTCCCTATAAACCAATAATTTTTACCGTAGCGCATGTTCAGTTCTTTTTTTTTTTTTAATTAAATAATTGTCTTGACAATTTTACAAAAACCTGATACACCATGATCTTGTACATATCAAATATTATTTAAATCTTAATTTCGAACAAAATCGGTTAAGGCAATTTTATAAGAACCAGTAAAGTATCTTTATACGTATTTTTGGGAAAACCTGGTACGCCATCTAGTATATCTACAGTAACTTAAATATCAAATTTAATGAAATTGTTATATCCGTTTTCGAGAAAATCAATATTTTCCAAAATCGGTCATTTGTAAAGTACAGAAAATTGACTGACCCCAGATATGAAATTTGACGTAAATCCTTTCAGTCGTTTAGGCTGCAGTCGTGCATACAGACAGACAGACAAAATTGAGAGACTCACTTTGTTGAGTTTCGCTATAATAGTAATGTCTAGTTCGATCAATATCTCGAGATCGAACATTTGCCGGAAACCGATATTTTCCCTTATGCTAGTTGGTGCAAGTAGAAAACTAAAAGAAATGAAAACTGAAGTCATACTCGTACAATCTTTGTCTTATATCCGGTTTGTTCAGCTCTGATTAGGATTTTGACTTTTTAGTGTCGGCTAGGGTAAATCTGCAAAAACAGCATTTTATATGTCAATTAACAAAATCGAGTATTCCCTGTGTCATAAGGAGTATATAATGGTGGCTTTCTTGGACATAGAAGGCACTTTTACCAAAGTCTATTCATCTGCGTTAAAAAATAACATAACTCACTTGACGAGTTGATCAATTTACAGCTTACTAGTCGGATTATCGACTCAAACCTGGCCGAGACATCTGTTAGAAGATTTGTTAATAAGGATACCCCTCAAGGTGGTGTCCTACCCCCACTTCTTTGGAATTTGGTTGTTAATGAACTATTGAAAATCCTGGAGGCTGAATGGCGCATTTATAGCCTATGCAGATGACGTGGAGAGAGTCTGGTAAACATCTCATTACCTTAATAGAACTCTTACAAAATGTTAGCAATAAACTATATACTTGGAAAGCTCGGTGTGGTCTAGGAGTGATCCCCCACAAAACGAAACTAGTCCTCTTCTTAAGAAAATATAAAATTACAGTCACTCCATCCATTAATAGAATAAGCTTAACCTTCTCCAACGAAGCAAAATATCTGGGCCTTATTTTGGATAGAAAACTAAGTTGGAAACCAAACGTACAAGAAAGAGTGAATAAAGCTACTGGAGCACTGCGAACGACAACTTCTGCAGCAATGGACACTTTATTTCATCTAAAACGCCTCGAAATTTTTGGTAGGCAAATTGCAGCTAGTTCAGCCATTTGTCTTAAAACTATGTCCACGCCTCCAAAATCTTCCCTGAAAACAATGACTATACCATACCCAAGTTAAATTTGGGCAAAAGCTTGAAACATGAATTTACGAAAGAAAAACGGGATATCAAGCGTTGATATCCGCATCTTTCCAGAGAGCCAGCCAGCAATTAAGTCTTTGGAATCGACCTCTCTAAATTCAAAAACAGCTCTATATTGCCGATCGTCTCTTATAGAGATGGCGAAGCAATTCAACATTCACCTATTTTGGGTGCCGACGAACTTTCGAGATATGGAACGATACTACCACACAAAAGTTCACTGGTTATGCCGATCGCTACATGCAAACTCAAATTAAAGCTGGATGATATTGAGAGGACAAGTTCTAGGTGGATAAGTGATACAATGCGTCAAGTGATAAAACGGATTTGGCCTAAGCTGAATCTCTTAATAGATTGCATATCAGCGCTGTAATTGGTGTCATCACCGAGCACTGTCTAAAAGACAAGTGTTCAACAAGGCTTGGCGTATTATCGAATGATTTCTGTATAAGCTGCATGGACGAGGAAAGAGGAGGAGTCTATTTATCACCTTCTTTGCTCCTGCTCACAAAGAAGGGAACTCCACTTAAGAGCCTTCGGCTTCAACGACCTAAACGATCTGAATAAGGCAGACATTAGAAAACTCCTTCGCTTCATCAGACGCTCTAAATGGGTTCAATGAGTAGGTAAGTGACCGTTTCCTTAATTATGTGTGTGATCACAATGGATTTATTATTGGTCTAAGTGTGTTGGCTCTCAGCTGTCAGCCACTTTTGTCTAATCGGCTACACACTCGGCAAACATTTTTTGGCTAAAACAAAATCTTAACTTATTGGACTATTTCAAATATTATCTGTCAAATATAGTCTGTGATTTTCTATTTTGTTTTTAAAAACAAAATCCGTCTGAAACGGGTCGTATGATACCTTTATCTTCAAATCCATACCTAATAAAGGGGGCGTAGCGTTTCTGAACGTTTTGATTCAAATGAATTGTTCTATTCAAAAGATATAGTATTTCTGCGATTTTTAGGAGATTCTATTAGGAAAGTTGTTGCTATGACTTTTTCTTAGAGAAAATAGGCATGATAGTCACCAAAATAACCAAAGTTCATGAAGTTTGCTGTGGTACAACTTAACCAACACCGTAAATAGCCTCGAGAAATCAAAACATGGACATATCCCTGTAAAATGTATGGCTTTCATGCAATTTATAGCCATGTTTGTGGGCGTATTTCAAAAATATTAACACTTGTACTGCTTCGGATTCTGGGCGACTTATGTATAAAATGTCACCTTCGTAGTTCACAACATAAGGCCCAACATTTTATAACACGTATGGGACAGGATAGAAAGAACAGCATTTCTCTGAACTGAGTGTTGTAGTGTTATGTAGTAAATGCTATACATAAGCTGCTTTTTACTTGCTACAATAGGGTATAGTTTTCGTAAACATTTTCGATTTAAAAATTTGGATCAATTTTGGTTACTATTATAGAGCAACTCGAACAAATAGGACAGAGTTCCTTCAAACTTCATGTCTAGCATCTGTTAGATAATGTCCAGAAGTACAGTTATAATTTTCACTTTAGTCTTATAATTAACAATACTTTATTTACGGCCAATTTTGAAAAAGTGCAATATTCTCGAAAACGGCTTCAAGGATTTCGATAGAATTTCATATTTATGGTAACGCAAACGTTTGCAATACTTTTCTTATAGCGAACTCTTGAAAATTGGCTTTATCTTGGATATGACGATTTTATTCAAAATTGATACCTAGGAAACTTTAGACATACTTACTTAACGGGCTCCCGACCCGTGAAGGGTCTCTGCCTGAGACACTATACCCTTCCATCCCCTGCGATCTCGGGCACGTTGCTTCCAGTTATCCAGACCAAGCGCTCTGGCATCCGCGATGGCTTGGCCTTTGAAACGGAGGTTCGGTCTTCCTTGTCGTCTCGAACCTGGCGGCTGGGATTCGAAGATTCTCTTAGCTGGAGCATTATTGTCCATTCGCTAGATGTTACCGAGCCAATGCAGTCGACGTATTTTTGCCTTTTGGTACAGATCATAGAGTTCGCGGTTGTATCTTCTCCTCCATTCGTCCTCCTCGCACACAGGACCAAAAATCCAAAAACCCGCCGAAGAATTTTTCTTTCGAAGGAGCCCAGTATCAGCTCTCCCTTCCTGCTTATCGTCCAGCACTCGGCGCCATAAAGCAGAATTGGCAGGATAAGGATTCTGTAGAGCATACATTTTGTCCTTCGAGTTAGAAGTTTTGAACCCAATTGTTTTGCCAAACCGAAGTAGCAGCGGTTTCCTTGGGTAATTCTTCGCCGGATCTCCACTAGGATGTCATTTGTGGAGTTCATGTTTATTCCGAGATAAACTCCTTAACTACCTCGAAATTGTTGCTAGTGACATTCTGTCCTAGGTGGTGGACAGATGCTTGTTTGTTTGTTGATAGCATGTACTTAGTCTTATCCTCAAGGCCAACAAATTTCGCCTGTTCTTCAATCGCCGTAAAAGCCTCTATCACGGCACGCTGGGAGCGACCGATGATATCGATATCGTCTGCATACCCCAGTAGCTGGACGGATCTGTTGAAGATAGTGCCTTCCGTGTTGACACCTGCCCTGCGCACTATCTGCTCTAACACGAGATTAAAGAAGTCACATGATAGTGTGTCTCCTTGCCGAAATCCGGTGCATGTTTGGAATAGTTCGGAGGAACTACTTCCAAATTGCACGTTGCAGCGCGTGTTTTCCAGCGTCACGCTACAAAGCCGGATCAGTTTTACCGGGATCCCGAATTCGGCCATCGCCACATAAAGCTCCTGACGATGAATGCTATCATATGCGGCCTTGAAGTCGATGAATAGGTGGTGAGACTCGACTTGAAATTCATTGGTCTTTTCCAGGATTTGCCTCAGTGTGAAAATTTGGTCTATAGTCGATCTGCCGGGCCGGAAGCCACATTGGTACGTTCCGATTAGTGTGTTGCAGAATGGTTTGAGACGTTTACACAGTACGTTGGATAGGATTTTGTATGCGATATTAAGCAGGGATATGCCTCGATAATTCTTGCAAAACATAGGATCGCTTTTTTTGTAGGTGGGGCATATGGAGCTGATAGTCCAGTCATCGGGCACCCATACTTGGTTGATGATTTGGTGCATGCGCCCTACTAAAACATCACCACCGTATTTGAAAGCTCCGCTGGTAAACCATCAGAGCCGGCGGCCTTGTTGTACTTAAGCTTTTTTATTGCTAAGCCAACTACTTCTATACTGGGTGCTGGAACTGATTCTTCATTGACTGGACGTGGGTTCTCTTCTTGCCCTATCATTCTCTCTACATGATGCCCATTTAGCAGCTGCTGGAAGTGTTGCTTAAACACATCTACTATTCCCTGCGCTTCGGTGACTAGATTTCCTTCGCTGTTTCGAAGGGCCTGTGTTCCGGCCTTGAAGCCAGCAGCTAGTTGCTTGGCTTTCTTGTAGAACTTCCGGATGTTGCTTAGATCACGAGACTCTTCGATCTCCTTGAGCTGGGAGACTGCGTAGGCCCTCTTCTGTCTACGCAGTATTTTCTTCTCCTACCTCCTCCTGGCTCGATACTCTTCCCTTGCTGCCCTTGTTTTGCGCTACAGCGTCTTCATATGTGCATCTTCTGTCACCTTTTTCCGGAGAACGCATTCATCATCATACCACGGGCTCTTTCTCTGGGGTGGTTGGTACCCTAAAGTGGTTTCGGCTACCTTTTTGATGATGTCGCGATACTGGGACCACAGGATGTTGGCGTCTGTGGTAGGTGGATGCACTGCGGAGAGTACCCGTTGTCTGTGGTCGATTCGTGGATTCTGTGTTTACCAACTAACCCGCCAAAGATGATTTCCTTTCCGATTTTGGCATTCAAGTCCCCGAGCACAATTTTGACATCATACTCCGGACAGGCTCCGTAGGTTCCATCCAGGAGGCCATAAAACTCCTCCTTGATAGGGTCTTCAGCCCCGTCGGTAGGGGCATGTGCACATATTAGGCTTATGTTTTGGAAAGTAGCTTTGATGCGGATCACAACTAGGCGATCACTTATCGGCTTAAAGTCAATAACTTTTGTCCTAAGCCGGTTTCCCATGACGAATCCGCATCCTAATACATGCAATCTTTTATGGCAGCTGTAATAAATACCACAATTTTTCCTTTTCATCATACCTGGTCCTATCCATCGTATCTCCTGGATCGCGGTAATATCTGCCTTGTACCGCGTGAGGACAGACTCAAGTTTTTGAGTAGCACCTGGGGTATAGAGCGTTCGCACGTTCCAGGTACATACTCTTAGATCATTGTCCGTTGACGTTCCGGGTCTGGTTGCCATTTGAGGGAAATCCTTATCCGAGGCTCCTCGTGTCTCTCTCATAACTAGTGTTTTTTTTACATGGTCGGGAAGTTACTCCGACGGCACAACCTCCAACCTGGAGGGCCAGGCCCTTAACCCTAGGACAGCAGGCCGGTTATTCCGGTGCCAGTAACCCACTTTGAGATGTGAGCGCTGCCGTTGGCCCATTTAGGGTTCATCCGCCACAAACTCTTCTCCAACACCCTGGCTCGGTATTGGAAATCCCTATAGACCTGGTATCCGAATATGTCAGAGCAGCTCTATAGGGATTACACTAAATAGTTCGGCCTGACTGGAACTGTAGACGCCACCGTTGGTTCCATCTAGGGAACTCCTCTGCCGCCGCCTGGAACCAGAGAAGGTGCCTTAGTGAGAAAACACTCCTCCCCTCTCTCTCGTCCGCTGCCACCAACGACCTTCCAAAGGGGTTGGTTACCCAATCTTCAGTCGAGGTACTAGGCACCCACCAGACACCAACGTGGAGGTGAGAGTAGGAGTTGGTAGTGAGAGGCTAGGTGAGAACGCCTGTGTTCTCATGACATCGCATCACTACTTTTTGACTGGCACTTTAGACATAAGTCTGTCGTTCAAATTTTGGACATACGGTCAAAAAAATGTTTTGGCCTATTTACTAATTTTTCGAAAACTCTCTTTTCAACTTTCCATAAATTTTAAATCTGAACAATATACGAACGAACAACACATACTCGTATGGAGCAAGTGCGTGCGACCCAGTTGTCCCCTCTACGACAGTTTTTTTTTCTTAGAATTCGATTTGAACTCGAGATTGTCGTTTTATTCATATAAAACTTTGTTAAAAAGAAAGTCTTCTTTTTTCGTTGTTTCTAAGCAGAGGTTCAGATTTAACCCGAAGTGAATAAACTGTGCATTAAATGCTTGGCTTTTTAATATGAACCAATTTGCATGAAAGCCTATAACTTTGCTCTTAAATCATCAGCATTTTTTATTTTATAACTATCCACATCATCAGTGCCTTATTACTGTAGTTTAAATAAAGCGTTAGTTTGACAATTACACGTCATAATTAGATTAGAGGAAGTCGCTGATAGCTTTGAACGAATGGCCAAACATAACCTCATTTGGACTGCGACTGCGCCCAACTGGATTATTGCCATTAACGGAACAGATGAGGTAAGTGAGTGAATTCAAAACAAATTGTATTAAGAATGCTTTTATGGTTTTTTTTTATATAAGGAACTGCCGAGACAGGTTTTGAAAAACTTTCGTGTTTACAGTCCAGCAGAGATACAACAGAATCGGAAGTTTGCTAAAACTATTGGATACGCCACCGAAAGGCTAGAATTTGGTGAGTGCCAAATAATCTTAGCATTCCGGAATTATATACATTATAGCGCAAATCATATATAAAGGTCACTTTGCTTTGCCGGAGTCCTTGGACCAAGATATGATAGATAATTTAAAAATAATGATAGATGACATCTATTACCAGTATTGTGTCGCTTTTGTTCCAAGATCATGGGCACTTCTGGACAATTTTAATAACTTATTGATGATGATGCATTCAAATGGATTGATTCAATTTTTGGAGTGGAAGGTAGGATGGTTACTGACTAAGCATTCCTAATACAGTTAATAACTTTCAGGTTGTGGCCGATCACCTAAATAATAATTTACAGAAACAGGTTGAGTCGTCGGTTAAGCCCAATTTTGAAGATGTTGGGCCGGTAAAACTAGGGATGGAAAATTTTGCCGGAATTATAATGGTTTTAATTGTTGGATTATTATTAAGTATTTTAGTATTTATTGGCGAGCTTCTGCACCATAATTTCTCAAGCAAGGCCAAGGGGGTAAAGACTAACAATATAAAAATATAGATATCCCATGGAATTGATTTATCGGCACTGATTTAATGCACTTAATATTAATTTGTAGCAGCAAATAAATTGAATCAATAAATTTCATAAATGACTTTAATTAGCAAGTAAAATATCAAATTTAAAATCCAAAAAACATAACCGCATATGCAATGGTTTTTGAGTTATTTTGTTCAAGAGACTTTATCCATAAAAAATATTTGTTTATATTTTTTAATATGTTGTCGAAAACCCACTCACAAAATATTTTTTACATCTTTTTCCATTATTGTTTTTGGTCCACAGCTTTCTAGGTCGAAAGGTTTAAAAGTTACAGACATGGACAGACAGACACATAGAAGCCATGCTGAATCCATTAGTGTTCCGTTTATATCAATTTGGTGCGTAACACTAAAAAATATATTTTCTCGAAACCAGCTCTTTCGATTTAATTGAAATTAAATATTTGGGCTAGATTAGATATATGCCACTACAAACTAGATGGTGGACCAGGATTTTGGAAAAAATTGGTTCTATTGGAGTATTGTTAAAATATTTTTAATAGATTAAAAAAAAGAAATACTAACTAACAATTTTACTTAAATTTCAATTCTGAGCGATTTGCTGAAAGTGCATATGTATATCCAATGCTTTGTCTCCGCCTGTACTTTAAATCGTCGAATTTTTCATGGGACAAGTTCACTTTCACACTCGTACAATTGTAGGAGTACTCAAAGGTCATAACATACACAAATCCGCTGGTTCAGGTACTATCTTTCAAATAGTTCTGAAGAGGTGTTTTTTCAAACTGCTAAAACCGACCCATTGCACTTATAGTACGTCCCTTCTTTAAAAGGTCATGGAAACGCTGATAAAATCGTCAGCTTATGAAATGTCAGGCTCTGTTGTCGAAAATGCATGCATATGGCGTCGATGACTCGTCTTCAATGGATTAGAAACTAACTTTCAGTGCATTCAATACAAGTTGTTTTGGACGGCTTCTAGTCTGCAATTCATCAAATAAAGATGTTCCACAAGATTCTGTTTTGTCCCCGATTCTCTTTTTTATTTTTATAAATGGTCTCTTGTCTGCAACTTCTAATCCAATCAATTCCTTCGCTGATGACAGAACCTCAGTTTTTCATATTCTTTCCCTAACTCACATCGTTGCTCTTCGGCCGTAGAAGAGAAATGGCAACGTATTTTAAATACATTGCACTCCGACCTGAAAATCAAAATCAAATGGAGTTCAACCAACAGAGTGGAATTCAATGCTTCCAAAACACAATGTTGTCTTTGGTCTCTGAAGCGAAACCAAAACTCTCAGCCTTTATCCATGAATGGTACTTGCATCGATGAAACCGAACATTCTCGGTACGTGTATTAATAACCATCTTCAGTGGAACGATCCCATATTTGAGTCGCCAAAAATGTTGCAAAATATTTATGAGTCCCTGAGCGGTGCAACAAATCTTTTAAACCGTCTGATCTGGCCTCAATTTATAAGGCATTCATCTGCTTAGGTGCACCCAAGACCATTTTGCACATACTGTACAGGAACCAGAATCACGCGTTAAAACTTATAGGTGATACAGGCATTATGAATTCCATATATTTACTTGAACACCGCCGAAATGTCTCGTGTCTCTCCCTACTTTATCCCTTTTTTTCTATATAAAAAATGCTCCAACAAAATATCCAGTTTCATTCCTCCGCTTCAAAATTTTACCTTCGAATCCACATCAGTTTACCCTTAAGCTCAACTTCGGTCGTACTGTCAAATATTGGGATTTGTTTATAAGCCGAACGACACGAATGTGGAATGATCTACTAGGCTCTGAATTTCCTCACCACTACAACCTTCAAACATTTAAAGCCAACGTGCAAATGCATCTCCTCCCTCTATTCCTATCCCCTCTTTTCCAAAACACCCGCGCCCCGAAGTTATATAAGGGTATTCATATCCTTTGGCGAGCGAATAATTATATATATATATATATATATATATGTATATATATATATATATATATATATATATATATATATATATATATATATAATATATAAATTATCTGCAATTTTCGATTTTCCTACAATGTATGAAGAAAAAAAATTTCGACTTAACCCATTTTCGACCAGCAAATTTCAAAGAATTTTATCTCACCTTTTTCGCTAGGGACAAATGTCAAAATAAAGCTTCTTATATTGGTTTTCCAAATATGTATCACTCACCGCCATTGGCTTGTTTGCACCGGGATACCTGCATAATACACAAGCGCAAAGTGCCCACCTTTTAAAAAATCCCCGAATCCAAAATCCCGGAACACGCTCACTGTGTGTTGATAACGAGGCATACACATTTCCAGGTACCGCTTATCGCTTCATGCAACTGATTTCGTACACACATTTTACCCGTTTCATTGGCTTTAGACATTTCATTTCTTCATTGGCTTTGACGAAGAAGCATCAAGATCAGAAGCAATGGACATAAAAGTAGTAACGAACAAGGAAAAGGAAGAATTATTTATTAATGGCTATGACTACCATTTTCATTCCGAGCAAAAAAAGATGAATTTCGATGGTCTTTGTTCGAAACGGAAGGAACATTTTTGTAAAAGTGTAGTGGTCACTTAAAAAAAATTAACGAAAAACACAAAATTCACAAACCTCCGTTGACCCACACTCATCACCCATTAGCATACAAATTGATTATTTGTAAAGCTAACAACAACTTGAAGCACATGGTAAGTTTAACATCGTTGCAGTCATCGCAAATAGTTCGGGAATGTATTGTCGGATGCGAACCGGATGTCGTGTGTACTTATCATCTAAATATGATCAAAAAAGGGAGGTGGGACGAATTCGTTATCTAATGTTTGGTGCCAAACATAAGTTACTCCAAATATTGGGAATCTTTGTTTAAGGATTTAGTGTTCGGGGATTTCGGATTTAGGGATTTAGAATTTGTGGATTTTGGTTTTGGCGATATGTAATTAGGGATTTTAGTTTGGGGATTTAAGTTTTTGAGTCGAATTTCCATCATTTTATCGATTTATTTACTTTTCTTCTTGTTTTTCGTACTATTTTACTGCTATAAGTGATATTTGTGCATGATTTTGTCATTTTGTCAAGTTTTGGTGAAATGACTCAAGAATATGATGGAAATCCAGAATATTATGGAATCGTGAAGCGATAACGAGGAATGATGAAGGTCCGAGTGCGTCCAGTGCGCGAGATATGGTTTACGTTTCACCTGAAACAGACGATGGGATCAGCGATGAAGATTGATAAACGACGATACCATACCGATGAAAGTCTGGGCACCTCCATTACACGCCATGCAAAAGAATTTGGAATGTTTCCCGCAAGTATGTTTAAAGTAATTTAAAAAAGATTCGTATTTGTACCTGTATAAAACTTAACTGACGCAAAAACGAATGAAAAATGACCCTATGTGCCAGCGAGAGTGGAGTGAAAAGGTTTTGCAGCTCCATATTCTTGGGAAAAGCTTATCATGAGTGACGAAGCCCATTTCGAGTTATCTGGCTTTGTTAATAAATAAAGTATCAGCTATTGGGGCATGGAAAATCCTCTACTAGGCCACATATATTTAAAGAGGCAAGAATCAATGTTGTAACAATTACTGGTGATCGCAATCGTGATATACTGCAAAACTTCTTGGTGGACGAATTGAATCAATTGGGTTTGCAACACATGTGGTTCCAACAGGATGGTGCCACACACAGCTAACGATACGGTGGATATTTTCCAAGAAATTTTCCCGGCCGTATAATGTCAAACAGAGGTGATATCGATTGGCCCACTCGATCTCCTGATTTGACCGCCCCCGACTTCTTCCTCTACTTGAAGGGAAAAGAGATTTAAGAAATTGGTGAAATATCACCCGGAATGTGCCAAAATTTTATGCAAAATATAGTTGAAAGAGCACGCATTAGCACCGCGGCCATTTGCCCGATATAATATTAAATACGTAACTGTATGTATGGAATCATATCGGTTAAGTGGGCCACCATTAGAATGCATGCACTCATGGGCTCTTTTGATGGCACTTTCCATGACTTTTTAAAGTGTTGCCGGCGTAATTTGAGCGATTTCTGTGCTAATGTTGAGTTTCAGCTCCTGTATAGTATGTGGTTTGTTAATGTAAACCTTTTCCTTCAGGTAACCCCATAAAAAAAAAAGTCCGGAGCCGACAGATCAGGCGATCGCGGCGGCCATTCAAGTTCACCGTTTTTTTGGATAATGCGATTTAGGAATTGTTCGCGCAACAAGTTCATTGTCTCACGAGCGGTGTGAGCGGTAGCTCCATCTTGCTGAAACCAAATCAGATCAGCATTGTTGTCTGCTTGTACAAGTGGAAAAGGAAGTCCTGAAGCATTGCTCTGTAGCGGCACTAATTGACAGTAAAGCTGGCACCCGCATCATTTTCAAAGAAATATGGGCCATAAATTTTTGGGATTCTGTGTGCCCCAAAATCTGCAATTTTGCTTGTTCACAAACCCGCTCAGATGAAAATGTGCCTCGTCGGTCATCATAAAATTTTCCAAAAATTCTTAGTCATTCTCGGCGATACGACAGTTCTGCAGTACTCCAGACGTTCTGGGTCACCAGGATTGAGCTGTTGAACCAACTGGATCTTGTAAGGGTATAGGTGTAGATCTTTCCTCAAAATCCGATGAATCGTGCTACGCGGTATGCCTAACTGTGTTGAACGTCGTCGTGTCGATGTTTCAGGATCGGTTGCAACACTTTCCCTAACGACCTGGATGTTTTCGGTAGATCGTCCAAAACTTTTTTTTTTAAATTTTTTTTCGCTGTGCAATCCATCCTAAACCTCCCAAGCCTTATGACTAAAACAAAAAAAAAAAAATCGAAAATATCTATAAATAAAAGAGTTATTATTTTTTTACATAGAAAAGAGACTTTTGGTCCACCCTGTATAAACCAAATAACCGATTAATAAAAAAAATAATTAGCCAAAAACAAATCATCGGTCTGGAATATAACAAACGTCCTGTATGTTAACAGAATCTTGCCATTAATCCAACTTTTCTAGTTATAATTTTTGAAATTTGTGTCCATTTACCAGGTGTGTCGGCAGAACGCCGTTGGTTATTTTAGTAAGGGCTGTTGGAAAATGAGCAAAATATCCAAAATTTGTGTGCGTTTTAGATCAATTGTAGCATTTCCTGTGTTTTTAAGTACATTATTTGAATTTTGACATCCGTACACAGTCCATGATGCAGATTTTGAAACTTTAACAAAATATTTATTAACCCCTCTCAAAAGCATTTCATACATAAAGGGATACCTTTCCAAAGCTTATAGTATAAATATTATGATTTTTTTACCAGGACCGAGGTATATTCTATTATAGATATGGCATATCCAACTATAGCTACGGGAGCAACATGTTTAGTTCCAGCACCTAGGTAAGATCATTAGTTATGATTAGTTGCATTATAAAATAAATAAATCCTTACAGGCGTAAAACAAGCTGGTTACTACCATTCGAACCATTTCAAAAGACTCTATGGCTATATATTTGCGGCTGTCTTATTCTTGAAATGCTAGCTTTGTTTTTCACACGTAAAATGGAAAAAGGAGAATGCGAAGAACACTCATGGACAAACAGCTTCAAATTTGGTTATATCTCCACCCTAAAATTGTTCATTTCGCAAGGCACAAATTATGTAATATACTCAAGCTCAGTTCGAGTCGTCTTATTCTCATGCTTTATGATTGATATCATTATAAGCAGTGTATATAATGGTGGATTGGCAAGCATTCTAACTCTTCCAACGTAAGTGATGGCATTTCACTTTTCTAAAAACCACATAATTTAGAAGTATTTATATAGATTGGAAGAAGCACCAGATACAATTGATCGTGTAATCAAGCAGAAACTTATATGGGCAGGAACTTCGTCTAGTTGGGTTGCTGTATTACTCAATACTCAAGAGGTACACAGACTTTATTCAAAAATGCAATATTTCGGCAGTGTTGCCGATTGTTTTAAATTGAACAATTTCAATATCTAGTACGTACTATGTTTTTGTATTAATTACATTCAGAGTTATGACATATGTATGTATTTCTTGATTTTGAAACCTTAAACATTTTCGATCCAGAAACACTGTGGTCATGTTCAACGGTCCAGTTTCACATTTTAAAATTCTAGTGAATCGAATGAAAAAGCTAAGGTTGTGTTACATATTTATTTATTTACTAGTGGGTCCCAGAGTAGCCCGAGTATTTTTCTTTTTCTTTTTCATGGTCTCGATACAAACCTTTTGACTTAATAAAAACATGTGTGAAATAATTTTTGCAACTTTATTACAACGGTGCCAATTACAGAAGCATTACGCTATTGTGTGAAGTTCACAGTGGCGTGGGGTGAAATTTCAAGAGATGGAAGCCGAAAAAAGTTTAAGTAAAATGTTTTATTCAAGACTTATTATTAAGCATCAAAATGCTTATGCGAAACACAGACTTAAGATATACAATCCAAGCCACCTTTGTTATACTTTAAGTCATTTGAATTTACGTAGACAATGAGCTCATCGCATAAAAAAAAAGGCTTCGAAAGAAGCCGTTCTGGGCAAAGTGATCTATATAAGTTATTAATAACTCGGAGCGTTGTTAAACATAAAAAATTTAGCAATTACAATTATGTACTACCTATTTGTACTCTAAAGCTATCCTACGATTCTTTTTTACGAATTCTGCTAAAACTCTTTCATAAAAATGTGAGTTATTATTAATTTTTAAAAGAAGGTGCTTTTCGATAGATAAAAGTGCCAGGTCTGAGAGTATTTCTTCTTTGTGGGAATTTCTTAAGTAAGTGTGCACTCTTTTTAAAGTCGAAAAAGATTTTTCGACAGAGGCCACAGTCAAAGGCACAATGTTAGAGTTTGAGAAAAGGTATCTCTAAGGATTTCCGTATTAAAATGCTTATAAAGTTGAAAAACATCAAGCTTTTTAAGTGAAGGGGTAGTGCATAGAACTTTGAGTTTAATTTTTAAAGTAGTAAAATTAAAAATACCAGGAAATAGGGCAATTAAAAAAGATATTTTGTCATCCGGCATTGAATTAGAAAAATATTCATATTTTGATTTGTTTAATAAATCAAAAAAAATATATAAAAATGAACTATACTTATTCTTAATCTGACATGTAACATTATCTATAATTGCTAAAAAAAAATTCGGCTATACTTTGTTTTTGAATCAATATTAAGTAGTCGGCGTTAGCGTGGAGGTTCAGAGCAGTCACTTACGCTCTCATAGATTGAGTCAAATGAGTTTAAAAATTCAGAATGAATCCATGACTCAAAACCCTCGATCTCTTGCTTCGCAACCCCAATGTCAGTTTGTTTATTTTGAACTAAACTAAAAAGAATATCAGTTTTTGGAAATATGACCGAAGTAACATGCAATAAAAAACAGAATTCTTTGTCCTGCAGTTTGTACAACAAACTTTCGGACATAACCAAAGTATCGTTATCCCATTCTCCTGGTTCACATAAAATCTGTTGAAAAGTTTTTATAATGTCTTCTCTGCAATTGAATAAGACGTTCACTAAACGTGAATGATATTACCATCGAGTCTCTGATACCCCGGGCATTCGTCGATCAGCAATTGTCTTTAGCAGATTGGTTTTTTTAGATGATTTATTAAAAAACCTAACGATACTACTAACAAAGCCAAAAAATAATTTCAACTCAGGAATGCTTTCTAACGATTCAGATAACACTAGATTCAGAACATGGGCATAACAGGGAATAAAAATAGCCATAGGGCATATATTCTCGATTCTTATTTGGACTCTACTATGGCCACTGGACATTACGGCAGCACCATCGTAGGACTGACCTATTAACTTTTCTTTACAGTTAAAACTATCTAAGACATTTATAAATTTATCGCACAAAATAACCGCGTTTCGACCGACACTCACGTCAAAGAAACCTAGAAATCTTTCTTGTATTCTATTTTCTACTAAATAACATCTGGTGTTTCATCGACTATCCCAGATACAAATTTTTTTGAACTGATTTGATCCTTAATTTCGGATTTAATGACTGCAGCGATACTATGTATCAAGTCATTGGAGAAGCTGGAAAAATGGAGTTTTGGGAACTTGAACTTTGTTCTAAATACGAATCCATTAAATGGTCGTACTTAGCAAAGTATGAAAGGGTTTCAATATAATTACCGCCATAATCTGATCCAAATTTTCGTCGTGACCACGGAATGCCAGCTCTTGTTTTCCTAGAAGAACTACAGTGTCTATGAAACGCTTTATTAAATCGCGATTGCGATTGCGATCAACTTTTCTACTATGAGCCTCGTAAGAATTCCCTAAAGAATTAATAAAATTGTTTATATCAAAGAAAACTATGTGACTCCAAACACTAGGAGAATTAGAAAAAAGAAGACAAGGAAAACAAAACATTCTATTTAATTTACAACTGCCAGTCAGCCATGGATTCCTTTTGTAGGTGGCCGTGGTGTAGAGGTAACATCATCGCTTGTCACGCTACAGGTTCACGGTTCGAATCATTATGTCAATAATCATGTATTTATTTCGCATGCAATAAATAAAAAGTCGATCAATTGCGAAGCTTATGTCAACTCTACTGCGAAGGCATAACACTGGTAGGGCGGTCATATGGCTAAAATGCAATTTGATCGTGATGATGACATCAGGAGGACGGAAAAAAATACTGTGAATCATGAGCAACGACAAAATCAAAAACAAACAAGCTCCCCAGTTATATGGACAGCCACCCTTGGAGTTCACTGAAACTTAATTCCAGCTGAGTTTCAAACCAACTACACCAATCTGTCTTTCCCTCTGTCTCTTCCCCTTTCCCCAAAGCGCCCGTGTCCTAAAATTATTATAAGGGTATTCATAACCCCTTTCACTCGTGCAAATTATAAAAAAAAAAAAAAGTAAAAAGACTCATGAAAATGTTTCTGATACCCATCCTTTCGCGTATAATCAATTTTCATTGATGGTGTCGAGCATATGTATAATATATATATGTCTATTGAACTTCGCTCTTTCGTTCGGTATCGATAAATCTTATTTATTTATTTTCTGTGTCTTAGGAACGCATTACTCAGACACAGTCATTTGATGTAGCAAAAATGAATCTTCATCTTATAGTAAGTTTGAAATAATTTCTTGGGCTTTCTTATCACTTACCCGAGATTATGAATTTTGTATTTTGCCACGGGATCCCGTTTGAGAAAGTCTAATTGATACCTACATAAGTCTTTTATTGAATCTCTTTTTTAGGAAAGGATGCGCCAAATGTTGAACCTTTATCGTGTATATAGTGCCGAAGAGATAGTAGCAAAAAGTTCAACTGAACGCATTGGTGTTGTATTTGAACAAACACAATTTGGTGAGTCATTACTTCATAATAGTTTAAATTTTAATTTACGAAAAACAAATAGGAGCTCTGGCATTACCTCCCTATATTCAAAAACCTACTATTGATCGCATGAAAATGATGACTGAAGATATATGTCGCGAGTATTGCGCTCCGTACACACAACAAGCATGGCCACTTATGCAGCATTTCAATAATTTGCTTCTCATGGTGCAATCTAGTGGATTGTTGAAGTACTGGGAATATAAGGTAAGTGTGGAGGTTGGACATTTGTTTTTTTTTTTTTTAAATATTTCTACCTTAAAGGCTGTTGCTAAATACTTCGATGAAACAATACAGAAACAAGTAAAGGATTCACTTCATACCAACTTCGATGAAAATGGATCTGTTCCACTCGGTATGGAGAATTTCGCTGGAATTATTGTGATTTGGATCGGTGGAATTACGTTGAGTATCTTGGCATTTGTTGGTGAAATTGTTCTCAATCGCTGGACACAAATAGAGGCGTTACGTTAAAATGATTTCAAGCTCCTTTCATAAGGTTGATTAAAACTTATAGAGTTTTGATAATAAGCCAAAAAGTGCAGACAAGCAACGCAAAGGAATTACGGACCATGGAGCAATTGCAACAATTTTTTATTAACAAAAATCTTATATGTGTATTTTTCTATGCAATTATAGAGTTTGTTGGCTGAAAAATATGTTTTGGATCAGTTCTTTTCTTGTAAGCGTTTTTCTATTGTAATATCGGTTCTATTTTACATAGAGATACTTGTATATGAGAAAAGACAGGGTGAATATGCTCGCGTTTCTTATAAGCGATTTTTTTTCTTATATGAGACTTTCTTATATCCATTATCTACTGCTGGTTTCCACTGGACTGGATTTTTTGTTCTGACTTGATTGGATTTCAGTTTCGTAGCAAAATATCGAATTAACTGGTAGTTATGAGGGAATTTAGTGATGATCTTACCAACATTCGTGGGCTTCGAATGAATTTCTTTGATGTGTACGCCCACGCCCATTCCCATAAACCAGCTGTTTTGGCACTAAGTGAAACACAGGTAGTTGAAGAATCTTCTGATTTGAAAATGCCTGGATATAACTTAGCGTCATTATTCTTTCCCCACCGTGGCCTCGCCATTTACGTCCGTAGTGATATTGCTCACCAAGTTCCACCACAGTATGGCCACTGTTCCAACCCGGAATTTAATTTCAAATGGCTAAAATTCACCGTCCGCAAGCAAATAATTCACTACTGTTTTATTTATAGAAGCCCTAGTGCGGACAGCAACTCAACTTTTGACGAATTTGATGCGATGTCCGATTCCATCACTCGAATTGTCTCTTTGTACCCTCATACTGAAATCGTCATTGCGGGCGATTTCAATATACACAATTCGGATTGGCTTCAACATTCTGGCCAGACAACACCCGAAGGAAGGTATGTTGAAGTTTTCGCTGAGGTAAACAATTTGACTCAGCTTGTAAAAGAGCCTACACATATACCGGACATTGAAAGTCATTCCGCCAACACTTTGGACTTGTTTCTTACTTCGCACCCTGATAAATACACTATTGATGTTTTAGCGCCTCTAGGTCGGTCTGACCATAATATCGTATCAGCTAAATTCTCGTACTCCGACCACTCAGTTAAAGAAAAAACTCCTAAAAGAAAAGTATGACAATACGAGAAAGCCAACTGGAGCGGCCTTAATAGCTTCTTTAGGAGTTTTAACTGGTCGCTATGCTTCCTCGATAGCGACGTAGATGCCGCTGCTGATGTGATCACTAACACTGTACTCTAAGGTATGAATGACTTTATTCCTAACAGAATAAAGAGCATTAAACCTAAGGCAAACTAGTGGTTTGACCAGAGCTGTAAAGAGGCTATCAGGTTGAAAGAAGTAAGTTTTCGGTCTTATAAAGCCAACAAATCTGGGGAAAACCGAAAGAAGTTTAAACAAGCCAGAAAAGACTGCAATGCACATATTCGACGTGTAAAATTCTTACATGACCAAAAATTGAGGCAAAAAATCCTACAATGTCCCAAAGGTAGAAAAAATTGTTGGTCATTCGTCAAAAATATTAAAAATTCTGCCTCGTTTGCCATCCCCACGCTCATTTACAATGACATTCCAGCTGTCAGCTCCTTAGACAAAGCTAATCTGCTTGCTGCTACCTTTGCAGCGAACTCCACGCTGCCAGATAATGCTTTGTCTCCACCTGTATTTGAGAGCGTCAAATTTTCCATGGGACAAGTCCACTTTCGCATAGTTCTGAAGAGGTGTTTTTCTACGCTGGAAAAACCTCTGCGTAAGCTTTTCTGTCTATCCTACTTTTCAGGGCTCTTTCCGAGTAGATTAAAAACAGCATTTGTCCAGCCTGTCCCTAAAAAAGGCGAATCTTCCTCCTTGTCCAATTAACGACCCATTGCACTTACGTCCCTTCTTTCCAAGGTCATGGAAACGCTAATAAATCGTCAGCTTATGAAATATCTCGATTCACGAAAACTCCTTAACCAAGATGGTTGCGCTTAATATTTCAAAGGCATTTGACAGAGTTTGGCATCAGGCTCTTTTGTCGAAAATGCGTGCATATGGCATCGATGAGTCTCTTTATCAATGTATTAAAAATTGCCTTTCGGGGCGTTCAATACAAGTTGTTTTGGATGGCTTCAAGTCTGCAATTCACCAAATAAATGCTGGTGTTCCCCAAGGCTCTGTTTTGTCTCCGACTCTCTTGTCTCCCTAACTCACGTCCTTGCTCTTCGGCCGTAGAAGGGGAACGGCAACGTATGTTAAACACATTAAATTCCGACCTTGGCAGCATAATCAAATGGGGTTCAACCAACAGGGTGAAATTTAATGCTTCCAAAACTTAATGCTGTCTTCGGTCTCTGAAACGAAGCCAAAACCCTCAACCATTATCCATGGATGGTACTTGCATTATTAAGGGGAATTAAGGGGAACGGCAACGTATGTTAAACACTAAACATTAAATGGAGTTCAACCAACAGAGTGGAATTTAATGCTTCCAAAACACAATGCTGTCTTCTATCTCTCAAGCGAAACCAAAACCCTCAACCATTATCCATGGATGGTACTTGCATAATTGAAACCAAAAGACTTGCCATTCTCGGTATGTGTATTAATAACCATCTTCGATTCGAGGTCGCCAAAAATGCTGCAAAATGTCTAGGATTCCTTAAACGGTGCAAGAAATATTTTACCCCGTCTGATCTGGCCTCAATTTATAAGGCATTCATCCACCCTAAGCTGGAATACAACGCCCATATCTGGTCTGGTGCACCCAAGACCGTTTTGCACATTCTTGATAGGGTACAAAATCGCGCGTTAAAACTTATAGGTGATAGAGACATTGTGAATTCCATTCATTCACTAGAACATCGGAGAAATGTCTCTTGTCTCCCCCTGTTTTATCGTTTTTTCCACAAAAAATGCTCCACCGAAATAGCCAGTTGCATTCCTCCATCAGTTTACCCTAAAGCCAAACTTCGGTCGTACTGTCAAATGTATGGATTCATTTATAAGCCGAACAACACGAATGTGGAACGATCTACCAGGCTCTGTATTTCCCCATCACTACAACCTTTAAACATTCAAAGCCAACGTGCATAGGTACCTCCTCTGTTCCTCTTCCCCCTTTCCCTGACGCCCGTGCCCTGAAACAATTAAAGGGTATTAATACTCCCTTTTTCGCGCGCAGATTATAAAAAAAAAAACAAGAACATGCACATTATGTTGTTGTGAGAGACACCTAACGTCCCGGGATAGAACATACTGCGATGTTCTTGTTGTGAACTGAGAATTTTTATCTCATTCCAAACAGCTATTCATTTGATTTGGTTTAATAAATGCCTCTTAGTGGGGTATGGTATAAATCGCTGTTTTTTTTACGCATTTTCTTATTTCGCTGCGATTATTTCCCAATTTATTATTTCTCATTTCATTAACTCGCATTTTCTTCTTTCGCAGTTTTTATTTGACGAATTCTTATTTAGGTTTGCAATTATTTGACCTTAAGATATTCTGCATTCATTATTTCGCAATTATAATTTCGCTTTTTGATAAGTTGGCGTTTTCTTGATAAGCTTTAACCTACTTAGCTTTACTCGTTCCCTTATTTCGAAATCTCGAACAATTTGGTTGGGTGCAATTGTTGTCTGGCAGGCGCCCGTATCTAATCTTCGCGGGATATAAGGATTTCCCACTATGGGACATCTCTTCGACTCATATCCCGGACGGCCTTCGGCCGCACACGCAGGTGCTCAGGGAGCTGCTACGCGGCGTGTAACCAAGCACCAAATTCTTCAATTTGTCCTACATTAAAATTTTCAGTTTCCCTTTCGGAATTTTGCCCTTTCGAGATTTTGGAGTAAACAACTGGCTTAGGAACAAAGTGCGAATTAACGGTTTATCAGATATTTCACGGGAAAAAAACGAAAGCCACTTGATACGAGTAGAAGCGCTATGCAAAAACAGAAATGCGAGTTAACCTTACGACGAGATGAATGCAAGATGAAATGACAATTTGCCACATCAGTTCTGCGAAATAGAGGAAATACATTTCGATAGACGCGAGATAATAGTTTGCAAAATGAAAACAGCGAATAGACGGCCACCCCTCTCACAGTGTTACTCTATCATAGAAATATCCATTTCGATCAAAATCTCGAGATCGAAAATTTTCAGGAAACCGATAATTGCCCTTGTAACGATTTTTTGCAAGTAAAAAACTAAAATAAATGAAAACTAAAATCATACAATCTTTGCCTTATGTCCGGTTTGCTGTGGTTAAATCATCGATTAGCTAACTTCTGATTAACCTTAGTCAGTGGTTAAGATTTTGACTTTTTAGTGTCGGCTAGTGTAAATCTGCAGAAAGAGCATTACATACGTCAGTTAACAAAGTCGAGTATTCCCTGTGTCATAAGGACTATTCAATGGCAGCTTTCCTGGACATAGTAGACGCTTTTAATAACGTCTATTCTTCTGCGATAACAAATAACATAACTCACTTGGAGAGTTAATCAATTTACTGCTTACTAGTCGGATTATCGACTCAAAGCTGGACGAGATATCTGTTAGAAGATTTGTTAGTAGGGATAACTCCAAGGCGATATCCTATCTCCACTTCTTTGGAATTTGGTGGTCAATGAACTATTAATAATCCTGGAGGCTGAAGGGGTTGTCGCCTATGCAGATGACGTGGCTATAGTCTGGAAAACACCTAATTACCTTAAAAGAACTCTTACAAAATGATTTCAATAAGCTATCTAGTTGGACAGCTCGGTGGGGTCTAGGGGTGAATCCCCACAAAACCGAACTAGTCCTCTTCTCAAGAAAATACGAAATTCCAGTCACTCCATCCCTTAAAAGAATAAGCTTAACCTTCTCTAGCGAAGCAAAATATCTGGGTCTTATTTTGGATAGAAAACTAAGTTGGAAGCCCAACAGACAATAAGAGTAAAGAAAGGCGCTGTCGCATTTTTTTCTCTTGCAAAACAGCCATTGGGAACAAATGGGGATCTACATTTCGGTTATCATACCAATCCTCAGGTACGGGTTGGGTGTCTGGTGTATTGCCTTCGATAATGCCATAAACCATAATAAATTAAGCAAAATTCAACGTTCAGTTTGTCTGTGCATTAGCGGAGCACTGCAAATGACACCTTCTGCAGCAACGGACACTTTATTTCATCTAACATATCTCCAAATTGTTGGTAGGCAAATGACAGCTAGATCAGCTATCCACCTTAAAGCTACTTCAGAGGGATCCAGCAAAATATATGGCCACACCTCCACTTAAACAACTTCAAAATCTTCCCTGAACACATTGACTGCATATACCATACACAGTGAAATAGTGACGTTCATATAATTAACGATATATTGTTCGAGGGTTTTTTGTTTGTTTTATTTTTTTGGTTGCGCCAATGTATGTGGTAATCTTCTAAAGATACTAGTAACCCGGGCTACTAGCATGCACGATTCGCAAGCCCGAATAGTCGATGCAAGGAATGCGTCTACGTACCCAGCACTCTTTTACCACTCTCCCCGCGGGACTGCCGTTTGGCATTACTTGGCGGGGCTGGTTAGCAATTCATGCTATGCTTCTTGTATTGATAGTTCTGATGCTCCTGTTGCTTCT